>VDFB02072274.1:26493435-26569722 GCA_007258455.2 Sequoia sempervirens
ATTGCATTTAGAAACCCTAATCAAGCGTTTTGAAACCCTAAATTCAAATCAAATAAAAAAAATTGAATTGGAAAACCCTACTTTGAACTGAAACAAAAAATTGCATTAAAAACCCTAATTGCTTAGAAATTGAAACCCTAAATTGAATTGGAACAATTTTTTTTGTTAAAACCCTAAATTGAAATCGAACAAATCATTTCGATTTTGAAAACTAGGTAATTTCGAGCTCAAAAAAACTCATTTTCATTGCTTAAATGTTTTAAATTTTATTTGCATTGTATGGAAAAAATGATATGTTAAACTTTAGTTTCAATGTTAAATTATAATTAGATTAGAAAACAATATGTTAAAGAATAGTTAAAATTCATAAAGTTTATCAATGTTTGTTTGCAAATTGAGTTAGCAAAATTTTCGTAAATCCAAGCACATACAATTGATTCCAATTGGCACTAACTTGCAAGTCTAAACAATTCCAAGGGCCACTCAAACTTCACCCTAAGTTTGCTAAACCCTAGACCTTGAATTGTAAAATTTAAACCCTCAACACTAAAGCATTTGAATTTTTTCTTAAGGACCTTAAAATTAAATTTGGTTGCCTTAAAAAACCCTTTGTTGTCACCATTTAGTAGATCTTTTTGTAATGTTTTCACTTATTTGAACACATAAAATAAAACCTTTTGGTTTCTACAAGTTTATGAAGAGTGGATGATAACTCTCTATGACACTTAGACATGATCATTAGGGATCTAAATCATTGGAAGAAAACTTTATTCTATTATATCCACAAGATAGGAGAGTGCGAGTGAGAGTGCTATCGGTAAAGTTTCTTTCATTGGACATACCTAAAATTATGTAGGTTCAATGTCAAGAATGGGTCTATTTGGTAGATTTATGAAAACTATTATGAATATCTAGAATACCATAAAAGTATAATTATAGCAATTCAATTGGAAACACTTGGGTATATATCATATGAAATTTAAATCTAGTAAGGTGTCTATTATATAGGAGAGTTGATAATACATGGAAAGAGGTTTGTATGGGAATATATGTATTAAGAAACACATACCATGACCTCTATAGGATTTTTAAGATGTGATCCTAGATAATAATTCACACATCCTCAATCATAATGGATTCTTTAGCAATCAAGAGAGATTCAATAACCATAAAATTACCTATATTTTGATACTATATAGATTTATGTGGAAAGATAGAAATGCATCAATAAGGAGACCAAGATGGAACCATTTAACACCTAAGGTACACCTTTTACATGGGGAAGGGAGGAGGTACATGATGATAGGTTGGAGGAACTAGGCTATTATTATAATAGAGAGAGGAGGGGGATTCATATTATGCTCCTATAAATAAGAGGTTAATTTAGAAGATTAAAAGAACTAGATAATAACAAAGGAAGTAATTCTATAGAGGGAGTGAGTGGGATTGTTGGAAATATACAAGGAGAGAGGTGAAGGTCCCAACACCTACATAGAGTCCTACATGAAATACACCAATCTATGAATTTCCTAGAAGGATCAAGATCCAAGTTAGTAGCCTCTTTTTATTTTTGTATCTTCTACATATGTATATCTATTCCTTTATTATGCGATTAAAATTATGTATGATATAACTAATTAATAAGTGATTAAAAGTATAATTATTAAAATATTTCATACTTATTTTGATATCTTCTACAATAGGAGGAAATTTTTACTTGTTTTGATAGATGTATGTTATTTTTGTGATATGTATAGATTGATTCATTTTTAACATGATACTTTTTTTTATTAGAGGGGTAAAAACTTTTGACCCAGAGCTAGATGGAACCAATGAGGTCACAATATGACTAAATTTGGACCTCACTACACATCTAGATTCCCTTAATCCATCCTATCACCCTAAATATTAAATAAATTTCTTAAAGGGTCCCAATATGACATTTCTTAAGGGGAAAAAAAGTTCTTAAAATTTGGTGAAGTTTCCCAAGGTAACCAAATTTAACAATAATAAGATCGTGCAAGATTATAATAGGAATGAGATTTCATGATCTAGATTGGTCAATTGAAACAAGAGTAGATCTCAATCAACTATTCCACAAGAAAGTTTTCTTCACTAACTTGCAAGTTCATTATATTCCAAGGGGCACCAAAACTTCACCCTAAGTTCTGTAAACCCTAAACCCTGAACTCTAAAATCTAAACCCTAAACACTGAACCATTCATTTTGTCCTACCTGACCTTAAAGTGAAATTTGGTTGTCTTAGGAAAATCCACCAAATTTCATTCCCTTATGCCATGTAATTTTTTCATAGGATCTTACTACATATATCCCCTTAAGTTATCCTATTACCCTAAACCCTAAACTCTAAACTCTAAACCCTAAACCCTAAAGCCATCATTTTTTCTTAGGCTCTTAATGAAATTTAGTTTCCTTAGGAAACTCCACCAAAGTTCATTCCCTTATGCCATGTAATTTTTTCCTATGATCTTAGTACATGTAGATCCCCTTAAGCTATCCTATTACCCTAAACCCTAAACTCTAAAGGCTAAACCCTAAACCCTAAAGCCATCATTTTTTCTTTAAAGGCTCTTAATGAAATTTGGTTGCCTTGGGAAACTTTAACAAATTTTATTCACTTGAGCCATGTCATTTTCTCCTAGGACTTCAATAGATGTAGATCCCCTTAAGCCATCCTATCACCCTAAATCATAATTTGATTTCTTAAGGGGTCCCAATATGACATTTCTTAAGGGAATCAAAAAAGTTATTAAAATTTCGTGATCAAAGTTGCCCAAGGCAACCAAATTTAACAATAATAAGATCATGCAAGATTATATAATATTAATATTTAATTGTATTTTAATTCAAGTAACATGTGCCTTAGACATAAATGAGGCTTACATATTTTATCATTTGTATTCAATTATTTAAGGCCATTTATATTGAATGGTTTAAAGGTATTTCCTAAAAATGTATCTTACATCTTGATATTTTTAGTGACATGAATTTATGATTTTGGTTCTAGATGGATATTTTTAGTGACATGGATTTATGAATTTGGTGAAATTTATAAACTTATAATGAATAATATATAATAGTATATATTTTATGACTATCTACTAGATCATGATTTCTCCTGCTAAAAAATTGTAATATATATATATGTGTGTGTGTGTGTGTTAGACATAAAATGAGCTTTTGTGAATGTTTCAAGTTTATTGTTTAGTATGTATGTGCATGTA
The DNA here is from genome assembly GCA_007258455.2 of Sequoia sempervirens. Taxonomy (NCBI): domain Eukaryota; kingdom Viridiplantae; phylum Streptophyta; class Pinopsida; order Cupressales; family Cupressaceae; genus Sequoia; species Sequoia sempervirens. The sequence goes on from VDFB02072274.1 coordinate 26,496,681, forward strand.
TTAAAAATTTGCATATATAGTTCTTAAATTTTGAAATTTGTATGTAGTTTAGTTTAATGATTTGTATGCATGCAAATTATGCATCATATTTTTTATTTTAAATGTACATGTACATGTTAAATTTTGAATTTTTTATGGACATGCTCAAGTTGAATCAATGTATATATATGTGCATTTCAATTAAATATATGATCTTAATATATGTATGCACATCCTATTTTGTATGATTTAATGCAGGTGCACATTTATATGTCATATCATGGATGATTTTAACATTGATGATATCATCAATCTACCACCTCCCCCTCCCCCTCCCGTTCCACCTAATATGCCACATCCAAAACCTATCGCATCTAATGAGGCTCTCTTGAGAGCACGTATAAATGATCAAGTTGCATCCTTACAAAATCAAATGAATTCTATGCAAAGTTAAGCATTGATTCCTCCACATGTGAGATTTTTTGCATCTGCGATGTAAAACATTGTTGATGCCATCAGGATGATCGATTCTGATCTTGATAGGCATCAATGAGAGAGAGAAAAAATGAGATAATTTTATTTCGATGCTCTCTATTTCAAACAAATATTAGACCTTAAAATAACAAAAGCCCATCTAGCCCCCTACTTTCTTGACCCCATTACTCGACAACCCATTCCACCCAACAAATCTAGAATATCCATAAGGTGGTGCATACATCCGTAGATGAGTGCACATTTTTGGGATGGATGGTATATGGTTTTTTATAGTCCCCCACATGCTAATTGAGAGTGCCCATTGTATTTTTTGAGAAAACTATATGTAGAGTTTGTTTTGGGGCAAAAGTCCAATTATTTTTATTTTAGATCATTTCAGGGTGTTGGTGGTGGCATGCCACAATAGATGTTAGGGGCAAGGGTTGATACCCAATGCCCCATGCATGCCCAACCCCTTGTTGTTGCTCCTAGTCCTCCCATTCCCACACCTATACATCATCGAGCTCTGGTCTCAACATTAGGTTCCCTTAGTACACTCACAGGAGACCTTGATCAACATGCTTCTGCGATAGTGGGTGGGGACTATAGAGATGATGATGATGGAGGAGTTTCTTATGGAGCTAGTCTGAGTACCACTCTAGGAGTTTCGAGGCTCACCCCCCATATATGTACTAGTTGTCATCAAGTATGCTATGGCCCTGATCAAGCCACACCTAGTTCAAGTGGATTGGGAGATTCTGGTGGTTCATTTGGTCGCATCAATTCATTTGTAGAGTTTCTTATAGCAGACCATCACCCTGAGGACATTGCGACATAGGTATAAATATGCATCTAGATGTACGTTCATTTTATAAGAATTTTGATGGAAGTATATATCAAATAAAAGTTTACAATACATTTTAACAATCAAATTTTTTGGTGTACAAATGACACTAACGATGAGGAAATCATTTGTTCCACAAGTACATACATAGACACTATTCGTACTCTGCAACCCTTATGGGGTATTTTGATTTCAATTTTTAAAATTATATATGAAATCATAAATTTAACTTGAGTTTTAAATTTATAATTGAATCACATATATGTTTGATTATGTTGGTTTAGGTGAGTCAATCGGCATCCACGTCGATTCTTCTTGAGGGATTGTCAAGCACTCCTCCACTATCGGGCATCATAGATCAGCAATAGGTACATTCATATTGTAAATTTGTTTAAAGTTTACATTAGTATAGTTACAATTTTATGAATTTTGAATTCACTAGATATATGAAATGCATCCATGTACACTTGTAAATATTAAAAGCTTTAAATGTCTATGTACATGTATGTCTAGGTTGATACCACAATAAGAATGGGCATTGGGAAAACATTTGATGTTGCAGCTACTCGTGAGGCCACTAATTTCTAGGTTGTTTACAAAAATTTCTACACAAATTGTGCAAACTTGAATATATATATACATATACATATTAACCTAATTCAATTGTACATGCTTTAATTTTGATCTTGTAGGAATTTGTTAGTGCAACTTTCAGCCTTGACCCAGACATAGTTACACCACCAGGAGGACATGTAGAGCATATTCCAAATCAAATGGTAATTTAATTTTTTTATTTTATTTAAAATCAATTATAAATTACATATTTTGAATATAACTTAAATTTTAAATTTTAAATTGAATATATATATAATATGAGATTTGTTACATATTCTTTTTCTTTTATAGCATGAGACACATCTTGTAGTTGAGCATGTACACACAAGTCCTGGAGAAGAGTTTGGTGCACAACATCAGAATACGGTACAATTAAAATATGATAAATTATAAATTAAATTGAATTAAAAAAAAAAATTGTAGAGTTGTACATCTAATTTCAAATTTCTTTGTCTTGTTTATGTAGATTGATTTAGAGAATTTATAGGTTGCTTCAAGTGCACCAGAGCATCCAGACACATATATGACAATAATTTAATTTTATGATGGATTATAAATTAATTGTCATTAAATCATTTTTCATTGTCTTACATCTGATTTCATCTTTCTCTTGTACAAAGTGTTTCAGGTCATCCACATAGTCTACATGGTGTGAAGAGGTCTCTTGATTATAAAGATAGTACATGACCTAGAAACATGTGATTTTACGTGTTATATTTGTTTATTTCATGGACTATATTTCTTGTTTCTCATGTACTTTGTTGGACTTTATATTTCATGGCTCAAGTACTTAGTTGGACTTTAGTTCACGGGTTGTACTCTGGAGTTTATTTCATGCACTTAATATATTGGTTTCATGCACTTAATATGTTACATAAATTATGGACTTTATTATTGTTTGACATTTTAGTTTACACATGTATATTTATGCATTTTATGTTCATAGTCAAGACATTAATATAGGACATTAATGTGAAATTTAGTGATCTCATACATGATATTAATATAGGACATTTTAATATTTATACTTTACAAATTTATTGATTTCATACATGATATACATGATATGTACATTCAATAAATAGTGATAATTACTCAATGAACTTATTCAATTCACATCAATCAATAATTAGTCAATAAATCATAATTTACAAACAAAAGCAATCTATTTATATACCAGAAAGGATAAAATTTTAAGAAATAAAAAATACCATAGAAGATTATAGAATAAAATCATTAATAAATTCTATAAATAATATCTAACACTAATTTATAAGTTTTCAAAACAAATAATGACATCTTAAGGGGATGTCTTAAGGGGTTATAATACATCTTAAGGGGATGTCTTAAGGGGTCTTAAGGGGATGTCTAAAGGGGTCATAATAGAACGTCTTAAGGGGATGTCTTAAGGGGTTATAATACGTCTTAAGGGGATGTCTTAAGGGGTCTTAAGGGGATGTCTAAAGGGGTCATAATAGAACGTTTTAAGGGGATGTCTTAAGGGGTTATAATATGTCTTAAGGGGTCTTAAGGGGATGTCTAAAGGGGTCATAATAGAATGTCTTATGTTTTAAGGGGTCTTAAGGGGATTTCTAAAGAGGTCATAATAGAATGTCTTAAGGGGATGTCTTAAGGGGTCATAATAGAATGTCTTAAGGGGATGCCTTAAGGGGTTATAATACATCTTAAGGGGATGTCTTAAGGTGTCTTAAGGGGATGTCTAAAGGGGTCATAATAGAACATCTTAAGGGGATGTCTTAAGGGGTCTTAAGGGGATGTTTAAAGGGGTCATAATAGAATGTCTTAAGGGGTTATAATGCGTCTTAAGGGGATGTCTTAAGGGGTCTTAAGGGGATTTCGAAAGGGGTCATAATAGAACATCTTAAAGGGATGTTTTAAGGGGTCTTAAGAGGATGTCTAAAGGGATCATAATAGAAATTTTAAGGGGATGTCTTAAGGGGTCTTAAGGGGATGTATAAAGGGGTCATAATAGAATTTCTTAAGGGGATGTATTAAGGGGTCATAATACATCTAAAGGCGATGCATTAAGGGGTCTTAAGGGGATGTCTTAAGGGGTCATAATAGAGTTTCTTAAGGGGATGTATTAAGGGGTCATAATTCAACATATTAAGGATATAATTGATTTAACAATAATGTATGCATGATATTTAGTGATTATACAATTAGGCATAAAGTTTCAAAGTAGGAAACATGCACATTTAACAAACAAAATATAAATAATATTGATTTGATACATAGAAGTACATAGAGTATGTTTAATTTTGTAAGTATGTATGTACATATATGTAATCTCAAAACAATGTTTACAAAATTTGGATATGCCATCTCAAGAACATCTCAAACTCATGGCTAGAATGTAGTAGGTCTTCACACCACCTAATATCAAAAAGGTACAAGCAATATCAATGAAATCATCAAAACATACATATTTTAATTTATATAAAACTATCTATATGTACATAACTCAAGTACCTGCATATAAAAGTATTCCACACATGTTTGTAGGTTAAATCCAGGCATCCTCTCCTTTTTGTTTCAAAGTATGATATCAATGCAATGATGGCTTAAGGATACAAAAAATGACAATAAATCAGTTTTAACTATTAATGTACAAGCAATATCAATATGTAATCAAAACATGTATTTAAATATAATTTAACTAATAATTACTTGATTTTACCAAGTATTCCATGTTGTCTAGGTTGAAACTGCATGGACTAGATCCTTTTGTGATTATTCCTTAAGGATGTATACAAGAAAAATTTAAATCAATTTCAACTAATAACACACTTGACCAATGTCGAAACTTGTATTTACTTATTCCATTGTACCAGCTACATCCTCTCTTTTTTGCAATGCATCTATGATTGCCTCATGCTCTTCCATAGAAATTGACCATAGCACTTTTTTTAAGGTCTTCCACGATACCGCTCTAGTTTTATATTTGTTGCCACCACCAAATGTGAATAATGTACAATCTTTTTGTGTTTCATAGTCTTCAAATGCAAGTAGACCATTCTTTCTTCTCAGGTATTTTCGTAGCCAAGTGCCAACAACCACCACCAATCCTATTGGAAAACATGTTCAAAAATCATTATAAATACTTTCTCAAAATTTTCTTAAGGGGATCAAAGACTTGTTCTAAAAAAATGCTTAAGGGGATCTAAAACTTGTTATCAAAATTTTCTTAAGGGGGTGTCTTAAGGGGATCACCTACATTTTTTATAATGAAAGCCATCATCATCTTCTTGAGGTGTTATTAACTTATGTTTAGTTTCCACACAACGAGCCAACCAATATTCTATTTTCTCTTCATTCCGCTCAGGTGTAATAATAGCTTACACAAGTCCTGCCAACAAAATTCAATTTAATAACTTGTGTATATCCATATAAATAATTTAGTATTACAAAATAACTTAATAAAGTGAAATAAAATGAAATAAATTGAATTAGAATTACCTTCTTGTACAAGGTATGAAACATGGTCATAATCTTCAGATGCAAACACTTGATCATTTTCTTCAATAGTTCTTTCATATTGATTATGTGCTTTTGAAGGTGTCAACGATCTTTGCTCGCATTGTTCAACCTATTATGTATTTTCACATGCTTCCCAATCTCCTGAGATACAAAACTAGAAAAAACATGCAAGATCCCTTTTCCAAATAGTCCATGTGCTTGCTGTCACACTCCTAAATGAATGCCATTTAGTAGATCCACTAATTGTCTCACAATCAACTCTAGGTACAATGTTCTCTTCTTCCACTAGCCAAAAGAATCGATGAACTATAGAGTAATCACTTGAACTAGGTGCAGATAATCTTCTATTACACCAATCCATAATATCATGTGCATCTTTAAATTTTACTAAATCCTCAAATTTTAATTGTTCTCTAGCAAGAATTCTTTGGACACACGCACCAACTCCATCATGTTCTCCTTTACCATGCCCAGCTTGAAAAAAACTCCATATATGTTGTACATTAAGTTCTTTGTGAACCCTACTTAACCAATAGAACATTCGAGCATTCTTGAACTGCCTCGTACAATTATCTTGCCATATGAGGTGTTCTTTCATCTGGATTCCTCTTTCTCTTAAATTTCTATAAAATATACTGAAGCAGTATTGAAAAAACTCTAACGAGTGTAACCAATTGTCACTCAAATCAAAATGATACTCCCTCAAAACTTTTCTATCATCTTCAGTGCTATCATCTGCATGTCAATAAATAATATGGACAAACATAGCTACTTGCACTGAATTATAATATTGAGATTGAATTTCCTCTTGCAGAACAAGAGTATAATTCTCCACAAAATCAACCACTAAAAGTATAGTACCAATTGGAAATGTGTTTCTACATGCGCGAAATTGGCCATCAAGCCATTGAGCATGTTTAGAGTGCATGACATATTTTGGTACAATTTTATTCTTAAATTCACTCATGAATGCATGCACACAAACTTTTTTTGTAACTAAATCACAACGCTTTCCTATTTTTCCATATTTTAAAGAATAGTGAACATTCCTAAATCTTTTGACATCTACTAATTGTTATCCAAAATCATGATCAACACTTTCATGCAAACATATTCTTAAAAATGAAAGATTTCCACAATTTATTCATTGTCTAGAAGTACAAGAACTTAAATAAAACAATTTATCATTAGATTTTTCACAAAACAAACCTAAAATAAACTCTCTTACTGCTTAAGGTGGCATATCAATACCACACTCTTGTATAATCATGTTAGTATGCAAGGTACAACATATATATTGAAAAACATCATAAAAATAACAAAATTGAACATGTATTTTACAACAACAAGATATTCGTTGCTTATTAATTTTTACATACCAGGGTTTACATTTTTCAAAAGACCTTTGACTTATTTTAATATTACCAAGTAACATTGAATTGCTACAAAATTTTCTATAAAATTTAGTTTGTGTTGTATCCAATAGGTGTTTTGGGTGAGGATCACAAACTCTGGACCCCACCCTTAATTTTAAAACATCTCTAGCATTAGATGAAACCCTAGTATTATCATGCCAATATTTTTTAATCAAAGATTTAATTTCAACATTCAATTTGGTATTGAACCTCGATAGTCGTCCACTGAAACTCCAACATTGATTGACAGGATCATTTTCTATACTTTCTCTTCTTTTTGCTGCTCTTAGCAATGTTTTAGGATGCATTTTTAAAAATTCACTAATATTGCTTACCATTCTTTTATTCAAAGTTGCTTTATTAACTATAGCAGTTTTTATAGCTCTTCTTGCCGTGTTTTTATCTTTAGATTGACTATTTTCCCAATAGATTGAATGGCGCTAGCAACAATAGACATAACATGTTCTAATGATTGATATTTTCTTTTTGGTTTAACATAAAAGCCTAACCTTTTCATTACTTTCCTTATTTTTTGCATTCTCATCAATTGCATCATTAGTTGACATTGAAATGCAAATTTTTTACGATAAAAGAATTTGGTGTATATTCTATTCGCATGTGTTCTTATTTTCCTCCAAGAAATTTGACCAGGAGGATTATCGAAAACATCACTTCCAATTTTAAAAAAAGCATTTTCATTAAATTCAACATCACATTCTAGATTTCCATCTTCATCTTCATATTCATTTACATTTTCATCTTCATTTTCATCAACAAAACGGTTTTCATTTTCATTTTCATTTTCATTTTCATAAAAAATATAGGTTTTGTTTTCATTTTCAAGAAAATGATCATTCTAATTTTCATTTGCAACAAAATATTTTTCATTTTTGTTTTCAAAAAATTCTATAAAAGTTTCATCTCTCTAAATATCATCAATGTCAACATCATTAAGTCCAACATCTTGTAAAACTTCTACATACAAATTTACCATTTCATTAACATGTGGATTTGAAGACGTACCTAGATTTGTGCATATTGAAGCATTCTCCATAGCATTCAAAGAGGGATTTGAAGACATAGTAGGACTTGTTTGAATAATCATATTCTTCTCCAAATTGACTCCTTGCAAATTAGCTTCATCTACAACCATGGTATCCTCAATGTTTTCATCTTCAATAGTTGTGGAATTGGTTGCTCCACCATCATTCATTGATTTCATTCTCATTCTTCTTTCTCTTTGTCTTTGTCTCTCCTCTCTATTTGCTTCAACTTCTTGAGGATTCAATGCCTTCTTTCTCTTATTACGATCTTTATCTCCCATGATTATAAAATTCTCAAGCACAAATGATTGTTAATAGTGAAATTCTTCAAAATATTCAATCCAAATTGGAAGTTGAGTACCTATTAGGACAAAATTATTCCTCTTATGTTCCTCAAAACAATTAGAAAACTAGCACAATTCCACTTTATAAAATTTTTTCATCATGCCTCCTTTGAAAAATTGAATCCATATTGCAAGTTGAAGATCTTTTGTTCCTCCAAACAAGCACAAAAATAACACAATTCCAATTCAAAAATGGTGTAGATGATGCCTAATTTGAAAAAATCAACTAAAAATAAAGTTCACCACCTGTAAATACAATAGCTCATGAAAAATAGTTTAATTTTATTGCTCTCAGCCATACATGTGAAGTTGCAAACTTCACAGTATTTTTTTGTAGTAAATTTAAATAAAAGAAATAGGATCCTGTTTATAAAAACCAGGATCCCATTCTATAATTGAGATCCCATTCCTCAATATTCAATGTGGGGACCATTGGAAGGGAAACATAATCCCATTTAAAAAATGGGATCCCGTTTCCCTTCCAATGGTCTGAATATTATAAACTAAAGAATGGGATCCCGATTATAAAATGGAATCTCGTTTTATAAAGCATGATCCCATTTTTCAAAATTTGAATTTCTATTAGCTTTGTGGTTGGGTTTTTTCCTAGGATTTTGGTTTAGGAAAATCATTTGAAATCTGAACCTAGGCCTTCAACCTAGTTTGACCTGCAAGTTGAAGGTCCTAATAATGTTAGAGAAAAATACCAACTTTGGACATATGGCTGATGACTTTTTTTGCAGAATTTTTTGACAAAATTAAAACCCATTTTAGATGAGACAATGCAATTATAAATATGTAATTTGTTTTACAATTGGATTAATTTTTCTATTTTTCAATTAATTTCTAATAAAATTGGTCCATAAACTTTAAATATCAGGGTTTTTTACTATTTTAACAACTTTTGATCAACATAAAATTTTGACAAACTGATTGCACAAGAACAAACTTCAGACAATTCTTTTCAATTTAAAAATAAAAATAAAAAATGATAAGTTTAGGTCATCTTATGCATGTCGTACACGACGATTTTTCAAAACGACAAAACTGCCTCATAAAAATTTAACAAAAAAAAATTTTCAATAAAAAATTACAAAAAAATATCAAGAACAAGCTTCAGTGAGTCACAAATCATTTCCCAAAAGGATTTAAAAAATACGACAATTTAAGTCAAAATATGGATGTCGTACATGTGCATGGTATGGTAAAAAAAAAGTGACTTTTAAACAGTGGTTTTTAGAAACACCTATTGAAGATCAATTTATACAATCTGGGCATTGAAATAAATTACATATTTGGAAACTAGACTCCGAGCACTACATTTTATGATTAGTGACTTTTTTTAAGGATTTCATCTCTAAGTGCTTCAAATTTTAAGGTAAAATGTGTCAAATTCTGAAAATTAGGAAAAAAACTTCCACTTTTTGGCCAAAAAGTTGACATAACTTCTTGCACACACCCTGGATTTAAGGGTGTAAGGGTTGAGGGATTAGTGTTGAGGGATTAGGGTTTAGGGTAAAGGGTATTGGGTTGAGGGTTGAGAGTAGAGGGTAGAGGGTTTAGGGTTGAGGGTTGAGGGTTTAGAGTTGATTGTTTAAGGGTTTAGGGTTTAGGGTTTAAGGTTGAGGGATTAGGGTAGAGAGGGAGGGATGGATGGATAGAGAAGGAGAGAAGAGAGGGAGGGACATAGATATATGAGGGTTGAGGATCCAATGTATAGGGTAGAGGGTTGAGAATAGAGGGTATAGGGTTGACCTATAGGGTTGAGGATTAGGGTTGAGGGTACATGGTTGGGATTGGGGTTAAGAGTCCAATGTATAAGGTAGAAGGCTCGGGGTTGAGGTTTTAGGGTTTGAGGGTTGAGGATTGAGGGATTAAGGGTTGGGTGTTTAATGTATAGGGGTAAGGGTAGAGGGAGTAGGGTTGAAGGTTGGTTTAGGGTAGAAAATTGAGGGTATAGGGTTGGGGGATTAGGGTTGAGGGTCAAATGTATAGGGTAGAAGGTATAGGGGTTGAGTGATTAGGGTTAAAGAGTTGAGGGATTAAGGTTCAAGAGGGTTGAGGGATTAGGGTAGAGGGTAGAGGGTTTAAGGGTTTAGGGTTTCAAGGTTAACAATTTAGGGTTTAGGGTTGAGTGTTTAAGGGTTTATAGGGTAGAGGGTTTAAGGGTTGAGGGTTTAAGGTTGATGGTAGACGATTAATGAGGGTATAAGGTTGGGGGATTATGGTTGAGGGTCCAATGTATAGGGTAGAGGTATAGGGGTTGAGGGATTATGGTTTAAAGGTTGAGGGGATTAAAGGTCAAGAGGGTTAGGGGATTAGGGTTGATAGTTTATAAGTGGGTTTAGGGTTGAGGGGTGGGGATGGGGATTGAGGGTAGAGGGTAGATGGTTTAAGGGTTTAGTGTTTTGGGGAGGTTTTAGAAGGGGTGGTGTTAGAGGGGGTTGTGTTGAGGGTTTAAGGTTTTGGGATTGAGGGGTATAGGGTTGAAGGTTTGGGGTTGGGATTGAGGGTTGAGGGATTTGGATGAGGAGAGAGGGAATGTAAGATTAGAGGGTAGATGGTTTCGATTCAGGATTTAGGGTGATTAGAAGGGTTAAGGGCAGAGGTTCAGGAAATAAAACGGCGTTCGGGATTCCGAAAAGGGCAAAAGCGATCGAAAAATGCATAAAGTTCGGGAAATTCTAGGCTGAGGATTCGGGATTAATGTACAGATTCTCGAGATCAGATAGGTCGTAAATTGAGAGAGATTAAGGTTTAATGGCTGATGGACTAAGGTTCAATAGGGTTGAGGGATTCAGGGTGAGAGTTTACTAAGTGGGTTTCAGGGTTGAGGATGAGGGTTGAGGGTAAGGGTTAGGATTGAGGGTAGAGGATAGGGTTTAATGGTTTAGGGTTTGGGTAGGGGTATAGGGGTTTAATGGTTTAGGGTTTAAGGGTTTAGGGCTTAGGGTTGATTGTTTAGGGTTTATAGGGTAGATGGTTGAGGGAGTAGGGTTTAAGGTTTAGGGTAGGGATTGAAGGTATAGGGTTGGGGGATTATGGAGTGGAGAGCAGTAATATTTGAGGTAGGGAGTGGATCGATCAAATCAGGATCCAGGATCAGGATCATGTCAGGATCATCGGAATCAAATCAATCAATCAAATCGATATCAAAATCAGGCATCACGTCAGACAAAATCAAAATCAGGATCAATCCGATCAAATCACGATCAAATCAAAATCAATCAAATCGATGATCATGGATCAAAAGATCAAAATCGAAGAACAAATCATCAATGTCCGCGGACAAATCGGATAACTCGTCAGATCAAGATCATGATCATCAAATCAATCAAGCGGAAGTCACGAAAGAGATCAAATCAAAAATCCGCAAGAGATCGCAGCGTCGATCAATCAAAATCCAGATCAAATCCAGAGTCAAGAATCTGCATCAGGGAGGATTCCAGGATCATCAGGTCATAATCAAAGATCAAAGTAGTCAGGTCAAAGAGAAATGTCAGGAGGAAGGAAGTCGAAAAGATCAGATGAAAGATCGAAAAGAGGTAAAGGATCCAGTCAGGAGAGGGTGGAAAGGTAAAGGTAAAGGGGTAGAAAATAGGATTAAAGTAAAGGGAAATAAAGTCGAGAAGATAGAATTAAAGTAAAGGAAATAGAAGGTCGTGGAGGTCCGGGTAAAGGTGCTAAAGACAATCAATAAAATGCAAGTGTGTTTTGAAGTAGACATATGATAGTTTTTAGTAAGAAAGAACGTGAGAGCGTTATAACATGAGCACATTATAACACAAGCACGTTATAACACAAGCACATTTTGTCTTGCTCTAAAAATGGTAAAAAAATCAATATACCCAAGATCTCAAGGCCCACATTCTACATATTCTCCTGGTTTTGTGCGTGTTCCGACAAAAAGTAGCTTTTTGATGATGTTGTGAAGTTTGCATGCATGTTTTTCACATTCCACCACATTTTTCATGATCTTTCCACCACCTTTATGTGAAATAGTAGAGTTTTCACATTGAAAGGCATATAATATCAAATTCAAGTTTGAATTTAAGTGAAAACTAATATACAATTGAAGTTTGGAGGGGAACAAGCTTTTGAAAAATTCAAATTGTTGAGGATTTTGAAGAAAGAAGAAGCTAAGGCTACATAATTGGGTTGAACTCCTCCATTTGAAACTCTGGTTTTTTAGGTATGTAGAGTCTTTACACATTTTATTTCATTCTATTATGGATTTCTTTCATTTTTATTATTTTGCATATTCCATGTTCATTTTTTTTTGTCATTATAACCTTAGGATGTCAATGCACATTTTAAATTACATAATTCTACACTTTCCAATTATATTTTTAAACCACATCTCTTTGAGGCATTTTGTTATTTAACAATTGACTTACCTTGTGTACGCTTCCACATTTTGTATACACATATATGTGACATATGTTTTAATGAAGTAAAATGAAACATCATTTCTCAATCCTTTATTATGGATGTGCATACCACTCTCTAAAGCTCTCATTGAGGTATTTTGTCAAACAATTATACCAAGTAGCTGATTTCCTTGTCTATGCTACCAAATTTTCCATACATGTCTCTAAAAAAATGGAATATACTCCTCCCACATTGATAGATCTTAGAAACTATTTTGGTTTTCATCTCTATTTCTAAATTTACCTCATCACTAAATGATAGCAACCTAGGTTGAAAAATCCCTCACTTTATCAATTCAAAGGATTTCAAATCACCTTTCTACTCACAAACTCAATCTTGGTTTATTTTCCCCTTTTTCACCTAGACACCCTTGTAGGTCTGCAGACACAATTTTCCCAACTTAACTCTTGTATTTCTTTAACAACCTCTACTACTAACTATCATTCTAGACACCCATTTCAGTTTTCTCCAACATACAACAAACCCACATATAACTCCTTTGGATCAACCCTTTCAAAAACATAGAATAATGTTGTCCTAGGCCAATTAGGCCAATTTTACAAAGATACCCATCTCCAATCTTGTAACCAACCCAAGAAACCAATGGGGTAGCATGCATTATGTGACAAAACCATAAATTTTCCAACTTATCTTTAGGAACTCACCCTCTAAGACCTTATTAAACAAAACCCTCAATTTGCTCAATTTAGGCAAGGGTTTATTGAAAAACCCACTTGTACAACCAACTGGACCTTCTCAATGCACTTAACACCTTCCAACTAACCTAAAAAAACTTAAAAGAACATAAAAAGTGACTGCCCTCATAGATTTCTCACATTTACCCTCTCTAACCTCTCCCTTTCATGCAAAAACACCCAAAATGCCATTTAGGGCATCGCCCAAAATCATGGTCTTGACCTCCCCTACACATGAAATGATGCAAACATGTTTATTAACCCTAACTAAACCTATCCACCAAGTTACAAATGCATAAAGTGGGTGGAAGGCTTAAAATGACTTTTTAAATGCTCTGAAAACCCTTAAACAGGGTATACAGATTGACCCTTAGTAAATTGCCTCTCAAATACACAAATAAATGAAATTTATTCAAACCAAGTTTTTGGTGAAGTTAACCCTACTTACCATTGAATTGAATCCATTTGAGTGTGATATTTCCCAATACAGAATTGTACAGTAAAGAAACTTTGGAAATTCTAGAAAAACTCAGAAAATTGCAAGGAAATAATATGATTTTATTGTTTTTCTTTCAAACTTAGTTTCTCTAACCTCAAACTAAAAAATTTGAGGTATTTTTAAACAAAAAAGACACCAACTACCATCCCTCAATTGACTCCAACCAACAAAACAACTTTTTAGAAAAACTAATCATTGCTTTTCAAGTTTGTTGCAATTTTGCAACTTACAAATTTGACAACTTTTTAATTTTTAACTCTTTATTGATCTATAAATTATCTAATCACCTAATTGACACAAAAATTACTCCCATAATACTAAAATGGGCTTGACATGGTCTTATTATATTAAAATTAACCATTCTCACAAAAACACAAACTTGAGCCTTCATAACTCAAGGACTAGAACTTGGTGCACCTACACCACTAAACCTACCTCATCATTCATGTTGTGATATATTTTAAATGTTTCCTTGATTAGTATACCTACAAAGCATGGAAAATTCATTTTAATTTTTTGAAAATAATTTTTTCATATAAATATATGAAAAATGTGGTAGCATTGACAATCTAGTGAGCTTGGCAAGATAGTGAGCTCACTCACTAGCCTGCTAATGCGGTAGGGTTGAGAAGGTAGGGGTAGTGTATGCTGTGAGACCTCATTTCTATGAGGAATATGCTGCCCCTACCTTCTCAAATCTACCACATTGGTAGGCTAGTGAGTGAGCTAGCTTGCTAATGAATTTGAATTCACATGCCTTGTCCATGCTTGTCTATGCTAGAAATACTCTTCTACAGAATGATTGTAAGTATTTTTTATGAAGCCTTGAATGACATATTTCATTTATTTGAATGGATATATTTTTTAGGAACTAATATTCATCTCATTACCATGCTATAGGTAAAATTATTTTCCATGCCAAAGAAATGAACAAGGAGAAAAATCAAAGAAAAAGAGTGTGAAACCTTCAAAGAAAAGGAGAGAGAACAAGTGGCGGCATATCGTGAAAAGAAGAAATTGGATACGATTGACGTAAACAATATAATTGAAGAGGAACCTCAACCAACAAAAAGAGTACATGAATTGGCAGCACAAAGGGTACAAATGTGAAAGCATCATGGTACGATAGATTCAGATACCGTAGTTGGAGACACTCCATCTATGACAAGTGAATATGAAGGGACACCATTAAGCACAAGCAAATATGGAGGGACACCATCTACTGCAATTGAATATGGAGGGACACCATCTACCGCAAGTGAATATGGATGGAAACCATCCACCACTTCTCAAGTTGAGAGTACATCATCACTTGGATTTGATGAAGAAGGTATGCCATCATCCCCACGTGAACCTCAAGGTATGTATTATTCTCCACCCTTGATCGAAGGTATGCAATCTAGCCCTCCTCAATTAAATATTGATGAAATTCCTAATGTTGAGATGTATGTACCTAGGAGAACACCACCTAGAATTTTGCATAAAAAGCCAAAGTATTTGATTAATATTGATGAGGATATTTTGCAGCACATGGAAGGTAATATCCCAACACACACTTGTAGAAGATATGTTGATAAGATTTGGAAATTTTTCTTTAAAAGGTTAAATGAGACCAAAAGATGTCAACTATTTGTTAAAATGATGTGGGGTATAAATTATAGAAACATCATGAAGACTCTTGGGTTGATAACATCGAATGCATCAAGTGAAAACACTATTGTGAAGAATCTAATGGATGCTTATGAGAGTGTGGATAAGACCTCACACTCAAAGGATAGTAATGTCACTGACGTGTCATTACATCGAATTTAGTAAGCAGCCAAACAAAGAGAGCTCATCTCATTAGAAAGACGAGTGAACAAATGATAATTAGTAGAAAAACTTTATTAAAAGTCATTCAAAGGTGACAAAGAATTGAGGGCACTGATTCAAATGAATTATGGGAATTCTTGGAGAGACTGCCACAAAAAGATAAAAAGGTTGTTGAAGCATTGAGAACACTAATTGAAGAGTATTGGAAGAATAACACAAGGCCATCTCTGAATCAAAAGGATGTGGTAAGAAGGAGAATCGGTAGTCAGAACCATGAGCCACATCCAAAGCATTTTTTGGATATAACCCAATTTTTTCATAAATTTCAAAAGGATTATCCTCAAATTAGTATTTGTCAAAGATTTTTTGAAATGCTTAAACATTTTTATGTCAAGATAAATCACACACATACTACTTGTTTTTGTAGACTACATATTGAATTCTCTAACCATTATGATGTTTATCATTCTATATGTTTGGATTTGCATACTAATGATGTTTTGTAGGGTTGTGGCATTCAAGCCCCACCAAAATCTTCAAGGGAGTTCTTATCAAATTTTTTATGTTAAATAGAGCATGGCCAAGTATTTTTCATAACAAAATGTGTGGATGGTTCATGCGAGTGTTGTGGTGGCTTGCAGTGTATGCTAGTATGTGAACATATGGAAAGAATAGATGAGATGAGATAGAAACTAGTAGAGTTCAAGAAGTATAAAACAATGGCATACGCTACAAAAGATGAGTCTCAAGAAAAAATGTGTGATTTGGTTATTCAGAAGATTCCAATGTATTAGTTTATGTCCATGTTTCATGACAATATAGTGTATGAGTATGCAAGGCATACCCATAGAGCCTGATGGCTGGACACACAATTCAAGCTATGCAAGGACACCTTTCTAGTTGGCAGCATAGTATCAATGGTTGAATTTATAGAGAAATACACTCTACAACCATAGTGCGAGGTGCAATCACATTATTACAACTCCACATGGGTTTCGATATTTGTGCACATAGCATTCATTCATGTAACTGATAGTACAGAGGACAAAAGGAAGGTATTGAGGGAGTGTCACTTTTATATTAGTGATGATCGCACACATTATCTAGAGTTCATGCAAGGTTGCTTCCAAATGTTCTACAGTGATTTGGCTTAGAGGGGAATATCATACAATCGACATATAATATGGTCAGATAACTATGCAACATAGCTCAAGAACTTGTGCATGTTCTAATAGTTGAATATCATGCATGTCATTACATGTGTGCATCATATATGGCACTTTTGTGATGGTGAACATGGAAAGGGAGAGAATGATGGTGCAAGAGCATGTGTGAAAAGAGCATTAGCACAAGAAGAGTTAAAGTATAAAGATAATGTAAAGTTGATAGATGCAATATCAATCATCAAGTGGTGTAATGCTTTGATGGGTTCAGGTAATGAAGGTATGTCTTCAGTTCATATATTTCTTTGGTTGATGGATGATACTAACATTGCACCATATGAGGATTGTTGTACACTAATAGGATCAAGTGAGATACACTCTTTCCTTAGCTCAAATGCAGGTTCATGGAGTATTGATACACATAAGATGGCATGCTTTTTTTCTTCATGTACAATGCAATCCTAGAATGATTGTGAGCTAGGGGACTAGGTTGGCAAATGGTTGACAAGTTATCTTAGCCCACTTCACATGTATCACCCTCCGATAGCATTGTAAATAGCATAGATGGAATCATCAATCGACTTTGACCACATATCAAATCTAGTTCAACAAGGTAATATATTTGCTTGCTTAGCTTTTGAAATTCCATATTGTTATCTTACTTTGTAGTGTATTTGTAATGTTGGCTAATTTCAAAAGATTTGTTGCACATATTAATGCAGTGCATGTTTATGTAGTTATTGCAGATGAAGAAAACGGAGAGGGAATAAACTATTACTTGTGTTGTTGTGTTGAGGCTAAAAATAAATTGGAGGACCTAGTTATAGATGGAGAAAACATTGAATACCCTATAGGCTCAGTTGCTACTAAAATGTGGCTTAGAAGGTACCCACATAAGAGAGTTAGACATTGGTTGTTTTAGGAATTTGACACACATCATAAGATTATTCATTACTCGAGCCTTGTCGTGGCATCCAATGTTCATTTGACCAAATATTGGGGTAGAAATTTGAACAATACCTTGTGGAAGGTTCGTGAGTTTGACAATGAGGTAATACTTGACACAATAAAGAGTAGAGCAGACTTGGATAGTTTGTTGCATTAATTTGTAAGTATGCACATCGGTTCTTATTAATTTATACTTGTATCCACATTAATTTTTTTGATTCCAATGCTAACATATTATTTTACTTTTCCTATTTGTAAGTAACCTACTAAAAATTGATTGGTGCCCCCTTGCAGAAAATGCAGATTTTTGATCCATCCAAGAGGATTTCAGCCATAAAAGTAATGCAACATCCTTATTTTGATGATCTTGACAAATCTCAATTATGATTTTAAACCATTACAAAAGTGTGTGTGAATCTTGGTGAGGTAATTTCAATTTATTCATTTGAAGTTAACCTTATCATGAGTACCTATGATGTAGACATTATAAGAGCATCTCAAATTTCAAATTATTCTATTCATGAGAGGTTTTGTGTACAATAGGTATCTTGGAACTCCCAGTGAAGATGTATGACTAGGAGTGACTAAGTTGAGAGACTAACATGCCTATCTATAAGTTCCTTCCATCTATTTTCATTTCATTTCCATTTTGGATGCTCTTTATTTTTCTTCTCTTACTTAGCATATATGTAAGTAAACTACTAAAAATTGATTGGTCTCTCATTGCAAAAAATGTTGATTTATGAGCCATCAAAGACAATCTCAGCCAAAAAAGAAATGCAACATCCTTATTTTGATGATCTTGACAAATCTCAATTCTAATTTGAAGCCATTATGAAAGAGCGTGTGAAGCTTAGCAAGGGAATCTTCAGTTACTCATTTGAAGTTAACCTCATAATGAGCACCTATGATGTATAAATTATAAGAGAATCTTGAATGTATGAGTGACATTGTAAAATATTTGTGAGAACAAAGTACCTATGGAATTTTAATGAGATTTACTTGTAATGAGATTTACTCAAATATTGAAATTTTAGAGTTCATGTTTGGTGTAGGAGCACCTTCTTCTCTAAATGGCTTCAATAGGAAAATTTGCAAAATTTGAATTTTCAAATGTAAAAAAACATAAAAAGGTCATGTGAAGGCCATATGTAATGCATTCACAGTCTCAAGAAGGTCATTAGGTGATTGGAATAGCTATATAAAGCATTGTAAAGGCATGGAAAAGAGTATAACTTGTATTCTTAAAGAAATTAGTAAATAAAGGACATTGTTTTCTGTATTTGCAACACTTTTCCTTTTTTGTTTCAAGATTGTACGGATTGTACAACACCTTATAGTTTTATTGTTGATTAGTTTTCTTTAGAGAAATGATTTAGGTTACTTTTGAAAGTATTTTGAAGTCTTTTAACTTAGATTTGAGGAAATAAGAACAATTGTATCATAACTGGTTTGTTACCCTCAATAAGGGTTTTGAGAGTCCATTAAGTAATAAGATTAGAATTCCACTAATGTACAGTTAAGTAGGTTGGTGCAATGGATTGCAATTATGTGTTTTTCAATTTGAAAATATGTGTAGATTTAGGGGAAGACAAGAATGTGAAGTTTTGCTGCTGCTCCAAATTTTCTTTTGAGTTTTCACACAAGAAATGGTGCCTATAGACTAGGGTTCGTATAAATGAAATTTTTAGAGGCTTGATGGTGGTTTTATTACTATATGTAGACATATTCCAACATTTATAAGGCATTTACAAGTTTGTATGAGGTTTGGTAAGTGGGTTTTTAATAAACCTTAGTTTTCTTGAGCCTACAAGGGCATTTGATGAGGGTTTTGTTATTTGATGTTATATTGAAACTGTTAAACTATAAAAGTGGAAGATTTGAAGGTTTTGAGACTTGATACACTACTGTATGAGGTTATTTTATGGTTTGGATTTGATTTCTTGATAGTTGCTTCACAAAATTGACCTAATTTGAGACTTTCTAGCAGATAGTTTATTGTTCTTAGAAAATTTTCAAAATAACCTCTTCAAATATTTTGTTATGTATTAGTAGATCAAAATGGGTTTCTAAATATGTATCGGGTCTGTAGAAACACAAAGAGATTGAAAAAGAATCACAAAACAAGCAAACTAGGTTTTTCACAAGGCCAATTAGGCCAAATTAACAAAGCAACCCCCTTTATTCTTCCTATCAAATGCAAACCACCATTTTGCATCATTAAATAGTCTATCAAACCACAAATTTCTCCACTTTTAGGGCGTGATAAGCCCTCTAACATAACAAACCCCAAAACCCTCTTCTTTCACAAGTTAGAAAAGGGTTTATTGAAAACCCATACTCCAAACCTCCCCACAACCAACCAAAGCCTAAAAAACCTTTAAAAAGGTCTACACCAGCTTAAAAGTTCAAGAGATATTGTTACCCCCAAATATTTCTTCAAACCCTAGCACTAAACCACCATTTTCCACTAAAAAATGCACCATTTGACATCTAGGGAATCACCTAAAAACCTTCTATTTTCCTCCCTTGCACAAAATTTTTTACAAAAATGTTTTATAACCCTAACTAAGCCTTTGCATTAAGTTATAGAAGCATACAATGGGTGAAGGCTTAATCTGACATTTTAATGCACTCAAAACCTTTAAAATAGGGTATAAAGGCTGACCCTCAGTAATTGGCTTCTAAAATAAACAAAATCACTTGAAATCCAACCAAACCAAAACTAAAATGGAGTTAATTTTTCTGGCCACTAAATTACATCCAAAAGAGAGCACAATCACCATGTACGAAATTGTACAATTCAAGGAAACATTAGATTTTTGGTAAAAATACATAAAAATTGCAAGGAAACAATGATTTTTATTAATCTTCTTCTAAGTACATGGTAAATTTATGCCAGGAATGGTCCTATTTCATACCAAAACATGCGGAATCACTCCAAGATATGTTTAACTGGCTTGATCCCTTAAGGGTCCAAAGTGCAAAAGGATAGTAATCTTTGATGGGGTATTACTCAGAAACTGTGGCACTTAAATTTTTTTGTTTGATCCATCAAGATCACACCTCTCTTGGTTTTTTTTAAATCTTAGAATAGTTTTTTTGTGGTGTTCAATTTTTATTTGATGGAAAAAGTGTCAAATGCAAGCAGTGTAAAATTGTAAAGTGGTGCAACTTTTGTTTTGCAACTTCTGTGACCAAACAGACTGTTCTAATGCATCTAAATAGGTATCTTTACACTAAGCATGGTCATCTTTCACACCCAAACACATGGAGTCACTCTGAGCTACGTTCAACCAAATCGATCATTTAAGAGTCAAAAGTGCAAAATGGCTGCAAACTTCAACATGTTGTTACTCAGATATTGTGATTCTTAGAAAATTCTCATCTAATTCAATGGGATTGTGTTGGGCCCCTATACAATAATCTCTCTCAGTTTTTACTATCTTGGAGATATTTTCCCGTGGTGGAAAATTTTCACTTAGGGAAAAAGTTGTCAAATGCAAGTAGTTGAAAGTTGCAAAGTGGTGCAACTTTCATTTTACAACTTGTGTGACTAAACAGATTGTTCCAATGCATCTGAATAGATATGTTTACACTAATCATGGTCCTTTTTTTCAACCAAACATGTAGTCACTCCGAGCTACGTTCAACCAGATTGATCCCTTAAGAGTCCAAAATGCAAAATGGTTGCAAAGTTCAACATATTGTTGCTTAGATACTGAGATGTTTAGAAAATTCTCTTCTAATCCTATGAGATCATGTTGGGACCCTCTACAATAACCTCTCTCAGTTTTTGTTATCTTAGAGTGGTTTTCCCATGGTGGTGAATTTTCACTTGATGGAAAAAGTGTCAAATGCAAGCGGTGCAAAGTTGCAAAGTGGTGCAACTTTCATTCTACAACTCGTGTGACAAAACAAAATATTCCGTGTTTGAATAGATATGTTTACATTAGATATGGTCCTATTTCACACCCAAACACATAGAATCACTCTAAGCTACGTTCAATCAAATCGATCCCCTTAAGAGTCAAAAGTGAAAAATAGTTGCAAACTTCAGCATGTTGTTACTCGAATATCATGATGCTTAGAAACTTATCATCTAATCCTATAGGATTTTTTTGGGCCCCTCTACAATAACCTCTCTTAGTGTTCGCTATCTCAGAGGCATTTTCTAGTGGTGGAAAATTTTCACATGGGGAAAAAGTTATCAAATGCAAGTAGTTGAAAGTTACAAAGTGGTGCAACTTTCGTTCTACAACTCTTGTAACTAAATATACTGTTCCAACGCATCTAGATGGGTATGTTTACATTAGGCATGGTCCTCTTTTGCACCCCAAACATGCAGAATCACTCCAGGCTATGTTCAACTAGATTGATCCCTTAAGAGTCCAAAGTGAAAAATTGATGCAAGCTTCAACATATTGTTACTCAGATACCGTGATGCTTAGAAAATTCTCATCTAATCCTATGGGATATTGTTGAGCCCCTCTACAATAACCTTTCTTAGTTTTTTCTATTTCGAAGGCATTTTCCCATGGTGGTGAATTTTTATTTAGGGAAAAAGTTGTCAAATGCAAGTAGTTGAAAATTGCAAAGTGGTGCAACTTTCGTTCTGTAACTCATGTGATCAAACATAATATTCCAACACATTTGAATAGGTATATTTACGCTAGGCATGGTCCTCTTTCACACCCAAACATGAGGAGTTGCTCCGAGCTATGTTCAACCAGATCAATCCCTTAAGAGTCCAAAGTGCAAAATGGCTACAAACTTTAACATGTTACTCAGATACCATGATTCTTAGAAAATTATCTTCTAATTATATGGGATTTCTTTAGGCCCCTCTATAATAACCTCTCTCAGTTTCACTATCTCAGAGGCATTTTCTTGTGATGGCAAATTTTCACTTGGGGAAAAAGTTGTCAAATGCAAGTAGTTGAAAGTTGAAAAATGGTGCAATTTTTATTTTGAAATTCATGTGACCAAATGGACTCTTTCCATGCATCCAAATATGTATTTTTACGCTAGGCATGGTCCTCTTTCACACCCAAATACACAAAGTCGCTCCAAGCTACATTCAATTGAATTGATCCTTTAAGAGTCCAAAGTGCAAAATGGTTGCAAACTTTAGTATGTTGTTACTCAAATATCACGACACTTAGAAACTTATGGTCTAATCCTATGGGATCATGTTGATCCCCTCTATATAACCTATTTTTGTTTTCACTATCTTAGAGTGGTTTTCTCATGGTAGAAAATTTTCACTTGGGGAAAAAGTTGCAAAGTGGTGCAACTTTCGTTCTAAAAATCGTGTGACTAAATGTACTATTTCAACGTGTCTAAATAGGTATATTTATGCTAGGAATGGTCCTCTTTCACACCCAAACACGCGGAGTCACTTTGAGTTATGTTCAATCAGATCGATCCTTTAAGAGTCCAAAGTGCAAAATGGCTACAAACTTCAACATGTTTTTACTCAGATACTGTGATGCTTAGAAACTTCTCGTCTAATCCTATGGGATAATGTTAGGCCCCTCTACAATAACCTCTCACTTTTTTCTATCTCAGAGGTATTTTTCTGTGGTAGAAAATTTTCACATGGGGAAAAAGTTGTCAAATGCAAGTAGTTGAAAGTTGCAAAGTGGTCCAACATTCATTTTGTAACTCATGTGACCAAAAAAATTGTTTCAATGCATATGAATAGATATTTTTACGCTATTCATGGTCCTTTTTCACACCCAAACATGGGGAGTCACTCTGAGCTATATTCAACCAAATTGATCCCTTAAGAGTCCAAACTACAAAATTGCTGCAAAGTTCAGCATGTTGTTGCTCAGATACCGTGATGCTTAGAAAATTTTCATTTGATCCTATGGGATCATGATGGGAACCTCTACAATATAATCTCTCTTAGTTTTTGTTATCTTATAGTGGTTTTCTCATGATGGTGAATTTTCACTTGATGGAAAAAGTGTCAAATGCAAGTAGTGCAAAGTTGCAAAGTAGTGAAAATTTCATTTTGCAACTCATGTGATCAAATAGACTGTTCCAACATATCCGAATAGGTATTTTTACATTATACATGGTCCTCTTTCACACCCAAACAAACAGAATCACTCTGAGCTATGTTCAATTAGATTGATTCCTTTAAGAGTCTAAAGTGCAAAATGGTTGCAAACTTTAGCATGTTGTTACTCTAATATCATGATGCTTAGAAACTTATCATTTGATCATATAGGATCATTATGGGCCCCTCTACAATAATCTCTCTCAGTTTTTGCTATATTGAAGGCATTTTCCAATAGTGGGAAATTTTTATATGGAGAAAAAGTTATCAAATGCAAGTAGTTGAAAGTTGCAAAGTGGTGCAACTTTCATTCTGCAACTCTTGTGACTAAATAGAATATTCCAACACATCTGGATGGGTATGTTTACATTAAGTATGGTCCTCTTTTGTACCCAAACATGCAGAATCACTCTGAGCTACATTCAACCAGATCGATCCTTTAAGAGTCCAAAGTGCAAAATTGCTGCAAACTTTAGCATGTTGTTACTTGGATACCATGGTGCTTAGAAAATTCTTGTTTGATCTTATAGGATCATGTTTAACCCCTCTACAATAGCCTCTCTCAGTTTTCGCTATCTTGGAGGCATTTTTTAGTGGTGGTAAAATTTCACTTAGGGAAAAAGTTGTCAAATGCAAGTAGTTGAAAGTTGCAAAGTGGTGCAACTTTCATTCTGCAACTCGTGTGACCAAATGGATTGTTTGAACACATCTGGATGGGTACATTTACACTAGGAATGGTCCTCTTTCATACCCAAATACGCGGAATCGCTTTGAGCTATGTTCAACCGGCTCGATCTCTTAAGGGTCCAAATTGCAAAAGGGAAGCAAACTTTGATGAGCTATTACTTAGAAACTGTGATTCTTACAAACTATTTTTCTGAGCCTATGAAATTGTATTGGGCCTTTCTATAATAATCTCTCTCAATTTTTGTTATCTTAGAGTTTTTTCCTATGGTGTTCAGTTTTCACTTGATGGAAAAAGTGTCAAATGTAAGCAGTGTAAAGTTGCAAAGTGGTGCAACTTTCATTTTGCAATTCATGTGACCAAAAAAATTACTCCAATGCATCTCAATAGGTAGGTTTACGATAGGCCTAGTCCTCTTTCACACCTAGACATGTCGAATTGCTCTAATTTATGTTCAACTGGCTTGATCCCTTATGATGGAATGCAAAAGAATCAAAAAGAGAAATACACATACAATGGTTGAGAAGTTTGAGTTTTCCACATAAAAAATGTATCACCATTGGTGCAAAGCACCTTGTTCATCCATTTGATGAAGTGGGTCTAGTTCAATGCTTTTAGTCATGATAATGTCAAATAA
The DNA here is from genome assembly GCA_007258455.2 of Sequoia sempervirens. Lineage (NCBI taxonomy): Eukaryota > Viridiplantae > Streptophyta > Pinopsida > Cupressales > Cupressaceae > Sequoia > Sequoia sempervirens. Next base: position 26,521,836 of record VDFB02072274.1, read on the forward strand.
GGTCATGATAGGCCATTTTGTAATCTTTCTTTTAGTTAAATGAGTTAGTGTGGGGTCATTTGAGTCAATTATGTAAGTATGATAGGGAGTAAGAATAAGAAAATAACATTGGTAAAGGCATTGGAAGAGATTACTAACGATGCCCCTATTGAAAATTCATAAAATTTTAGGCCTTAAAAGTAAGGCTAGATGAGGTGAAAAGAAGAAATTGCTTGAGAATAAGTTAGAATAGGTTGGAAATAGGGTGAGGTTGTGGAGTTTGATTTGTTCAAAAGTTTTGCAAGGAAAGGGGAAGTCAAAATTATGTTATGGAATGATGCCCTAGTTGGGAAAAGAGGGGTTTTAAATAAAAAAAGAGGTTTAAGGGAGTAAAAGTGGGTAAAGTTAGGGGGAAACATAATTTGGTGGTCAATTAAGTTTATACAAGTAGAATGAAGAGTGTTGGAAGAGGTTTTGAGGTTCTATAAAGTCTGGATATGGGGTTTTCAATAAACCCTAGTGAAATTTGAGAAAAAGTGAGGGTTTAGAGGATAGTGGGGTTAAATATATTGGAATCTTTTTATGAACCATTTCATAGAATCTTTTCATGAATCATTTCATGAAAGGATTAAATATATTGGAATATTTTTATGAATCATTTCATGGAATACTAATTGAAAGAATGTTTTTTGTTTTTAGATAAAGTTGTTTAGCATCAATCAATTAATATTCAAAACAAACCTTGAAGGACAACAATGATCAATGAGGGATAACCAATTAATAAGTATACACGTGAATAAGTCAAGCATGTACATGTGAATAAGGGAAGCACAAGTACTCATAAACATGTAAGCCTTGAAGTATACACATGAATACATAGCATACACAAATTAATACAAAGTATATGCATGAATACAAGGTATACTCATGAAAACACATAAGTCACAAATTATACATTGGAATACACATAAGTCACAAAGTATACACATAAGTTGTAAAGCATACACTTGAATACACGTAACTCATATCTATTGAACCATGGATTTATAATCCAAATATGGACACCATCGATAATATAGATTTGTATTAACCAAATATTCATGTAGGAATACATCAATATATGTTGATATAAGTATAAAATATAGGTACAAAATAGCCATATAGGCTTACAAGAATGCCATATAGGCATACAACAAAGGGCTATGCAATCAAAAGTCATTGCTCTCTAGGCTCTAGAAATAAACTCTTGCCCATTGTTTGTCGATTGAATGGAAATACATCTATCACTCATTTATGTTGCGGTTGAAGAGTGCTCTTGGTGCTCCTCCTAGGGTTTAGTTCTTGGTCAAGTATTATCTATTACAATAAAAAGAAAATACATTAATATATAGAAATTACATTATAAAAAATGATATATTTAACAAAATAATCACTTACCTCCATCTGATGATCACTCTCCATGAGGGAAATATTGAAATTCCCATGCTAAGGCATGTTGAATCCCTATATAAACCATTCAAGTAGAAATTAAACTATGAATCAATAATGGTTTGATTTTTCACTAACATCTATAACAACAAATGTAAATGTAAATTTAGTAATTTTCTCATACCTCCCCTGTCAGAACCTTTAAGGATTCTATAGTAGATGAAACACCGATCTCCATTACCCTTGTCACATTCAGAGCTGTTTCCACTTGCAAAATTTGAAAATGAAACAACAAATTATTCAATTACAAAATTTGCAACAGCGATCCACGCCATGAATTATAATGTATGAGATAATGAACAAAATTTTGAGTACTTATTAAACAATATTTCTTCCTATCATGCTTACTATTTTCCCTAACCATATCTTGTTCGAAAGCACACATTTTTAGGATTTTACCCATAGCATCAAGCTAGTGAATGTTAGAATCCAAGATCACCTACATGCAAATGAATACCTGTCACATGCAAAAGACATGCAGAACCAAAAACAATGTTCTGTAAACCTCTCAGTAAAAATGCATTAAGAGAATCAATTATTACAAAGTGATCAATCCTTATGAAGGAGATCAAGAAACCCTAAAAGGGAAACCCTAAATGAAACCCTAGTGTGCACACTTAATAATTAATAATTAATTATTAATGCGCCTAAGTTTAGCTTAAGTAATAAAGAGGAATAAGTGACTTAATTAATTAATCAATGTGATGTAATTAATTAAGCATAATAACTTATTATTCTAACACCCCCCCTTAAGATGAACTTAGGAAGTAGCTAAAACACTAGAATAAGATGCATGAAAGCAAAGATGGGTCCCGGCAACGAGGCCTGATCAGGTACCCATTTACAAATGCAATAAGGAGTAGAGAAGGAAAAACCCAGTGGGACAAAACCCCCCTACAATGAGATTACATGCTGCAAAGAAGCACTGGAAGAACTCTGTAGAGTAACACTGGAACTTGATATAGGCAAGCAAGGAAATATTCTTCTGTATACTACTGAAACCGGATGAGAGTCACTGATTGACTCAAGGAATCATGATTAAAGCAACAGAAACCCCGATGCCACGGAACACTGGAAAACTCCAAACTGGAACAACTCTGGAATCTATGATGCAGCAAGTGATTATTAAATGATGCATTACTGTAAACGAAGTGCAAAGATGCAAAATTCACTCTCCCAACTGCCAAAACATCCAAGTAATCGCCAACCAACCCATCGGGCCAAATCTGGACTAACTGATAAACTTGGGACAGATACAGAAAAAGTGTATGGACATAAATATAGAGCTCCTTAATACCTTTCCAACGCCGCAAACGAGGCAAAAATCGGAGATTGTGGCAAAAAGTTATGAGCTCGGAAGTCCAAAAACAACATCTGACTTCAAACAGTAATAAATGCAGTAAAACAGAAAAATACTGTAAAATAAACTGCACTACTGGAAAGTGCTCGGAACCAGCTTTCCGGTGATATCTCGTTTGCCCGATTTCGATACCGTATGCCCAAGTTATGGCCAAAAGAAAAAAACTGCTTCTTTAGGGAAAACTAGGGTTAGGAGGGGGCATATGAGGGCCGGCCGTACGCTGACGTCATCCTGACGTCATGCTGACGTCATCAAAGTCCGAGCATAAATTTGACGGCTGTCTGTCCGTCAGGGTAAAAAATCGCCCCCCGGAAAAAAAATTCGCCGGTCACCGGTATCGCCACTCTCGAATATTACGCTGCTCAGAGCTGAATGTGCCAGTCTCATAATAGGACGGCTAGGGGAAATGGGCCGCGGGGCAGATCGGAGGGCCGGTCCTCCATATGACCGGCGGGGAAGGGGATCTGGGGCGGAGCCCATAAGACCCGGGGCTGCAGTATAAGCCCTCGAGGGTTGCGATAGCGGCGGCGGAATCAAGATCACCTACATGCAAATGAATACCTGTCACATGCAAAAGACATGCAGAACCAAAAAATGTTCTGTAAACCTCTCAGTAAAAATGCATTAAGAGAATCAATTATTACAAAGTGATCAATCCTTATGAAGGAGATCAAGAAACCCTAAAAGGGAAACCCTAAATGAAACCCTAGTGTGCACACTTAATAATTAATAATTAATTATTAATGCGCCTAAGTTTAGCTTAAGTAATAAAGAGGAATAAGTGACTTAATTAATTAATCAATGTGATGTAATTAATTAAGCATAATAACTTATTACTCTAACAGTGAACTATTTGATAAAATGCTTTTGTAGACATGTATGATAACTGTGGTGGCATAGAGAAGGAAGTGAGCTATTTGAAAAAAAATGCCTAAAAGAAATGGGGTCTCATGGTGATGGAATGCCATTACAAACAAATGCACGTCATGGCATTCCATCATCGTAAGACCACATTTCTTTCAGGCATTTTTCAGACAATTCATTGCTTTCTCTATGGTATTATTGCTTACTATTATACTTTGATAGAAATTTTTCCAAGCATCCATAGTTTGTTGGAAAGCACCTATTTTAGGATTTTAGCCATAGCAACAAGGAAGTGAGTAGTTTGACAAAATTCCATGGTACACATGTATGGAAAATGTGGTATCATAGAAAAGGTGGTGAGTTGTTTGAAGAAATGCCTTGAAGAAATGTGGTCTCATGCTGATGGAATGGCATTTCATCACCATGAGACCTCATTTCTTTGAGGCATTTTTCCAAACTACTAATTTCCTTGTCTACATGCTATTGCTTACTATTATGCTTTGATAGATTTTTTTTCCAAGCATCCATAGTTTGTTGGAAAGCACCTTTTTTCATCTTTTAACCATAGCAGCGAGGAAATGAATTGTTTGATAAAATGCTTTGGTAGAAATGTATGGAAAATGTGGTAGCATAGAAAAGGCGGTGAGCTATTTGAAAAATTTCCTCAAAGAAATTGGGTCTCATGGTGATGGACATCACCATGAGACCGAATTTCTTTGAGACATTTTTTCAAAAACCTCATTGCCTTGTCTATGCTATTGCTTACTATTATTCTTTCATATATTCCTTCCAAGAATCCATAGCATAGATAAGGTAGTGAACTATTTGAAAAGATGAAAAGCAGTAAAAAGTGGTCTCATGGAATGTTATGATAAGAAAATGCAATTGGAAGCTACTCCTAGACTTATTACTTATGTTATGTGAAGTAATTGCATCACTGCTTATGTTGACTTTCTAAACAACTATATTGTAGTTGAAATTTTTTCATCTATCAACACCTAGTTATTAGTTATGGAATGTGAATTAATGCTTTGAGTATGAATGATGTGCAATGCAATGCAATCAACAATATGAATATAAAATACACAAATATATTAAGTACAATTCATTAGTTAAACTCTTTATTCTATTACCTGCATGTAGGTTTGAGTAAATCCACTAGCACTAGGAGGTGTTCCCTCAAAACCTCCAATATTAGCCTATTCAACATCCAAAATAACATATTAAACTACCATTTGTAAAACAATGCTATTAACATGTAATAAATTTATAATTTTTTACTAGTTACATACTCCATCGATAGGTTTACTGCAAAAATAAGTAGGTGTAGGGCCACTGTATCCATTCTCAACATTGTGACACTACAATTTTATTAAAATCATAAAACTAAATTATTTAATCTTTCATTTCAAAATCAAAATTTAATAAATTAAATTCAATGAACATGCTAACTTTTACCTGAGTATCAATACCATCCTTCTCATGCAAAATGTCAGCTACCCTCTCCCATAGTTGTAGATGAATCTTGTATAGTAGCCTCCTAAGTGTCGGTGGGGTCATATGAACAATTCGCCCTACAAGATTGGCACAAATGGGTTTGAAGGCCATCACTCAAAGACTTCCCTGGATAGCACTGTAGAATAGGGCTAGCATGTTGGATGACACTCTGGGTCAAAGTGTTGATTGCCTGTAATGTCTCTACATTAGCACTCTCCTTCATGAGAAAAGGGATAACAAAGTGCTCATGAGGCGGCCTAGCGAGAGGTCGTCTTAGTTGCCATGTAGGATCCAACTGTGCATTGGGTCTATTCTAAGCTGACCCTCCACCTCTCCCCTGGAAGTCCCTCATATCAAAATAATTTGGGATTTTGTTCAATATGAACTCACAATATTGTTTCCTAAGGAAATATTGTGGGACTTCACAATTGTTGCATGGTGGGTAATCAAAAACCATGTACCAACTATCATAAAAGAGTTCCTAATCCGTTGGTGGTGGCACCAATGAATAGGAAATCTCTTCGCATTGAGGGTAAGATTTTGATTTGTGCACGGGTCAGTGAATAATGAGCACAAATCACATTTTGTAATTTTTAAATCCTTTACATCTTTATATAATAATTTATCCATGTAATAAGCCTTAGCTATCTGCCACTTATCTTGCCATCTAGTTATTTGTATGCTAATTGAATATACATTTTTTAACATTTCTTTCAATGAAGTTTCTAGGGTCATTCTTTTCATGGTTGAACCATTTGGATTGCTCAACCTCTTGATTAATCCTATATTTGATTTTTATTGTTCTCAATTTCACTCATTAAATTTTGTTGAGTGCCAGGAGGGTGTTGAGGGATTGGTGGAGGAGGTTGTTGTTGTGGTTGATTTTATTGTTGAGAATTTTGTTGCTCTACTTTCTGAGGATTTTGAGGGATTGCAGGTTGATTTACATCTACTACAAATTCAAAAAAAAAAATCAAATACAACCTAAAACTAACAAATTCAAAATAAAAAGCAAACAATCCTTACCTCTCACACCTCCTCGTTGATGTGGTAGCATCCTAGCAATGAAACAACCATTGATGAAGAAATTCACAAAATAGCTCCTCCTAGAATATGGGCACAGAATAATGGGGTTTTGGCTACGAGAAACAAACAAAACACAATCACAAGTAAAAATGATTTTTTTCCCTTTTTTTTGGTTTTAATAGGTCATAATGAAAGCGTATTATAACACGCTCACATTATAATGCACTCGCATTATTGGTTTGCTGTGGTCAAGCCTTAGGATCGAAACACCGAGCTATAACGTGAGTGTGTTATAACATGCTCACATTATGAGTTTTCAAACTTTTTTTTCAAAAATTGGCCACAAATTGGCTACCCATCTTCATGCACCCACCCCCATTCCTTTATGGGGTTTTGTACAATATATTAATATAAAATGTATTGGTATATTTTATATTATCCTAAGTTCACATGTGATACTATTTTAAATTGGGGATAGTTGCAAATATATTTAATGACCCCAAATATTAAATACATGTTTAATCTTGGCCCTTGGTATTGAGTTAATCTCCACCATTGATTTTGTAAAACTTCTCTATAAAAGGAATCATCTGTTAACTTGTTAGGGGTTGAACATGAATTATTGTAACTACATTTTGAAAGCAATACAAGCAAAGGCATTGAAGTGTTGGTGATATTTCCTTGTTATTTTTGAATGCATGCATGGTTCCTTCTAGTTTTATTTTCATTTATGTTAGTTTCAATTTAGTTGTGATAATGGAAAAGTCTTGAAGGTATTTAATGAATTTTCCGCTCATACCATTTGTAGTTTGGTAATTGTAAATTGCAGTGCATGGTTATTCTGAGCCATTTTACAACATTAGTTCAATTGTGGATATTTATGCATGTTATGAAAATCTTTAGGGTTTATGTATGAATGTTTATATTTTGAAAATATTTTGTTATTCCTTTGAAGATTGCATTATTTTTGCAGCATTGTAGACTTGACCTTGATTAAGCATAAATTAGTTTATTGGGAGTTTACATTCATCTGCAACATCAACCATTGTTACATTTGTCCTTAGGTTTTCATAATTAGGATCTCTAAACCCTTAATCTTTTGATCTTTTTTATAAATCTAGATTAGTTTAGGAAGGAATAGCATCACTTTGAACTATTATATTTGATGATTAAAAATCATTTTCAGATTTTTTATTTGAAAATATAGCTAGGGTTTTAACCAGTTTTCATATTTTACAAACCCTTGGTCTTATAAGTTTTAGCCTTTGTTGAACCATAAGTGCCCCTTGTGAAACTAGTAAATCACATTTACTACGTAGACATCTTTACAAGTCAAGACATAACATTCAAAGCCTTGGGGTTATTTTCTAAAGTTTTTTGAATAAATTTTCCTTTAAAGAGAGATAGAGGACTTTATGTTTTATCTTTGTTTTGCAATACAAAAACAATCATCAAAAATTCCAAAAAGGATACTATAGAGGATGTAGATTATTCTTCAAGTGCAATGATTATGCCACATGCTTAGAACTTACAAAATAAATATGTTAAAAAGAAATGCATGGAAAGTAATGTCAAAATAACATATAGAAGCATCTAAAAGACAAGGATTAGACAAATATAAACTATAAATATGTTATAAAGTAATACAACCCAATTAAAACAAAACACACATGGGAAAATATTAGAAAAAATACAAAGAAAACACATAGGAAGAGATATATATAGAAAGAGAGGAACAATCCTAAGATTCTCTATTGTGACGAAAATGTAAGATATGGTCCAAGGACTAGCATGTTGTATAACTAGGAACCGTATATTACAGGTTCATGGATACGAGAACTAACAAGTAACAAATTAGGCTATAGGGTGACAATTAGAGGTATAAAAAGGTAATCCATATGAAGAACAAGTGATATAAATGAATTTTGTTGGGTGATACACATGATACTAAAAATTAGCCCATGTGAAATACATGATATAGAAAAATTTGTTGCTAGGTGACTTACATGCTACCAAAATGTATGCCATATGAAACCTATGGGCTAGAAAGTACCATTACTAGGTTTCTTATAGGATACCGACATCATATGGAGTGTACCAATAATGTGGGTCTATGCTTATGTATAAATGTAAATGTGAGAGTTACAAATGGATGTCCCCATTAAAATAATTACATTAATGAATAATATATAGTTAATTTTAAAGTGGAAGGGGGAAATAAGGTGAATATCCTTTAGGAAGCATATGGATATTTTCCTATTATAAAATTTTCCCCCAAGGAGAGGCATAAAATAGGATGTTGCAAGCATGAAACTTATGAAATTATGCTCATGGAAGCAAGAAACATCACACAAAGAACACAAAGGGGTCAATAGGTTTAGGGTTAGCATGTGATGCAACACTAAGCTCAATGTAGAAGCACTCAATATTCTTCAACCATTACAATAGATAGAAAGGAAAAGAATATTCACAATATAATAATATGTAAAAACGTACTAGAAATTTCTTTTATTTATAGATAAGGAAGCTTTTTCATAAGTCTCATCCACCTTCCACAAAAACTACTTCTATCCCCTTTCTATTTCAACTTCAAATCCTTGTTTTATATCAAGACACCCCCTCCTAATTTAAATCTATCTCTTTTCATTTAGCAATTTAGTATAATAGCTATCCCCCAAAAGATTGATTCTTTAAAAACCAATTCTAAAATTAGCCAATATAACTCAACTTGCCTCTTGATTTTAAGGAATATATTTGGCATATCTCCTAATTTTGAGGAACTAATTTACATCATTATCCTCTTCTTTTGAAAACTCTGAATCTATTAGTTTAAAGTTAATTTATATGAAAAGAAAATTCAACAAAGCTAATACACTAAGACATTTAAGAACTCAACTATTAAATTTTTATTTTTTATCTTTAGTGATGTAGGAGCACTTTTACTCTCAGATGCTTCTACATCAAACATCTAGGTAAGAGATTGAGGTATATAATAGAACCATCATTTTGAATTAAAGAACTAATTGTAATGTAGGAAAAAGGCATCCATGGTGTAAATCATACCTTGTCCTATATCACAATGGAGGGAACAAAAAATGATCACAAACATCCACTTAGCTACTAACCTCAAAAGAAGAGTCAAAACATTTGGTAGATTAGGGTTTTGGTTCTTTCTTTAGGGGATTGATTGATTTCTTGCTAATTGATTGAATTTGAAGATACAAATGTAGATCTAGGTTAATTATGCAACTACAAAAAACTATTATGATTTTAGGAAAACAAATACAAGAAACAAAAAAATGAAGTATAGGATAACAAAGTGTAAACACAAAGGAACATGGCATAAAAATCTAAGCTTGAGCTAGCTAGACAAGGGCATTGGAACCCTAGATGTGAGAAAGTAGACCTTCAAAAACAAAATTTATATCTTAGTTTTTCCTTGTCTGTAGGCTCTTCCTTCCTGTAGTTAGTGTTAGAACTTCATTTAACACTGGTTAATTCCACTTTCCCTAATTCATTATCATATAGCGCTTGAATGCTTGATTGAGAAAATAAGTCTTCAAAACTCTCCCAAATTTGCTATAGACCTATAGCTTACACATGAGAGGAGGGAAAGGGTTGTTTCATATAGGGGCTTGCCTAAGTCAAACCCTGTTTTGGTAATTCTACCTCCACAATAGCTATGATGATGTAAAAGAGTGCTTACCCTAGGTCGAGTAGAGGAAAATGGATAAAGGAATGATAAATTGACAAGTGCTACAACTTACCACTCATATTTACATTCCTTAATGGATTGAAGTCATTGTACTCATTTCCTTCAAAGATAATTAGATGCTTAAGTTTAATTCCTATAAACGTTAGTTCTCACAAAATAAATGGAAATGAAACATGAATAAAATCACATGAAAACTTGATGCATTGCTAATGTGATACTCGACTAAAATAATTATGCAATAATTTGACTAATTATGCTCTTGAATTATTTTTAGGATGCTCAATTATGATCTTAATTCCCCTAGGATTAATTAGGATTTGAAATGGTGACAAAGACTTGTATTTATATGCATTTATTTAATTTCCCAAAAGATCAATTACCGACAACTGACAAGTAAATTCAAATTTGTAAATATTAAAATGTCGACAATGAAATATTTAAATTAGGGCCAAAATATGTTGGAAAGGGGCACTACCACCCTATCCTAGACCTTTTTTTGGGATTTTAGTGTCCTTAAATAAATATAATTGATATTCCAACTTTAAATCTGATTGGGGTGCACAATCTACTAAGAGGGGGAGTGAATTAGTAGATCTATTCACTTTAAAAATCTTAACTTCAACAAAGATAACTAGACATGAAACATGAATCTTCACTACTACTAAGAAACATCAAGAGCACACATTCACACAAGAGAACACTAGATATACATGGAACCCAAGATGGGGAAAACCAAAGTAAGAAAATATGCTTGGATATATTGTCCAAATCCAACCTCACAAAGTAGAAAGATACAAGTTAATATTACAATATTAAGTAGGCACCAACCTACCAAAGACACCAATCCCATAATGTATTTGTAGGCACCAACCTACTAGAGACAACAATCCCCAATATAATGAACTAAGCACTATCTCTACAAGTAGAACACCAATTCTACCAAAATTCATAAATAAAGCTTCTAGATCTACTATACAACAAAATACCACTCCCATTTTTTATTTTTGAGACTCTACACAATCTAAAACCTATTTCTTGAATAGAATCCACCCCAATTCCATGTCGTACTACTATGCATAAAACATCTCACAAGACCACCCAACCTTCTTGTGGTAAGGAGAAAAATCTCCCCCTCAACCTATGCTTCCTCTTGATTCAAGAGGAGGGAAAAAAAACTCCCAACTTCTGCCAAATAAACTCAAAAGTCTCCTTAGAAAGTGATTTTTGAAAATGTCTACTACTTTCTCCTTGGTCTCAACATATTCCAATTTTACTTCTTTGTAACCTTCTCTCTTAGAAAATGATACTTGATTGTGATGTGTTTTTTCCTTGAATGCATTACCAAATTATTTGAAATATTTATGACACTGGTATTATCACAAAAAATTAAAATAGGTTCATCAAACTCAAGTTTCATCTCCTTTAGATTCCACTTCATCCATAATATTTGAGTACAACATGAGGTTGTTTCAATGTATTATGCTTCTATTCTATACAATAAAACTATTCATGTTTCTTGCTTAACCAAGAAACTAAACTATCACCAAGGAATAAATATTTTCCACTTGTACTATTTTGGTCATCTATGCTTCTTTCCCAATCTACATCTACATATGCAGTCATAGTGAAATTTGCACTCTTTGGATACCACATGCCAAATTCCATTGTAGCCTTCAGATATATGAATATCCTCTTTACTAATTTAAAATAAGTTTCCTTAGGTGTAACCTAAAATATAGCTACCATTCCAACTACCTATATTATATCTAGTCTATTGCTGTCACATACAACAAACTACCAATCATATATCTATATGAAGCTTTTTCTATCAGAGAAAATTTATCATCTTTAATCAACTTACATATGGAAACCATAGGTGTACCTTGTTGGATGTTGTGGTTACTTTTCTGATATGTGGTTGTCATTGATGTCAACACTATTGGCATTAATTTCTTAGAGGTTGTATATGTCGAGGATATTGAGAACATTGTCATAAAATAAGTTGCAAGTTGTTAGTGGTCAAGTGTAGTCAAGTCTGTTGGTGAGTTTAGTATGTTGATGATCAGAGGTTTTGGATTAAAGGGTTTCTTGTCAAGTATATCTAGTTTATCCATGTTAAGTTTCAGAGATCCACATGAAGATTTGTATTTTGACATTTTTTTTGTTGCTTCAATTGGTGTTCCTGAATGAAGGTGATGATATTTTAGCAATTTATGTTGTTGTGGATGCTTCTTTGGCGATTCGTGATGTTTTTGTATGTTTCTAGATCATGTGCTATCTATGTTGCATGTCCGCATTGATTGTTGTGCTCATGATTCAATATTTTCTCTTGTGTGTTCATGTTTTTCATGTTCTTGGCTGATAGGGTGTTGTAGCATGTTGTGGATCTTTGAGGATTAATTTTGGAAGGTGGTTCATGTTTGAGAATTTTATTTTGGTTCTTCACTATGTTGTGGCTAACCATGGTTGATTCGCATTATTAATCTTTAATTTTTTGGACCGATAGTTTGTATTCATTTTATTATTTCATTAAGGCCGACATGTAGCGATGTAATTTCCTGTTGCAGATATATATAAGCAATTGTTTATACCATTTGAAGGAATGATGTGCATGCATAACATTCTAAATCTTTCTAAGGCAGAGTAGAGTGTGAAGAAGAGTGAAGAAGTGTTCATGTGCTTAATTGGAACTGTAATCAAGCATTTAGATGCTATTTTATCAGTTCAAATCTCGTGGATGTAATCCAAATATTTTGTAAGACAATGAGTCTTCCTTTTGTAATTGAGCAGTGAGCTCTAGGCAGTGCACCTAAATGCATGTGCATTCCCCATTCATATTTCTTTATACTTTTAACAAGGTATAATCTTGTGGACTGACCTCCACCATGGTTTTTCCCCTAACAGGGTTTCCACGTAAAAAATCTTGGTGTTATGAGTGTTTCTAATGTGTTGTTGATTCATGTTTTCATGGTTATTGATCAAATATAAGAATAATATTAATAAGTTGAATAAGTTTGAAATTCCGTGACAACTGATTCACCCCCCCTCCCAGTTTTCTACCCTTGTGTTGCCAACATACCCATGAATTTGCAATCCTCCATCCTAAACTTACTTAACATCTCCTTTATATATTTGTTTCGAGAAATAACTATGCCTTTGATTATTCTATCTATAAACCAAGAAAGAAAGATAATTCACCAAGCATTGAAATTTTAAAATCACTCTATATTGCATTCTAAAACACCTTGCACATGTCATCACTGCTACCACCAAAAATGATATCATCTACATAGACCACAACTATCAATAGTTGATCACCTTTCATTCTTATGTATATATTACTATCTACATTTCCTCTTTGGAACCCTTGTTGCTGCAAGTATCCATCCAACCTTGAATACCAAGCTCTAGGAGCTTGCTTGAGTCTGTATAGAGCCTTCTTCAATTTTCACACATAATCTAGATTATCAAAATATTGAAATTATTCTAGTTGTTCAATTTAGACTTCTTATTCTAGCTGACCATTCATAAATGTTGAATTTACATCCATCTAGTATACATTGAATTTTTTTAATGCTAAAAGAGCTAAAAGCATCCTAATTGCTTCCAATCTTGCTACCAGAGCAAATGTCTCTTCAAAATTTACACCATTAACTTGAGCATATCTTTCACAAAAAAGTCTAGCCTTGTTCTAGATCACCCTTTTTCATTTAGATTGTTTTTGAAATCCTACTTGGTTCCAATCACATTCTTTCCTTTAGGTCTTGGGAACAATTCCCAAGTTTCATTTTTCTTGATTTGATTAATTTCTTCCTCCATAGCTTCTATCCAATTTTTATCTTTTTTGTCTTCTTTAAAATACTTAATTTTTATCTTATATAGCAATGCAAAATGTACTTTCTCAATTGCCTTCTCAAATCTCCTCTAGGTTTGAACCCCATTGTCTTTATCTCTTATAATCTAGTCTTCAGAGTGATTCTTCTAAACATACTTTGTTGGAGTCTTTGTAACAACTTATGAATCTTCATCACTATTGTGAATTGGTTCCTCATCATTTCCTACTTTTGGAGTACTAGTAGACTAAATTGTTTCATCAACTCTTGCATTCACACTTTCCATAGTCTTCTTTAGCATTTTGTTGTAACATATATATGCTTTACTTGTCATAGAGTAACTAAGAAAAATACCTTCATCAGATCTAGAATCAAATTTACCCAAATATTCTTCATACATTTTGATGTAGCATTTACTTCAAAATATTCTAAGATGTCTTACTAAAGCCAGTCTTCATCTCCACAATTCATATGGTGTTTTGTCAATCTTATTTCTGATTTGAGCTCTATTCAAAATATACACTGTAGTCTAAATTCATTCTCTCTACTACATATTTGATAGATTTTCTTGACTCAAAATTATTCTTTCCATCTCCTGTATAGTCTCATTCTTCCTTTTCTACAACTCCATTTTGTTGCAGAGTCCTAGGAGCAAAAAATTTCCTTTAGATCCCACATTCTTCACAAAATTCACCATACCCATCAAAAGTAAATTCTCCAGCTCTATCTAAGCTCAAAAATTTGATTTTTCTTCTAGTTTCACTCTCAACTAGTGCATTGAATGCTTTAAAATTCTCCAATTCTTTTGAATTCTCTTTTAGAAAAGTAATCCAATTCATTCTAGTGTAATCATCAATAAGCATCATGTAATACTTGTCTCCTTGTAGACTCTTTATCCTCATAGGCCCACACAAATTTGTATGGATCAATTCGAATGTCTTTGTTGTAGAATAATCCTTAGCAAGAAATATGCTCTTTGTTTGTTTCCCTTCATGACATGGTTTACAACTGATGGATTGAGGCTTCTTAACCTTTGACACATCTCAAACCATTCCTCTTGTGCTGATCTTCACAATATCATCAAAATTGATGTGTCCTAATATTTTGTGCCAAATCCAACTTTCTTCTCTTTGCATAGTAAGGAAATTTGGTCCATTCAACTCGTTGATATGATATATGTCACTATATGTCCTTTTCCTTCCACAATCAATTCTCTGGTACTTGATTTCCTAATTTCATATCCTTAAACACTAAAGGATAGCTTATAACCTTTATCACACATCTGAATTACACAAAATATTATGTTTTAGTCCTTCAACATACAAAACATCATGTGTCCTTGACCTACCACCATCAAGACTCAAATTACTCTTTCCAATGATTTTGGAAATAGAATTATTTCCAAGATTCATAGAACCTCCTTCATATTTCTTGAAATTCCTGAAATTATTTTTATCTCCAGTCATGTGGCTTGAACATATATTGTCTATGATACATAGATCCTTCTCTTTTTGAGCATGTAGATTAGTTTGAGAAATTATTAATTACTCTACCTTTTTCTCTTTCAAAACCTTCTTCCAAACTTTATCTGATTTATGAATTCTACATTTTGATCCTTACCTTGGACTATTTTTAGTAGAGGATGACTCACAAAATTGCTTTCGCAATTCCTAACAATGTGTCCAAATTTTTTGTATTTATAGCAAATGATATCGAAATTGAATAAAAGTGCAAATGCATTATTGTTGACAAAGTTATTTCTTCTTACCGAAGCTTTTCTATAGTCCACAACTTTATGACCAAAATTATTGCAATTAAAAACAATAATAGAAAAAATAATAATTGAACCTAGCGTTGTATCCCTATCTTCTAGATTCTCTGCTCTTCTTCTAAACTTCAATAAAGCCATCATTTTGTGTCTTTCTTTCATCAATTCCAATTATACCTACATACGGATAGGGTACAATGGTGTCAGCCACATTATACGGGCATGCAATGGTTGAGGCTTCTTATTAGAGGACCTTGAACCATCGTGTAGTTCCTTCACACCGATAGTAGCTAGATTTTTTGTATAGAAGTGCCCTTGCACCTAGTGGATTAGTAGGAGGGCCTTCTGTAAGGAAATCAAACAAAGGAGGTCCATCAAGCAGTCATTGATCACCACCTCTACAGGAGGATCAAGGGAGTAGAGCATAGCTCCTACATACACATTTTTGATATAGCTTGATTATTGATGCATATTCATTCATTCGCTCATTTTTTATAGCCTCATGTATATATTTTGATGTATATCACCTACCTAATTTGTATCATGACATTGATTATTTGTATTAATATGCTCAAGATGAGTTTTGATGTGATCATGATATATGATACCTTATTTATGCTTATGATGTGATGTATGTCTTATGATGCATTACAGATGCATCATGGATGATTATGTATTCAATTGTGATATATTTATTATGCTTATAATATGACACAAATGTATATGTAGATGATGCTAATGTTATGGTTACTATTGATGCATTTGTTTTTGTATTTTGATATGACATGTTATGCATATGTAGGATGCATGTTATGACATGTTGATGGTTTATGGATGCAAGATGTATGAACTTTTTTTTTTTTTTTTATGTCATGATACTTGGATGTTAGTGAGAATTAGATAGAAAATAGATGGTAGAATGGAAGAATGAGATGTACATTGATTATATTTCATTATTTATATTGATTCATAATTCCAACAAATCTATAATTTGTTGAGAGTTGTTGAAGATATTTTAGCATTGTTGTCATTGATGTCAAAACCTTGGATCTGGAAGGTTGTGCTCTAGATGATGTACAAAATTGATCTATCCTATCAAGTTCTATGATGTTATGTAGTATGGATATTATCCTTGCTCTAGATATGACAATACTTCTTTTGAGATGTTTGTGGAAGTCAGTTTATTTAGAATAATGAAGGATAATATTTTGATGTTGGATGCAATGCTCAAATATTTTTCTAGGTAAACTTGCTATCTAGAACTTCATATAGCATGTTGCAAGTTTTGGTATGTGAAATTGTGGCTTTTCAGTTGATACTGAAATTGATGATAATCTAGATTTGGTATTGGTTGTGGCATTCTCATTGGCTCCAGAATATATTTTGAATAATTCAAAGTTTGCTATCTTTTGGAAATTATGCTATCTTATGTTTACCTATTCTTGGTCCCTTGCTAATATGGTAAGAAGATATTTATATATGCGACCTATCTTTTGGGTCCAATGTTACGGTGGAAGGTCTTATTGAATATTTCAAGGTTGTTCTTCATGCTGACATACTTTTTGGTGATCTAAATTCAAATTGTATTTGGCCGACTTAGAAGACTATGAAGATATTGTGTGTGGCCAACTTATTTTGTTCTATGGGTATACATATATATAGAGAACATCTTTTTGATTGAAGACATAGAAGTGCAAAAGAAGTATAATATGTGCGAGCAGATAAAAGAGTCCAAGTGTTTGAACAGACAAAAGAGTGTGAAGGAAGGAGTTATCTATTTTGGTAGAAGGTTGTGTGAAGGTTATGGAAGGAAGGTGTGTAGAAGATTCTTAACCAGATCTATTGCAGATAGAAATTATGCTCTTAATTGGAACTAAACTCATGCATATGTAGATGCAACTTCATCAGTTCACTTTTTTTAGTAATACTTTTGTAATCTATTGTTTTGTATTTGGGCAGTGAGCCCACCGATAGTGAGCCACCCTACAGTGAGCAACTTGGAAGTGATCCCTTGTAAAAATCACCTTAACCAGTGTCACCTTAACCAATGCTTTATAATTGAGAATTGGCATTCTTTGTGGTTTTTCCCTTCTTGGGTTTCCACATAATTATGGTGTTCATTATGCATGGTGTTGTTATGTGCTTTCATCTTCTTATCTGTTAGATGTTTATCTGATTAATTTAAGTTGGCTCCAGATTGACCAAAGTTAAGAAAATTGTTTTGGGATAACTGATTCACCCCCCTTGCAATTATCCAGATTGTTCAACAATTGGTATCAGAGCTTGGTCCCTTGGAGATAAAGCTTAACCGCTTAACGCAGATCTTAGCAGTTTAAAAAAATGGTAGGAGCTTATCACTTTGAGGAAGAATTAAAGATAATGTTAGATGATATGGAAAGCACAAAATCAGAAAATGAATAATTGAAGGAAAATCTCAAGGAGGAATTTACGCTTGTATTGTAAATCTAAGGGAGAAAATCCAAAAGTTCAAAGCAAGACACAAAGAGGTTAGCTAGGAATTAAAAGAGTCAAAAGAAAGTATTGTGAATTTAAAGCAACAATTGGATGAATGCAAGAAGACTGAGGAAAATCTCAAAGATACTATCAAACAGAAAATGGAAGAAGGGAAGAAGACTAAAGAAAACCTCAAGGATACCATTAAATAAAAATTAAAAGAAAATGAGAAGTTAGATAAAGAATTAAGAAAGATAAAAAATGAAGCAAGATTATGTGAAAGTAGCATGATTCTGGATCAAATTTTGTCCCTAGATAAATGTCACAAGGATAAAGGAGGACTTGGATTCACTGGTGAAAATTTAAATCGGAACACTATAGGTGAAGACAAAGTAGTTGAAGTTGAGGCAAGATAAATTATAACAAGAAAGGTCTGAAACTCTAACGCACCTACAAAAAGACCTCTGATTAAGCAACCAAATGCTTAGAGGTACTTATCATTCAATTGTTATTTTTTTCTATGCAAAAAGTTTGGGCATAAGGCTATAGAATGTAGAAGCAATATGAAACCAAATACTCAATGCTTTAATTGTCACAAGGTTGGTCATAAAGCAAGTCATTGCAGAAGTGAATTATCTCATCTGAAAAGAAGGAATGGAATGAACAATCTCTTTCATAGTTATTGCTATTTATGCTATGGTTATGGTCACAATGCTAATCAGTGTAGACCTAGGATTCACCCAACTAAGTTAGGGAAAAGATGTTACAAGTGGAGTCAACCCAAATATTATGCTAACACATGTAGATATGTTGCTTCGAAAAAATACTAAGAATAAAAAGAAGGTTGCATAATCAAATGAATCTAAGAAAAAGATGATCATGTTTTGGAGGAAGAAGGAAATAAGTATGGAGAAAAATTTCATGGTACTGAATCCTAGTACATTCCCTACCGATATATGAGCCAATCTACCTTGGATCAGGGGGAGTTTTGAAATTACATATCTTGTTGATTCCCCCTCCCTAAAGTAATATTGATGCGATTTTCAACATAATTAAGTTCAAACTAGTTGATGATAAATGATGAAGCTTAATCTGACTGATTAGAAAGAAAAGTACAATTGTTGGTGTCATCAATGTGTGTTTTTGGCAGTGAGATCATTATGAGTAATTAAGGATAAAAGGTGGGATTTTCCAAAGTCATTTCTCATAGTTTGCAAAGGAGAAGAAGAAAAAGTTTCATCGAGTGATAAAAGAGTTTGAAGGAGATAAGTGCAATGATGGAATCTGTTAACAAAGGATCGAGTGGTGATATTTTGCTAAGGCTGAAGGGAGTTGAGTTAGATGAGTTTGATCATCAGAAAATGAAGGAGATGGAACTAGGGTTGGAGACAGATGAATTTTAGAACGTAAATACTCTGGGTATGGATTTATGGGGAGAAATTCCCTGGTTTACATAAAAATAATCTGTCTTGTTCCTATTAAGTCAATTCAAGGATGGTAGCATTGTTTTGGAAAAACCCTATTCGATCATGAAGGAAGCTATTGAATCCATTACTAGTTTGTGCAGTGTTGGTGACCTCCCTAGGAAGAAAATGGAAAAATACATAGATGTGGAGGAACTTATTGCTATCAACAAAGACCCCTAGGCTATATTGATAAATAACATTGTCTATCTTGCCTGGTAAGGTATGTTTGTTATGCCATCTCTTATAAAATCTATTTCAAAAATCATGAAGGTTCTACTTCAACTATTGCTATATATCTTGCACACATGATGGTGAAGTAAAATAAGCAGTTTGACTTGTGTAGCCTCATGATGGAAAACCTAATTGAGAATGCCAAAATGTCTTTGGTTGAGAGTTATCCTTTTTGATTTGGATCTCTGCTCATATTTTTGGTATTTTAATTTTTGAGTTTGCTACCGATAAAGGAGAATGTTAAGTGGAAGTCCAAAATCCCTATCAAAAGGCAAGTTTACAAGTATTTGGAATGTATGTAAGATAAAGAAAGTGCTTGCAAAGTCTATTTCTCATCCTTGTAGATGAATCTATGCTCTAGTGTAATAGTGTCTAGTTAGTTTGAGGAGGGTTCCTCCTCCAGTAAGGAGTTGGAAGTTGTTATTGGCGGTTCCCATCTGGAACCCAAAAGGAGGATAGCTAATATAGAAGATGTCGTCACTATCTTGGAAGAAAAGGACAATGAAGAAGAGTATCTACTTGGATCTGATTTTGTCGATCCAGATATATTCAGTCAATGTTATATGAAGGTGATATGAAGAGGGTTGGTGAAATGTGGTGTGCCAGCTCTCTGATCAAAAGGATTAAAATTGATGACACTCTGGTTGATTATTTACTCAAAAAGGGTATTACTATTTTAGATGTTTTTGACTTGTTACCAAATAATCTAGTAGAAGTTGTTAAAGAAAGGATGTTGTTGGAAGGACCTGAAGGACATATGTTCGAAGCTATGATTGAGAGAAGATGTGTCAAAGCTAAATGGAAGTTATCCAAACAAATTGGTGAGACAAGGGAATGCATTAAGGAGATGCCTAACATCTACAAGTATTGTCTTCGGTGGCCTATTGTTGTTGATAATTTTAGAAGAAGAATTGAAGCTATTCAATCTAAGATGAATAATATTGGAAAGAGTTTTGATTTGTTCAAAGAAAGAGATGGAAAATAGAGGATAAGAGTTGGTGAGTTGCAAGAAGAGTTATTGATTGTTTAGAGATAGAGGGAAGACTTGGTTAGAACTTTCTCGTTGGTCAAGGAAATTGTTGAGGTCTGGTTGGATCATCTCTCCAGGATAATTTTTGATGTAGAAGATTAGGAATGTTAGTGCCTATCTTAGGACTAGTCATCCTCATTTATGTTGTTGACTATATTGGATATTATGAGTGCTAGATTGGATTATGTGGTGCTAGCTTGTAAAAGGATTCTTCCAATTTTGAGAGAAAGGTACAAGAAAATATTTCATGTGAAAAGTGTTATTTTTACTTAAGTTCCCAAATGATTCAAATTTTGGCCCTTTTTCTTTGATGGAAAAAAGGGGGAGAAAAATGAAGAGAAAAACAAAAACAAAAAAAAGGTATTGAATTGTTGGAAAAAGGGGGAGTACTTGGAGTTTTTGGAGTTTGCAGTTTTGAGTTGGATTTTGGAGTTTTGTGTTTATGAGTTTTTGCTATTTTTCCATCAATGCCAAAGGGGGAGATTGTTGAAAAGTTGTTGAAGATATTTTAGCATTGTTGTAATTGATGTCAAAACCTTGGATCTAGAAGGTTGTGTTTCAGATGATGTACCAACTTGATCTATCCTATCAAGTGCTATGATGTTATGTAGTATGGATAGTATCCTTGCTCTGGATATGGCAATACTTCTTTTGGGACATTCGTGGAATTCAATTTATCTAGTATAATGAAGGCTAATATTTTGATGTTGGATGCAATGCTCAAAGCTTTCTTTGGGTAACCTTGTTATCCAAAGCTTCATTTAGCATGTTGCAAGTTTTGGTATGTCAAATTGTGGTTCTTCGATTGATACTAAAATTGATGATAATCAAGATTTGGTTTTGGTTGTGGCATTCTCATTGGCTTTGGAATATATTTCATGTAATTCAAAGTTTGCTATCTTTTGGAAATTATGCTATCTTATGTTTGACCTATTCTTGATCCCTTGGTAACATGGTAAGAAGATCTTTATGTGCAACCTATCTTTTGGGTCCAGTGTTAGCGTGCAAGGTCTTATTGAATATTTCAAGGTTGTTCTTCATGTCGACATACTTTGTGGTGATCTAAATTCAATTTTTTTTTGGCTGACTTAGAAGACTATGAAGATATTGTGTGTGGCTGACTTATTTTGTTCTACAAGAATACATAAATATAGAGAACATCTTTTTAATTGAAGAAATAGAAGTGTGGAAGAAGTATAATGTGTGCAAGAAAATAAAAGAGTCCAAGTGTGCGAACAAAAAAAAGAGTGTGAAGGAAGGAGCTATCTATTTTTGTAGAAGTTTGTGTGAAAGTTATGGAAGGAAGGTGTGTAGAAGATTCTTAATCGAATCTATTGTAGAAAAAAATTATGCTCTTAACCGGAACTAAACTCATGCATATGTAGATGCAACTTCATTAGTTCACTTTTGTCAGTGAGACTATTTTGTAATTTTTTGTTCTGTATTTAGGCAGTGATCCCATTAACACTGAGCAACTTGGCAGCGAGATCTGGTAAAAATCACCTTAACCGGTGCTTTATAATTGAGAATTAGCATTCTCCATGGTTTTTCCCTTCTTGGGTTTCCACGTAATTCTGGTGTTCATTGTGCATGGTATTGTTATGTGCTTTCATGTTCTTATCTATTAGATGTTTATTTGATTAATTTAATTTGGCTCTGGATTAACCAAAGTTAAGAAAATTGTTTTGGGATAATTGATTCAACCCCCTCTCAGTTATCTGAACTATTCAATATAATTATTATGAGATTTCTAGGAATTTTTTAAATTCGTCATAGAAATCCTTATTTTTGATGTAGCAAATAGATATGATGCACCAAGGTATGAATAACCGTGGCAACGTTGTATCTAATGCGATAGAATTTGACTCTAAAAACAAATAGGAGTATCTTTATTCATATCTGACGTACATAAACCTTGTTTGACCATGTGAAATAATAATTCATTAAAGTAAGAAGACTAATACATAAAAGGTATGAAGAACCTGATATGTTCTAGCCATTGTGTTACTCAAGACTATCCTAGCACATGCAAGGAAAGTATTGATTGAGGTTGTACTACAAGGATATCCAACAAGCATAACAAATGAAATAACTGATCAATGCCCCATTCCTTTTTCTCTAAATAGTTTTGTTATACATCATCAAGAGATCATCGAAATGAGATAATAACATTGTTGACAATGATTTTACTCACAATAAATAGCTTGTATAGATTCTCCACAGACAAGACTGTGAAAATCCTATCTTTCTTAAAAGATATGAAAAAAAGACAACCTAAGAAAGAATTCTCCATTCATAGAACAAAGACTGACTTTCGTTTAATCCCAAGTCTCCGTAAATCAGGTCATGATTGCACTAAACATAGCTCTTGGGTAATGATGTGAAAATTTTGCTGTTAATTTCAAAGGGGAATATGATCATTTCTAGTTTAATCAAGGATCACTAACATTTCACATAAAACTTCAATTTTATCATCCAATGACATCATGAAATTGAAAGATTCATCATAATATTTCATGAATAAAAAAAATTATTTTCTATCACTTAAGTAGATTTAGCATTAAGTATTCAACAATTTCATGGAAAATAAAAGATTTTCAATGAAACTGTTTCCATTCAATTTTTTTTTTAGAACATTTTCAAAAAATACAAGCATCTAATCTAAAGCAAAACATAAAAAAATAAAAAATAAAAAATATCTTGGTTATTCTCCATGGATGCCCCAAAGAATTAATTAAAACAAAGTAAATCGCTTTATACTTCACCAAATTGCTTCACAGCTACGTATAAAATGATGCAAGCTTTTAAAGAGGGGGTTTCATTTATGGACACCAAATAGGTTATGTGCATGCACCCTTAAATGGTGCAGCATACAGTCTTGTTCAACCAAACTTACAAAACCAACTACAAAAGATACTTAGATAGGTAGCTATCCATAAAGTTTTGATATCAATTAATGTCTATGTGCATACAAATTTTTATACCAGAATGGTTCAGAAAACGGGAAAAAAGAACAAAACTTAAAAGAAGTTTTTGCTCCTCTAACATCCACAAATTCTGAACTTAAATAAAATTAAACATCCTCTTTCTTCTTATAGAACACAAGGCTCAGATAGGATAAGATAGCTACATGAGAGGGAATCTAAAGGACCAATCTCATCAAGGCATGTGGAATATTGTGACCAATAGGAGAATAGCAATTGAAGTCAATGGAAGTCAACTCCAATTACTTGCTGAAGCTCTTTGGGTTCTACTTTTTCATCTTTGACTGGATTCCTTTTGAAATTGAACAAATTTACCCAAACAAATATATATAGGATTCTTCCATGATAACAGAGTGATCAGGTGGAAGTAAAACTCCTATATCTTAGGCTTCCCAATTTGAAGATTCTAGGAATAAGATATCCCTGAAATAGATACACTTTGCTATTTCATGCTTGTACTCCAACATACATGTATCCCAATAACTAGCACATCTTTGTAGAAAACTCTATTCCAGCATGAACCCCTTAAGTGCATCATCAAGCATGGTAATAAAGTAAAATTTGTTCACTAGTATAATTTTCCTAACCTTCTATACCCAAGATTTGCATCACAATCGATATCTCCTACAATAAAAAAATTCCAAATACAAAATACCTTTTTTAAACAAATATGCTACCATATAAATAAAACCATCATTAAAATATGAACACAAGAAATCCACAAAAAAATCACTTTCAAAGACATATCACAAATCCTTTTGTGTATACTGGATCACCGAGACCATTATACAAAATAAGAAAAATTAGCATTTTACTTCACGTTTCAACCTGGTAACCAGTTTCAGCTTTACCCACTTACTTTCCCAGACCTCGGTTATACCAAAACTCCAAATTACTAGACTCCAACTTACTAGAGCAATTCATTTTAAATTTACATTTCCCTTTTTCCTTTTTTGTGTTTCTGGTACCCGGTACCTAGTATACAGAACACTCACTATACGAAGTTCTTTCTTTGAACTGAAGATTTCTTCTTTTTCCTTTTGACTTTCGATGATCATCCAATCCATTAGCTCCTTCCATAGAAGTCATATTTTCACTTGGGTCCCCAAGTATTTTCAGTCTTGGGGCATGTTGTGAGACCATACAACAAACATAAATCATAGGAAAATACTAAAATGAACAAGTTGTCAATGTTATTCATATCTATTGCCAAATTTTTTTTTATGTTCTTAGATGATATCTGAAATGATGCCCATTGTCAGAATGATATATTCTAGGATATTCATTAGAAAATGATGATTTGTTAAACTGAGTAGTCTATTGATATAAAATTAATTAACATGTTTGAAGCTTAACCTTAACATTGCAATTTGTTTTCATTAAATTATGCCTTCTTAAATTTTGTACTTGTTTATGCTTACTTCACCAAAGAGCGGGAATGATGATCAGTTTATTATAAATGAAAGATTATTATGGGTGAAAGTGAGATGAGATGTGTGGTTTTGAGGTTTTGTGGATATTTGAATGTTTTGAGGATTTTTACGGTTTATGTTTATTTGAATGTTTAAGGTTTTCAAGTTATTTGAGGTTGTTTTTGAGTTTTCAAAATTTTGCAACTATTTAGGATTTTCAAAAAAATTAAATGTTTTTTGTGTTTTCTAAGGGTTAGACTAAGAATAGGACCTATGAGGGACTAACCTAATGCCTTGGGGGCTCATCGATTATGGCATTTCCTACATAAGCACAGAGACAACATAGTTCAACTGAATCTCGACAAATGACCATTTATTGATGAGACATGAACATTTTGAGATTGTCAGTTTATTATGATAGAATCCTATAGGACTGACCTAATGCCTCGAGGGCTCATCAATGATGGCCTTGTGTATGTAAGCATAAAGACAACATAGTTTGAAAAGTGTTTTTGAATTTTTTGATGTTTTATACCTGTTTAGGGTTTTTGATTTGTTTTGGGTAGTTTTGGATTTTTGAAATGTTTATGAATGTTTTAAATTTTGACATGTTTTGGATTTTTATGGATTTTGAAATTTACAAATTTTTTGAATGTTTTTGGATTTTCTAAGAATGATATACACAAGACCTAAGTAATACAAGAATCCAATCCAATAACCATGTATAAGAAGATGCTTCTAGCTAAGTGATATGGAAATTTTATATGGATCAAATAAGATGACCTGAGGGTATAACTTAATAGGATGAATATACATTTCTTGAATACTAATCCATGGTAGGGGTGAAAGCAGATGGTAGGAAAATGGATTCCAACTTTATTATGACAATGATAGAATGATAAGAGTGCTTAAAAGATGGGAGATAAAGTATTTATGCAAGGAACTTGTTTACGAGGTTTTCACCAAGGTGCTTGCCCAAAGTGCCACTAGAGCGGTTTTCACTAGACGATGATTTTTCTCTTAAATTTTTTCAATCCTTTTTCTAATTTTTGTGGATTTTTAATTTCAATTTCAATTTTTTAATTTTTTTATAATATTACCCCTCCTAGGCTAGGCATATAACTGCTTGAGATGCATGTTTTTCATGGGTTCCTATATTGGATCTCCTTCTATGATTGTGAGCTAATAAGCTCCTAATCCATAGTGAGTTGTGATGATGAAGGGCCCCAACTAGTTTGGTTGAAACTTTCCCTTGCTATTTTGATCTAGCATGTTCTTCTAATTTTATTTGAGTAAAATATCTCTCGTGCTTGGAAGTTTAAGCCCTTGATTTTCCTATTATATATCTTCTTGAGTCTTTTATGATATACCTATAGATGATTGAGTGCATCTAGACACCATTTATCTAACAATTCCAATTCATTTAGCCTTGCTACTCTGTATTCTTCTTTAGTGATAAGGTGTTGTAGAGATACTCTCAATGATGGGAGATCAATATTAATAGGTAAAATGGCTTCATTACCGTAAACTAGCAAATAGGGTGTGGCACCAGTTGGTGTTATAATACTTGTGTGATATGCACAGAGAGTGGGATTTAATTGTAAATTCCAATCTTGGCCAATATCATTAACCATTTCCTTGGGGATAGTATGGAGTTGAGAAATGGTGTTGGATATCATTTGAACTTATTGCATAGATCTCTTACATCTTGATTCTTGAAGGGAATTCCATTATCTATGATAATGGCTTGTGGAACACCACAATGATAGATGAGGTAGTTAAGGATGAACTTTGAGATTTTTTTCCCCATTATATACACCATGGGAATGACTTCTATCCAATTCATGAAATACTTAGTGGTAGTAATAATGAACTTGTGTCCATTAGAAGAAGTAGGTGTAATCTTACTTATGAGATCAAGCCCCCATTGAGAAAATAGCTATGGAGTGACAATTAGTTGGAGTTCCTATTTTGGAGCATGAATGAGATCTCCATGTTGTTGATATTGTAAATATTTCTTAACAAATTGATTTGACTCCTGGACCATGGTGGGCCAATAATATCCTATTCTCAATAAATTCTAAGCCAAGGTTTTACAAATTGAATGTGACCCACATATTCCTTTGTGTATTTATTCCAAAGTGACATAAACTTCCTCCTAGTTAAGACATATGAACTTAACATGTTATTGAAACTTCTCCAATATAGGGTATCACTAAAAATGAAAAATTGTGAGGCTATTTTGATAAAGGTTTTTTGCAAGCTAGGGGTGATATCGGTGGGGAATATACCTCTATGTAGGCGGGTAAAGATGACATGGTACTAGGGTGAACCAAGAAAAACAATGTCACACATGAATTCTAACTCTGGAACCTTGAATGCTAGTATAAGAAGTTGTTCCACAAGGAATTCATAGTTTGAGCTATTCTTTCTGTTGAGAAATGTGACTCAAATTTACTAGCTTGATCGACTTCCTAGAGTATTTCTATTCTCCTCCTTCATCGACTTGAGTTAAGTCATTGGTTTTCAAGTTTATCTAACTAAAGTCATGGGGTTCTAAAGTTTCATAACCTCCTGACTTAGCGACTATGGATGGAAGGCCACTTCTTTGTTATTGGCTCATTGCGGATTTCATGAAATTTGCAACATTTGACATGAGGTTTGGAATTTCAGGTTTTGAGCGATGGAGCGATCCCTTTATTGGCTTGTCACGGGTTTCGGGAACTTCACAACCTCTGACATGAGGTTCTGAAGTTTTTGTTTTGAGCGACAGAGTGATCCCTTTGTTAGTGTATTGTGGGTCTTGGGAGCTTTGCAACCTCTGATGTGAGGTTCTGAAGTTCAAGTTTTGAGTGACAGTGTGATCCCTTTATTGATGAGTCACAGGTTCTGGGAACTTCACAACCTCCATTAAGAGGTGTCAAAGTTTGGTCTTCTAGCTTTATAGCGACTTGGATGTTAATGGTTGTGGGGACCACTTGAGACTCGATAAGGATGGTGGATCATGACAAAGGCTAACAGGTGGTGATGATGTGGAGGAAAGATGGCATGTGGGCCCATGTGCTTGGTGAACATTAGTGAGATAGTAATGAATGTCTCTTCGACTGGGTGACATGGTGTAGGTGGATAACCCTAAGTTTGATGGTGGAGATTTGTTCAACTACTTATCTGATGGCTAGAAATGTTGGATGATGGCATGTGGCTCAAGCTGAAACCCTAAAGGGGTGTAGTATTTGAAGAGTCAAAGAGATAGAGAATGAAATTCTCTTAGAGTTGAGTGACAAAAAATTTGGGTGCCAAACTGGTGGAGTGTCTTGGAAGCCATGCTAGCCATGGTTACCATGATGCTAGATGTAGGTTAAGAGGCTAGATGCAAGCAGATATGATGCATGGTGCTAGGTTCCTAATAGGCCAAGATGCTATATGCAGGCTCAGAGGCCAAATGCAAGTAGAGGGGTTGTGAGATTGGGCGTGGACTAGTTGAGAACCTATGTGCAAGTTGAGAGGTTGAGTGCAGGCAGGGTGTTGCCGAACTGGCTGTGAGGCTAGGAAGCTAAGAGAGATGGATCACACAAAAGGTGAAGCCTGAATGATTGTGTGATAGAGAGTCTAAGAGGTTGGGGGTCAAGTCGTGTGGCTATGTAGCTATGTGAGATGTCTCTCCTTGAGAGAGGAGATCGCAATGGGTTATGCTACCAGATATTCTCCAAAATGGAACAAGATGTAAACTCTATAAAGGCCATGAGCTTGATATTGTATTCTAACTGTATTTTGTTGCTAAATAATACAATGGTGATCTAGGCTTTTGGAGTGTGGGGTTTTTTACCTGAAAGGGTTTTCCCCACGTATACCTATGTGTTCATGTCTTTTGTTTCATCTTTCATGGTTGTTGAAACTGGTTAAGCATGAGTTTCTCTCAAAAGGATTAATGTGGGAAATGAACTGTTTCTGCTTCTGCTTTATGGCATAGTAGTACATGTCTTTGAGGAAATCTAGTGGAATAAGGTTACCGAAGGAATTGTTTTTTTGGATGTTTCTTTCTGAGATGATGAAAATTTTCCCAACACTTTGGTATGCCTAGTACTAATCCAATAGTTTCCATTGCATCAATTACTCTGTTATTAATCCTTGGTATTTGCTTAAAAGTTATGTCAATGAAGTATTCTTTGAAAGTATCCACCATCTTATTGTATGGTGTGAGATTTTCATCTTTCATCTAGTAATTTTCATTGACTTGTCTCACTACCAATTGTGAATCTTCGTATACCTGAAGCTCTTAGATTTTCCATTGAATTATTTTTCTTAATATGGTGATTAATGCTCCATACTCTGCTATGCTATTGGTACAAGGAAATTCCAATCTAAAATATTTGGGTACGAAATATCCTTGTAGAGTAATAAACAAGATTCTTGCTCCTGACCCATGTTGTTTATGTCATCCATCAAAATATAACTTCCACTACTTAGATGTTGTGAGCGTAAAGATGGACTCATCTGGAAACTTTGATATCAATGGGTTGTCTATACATAATGGTGATTCAACCAATTAATTTGACATGACTTGTCCCTTGATCTCTTTTTAGTCCACATATTCAATGTCAAATTCACTCAATACCTCACCCATTTCACCATATGACCAGTGAGTGTAGCTTTGGATAATAGATATTTTAAAGGATCTACCTTGGAAATAAGTTTGATTTGATGTGATTGCATGTAATTTCTCAACTTTTGAGAATGAAACACAATGGCTAAGAAAATTCATTCTATAGGTGAATAATTAATCTCAAATCCCACTAAAGTTCTATTGATATAATAGATAGCTCGTTCCTTTTCATTTTCATCATGTTGAGCTAGGAGAGCTCCTATCATTGTTAAAGTTGTTGACACACATAGGATCAAAGGTTTCCCTACTATCAATGTCGTCAAGACTAGTGGTGCTACTAAGCAATCCTTGAGTATCTAGAATGCCTGTTCACAAAATTATCCCATTTTTATGCTACACCTTTGTGAAGGAGATGTGTAAATGGGTGACATTTATCCACAAGTTGTGCAATGAACCTCTTGATTGATTGCAGTTTACCTTGAAGGTTCCTTAGCTTCTTGAGTGTGTGAGGTGGTGACATCTCTAAAATTGTTTTAGTTTTGTTGGATTCACTTTAGTGCCTCTTTATGAAACTATATATCCCAGGAGCTTACCAGTGGCAACACCAAAGACACTCTTTTGGGTTCAACCTTCCATTGTATTTTTTGAGCCTATAAAAAATTTGAGCAAATACTTCTAAATGTCCTTTCCTTATTATATATTTGACCAATATATCATCTACATAATCTTTCATGAATTTTTGGATCATGTCATGAAAGATTAATTGCATTTCCCTTTGATATGTATCCACTACAATTTTTAGACCAAATGACATCATGTTCTCATAGTATATTCCCCACAGACATGTGAATGTTTTTTTGTACTGACCTTCTCATGATTTAGTTATACCCTTAAAATTAATCCATAAGAGATAACACTTCATGACCAACTTTGAGATCCACAATGATATCTATATTAGGGATTGGAAAATCATATTTAGGACATGCTTTGTTCAATTCCCTAAAGTCAGTGCAAATCCTTATGCCCCCAGTTGGTTTCAAAACTATAACCAATATGGAAACCCATTTAGGATAGTCAATTGGCCGAATGAACCCAACATCAAGAAATTTTTATAGTTCCACTTTGACAAGTAATGCTATTTGGGGATGCATCTTTCATAGATTTTGTTTAATTGTCTTGGAATATGGATTTACTATGAGATGGTGTACTACCAAGGATGTATCATACCAGACATTTTAGTAGAGGACCATGCAAAACAAACCCTCCTTTCAGAAATTTTCCCAAGTTTTGTATCTCTTCATCATCTAAGGAGGAAGCATGAAATGTTATCTATGGAGCTTCTTCTAATCCCACATTGACCAACATGGATGGTTCTACAAGAATTGTTGTATTTTCTTGCTCTAGATGATGGAGATTGAATCCTCCATTCTCGGGTACCTCAAAGAGGTTTTCACCTTTGGATGTGTCCTTTCTTTTTACTATTTTACAATCAAAAAGTGTCATGGTCTGATTTTCACTTAAAGATCGTGTATTTATTTTAAAATTTTATTTTGTGACTAGAAGACTCAAATGTCTCCCCAAAATAGGTGTTAGTGCCTAAGTCAATATCAAAGCTTTCCTTATGATCTCCAAAGGTGTGATCTCTAGCTCCCATGAATTTGGAAATTTCCTCTTAATTTTTGAATGAATCTAGAATTAGTGTATGTTGTTGGTCCCAATTGATTAGTTGAGGGTAAATGAAGTTTATCTCATTGTATTAGGTTGGTAAGGAAAAAGAGGTGGTAGTAATCAAGTATATTTATGTGTGTTCAAATAAATATGTGATGTACATTAGTTCATCATCAATATTTTTGTACTCATATGTGTTTAACCAAGTGGAAGATTTTTCTTATTCGATTGAAATATCATTGACATGAGGGACCATATTTTTGGTCAAGGTGTAACCAAGAACAATGTTATTTATGTGTTGTATAGTAATTATTGGCTCTCTCATCCCTTGTTGGTTTAATCCAAGGCACATGTACCTGTGTAGCCCATACTTTTAATCAGCTAAAATCCTTTGTTTCTTACATCAATTGGTAATGGGATTTCTTCTTTCTGATCTTGATAAATCCATTATGATATGTTCCCATCATCTATGACTTATGTATTTACATATCCCCATTTCTAAAATGTAGTTTTCTTGACTTTCTTGGTGACTTTCTCAATGTACTGGGTCTCACCATGGGATTTTGGATTCAAATGTAATTGTCTGATGAAAGGATCTAAGAGGTTGTATTATCCACAACCACTATCCTTGGTTTTGGTTTTGATATCAAGTATTACCATCTTAGATACCAACATAGAACTTGAAGTAGATTCTAGTGTGGTTGGATCAATAAAAGAAGAAGGTATAAGAACCTCATCATTCTTAGGAACTTGCAACACCTTGCAATATTTCTCCTATAATCCTCTATAGTAGTAAAAAGGATTTTGATCACCATGAATGGAAATCTCCTTATCATTATAGGGGAACTTTGTACATTGATAATAAGTAGAATCCACTACCTGCATCACATGAATCCAGGGTCTACTAAGTAGAATGTTATATGGAAAATCAAGATTTAAAACTTGACATGTCTCTAATATTGTCGGTCCGATCTAGATAGGTAATGTCATGGTACCTTTAGAATCTCTCTTTTCATCATCATATGCTCTAATTTTTTCCCCTTTACTTCTTTGTATGAATTCATTTGAATAACCCAAGTGTTTGATTAATTAGATGGAATAACTATTTAAACCCACACCCCCATCTATTAAGTCTCTTTTCACCTTGTTCTTGTGCACAAATACCTCAAGATATAGTACTTGATTATGAAATGATTGTGATGGAAGGTAATGCTCTATGAACAAGAGATGGTGAGTGGATGAGATATTCCCTACCATGGCTTGAAACTGTTTGATGTCAATTTCATTAGGCAGTGTTGATGAAGAAAAATATTTTTCTAGAATTTTATTGAGTTGGTGAAATCTTCAAAAGATCATGAATATATATTTGGTTTAATTTCTTCTTGAGTTGATCAATGAGACTATAATATATGATGTTATCTTTGGATGGTACCCTTGGTAGTAAAGGAGTGCCTTGTATGGTAACCTTCTCTCATTGTGTGGTGATTCCACACTCATGATTGGTGACTCCACACTCATGATTTTTTCCTTGGATTGTAATGACATATACATGATTATCAAATGAATGTGTATTTCCTATGACATTTTCATAGATATGGGTAACTTGGTTATACACCTTCCCTTTTCCTTTATCATTTCCCTATCCATGGTTTGGCATTGGATTCTTGTATATTTCGAGGTCTTTGTTTCTTGAAGTTCCTTCTTGTTGATTGATATTTATTTCACCATGGTCTATGATATCTTGAATGAAATTTTTTAGTTTCATAGAACTGAATGTTTTGTGACCTTTGGTATGATGGTATTCACAAAAAATAGTTTCTTTGCACCATGGAGGTTTAACATCAGGTTTAGGATATTGATGAAAAATTAGGAATTTTGATAAGATTAGTTTGAATTAATTTACACAAGACGCTTTCAATGGGTTCTCCCAAAGGAGTGTATTTTTGTCTTGGGGGCTAAATGTTTGATCTTGGTTGTCCTTGCTATTGGTTATTTAAAGTTTGCAAGTTTTATTGATTTTTTTGTTGAAAATTAGGTCTAGGAGGAGCATTGATGACCACCTTTGCATCCAAAACACCATCATTAGTAATGTTCTTATTTTTATAAAAAAATAGGGGTTCATCATTGTTACTAGATGATGGTTTATTAGTTGATATTTGGAGGACTTCTTTTGCAATTAGAGCTTTTTTTGTTGTAATCCCTTTGGAGATTAATTCTTGAAATGTGGATACACATTGCATACATAATTGAAAAGCCAAATTAGTACCTAGATTACCAACAAGTATTTCAAGTTTTTTTTCAAGAATAGGCCATTTGCATTTGCTAGATTTGTGTCTCCAATGTTACAAAAAGGTAGCAAAGGGTTCTCCTCTATTTTGTTTTATGGTGTAGAGATCCTCCAATGTTACGTCAACATCAATGTTATATGAGAAATGGGTGATGAATTGATCAATGGTTTCTCGTAATTTCCTAATTCCTTGAGGGAGGTGTGAGAACCATTCCATTTCCAATTCATCCAAACTTCTTGGGAATAATCTCATAAGATATTCAAATAGTTATAAGAGACTTCCATATAGGCAACATAGAAGTCCCTTATGTGTTCCTCTGGGTTCCCTCTTTATAAATTTCAAACTTTGGGATCTAAAATTTGGAGGAAAATTTATCATCATAATGTTCCTATCAAATGTGTAACACCCCGTCGTGTGAACCCCACAGGACAATTAAACAACAATTACTACACAATTTTTTTTTTTTAAAAAGTATTCCTAACATACATGTGATGCACATTAAATCAAAAGTCATATAACTTAATTAAACAAATTCACTTACACTTACGTCCCATGGGGTACACGAGGAGAAATTACGAACTTAATTCCATACAACAACAATAAAGAATGAAAGCCAAAGATATAATCCATGAAAAAGTAAACATTAACAAATGTAACACATACATGATAAATCATTGATAATAAACCATCTGTGTACATAAATATAACATAAACATGATTAACTCAACACATTGAATAACAACTTCCATGGGTCAATATCCACACAAGGTTTAACATTACATTACAGTACAAAGTCCAGAGTAACAATGATACAACATTCCCCAACGTGAATAGAAAACTATAAAGAATGATGTAGCTAATCAGATAAATAAAAAGTATCATAACTAGCTCAAAGACGGATACAAGTTTGGAGTCACCGCAACTGACACCAATTCGCACCTCTTGATCCTTGATTGGGGACCCAATGGGGTGCTTAGCACGTTCCACCTGACCACGTGGGTCCGAAGACCCACCCCCCGTGCTAAGGAGCTGACAAGAAAGAGACCTCAACCAAGAACATCCAAATAGAGAATCACAAGACTCAACATCATACGAGAGTAACATGAAACCCAAAGATAGTCACAACATCAATTAAACCATGACCAGAAAACATGACATCCAAATCATTTCACAATAGTGATAAGCCACTTCAGAAACATAGTAACAATGAAACAAATATCATAACATCAATAAATCGTTATAACAACTATAAACCACTTTTGAATCATAACAACAATAATACATTTTCAAGCATAAAATCACTCCTGAAAGTTACAACAATATGCCACAAAACATAACATCAATAAACCTCAAATCATAAAATCAAAAGACTGCTTCCAAAGGATTTCAATAAAATAACCCAAAAGGAAATGCTAGAGGAGAGTGTCATCACATGGCCTTACATGAATTATCCAGACATCCTGACTCAAGGTGCCGCCTCCATCTATACATGGATTATCCTGACAACCTATCACCAGGTGCCACCTCCATCTATGGTTATCCTGACAGCCTATCTCAAGGCGCTGCTCCATAGGGTGACTCATTTGGAACCGTTGACCTCTCGTGAAGACGAGGCAACGATTATGCCAACCACGGCCTTCTCGTCCCACCTTTAGCCTATGATAGCACTAACAGGCAGTCGAGGCATTCATAATTATCTTGATTAATGTTTCACTACCCACCCATTAATTAATTACTTAGGTTATCACTGATTAATCTAACTCTATGTGGGTTATCCTGACAACCCCTTTGTGCGCCGGCCCCCACGTAGAGCCATTCTCTCTAGAACCCAAAACATAAAATCCAACACCCATAGATTGTACCAACAAGAACACTGAACCAACAAATTTAACCAACAAACTTACAATTTGATTAACAACATCATACAAAATCCATCTCGAAACAAAACCAAAATCCTATCAACATCCAACAACTGCAAAAGCAAGTCACAACTTGATCGTAATGATCAACCCAATGAGCAATCAATCAAGCAACCATGAAACACTACTTAGAGCACAACTCACAATTAAAAACAATCATGGATAACTTCATAAATGACAATGTCTTCCACCTTTTATTTATTTATTTTACTCACTACAAGGACAATCTAGTCACTAAATTATATACACATAACTAATAAATGATTTCCCAAGATAATATCCATACAACAATATTAATTGTCATAGATAAACTTATCTATTAAAACCAACTACAATATAATCTTAAGAAAACAAAATCAAAACCCTCATTTTCCCCTAGAATACTTCAACACTCCATCGCCAATTCTTTTCTACTACCATGATTCCCTTCATTAACTATATAGCCAATTGGAAGTGATCTATTATAGAATTGATATGGATCTTTCTTCATTCCTAATAAGGTTCATAAAATTAGCAAGTGGTTATATTAAAACTATGAAAAATTCCTTATGATTATTTAACAAGTCACTTCATTCTAGGTGATCTAATAATAAATCTACTTCCACTAGAACAATAACAAGATTCATTATAAAGATAACTAAATAAGAAGATCCTCGTAATTATTCGATGAAAAGAATTCCTCCTATAGAACAATATCTAACTTTCTAATATTGACAACTTGATTCCCTACTACCTTTCCATTTCATTTATCAAAATTTCTAATTAACCAAATATTAATAAGTCCATAGATTGACAAGGAAATTAGAGAGGCTATTTAATTTACTACACTTTTTGCAAGTCTAAAAGTTGCAGCTGTGATAGGTTGCCAAGTATATTAGAAAGTGAATATTGGAATTTGGAAGTATCGCCATCTATTTACATTATTATTATTATTATTATTATCAAGTGTTGCAACTGTGATAGATTTTCAGTAAAATCAAGCAGGATATTTAAACATTTAAACTTCCTTTTATGGTCAAGTGTTGCGGCTAAGTCTGGTTGAAATGAAATCAGAGAGATTATTTAAAACCTCTACATCATTCTATTTTTGAGTACTGCATATGTGACAGGTTGTCAACGAAATCTGGAAGGCTATACTCACCTCTATAGTCTTCTATGTTCAAGTGTTGCTATTGTGCTAGGTTGCAAATGTTAGCATGGAGTTTATTTAAATCTATACACCCTACCATGTTCAAGTACGTCATAGCTGAAATAGGTTAACAATGAAATTAGGGAGCATAATTAGACGTCCATA
This sequence comes from Sequoia sempervirens, assembly GCA_007258455.2. Classification (NCBI taxonomy): domain Eukaryota; kingdom Viridiplantae; phylum Streptophyta; class Pinopsida; order Cupressales; family Cupressaceae; genus Sequoia; species Sequoia sempervirens. The sequence goes on from VDFB02072274.1 coordinate 26,558,715, forward strand.
CCCTTCTTTGTTCGAGTGTTACAGATGGGACAGAGATCGCTCTAGAAAACAACTATTACTACAACTTTGTTTGTGATCAAAAGCCCATAGCCAATGCAGGTTGGAGCCTACGCACCACTTCACACATTAGTATCCCTTAATGTAGTACATTTTTAGGTGATCATTGAGTGCACTGGCTATCTTGGGGACTCGTATGAATATAGACTAAGATAAAAAGGATGTCAATAATGGTGGGACACCGATATAAATGAATACTAGGTTAATATAATTTTCACAATGATATGGAACGCGGAGTCTAACCATTTCATATTATTTCCTTACAAAGGAAAATACAAGCATCGCAGTGAGAGGAATGTGTAAAGGGAAAAGCTCTGCAAAAAAGTCCAAGTCTGTGATGAGATAAATTATTTTCTTCATGTAAAGTATACATTCAAACTGTGAGAATTGTACAAATAGGTACACGGCTATAAAGTAAGAAGATATGATGATTAGGAAAAAATAGATAAAAAGTGAGGCTTGGGCTACGCATGCAAACTGTGGAATCATAGATAGGGCATGTAGACTGTTGATAGTGCACCTCAAAGAAATATGGCCTAACGAAAAAGTTTGGGTACAAGGTATGCACAAAACAAATGTATTGATGAGATTTTTGTTTTGAAATCTTTATTCAAAGTTATTAAAGGATCTAATAGATCTAAGCGTAAGACATGAATCAAATTCTTAACATAGAGGGAACAAGAGACATCATTCTTATTGCCAAAATTTGTTACGAAAGGAACCATAAATAATACAGTCAAGATGAAGACACAGAGCACTATCAGAGACCAAGGCATGAACTTAATCAAGTGTTATCAATAGCTCACACGGAAATACTATTTGAGGGTATGAAGAACCAAACTGAGCAGAGTCTTTTAACTTCAAGCTATCGACTAGGGAGATTTCGTACAAAGGCCTTCTGAGTAGGTAAGTTAACTCAATATTATAGGTAATATGTGATATCATTTAAATAATCTATCTTAAGAAAAAAATTATATAGAAGTGCATCATGAGAAGACATGAATACATCTGAAAAAAATCTTATTAAGAGCATACCTGAAGTCCCTCGCTCTTCCCTTTATCTGTAATTGATATCCTCTCCTCTTTTTGCTCCTACAACATCACAAAATGAAGTCTTCGAATGGTGTGCAGGATGGTAGACATCCTCTCCATAGTGACCTACCCAGGCTCCCATGAATGAACCAAATTCCCCTTAAAAAGGGATGGTTCAGATCCACTAATTACTCCCCCAAACTCCCATGCACCCAATGCATGCTCCTCGTTTTCCAAGCTGAACTCTTACAAAAGCGTTACATGCCATCCTCCTATCTTCACGTATTGATTTATTAATGACCACTAACATCGGTCATCATTTATTTATCTTTATTTTATTCTTTGCCAACTATTTATTATCTCCACTCTCAATTTGCTTATTAATTAACATATCTTCCTTTATTTACACAATAATTCAATCTTGAAATATTTCACTTCTTAATTTTTTTTTTTTTTTAAATTTATTTTCACCTCACGATAAACAATATGCATCTATTTTAATTTAATTAAATCAAACAAGAGTGTAAATTAATATTTTATTAAAAACACCATTATAAATAAGCATATATTTTAATTATTATGATATTTTAAAATTTCAATAACTTTATTTTTAGCACAAATAATTAATTAAGTACTAATTAACCCAATGCACAATAAGCCAACTATACCGCAACCAAAGAGGAGAATCAGATTACAAAAGCAACCAAGTTGAAATGTAGAGGGCACTACATCCTTCCCCCCTAAGATCCGACTTACTCCAGGAAGTTGCAAGGTGAGGTAGGACTCATACAATCAGAAGTGCAAAAATACCATTAACTAACTCATCAATTAAACGTCACCAAATAAACAATGAAAATGAAACAAACCCACATAAAAGGAATGATACCAAAAGGAAAATGAAGACAGGGTTGCCACTAAACCAATTTTTCAAACACAAGGACAGGGTGGACGAACTCAGTTGGGGATACTTTCTTATCTGCTCCTATTTTCCACGTCAGACCCATTGGGTGTTTATGATGCTCGCCCTGTCTTGACAATGCAAGTGGAGTCAAGGCTTAGTTCCTGCAATCCTGCATACAAATAAATGTTGTGCACAATATATATATTACAAACATGCTGTGAGTGGAATTCTCAGCGTAATAGGGCACTCGTGAGCAAGTGATACCACACTGTCCCTCTCACCAGACCACATACAATCATCAAGACAACACTAGTAGCTTATAATAAACTTGTTACTTATTAGTTAGAAAGGTATTCTCATACTAATCCAATCTATAAATCTAGGTCAATATATGTATCAGAAAATGAGTTACGACTTGACATTATAAGTATTTATTTCTATAGATCCAATTCCATTACCTTTATTGCTAGGTTTCTGAAGTCAATTACCTGTGAATCATTAACTACCGTGGAACAAAACACATTAGTATCAAGAATTCAAGCTAATCGTTTACCTTAAAATGTTATACTTGCATAAAATTGAAGCATAATTATCCTCTCAAATGCACTTTTTTGCTAAAAGTCATCATTTTCACACAAACCACTCTACTTCAGTCATGCATCAATATTGAGAAAAGGAAAAATTTTACACCTTCACAGATTCAGGAAAACATAATTCGTCACTTAAGGACAACATGAAAGAAAATTCCACGCATACTTAACGTAATCAAACACATAACTCACATCACTGGAAACCACATCACACAACGACACAAGGGTCCATAGAGCATCCTTAACAGGGAGGATATCAGTGCATTGCACACTACACCAAGGGTCCTATCCTTTCCCATCAGTTTCCCACACCATTGACCCAACCCTGGTTATAAGAAACTCAAGTTCACAACAAACACAACAGAAAAGTGAAACTCAAGACTCAAGGAACTAAATGCAAGGTTACATAGTGAGCACACATAGTGCCCAGTGTATGAAACCTGGCTCTGATACCATGATGTAACACCCCGTAGTGCGAACCCCATAGGACAATTAAACAACAATTACTACACAATTTCTTTTTTTAAAAAAAAGTATTCCTAACATACATGTGATGCACATTAAATCAAAAGTCATATAACTTAATTAAACAAATTCACTTACACTTACATCCCATGGGGTACACGAGGAGACATTACGAACTTAATTCCATACAACAACAATAAAGAATGAAATCCAAAGATATAATCCATGACAAAGTAAACATTAACAAATGTAACACATACATGATAAATCATTGATAATAAACCATTTGTCTACATAAATATAACATAAACATCATTAACTCAACACATTGAATAACAACTTCCATGGGTCAATATCCACACAAGGTTTAACATTACATTACAGTACAAAGTCCAGAGTAACAATGATACAACAACATTCCCCAACGTGAATGGAAAACTATAAAGAATGATGTAGCTAATTAGATAAATACAAAGTATCATAACTAGCTCAAAGACGGATACAAGTTTGGAGTCGCCGCAACTGACACCAATTCGCACCTCTCGATCCTTGACTGGGGACCCAATGGGGTGCTTAGCACATTCACCCTGACCACGTGGGTTCGAAGAACCACCCCCTGTGCTAAGGAGCTGACAAGAAAGAGACCTCAACCAAGAACATCCAAATAGAGAACCACAAGACTCAACATCATACAAGAGTAACATGAAACCAAAAGATAGTCACAACATCAATTAAACCATGACCAGAAAACATGACATCCAAATCATTTCACAATAGTGATAAGCCACTTCAGAAACATAGTAACAATGAAACAAATATCATAACATCAATAAATCGTTATAACAACAATAAACCACTTTCGAATCATAACAACAATAATACATTTTCAAGCATAAAATCACTCCTGAAAGTTACAACAATATGCCACAAAACATAACATCAATAAACCTCAAATCATAAAATCAAAAGACCGCTTCCAAAGGATTTCAATAAAATAACCCAAAAGGAAATGCTAGAGGAGAGTGTCATCGCATGGCCTTACATGAATTATCCAGACATCCTGACTCAAGGTGCCGCCTCCATCTATACATGGATTATCCTGACAACCTATCACCAGGTGCCGCCTCCATCTATGGTTATCCTGACAGCCCTTCTCAAGGCGTCGCTCCATAGGGTGACTCATGCGGAACCGTTGACCTCTCGTGAAGACGAGGCAATGATCATGCCAACCACAACCTTCTCGTCCCAACTTTAGCCTATGATAACACTAACAGGCAGTGGAGGCATCCATAATTATCTTGATTAATGTTTTACTACCCACCCATTAATTAATTACTTAGGTTATCATTGATTAATCTAACTCTACGTGGGTTATCCTGACAGCCCCTTTGTGCGCTGGCCCCCACGTAGAGCCACTCTCTCTAGAACCCAAAACATAAAATCCAACACCCAGAGATTGTACCAACAAGAACACTGAACCAACAAATGAAACATCTGTGAGGCAAAACCATCTCGCCAAAATCATATGAAACACATCCATAAAATGGTACAATCCTGTGTAAACTCCCGTCACAACCATTTCCAAAACATCAGAGCAAATATCCAATTTACAAGATCAAATATAAACATAAAATTTTTCCACCTTTGGAAGCCTAATAGCCAAGGTTCATCAATAGAGTAAAATTTCAAATGATAAAAGATCGCATTCAAAAGAGGAACATAACATCACAGTCAAGTATCGCACTAGAATCACTCTGAATCCACAAAATCAGCTGATAAGGGCTCCATAAACCAATCAACCCAAGAGGAAGACTTATTGATTAAAATAAGTGAAACCATCAACATCGTCTCGAAGACACAAAATGTCAAGAACAGAATAAAAGTGACAACATTACAAAGAGACCTACAGACTTAACCAGAGCTAACATACACAATTTTGTCACAAAATTAGTCGGGTATCCAAGGGAGACCTCTATTTCTTCCTCACAAGATACCCAACCACGATTTAACCAACAAACTTACAGTTTGATTAACAACATCATACAAAATCCATCTCAAAACAAAACCAAAATCCTACCAACATCCAACAACTACAAAAGCAAGTGACAACTTGATCCTAATGATCAACCCAATGAGCAATCAATCAAGCAACCATGAAACACTACTTAGAGCACAACTCACAATTAAAAACAATCATGGATAACTTCATAAACAACAATGTCTTCCACCTTTTATTTATTTATTTTACTCACTACAAGGACAATCTAGTCACTAAATTATATACACATAACTAACAAATGATTTCCCAAGATAATATCCATACAACAATATTAATTGTCATAGATAAACTTATCTATTAAAACCAACTACAATATAATCTTAAGAAAACAAAATCAAAACCCTCATTTTCCCCTAGAATACTTCAACACTCCATCACCAATTCTTTTCTACTACCATGATTCCCTTTATTAACTATATAGCCAATTGGAAGTGATCTATTATAGAATTGATATGGATCTTTCTTCATTCCTAATAAGGTTCATAAAATTAGCAAGTGGTTATATTAAAACTATGAAAAATTCCTTATGATTATTTAACAAGTCACTTCATTCTAAGTGATCTAATAATAAATCTACTTCCACTAGAACAATAACAAGATTCATTATAAAGAACACTAAATATGAAGATCCTCGTAATTACTCGATGAAAAGAATTCCTCCTATATAACAATTTCTAACTTTCTAATATTGACAACTTGATTCCCTACTACCTTTCCATTTCATTTATCAAAATTTCTAATTAACCAAATATTAATAAGTCCATAGATTGACAAGGAAATCAGAGAGGCTATTTAATTTACTACACTTTTTGCAAGTCTAAAAGTTGCAGCTATGATAGGTTGCCTATGGTTCAGGGAGGTTATTTAATTTTGTACAATGCCTCATTCTAATTGTTGTAACTATGATAGGTTTCCAAGTATATTAGAAAGTGAATATTGGAATTTGGAAGTATCGTGGTCTACTTATATTATTATTATTATTATTATCAATTGCTGCAACTGTGATAGATTGTCAGCAGAATCAAGCAGGTTATTTAAACATTTAAACTTCCTTTTATGTTCAAGTGTTGTGGCTGAGTCTGGTTGAAATGAAATTAGAGAGATTATTTAAAACCTCTACACCATTCTATTTTTGAGTACTGCATATGTGACAGGTTGTCAACGAAATCTGGAAGGCTATACTCACCTCTACAGTCTTCTACGTTCAAGTGTTGCTGTTGTGCCAGGTTGCAAATGTTAGCAGGGAGTTTATTTAAATCTATACACCCTACCATGTTTAAGTACGCCGTAGCTTAAATAGGTTGACAATGAAATCAGGGAGCATAATTAGACGTCCATACCCTTCTTTGTTCGAGTGTTACAGATGGGACAGAGTTCGCTATGGAAAACAACTATTACTGCAGCTTTGTTTGTGATCAAAAGCCTGCAGCTATGCAGGTTGGAGCCTACACACCACTTCACACATTAGTATCCCTTAATGTACAGTACATTTTTAGGTGATCATTGAGTGCGCTGGCTATCTTGGGGACTCGTATGAATATAGACTAAGATAAAAAGGATGTCAATAATGGTGGGACACGGATATAAATGAATACCAGGTTAATATAATTTGCACAGTGATATGGAACATGGAGTCTAACCATTTCATATTATCGCCTTACAAAGGAAAATACAAGCATCGCAGTGAGAGGAATGCGTAAAGGGAAAAGCTCAGCAAAAAATTCCAAGTCTGTGATGAGACAAATTATTTTCTTCATGTAAAGTATACATTCAAACTATGAGAATTGTACAAATAGGTACACGGCTATAAAGTAAGAAGCTATGATGATTAGGAAAAAATAGATAAATTGAGGCTCAGGCTACGCATGTGAACTATGGAATCATAGACAGGGCATGCAGACTATTGATAGTTCACCTCAAAGAAATATGGCCTCACGAAAAACTTTGGATACAGGGTATGCACAAAATGAATGTATTGATGAGATTTTTGTTTTGAAATCTTTATTCAGAGTTATTAAAGGATCTAACAGATCTAAGCATAAGACATCAATCGAATTCTTAACATAGAGGGAACAAAGAGACATCATTCTTATTCCCAACATTTGTTATGAAAGGAAGCATAAATAATACAGTCAAGATGAAGACACAGAGCACTGTCAGAGACCAGGACATGAACTTAATCGAGTGTTATCAACAACTCACACAGAAATACTATTTGAGGGTATGAAGAACCAAACTGAGCAGAATATTTTAACTTCAAGCTATCGACTAGGGAGATTTCGTACAAAGGCCTTTTGAGTAGGTAAGTTAACTCAATATTGTAGGCAATATGTGATATCATTTAAATAATCTATCTTAAGCAAAAATTTATATAGAAGTGCATCATGAGAAGACACGAATAAATCTGAAACAAATCTTATTCATAGCATACCTGAAGTCCCTCGCTCTTCCCTTTATCTGTAATTGATCTCCTCTCCTCTTTTTGCTCCTACAACGCCGCAGAATGAAGTCTTCGAATGGTGTGCAGGATGGTAGACATCCTCTCCACAGTGACATACCCCTCCCATGAATGAACCGAATTCCCCCCGAAAAGGGATGGTTCAGATCCACTAATTACTCCCCCCAACTCCCATGCACCCAATGCATGCTCCTCGTTTTCCAAGCCGAACTCTTACAAAAGCGTTACATGCCATCCTCCTATCTTCATGTATTGATTTATTAATGACCACTAACATCTGTCCTCATTTATTTATCTTTATTTTATTCTTTCCCAACTATTTATGATCTCCACTCTCAATTTGCTTATTAATTAACATATCTTCCTTTATTTACACAATAATTCAATCTTGAAATATTTCACTTCTTAATTTTTTTTTATTTTTTTAAAATTTATTTTCACCTCGCGATAAACAATATGTATCTATTTTAATTTAATTAAATCAAACAAGAGTGTAAATTAATATCTTATTAAAACCACCATTATAAATAAGCATATATTTTAATTATTACGATATTTTAAAATTTCAATAACTTTATTTTTAGCACAAATAATTAATTAAGTACTAATTAACCCAATGCACAACAAGCCAACTATACCACAACCAAAGAGGAGAATCAGATTACAAAAGCAACCAAGTTGAAACGTAGAGGGCACTACAAAATGGATAGGGTCTTGAACTACATATGATTTTTTTACCTTTCTTTCTTGAATATCTTGTATCCTTTGGTTCAATGTTTGTATTTGTGAGGAAATGTCCATGTTTTTAGTGATCATTGGTGTAATATATGTATGGTCTAGTTATGAGTGTGTATTGTATGAGTGATATTATTAACTTGATGGTGGTGCTAGAGGTATGTTATATGTTCCACCATATTGATATTGTGGTGTGGCATTTCCTTGTGATTGAATATATTGTTGACCTTGGGGATTAAGATATTGTTGAACTTTTTTTTGAACAAGCATTTGTCATGTATACATTAGTTGAGCTTGCATTTGATCATGAGAAAACCCTTGTTGTTGACTCATATGTTGGTTAGGAAAAATATGTTGATTTGGGACAATATGTTGATTTGGGATGATGTTCTGATTTAGGATGCTATTTTGATTTTGCATTATGTGTTGGTTTGGAACATTATTTTGATTGGGAACAAAATTTTGAGTTGGAAAGCCATTTTAATTTGGACCAACATTGTTGCCTTGATTTGAAACCATGTTCTCTTGATTTGAACCTATGCTTTGGTTTGGAAAATTGTTTTGATTTGGCATAAAGAGAGATACATGATTAAGAAGTACGTACATGGAGGAAATGTTCATGGTAGAGGTGTGGATAATTGGAGAAGTGAAAACCTAGGTTGTCTTTGGGACGCTAACACAATATCAAATTTCTTCATTTTTCATTAAAAAATGTGTTTCCTGAACCATGAAATTGATGGTAGCACCGAGAAATGAGATGGGTGGATTATTTACATCCATTTGAACACTCTGAATATCTAACTTAAATCTATTTGATCACTTTGAATATCTAGCTTACATCCATCTAATCACTTTAAATATCTAGCTTATATCCATTTTACCACTCTGAATATCTAGCTTATTCCTACAATTTGAAGACACGAGCAAAGCCAACATACATTTTCCCATGATTTTGAAAATCTTTCAAATGTAGAGAAGAAATTCAAAAATTCCATTGAAATATTTATATAATTTGTGCTAGAAATATCTTCTTGTGCCAACTTCCTTTTGTGCCACATGCTATGCTATGATTGGCTTAGTTTTACTTAGCCATGCACTTTTGAAATTGTTTTGGTGCCTTGTGTTCTATAAAAGTCCAAGTCTTATTCATTTTAACATATCAAAATTTGTTGAACTTGGTAGAAATAAGATTGGAATTTACTAGTTTTATCTCTATTTTCATGTTTTTTGTTTGATTCCAACCTAAAAAATTGTGTATTCCATAGAAGTTGCTAATATCAAAGCTAATTTGAAAGCTATTTCTTTATACTGAATCTTACATAGATGACTATTTATTCCTATCAGAAAATCCAATGTGTTGCATCGAATTTGGGTGCATTATTGACACTCTTTGGTGGTAAATATTCATTTGTCTTCTCTAAATTTCTTACATCATTCTATGCTTAGCTGTGAAGTAATTTGGTGAAGTATAGAATGGTTTTTCTTTGATTTAGTTCATTTCTTGGTGTATACATGGATAATATCTGAGAGGCCTTAAATTTTAGGATCTTCGATATTTTTCTTTGATTAGATGTTAATATTTTCTTACAAATGGTTTAGATTCATAAAAAATTTCCTAAAATTATTTTTTATTCATGAAACTATGGAGTAATACATGTTGAATCTGCTATATCTTTGTGTTATTTGTTTGGTACAACTATCATTAAAATTCAAAACCATAGGCCCCTCATTATTAACAAAAAAATTTGAACAATGAACCCTAAGTGAATCTAGTGCATCAAGACCTAAAATTCTTGAGCCTTGGGATATCTAAGATCATCTTTAACTAGAAAATCTTAGTGATTCTTTCAAGATAGATAGGCTCTTATGTTCATTTGAGCAATTATTTTTTTGCATGTTGGTGTGTGTAACATCCACGCCAATAGTTATTATTATTGATCTCATTGAATTATTACACAAAGAAGCTCTATGAATGTATTGTAACCATGTTCATTTGGTAATTCATTGAGTTGTGAGATGATTTAGAGGTTGGGTCTTTCTCAAAAGAGTTTTCCAAGGTTATATTTATGTCTCTTAGTTGCTTCTTTTTGTTTATATCTTATCTCTATTATTTTCCTTTGTAAGTGTTGTTTACATGCTATAATGCTACTATTTTTTTGTAGATTTAATTTCTATAATATTCTCCTTAAAGGATCAGTGTCAAAATACTTGCATGTTTAATAGTTAGATTTTATTTTAAGTTTAATTTTTGAGTTTTCCAAAAAATTTCCTAACATTTGGTATAGTGGAGGTGGTTCCATGGTTTTATGTTCTTGCATGTGGTTTTCATGTATTTTCATAGCTATCATTATATTTAATGGAACCATGATGAGTTGATTCTAGGTATTCAAATGTTCTTGATATCTTAGACTAACAAGTTTATGAGAATTTATAGGAAGAAATTGGTTGATTATTGATCCTCATAAATGTGTGAGGTTTCTTTATTGGATTTGGTTTCATTTATTATGAAATAATGTGGTAATGACTTGTATAATATTGGATATGTTCAATCAAATTAATGTTAGGAATTGGATGTTTATGGTGGAAGATCTTAGAATTGGCCTTGTGTTTTCATCTTGCATGGTTATCGCTTGGAGATCCTATTTGGTAGTATAAGTCTAACCATTAGAATGGCATTTATATTCATTTATAATGTGGTCATATACAAAAAA
>VDFB02072274.1:26569822-26581981 GCA_007258455.2 Sequoia sempervirens
ACAATTTTGTTGTTAATTTCAAAGGGGAATATGATCATTTCTAGTTTAATCAAGGATCACTAACATTTCACATAAAAATTCAATTTTATCATCCAATGACATCATGAAATCGAAAGATTCATCATAATATTTCATGAATAAAAAAATTTATTTTCTATCACTTAAGTAGATTTAGCATTAAGTATTCAACAATTTCATGGAAAATAAAAGATTTTCAACGAAACTATTTCCATTCAATTTCTTTTTTAGAACATTTTCAAAAAATACAAGCATCTAATCTAAAGCAAAACATAAAAAAATAAAAAATAAAAAATATCTTGGTTATTCTCCATGGATGCCCCAAAGAATTAATTAAAACAAAGTAAATCGCTTTATACTTCACCAAATTGCTTCACAGCTACGTATAAAATGATGCAAGCTTTTAAAGAGGGGGTTTCATTTATGGACACCAAATAGGTTATGTGCATGCACCCTTAAATGGTGCAGCATACAGTCTTGTTCAACCAAACTTACAAAACCAACTACAAAAGATACTTAGATAGGTAGCTATCCATAAAGTTTTGATATCAATTAATGTCTATGTGCATACAAATTTTTATACCAGAATGGTTCAGAAAACGGGAAAAAAGAACAAAACTTAAAAGAAGTTTTTGCTCCTCTAACATCCACAAATTCTGAACTTAAATAAAATTAAACATCCTCTTTCTTCTTATAGAACACAAGGCTCAGATAGGATAAGATAGCTACATGAGAGGGAATCTAAAGGACCAATCTCATCAAGGCATGTGGAATATTGTGACCAATAGGAGAATAGCAATTGAAGTCAATGGAAGTCAACTCCAATTACTTGCTGAAGCTCTTTGGGTTCTACTTTTTCATCTTTGACTGGATTCCTTTTGAAATTGAACAAATTTACCCAAACAAATATATATAGGATTCTTCCATGATAACAGAGTGATCAGGTGGAAGTAAAACTCCTATATCTTAGGCTTCCCAATTTGAAGATTCTAGGAATAAGATATCCCTGAAATAGATACACTTTGCTATTTCATGCTTGTACTCCAACATACATGTATCCCAATAACTAGCACATCTTTGTAGAAAACTCTATTCCAGCATGAACCCCTTAAGTGCATCATCAAGCATGGTAATAAAGTAAAATTTGTTCACTAGTATAATTTTCCTAACCTTCTATACCCAAGATTTGCATCACAATCGATATCTCCTACAATAAAAAAATTCCAAATACAAAATACCTTTTTTAAACAAATATGCTACCATATAAATAAAACCATCATTAAAATATGAACACAAGAAATCCACAAAAAAATCACTTTCAAAGACATATCACAAATCCTTTTGTGTATACTGGATCACCGAGACCATTATACAAAATAAGAAAAATTAGCATTTTACTTCACGTTTCAACCTGGTAACCAGTTTCAGCTTTACCCACTTACTTTCCCAGACCTCGGTTATACCAAAACTCCAAATTACTAGACTCCAACTTACTAGAGCAATTCATTTTAAATTTACATTTCCCTTTTTCCTTTTTTGTGTTTCTGGTACCCGGTACCTAGTATACAGAACACTCACTATACGAAGTTCTTTCTTTGAACTGAAGATTTCTTCTTTTTCCTTTTGACTTTCGATGATCATCCAATCCATTAGCTCCTTCCATAGAAGTCATATTTTCACTTGGGTCCCCAAGTATTTTCAGTCTTGGGGCATGTTGTGAGACCATACAACAAACATAAATCATAGGAAAATACTAAAATGAACAAGTTGTCAATGTTATTCATATCTATTGCCAAATTTTTTTTTATGTTCTTAGATGATATCTGAAATGATGCCCATTGTCAGAATGATATATTCTAGGATATTCATTAGAAAATGATGATTTGTTAAACTGAGTAGTCTATTGATATAAAATTAATTAACATGTTTGAAGCTTAACCTTAACATTGCAATTTGTTTTCATTAAATTATGCCTTCTTAAATTTTGTACTTGTTTATGCTTACTTCACCAAAGAGCGGGAATGATGATCAGTTTATTATAAATGAAAGATTATTATGGGTGAAAGTGAGATGAGATGTGTGGTTTTGAGGTTTTGTGGATATTTGAATGTTTTGAGGATTTTTACGGTTTATGTTTATTTGAATGTTTAAGGTTTTCAAGTTATTTGAGGTTGTTTTTGAGTTTTCAAAATTTTGCAACTATTTAGGATTTTCAAAAAAATTAAATGTTTTTTGTGTTTTCTAAGGGTTAGACTAAGAATAGGACCTATGAGGGACTAACCTAATGCCTTGGGGGCTCATCAATTATGGCCTTTCCTACGTAAGCACAAAGACAACATAGTTCAACTAAATCTCGACAAATGACCATTTATTGATGGGATATGAACATTTTGAGATTGTCAGTTTATTATGATGGAATCATATAGGGCTGACCTAATGCCTTGGGGGCTCATCAATGATGGCCTTGCATATGTAAGCATAAATACAACGTAGTTTGAAAAATGTTTTTGAATTTTTTGATGTTTTATGCCTGTTTAGGGTTTTTGATTTGTTTTGGGTAGTTTTGGATTTTTGAAATGTTTATGAATGTTTTAAATTTTGACATGTTTTGGATTTTTATGGATTTTGAAATTTACAAAAATTTTGAATGTTTTTGGATTTTCTAAGAATGATATGCACAAGACCTAAGTAATACAAGAATCCAATCCAATAACCATGTATAATAAGATGCTTCTAGCTAAGTGATATGGAAATTTTATATAGATCAAATAAGATGACCTGAGGGTATAACTTAATAGGATGAATATACATTTCTTGAATACTAATCCATGGTAGGGGTGAAAGCAGATGGCAAGAAAATGGATTCCAACTTTATTATGACAATGATAGAATGATAAGAGTGCTTAAAAGATGGGAGATAGAGTATTTATGCAAGGCACTTGTTTACCAGGTTCTCACCAAGGTGCTTGCCCAAAGTGCCACTAGAGTGGTTTTCACTAGAGGATGATTTTTCTCTTAAATTTTTTTAGTCCTTTTTCTAATTTTTGTGGATTTTTAATTTCAATTTCAATTTTTTAATTTTTTTATAATATTACCTCTCCTAGGCTAGGCATATAACTGCTTGAGATGCATGTTTTTCATGGGTTCCTATATTGGATCTCCTTCTATGATTGTGAGCTAATAAGCTCCTAATCCATAGTGAGTTGTGATGATGAAGGGCCCCAACTAGTTTGGCTGAAAATTTCCCTTGCTATTTTGATCTAGCATGTTCTTCTAATTTTATTTGAGTAAAATATCTCTCGTGCTTGGAAGTTTAAGCCCTTGATTTTCCTATTATATATCTTCTTGAGTCTTTTATGATATACCTATAGATGATTGAGTGCCTCTAGACACCATTTATCTAACAATTCCAATTCATTTAGCCTTGCTACTCTGTATTCTTCTTTAGTGATAAGGTGCTGTAGAGATACTCTCAATGATGGGAGATCAATCTTAATAGGTAAAATGGGCTCATTACCGTAAACTAGCAAATAGGGTGTGGCACCAGTTGGTGTTATAATACTTGTGTGATATGCATAGAGAGGGATTCAATTGTAAATGCCAATCTTAGCCAGTGTCATTAACCATTTCCTTGGGGATAGTATGGAGTTGAGAAATGGTGTTGGATATCATTTGAACTTATTGCATAGATCTCTTACATCCTGATTCTTGAAGGGAATTCCATTATCTATGATAATGGCTTGTGGAACACCGCAATGATAGATGAGGTAGTTAAGGATGAACTTTGAGATTTTTTTCCCCATTATATACACCATAGGAATGACTTCTATCCAATTCATGAAATACTTAGTGGTAGTAATAATGAACTTGTGTCCACTAGAAGAAGTAGGTGTAATCTTACTTATGAGATCAAGCCCCCATTGAGAAAATAGCCATGGAGTGACAATTAGTTGGAGTTCCTATTTTGGAGCATGAATGAGATCTCCATGTTGTTGATATTGTACATATTTCTTAACAAATTGATTTGACTCCTGGACCATGGTGGGCCAATAATATCCTATTCTCAATAAATTCTAAGCCAAGGTTTTACAAATTGAATGTGACCCACATATTCCTTTGTGTATTTCTTCCAAAGTGACATAAACTTCCTCCTAGTTAAGACATATGAACTTAACATGTTATTGAAACTTCTCCAATATAGGGTATCACCAAAAATGAAAAATTGTGAGGCTATTTTGATAAAGGTTTTTTGCAAGCTAGGGGTGATATCAGTGGGGAATATACCTCTATACATAGGTGGGTAAAGATGACATGGTACTAGGGTGAACCAAGACCAGAAATGTCACACATGAATTCTGACTCTGGAACCTTGAATGCTAGTATAAGAAGTTGTTCCACAAGGAATTCATATTTTGAGCTATTATTTCTGTTGAGAAATGTGACTCAAATTTACTAGCTTGATCGACTTCCTAGAGTATTTCTATTCTCCTCCTTCATCGACTTGAGTTAAGTCATTGGTTTTCAAGTTCATCTAACTAAAGTCATGGGGTTCTAAAGTTTCATAACCTCTTGAATTAGCGACTATGGATGGAAGGCCACTTCTTTCTTATTGGCTCATTGCGGATTTCATGAATTTTGCAACATTTGACATGAGGTTTGGAAGTTCATGTTTTGAGCGATGGAGCGATCCCTTTGTTAGCTTGTCACAGGTTTCAGGAACTTCACAACCTCCGACATGAGGTTCCAAAGTTTTGGTTTTGAGCGACAGAGTGATCCCTTTGTCAGTGTGTTGTGGGTCCTGGGAGCTTTGCAACCTCTGATGTGAGGTTTTGAAGTTCAAGTTTTGAGTGATAGTGTGATCCCTTTATTGATGAGTCATAGGTTCTGGGAACTTCACAACCTCCATTAAGAGGTGTCAAAGTTTGGTCTTCTAGCTTTATAGCGACTTGGATGTTAATGGTTGTGGGGACCACTTGAGACCCAATAAGGATGGTGGATCATGACAAAGGCTAACAGGTGGTGATGATGTGGAGGAAAGATGGCATGTGGGCCCATGTGCTTGGTGAACATTGGTGAGATATTAATGAATGTCTCTTCGACTGGGTGATATGGTGTAGGTGGATAACCCTAAGTTTGATGGTGGAGATTTGTTCAACTACTTATCTAATGGATAGAAATGTTGGATAATGGCATGTGGCTCAAGCTGAAACCCTAAAGGGGTGTAGTAGTTGAAGAGTCAAAGAGATAGAGAATGAAATTCTCTTAGAGTTGAGTGACAAAAAATTTGGGTGCCAAACTGGTGGAGTGTCTTGGAAGCCATGCCAGCCATGGTTACCATGATGCTAGATGTAGGTTAAGAGGCTAGATGCAAGCAGATAGGATGCATGGTGCTAGGTTCCTAACAGGCCAAGATGCTATATGCAGGCCCAGAGGCCAAATGCAAGTAGAGGGGTTGTGAGACTAGGCGCGGACTAGTCAAGAACCTATGTGTAAGTTGAGAGGTTGAGTGCAGGTAGGGTGTTGCCGAACTGGCTACAAGGCTAGGAAGCTAAGAGAGATGGATCTCACAAAAGGTGAAGCCTGAACAATTGTGTGATAGAGAGTCTAAGAGGTTGGGGGTCAAGTCATGTGGCTATGTAGCTATGTGAGATGTCTCTCCTTGAGAGAGGAGATCACAATGGGTTATGCTACTAGATATTCTCCAAAATGGAACAAGATGTAAACTTTGTAAAGGCCATGAGCTTGATATTGTATTCTAACTACATTTTGTTGCTAAATAATACAATGGCGATCTATGCTTTTGGAGTGTGGGGTTTTTTACTTGAAAGGGTTTTCCCCACGTATACCTATGTGTTCATGTCTTTTGTTTCATCTTTCATGGTTGTTGAAATTGGTTAAACATGAGTTTCTCTCAAAAGGATTAATGTGGGAAATGAACTGTTTCTGCTTCTGCTTTATGGCATAGTAGTACATGTCTTTGAGGAAATATAATGGAATAAGGTTACCGAAGGAATTGTTTTTTTTGGGTGTTTCTTTCTGAGATGACGAAAATTTTCCCAACACTTTGGTATGCCTAGTACTAATCCAATAGTTTCCATTGCATTAATTGCTCTATTATTAATCCTTGGTATCTGCTTAAAAGTTATGTCAATGAAGTATTCTTTGAAAGTATCCACCATCTTACTGTATGGTGTGAGATTTTCATCTTTCATCTAGTAATTTTCATTGACTTGTCTCACTACCAATTGTGAATCTTCGTATACCTGAAGTTCTTAGATTTTCCATTGAATTATTGTTCTTAATATGGTGATTAATGCTCCATACTCTGCTATGCTATTGGTAAAAAGGAAATTCCAATCTAAAATATTTGGGTACGAAATATCCTTGTAGAGTAATAAGCAAGATTCTAGCTTTTGACCCATGTTGTTTATGTCATCCATCAAAATATAACTTCCACTACTTAGATGTTGTGAGGGTAAAGATGGACTCATCTGGAAACTTTGATATCAATGGGTTGTCTGTACATAGTGGTGATTCAACCAATTAATTTGACATGACTTGTCCCTTGATCTCTTTTTAGTCCACATATTCAATGTCAAATTCACTCAAGACCTCACCCATTTCACCATATGACCAGTGAGTGTAGCTTTGGATAATAGATATTTTAAAGGATCTACCTTGGAAATAAGTTTGATTTGATGTGATTGCATGTAATTTCTCAACTTTTGAGAATCAAACACAATGGCTAAGCAAGTTCATTCTATAGGTGAATAATTAATCTCAAATCCCACTAAAGTTCTGTTGATCTAATAGATAGCTTGTTCCTTTTCATTTTCATCATGTTGAGCTAGGAGAGCTCCTATCATTGTTGAAGTTGTTGACACACATAGGATCAAAGGTTTCCCTACTATCAATGTCATCAAGACTAGTGGTGCTACTAAGCAATCCTTGAGTATCTAGAATCCCTGTTCACAAAATTATCCCATTTTTATGCTACACCTTTGTGAAGGAGATGTGTAAACGGGTGACATTTATCCACAAGTTGCGCAATGAACCTCTTGATTGATTGTAGTTTACCTTGAAGGTTCCTTAGCTTCTTGAGTGTGTGAGGTGGTGACATCTCTAAAATTGTTACCTTAGCTGCTGGATTCTCGTGATTGATTAAATTTACCTTGAAGGTTCTTACCATCTTAGATACCGAAATAGAACTTGAAGTAGATTCTAGTGTGGTTGGATCAATAAAAGAAGAAGGTATAAGAACCTCATCATTCTTAGGAACTTGCAACACCTTGCGATATTTCTCCTGTAATCCTCTATAGTAGTAAAAAGGATTTCGATCACCATGAATGGAAATCTCCTTAGCATTATAGGGGAACTTTGTACATTGATAATAAGTAGAATCCACTACCTGCATCGCATGAATCTAGGGTCTACTAAGTAGAATGTTATATGGAAAATCAAGATTTAAAACTTGACATGTCTCTAATATTGTCGGTCCGATCTAGATAGGTAATGTGATGGTACCTTTAGAATCTCTCTTTTCATCATCATATGCTCTAATTGTTTCCCCTTTACTTCTTTTTATGAATTCATTTGAATAACCCAAGTGTTTGATTAATTAGATGGAATAACTATTTAAACCCATAGCCCCATCTATTAAGTCTCTTTTCACCTTGTTCTTGTGCACAAATACCTCAAGATATAGTACTTGATTATGAAATGATTGTGATGGAAGGTAATGATCTATGAACAAGAGATGGTGAGTGGATGAGATATTCCCTACCATGGCTTGAAACTATTTGATGTCAATTTCATTAGGCAGTGTTGATGAAGAAAAATATTTTTCTAGAATTTTATTATGAGTTGGTGAAATCTTCAAAAGATCATGAATATATATTTGGTTTAATTTCTTCTTGAGTTGATCAATGAGACTATAATATATGATGTTATCTTTGGATGGTACCCTTGGTAGTAAAGGAGTGCCTTGTATGGTAACCTTCTCTCATTGTGTGGTGACTCCACACTCATGATTGGTGACTCCACACTCATGATTTTTTCCTTGGATTGTAATGACATATACATGATTATCAAATGAATGTGTATTTCCTATGACATTGTAATAGACATGGGTAACTTGGTTATACACCTTCCCTTTTCCTTTATCATTTCCCTATCCATGGTTTGGCATTGGATTCTTGTATATTTTGAGGTCTTTGTTTCTTGAAGTTCCTTCTTGTTGATTGATATTTATTTCACCATGGTCTATGATATCTTGAATGAAATTTTTTAGTTTCATAGAATTGGATGTTTTGTGACCTTTGGTATGATGGTATTCACAAAAAATAGTTTCTTTGCACCATGGAGGTTTAACTTCAGGTTTAGGATATTGATGAAAAATTAGGAATTTTGATAAGATTAGTTTGAATTAATTTACACAAGATGCTTTCAATAGGTTCTCCCAAAGGAGTGTATTTTTGTCTTGGAGGCTAAATGTTTGATCTTGGTTGTCCTTGCTATTGGTTATTTAAAGTTTGCAAGTTTTATTGATTTTTTTGTTGAAAATTAGGTCTAGGAGGAGCATTGATGACCACCTTTGCATCCACAACACCATCATTAGTAATGTTCTTATTTTTATCCAAAAATTGGGGTTTATCATTGTTACTAGATTATGGTTTATTAGTTGATATTTGGAGGACTTCTTTTGCAATTAGAGCTTTTTTTATTGTAATCCCTTTGGAGATTAATTCTTTAAATGTGGATACACATTGCATACATAATTGAAAAGCCAAATTAGTACCTAGATTACCAATAAGTATTTCAAGTTTTTTTTCAAGAATAGGCCATTTGAATTTGATAGCTTTGTGTCTCCAATGTTACAAAAAGGTAGCAAAGGGTTCTCCTCTATTTTGTTTTATGGTGTAGAGATCCTCCAATGTTACTTCAACATCAATGTTATATGAGAAATGAGTGATGAATTGATCAATGGTTTCTCGTAATTTCCTAATTCCTTGAGGGAGGTGTGAGAACCATTCCATTTCCAATTCATCCAAACTTCTTGGGAATAATCTCATAAGATATTCAAATAGTTATAAGAGACTTCCATATAAGCAACATAGAAGTCCCTTATGTGTTCCTCTAGGTTCCCTCTTCCCTTATAAATTTCAAACTTTGGGATCTAAAATTTGGAGGAAAATTTATCATCATAATGTTCCTATCAAATGGATAGGGTCTTGAACTACATATGATTTTTTTACCTTTCTTTCTTGAATATCTTGTATCCTTTGGTTCAATGTTTGTATTTGTGAGGAAATGTCCATGTTTTTAGTGATCATTGGTGTAATATATGTATGGTCTAGTTATGAGTGTGTATTGTATGAGTGATATTATTAACTTGATGGTGGTGCCAGAGGTATGTTATATGTTCCACCATATTGATATTGTGGTGTGGCATTTCCTTGTGATTGAATATATTGTTGACCTTGGGGATTAAGATATTGTTGAACTTTTTTTTGAGCAAGCATTTGTCATGTATACATTAGTTGAGCTTGCATTTGATCATGAGAAAACCCTTGTTGTTGACTCATATGTTGGTTAGGAAAAATATGTTGATTTGGGACAATATGTTGATTTGGGATGATGTTCTGATTTAGGATGCTATTTTGATTTTGCATTATGTGTTGGTTTGGAACATTATTTTGATTGGGAACAAAATTTTGAGTTGGAAAACCATTTTAATTTGGACCAACATTGTTGCCTTGATTTGAAACCATGTTCTCTTGATTTGAACCTATGTTTTGGTTTGAAAAATTGTTTTGATTTGGCATAAAGAGAGATACATGATTAAGAAGTACATACATGGAGGAAATGTTCATGGTAGAGGTGTGGATAATTGGAGAAGTGAAAACCTAGGTTGTCTTTGGGACGCTGATACAATATCAAATTTCTTCATTTTTCATAAAAAAATGTGTTTCCTGAACCATGAAATTGATGGTAGCACCGAGAAATGAGATGGGCGGATTCTTTACATCCATTTGATCACTCTGAATATCCAACTTAAATCTATTTGATCACTCTGAATATCTAGCTTACATCCATCTGATCACTTTAAATATCTAGCTTATATCCATTTGACCACTATGAATATCTAGCTCATTCCTACAATTTGAAGACACGAGCAGACCCAACATACATTTTCCCATGATTTTGAAAATCTTTCAACTATAGAGAAGAAATTCAAAAATTCCATTGAAATATTTATATAATTTGTGCTAGAAATATCTTCTTGTGCCAACTTCCTTTTGTGCCACATGCTATGCTATGATTGGCTTAGTTTTACTTAGCCATGCACTTTTGAAATTGTTTTGGTGCCTTGTGTTCTATAAAAGTCCAAGTCTTATTCATTTTAACATATCAAAATTTGTTGAACTTGGTAGAAATAAGATTGGAATTTACTAGTTTTATCTCTATTTTCATGTTTTTTGTTTGATTCCAACCTAAAAACTTGTGTATTCCATAGAAGTTGCTAATATCAAAGCTAATTTGAAAGCTATTTCTTTACACTGAATCTTACATAGATGACTATTTATTCCTATCGGAAAATCCAATGTGTTGCATCGAATTTGGGTGCATATTGACACTCTTTGGTGGTAAATATTCATTTGTCTTCTCTAAACTTCTTACATCATTCTATGCATAGCTGTGAAGTAATTTGGTGAAGTATAGAATGGTTTTTCTTTGATTTAGTTCATTTCTTGGTGTATACATGGATAATATTTGAGAGGCCTTAAATTTTAGGATCTTCGATATTTTTCTTTGATTAGATGTTAATATTTTCTTACAAATGGTTTAGATTCATAAAAAAATTCCTAAAATTATTTTTTATTCATGAAACTATGGAGTAATACATGTTGAATCTGCTATATCTTTGTGTTATTTGTTTGGTACAACTATCATTAAAATTCAAAACCTTAGGCCCCTCATTATTAACAAAAAAATTTGAACAATGAACCCTAAGTGAATCTAGTGCATCAAGACCTAAAATTCTTGAGCCTTGGGATATCTAAGATCATCTTTAACTAGAAAATCTTAGTGATTCTTTCAAGATAGATAGGCTCTTATGTTCATTTGAGCAATTATTTTTTTGCATGTTGGTGTGTGTAACATCCACGCCAATAGTTATTATTATTGATCTCATTGAATTATTACACAAAGAAGCTCTATGAATGTATTGTAACCATGTTCATTTGGTAATTCATTGAGTTGTCAGATGATTTAGAGGTTGGGTCTTTCTCAAAAGGGTTTTCCAAGGTTATATTTATGTCTCTTAGTTGCTTATTTTTGTTTCTATATTATCTCTATTATTCTCCTTTGTAAGTGTTGTTTACATGCTATAATGCTACTATTTTTTTGTAGGTTTAATTTCTATAATATTCTCCTTAAAGGATCAGTGTTAAAATACTTGCATGTTTAATAGTTAGATTTTATTTTAAGTTTAATTTTTGAGTTTTCCAATAGTTTTCCTAACATTTGGTATAGTGGAGGTGGTTCCATGGTTTTATGTTCTTGCATGTGGTTTTCATGTATTTTCATAGCTCTCATTATATTTAATGGAACCATGATGAGTTGATTCTAGGTATTCAAATGTTCTTGATATCTTAGACTAACAAGTTTATGAGAATTTATAGGAAGAAATTGGTTGATTATTGATCCTCATAAATGTGTGAGGTTTCTTTATTGGATTTGGTTTCATTTATTATGAAATAATGTGGTAATCACTTGTATAATATTGGATATGTTCAATCAAATTAATGTTAGGAATTGGATGTTCATGGTGGAAGATCTTAGAATTGGCCTTGTGTTTTCATCTTGCATGGTTATCGCTTGGAGATCCTATTTGGTAGTATAAGGCTAACCATTAGAATGAAATTTATATTCATTTATAATGTGGTCATATACAAAAAAATAGTGTTCATTTTTTGTTTCTACTTTTGGCTATTGGTCACATGGGAAAGCACTAGCTATATAAACTAATTTGTGAAGTGCTTACATTGGGTTTGTGGTTTCAATCCCTAGTTATATGAAAGAATTGAATAATTATCCCTTTGTTTAATGTAATTTGGAGACTTCGGAACTCTTGGATAA
>VDFB02072274.1:26589736-26607228 GCA_007258455.2 Sequoia sempervirens
TCCTATCTATCTCACCATTCTCTCTTTCCCTCTTTATAAGTCTCTCCTCTATATATCACCATTCTCTCTCTAATTATCTTTATCTCATCTATCCCTCTTTACCTCTCCCTTCCTCCTCTCTCTCCCACTTTCCCTCCTTCCACCCCCCTCTCTCTCTCTATCTCACATATTCCTCTCTACCTCTCCCTCTCTCCCACATACCTCTCTCTCTCTCACACACATATCCCTTCTCTCTACTCCTCCCCCCTCTCGCAGACACACCTCTCTCCTCTCTCACCTCATTCTCTCTCATTCTACCCTCTCTCTCCTTCTTTTATCTCACCATTATCTATCTCCCTCTCTAATTCTCTCTCTATCTCACTCTATCCCTCTTTCACCTCTCCCTCCCTCCCTCTCTACTTCTCTCTATCTCACCTATCACTCTCTACCTCTCCCTCCTTCCCACTTCCCTTTCTCATTTTTTTCTCTCTATCCCTCTCTACTTCTCTCTATCTCCTCTCTCCCTCCATCTCTATTCATCTCTATCTCATTGTCTCTCACCTCCCTCTCGCTCTCTCTCATACACACAAACCTCTATCTTCATCCCTCCCTCTCACTGTCTCCCTTCCTCCCTCCCTTCCCCTCTTTTTCTCTCACCATTCTCTCTCTCTCTCACACACCTCTATCTCCCTCCCTACCTCTCCCTCCCTCCCTCCTTCCCTCTCCACTTCTCTCTATATCTAGGAGGGAAGGAATGAGGGAGGGAGAGAGCTTGAGGTGAGATAGAGATAGGTATAGATGGAAGGGGAGAGAGAGAGAGGTGGGGATTGTAGACACTTAAAATTGTCTTGACAAATATTACACATCTGAATTTGATTACTAGTGTCATTTCATCCTAAATAACCTCTTTTCGACTATTTAATTAAATAATCTAAATTATTCAACTAAATTTATCACTTTCTCCTACTAATCAAATGATCAATATTATTTGTCTAATTCATTCACTTTCACGTTAATTTGCGTCTTATTTAATTAGGTAATACAAATTATTTAATTGCATTGATTCACTTCTCATTTAATCAAATAATCTTAATTATTTAGTTAAATTTCATTAAACCCCTTTTATTAAATAATTTAATTATTTAATGAAAGTCCTAATTTCATCCATCTTGCATAATTAAAACATTGTTTTAATTATCTAAATAGCTAATTTCTCTCACCCTCCCACTTGCAAGGGAATATTCCCTTGGAATATTCCTCTATTTTAACTCCTCCAAAATGGAATATTCTTGTAACAAACTTCCTAAAAAATTCCTAATAACTTCCTAATTTCTAGGAAATGTGCTTCGTTGAATCAATGAGAGCAATTTATTAAACCCTTGATCTTTGCCAACTTGCATTCTCACCCATTGATGGGAATCCTTGATCCATGCCATCTCCTCTCATTTCTTTTCATCCATTGATTGATCAAATCAATCCTGACCATTGACTCAACCATTTCTCCTATAAATAGTCCTAATTTCTATGAGAAAAAGATCCACTTTCATTTAGAGCAACTCAACTATACTAAATTTTAGAGCCATCTCTATTAGAATTTTAGCATTTAGCATCATTTTACCTTAGTTTTGTATCCACCATAGCTTATCTTTCACCAATTTTACCTTATCTTTCATCCATTTTAGCTTAAATTTCATCCATTTTCATTAATCTTTATCAATGGAGTTCATTTAAAAGCTTGTTTCCACCAAGGGGTTGGGAAAGGGTTGGCATTCCACATCAATGCAACACCAATCCTCCAATGTGATGAGGTTTGAGTCATTAGATTAGTTTCCTTTAAGAATTTCTTGTTTTTAATGTTTAATGGCTTCTTTATTTGATGTTTTCAAGTATTTTATTGGGAGTTTGACTTAACTAGCTAATTATTGGTTTATTTAGTGTTAGTGTGGATCTTGTAGGTTTAGCTTAGGTTATGATCATGCTCACATTTTGGCACCAGAAGGAAGATGCACCATCTAGTATTTTATCTTGAATTTGATCTTAAAGTGGTTGTACACCATCTAGTATTTTATCTTTAAGTTAAACTAGTCAAGAAGAATCTTAGAAGGAAGATGCACCCATAAATAAAACTATTAGTTAAACTGGAATTGTAGAAACTCTTGGATGTAGGATTTATCCTACCGATAGACTATCCTGAGTGTGTTTCAAACCTAGTGTCATTGTTTAAACCCATTGGGGGCATCAAAATATGCACTAAGTTTAGAGACTTGAACAAATCATGGACCCCAAATATGACTTCCCTCTCCCAAACATTGATATAATTATGGATTTGACTGCAGGACATGAGATGTTGTCACTTATGGATGGATTACAACCTAATAATGATTTTCAAGGAAGACCAACACAAAATAACATTCACATGCCCATGAGGAACTTATTGTTGTAACACGATGTCATTTGGGTTAAAGAATGTTGGAGCCACTTGTCAGAGAGCCATGACACTGATCTTTCATGACATGATCCATAAAACTATTGAAGATTATGTGGATAAAATTATAGCCAAGCCAAAGACAAGGAAGGAGCATATAGAAGTACTAAGACCAATCTTTGATAGGCTTGGAGAATACAAGGTGTGGTTAAATCCAAAAAATTACATCTTCGAGGTTACATAGAGCAAGATCCTAGGGTACATAGTGTTATAAAGAGAAATAGAAATAGATGTAGCCAAGGCCAAAGAAATTTTGGATATGGAGCCACCACAAACACTGAAACAAATGCAAGGCTTACAAGGGAGGCTACAATCTATTAGGAGATTCATAGCATAGCTCAAAGATAAGATCCACCCCTTTTCTCACCTTCTCCACAAGGGGATAACATACAAATGGGATGAGAAATGTGATAAATCCTTCTAGAAAATCATGGATTATTTATTGATACTTCTTGTTCTTATGCCACTGATACCAAATAAACCTTTGATCTTATATATATCAACTACATTAGCGGATCTAGGTGCTCTTCTTTGTCAACATGATGAAACAGAGAAGGAAAGAGCAATTTACTATATCAGTAGAACTTTGGATGGATATGAGATGAATTATTCACCAATAGAAAAGGAATTCCTAGTAGTAATCTTCGCTTCACAATAATTTAGGCACTACATGCTTTAGCATCAAATAAAGCTCATTGCTAATATTGATTCATTGAAATATCTATTATCCAAGGAAAATCTCATTGGATGAATGTATAAATAGGTAATGATCCTAACGAAGTTCGATATAAAGTATGTAGAGAAGAAGGCTATCAAGGGATAGGTCATTGCAGATCAAATGGTAGAGTCACCTATTTATGCAGAAAATTGATTGGTGTCTTTATTTCCTGATGAGTCAATTTTTCTCCTTAACATAATAGCTCAATGGAAAATGTACCATGATGGATTCCATACACAACATGGATCTAGATTAGGAATTCTCTTCATCACCCCTCAAGGTGATTGTATTCCCAAATCATATCGGCTATCTTTTCCATGCACCGACAACATTATCAAGTATGAAGCTCTTATAATGGGATTGAGAATTACCATATAATGGAAAATTGAGGAATTAAGGGTTTGTGGATATTTCATAGTTGATTGTTAATCAAGTTAATGGATATTATCAAACTAAGGATGAAAATATCACACCTTACAAGAAGATGGTGGAAAGTCTCAAAGACTTCTTCATTGCCATCACATTCGAGCAAATAACCCATGTCAATAATGGAGAAGTTGATGTTATGGAAACCATTGGGTCCTTATTAGACATGCCACATAACACTCTTCAATGCAAGTTCCTCATTGAGTAGCTTCTCATACAAGCATTCAAGGTACTAGAATCCTTGTTTGTGTGTGAAATATTTGGTCCTGGTTCCCCATGGTGTCATGACATATTCACCTACCTACAAAGAGGTATCCTCCCATCTGACAAAACCAAAATTTAAAAAGACATTTTTTAAGAAAGTATCCTAATTTATTATCCTAGGTGATAACCATTATTGTCGAAGTATCGAGGGGATATTACTAGGATGTCTTGACCAAGAGGAAGTTTTGACTATGTTATCGAAAGTACATGAAGGCATTTGTGGATCACATTCAAGTGGTATGACCTTAGCTACAAGATTTTTGAGGTTCAGGTACTACTGGCCTACCATGGAATGGGAGGCTCATCAATATATGAAGAAGTGTATGTAGTGTCAACATCATGGGGACCTTGTCCATGATCCAGTTGAAGAACTCCAATCAATTATTACACCTTAGCCTTTCTCGTAGTGGGGACTTGAACTCATAAGAAAGATCATCCCACCTCATCTAATGGTCATAAGTTCATCATTATGGCCACTGAGTATTTTATGAACTAGGTTAAATCTATTCCTATGACCTATATCATGGGAAAAAAAATCTCCAAATTCATCCTGAACTACCTTGTTTGTTGATATGGTGTTCCATAAGCCCTTATCTCAGACAACAAAACACCTTTTAAAAACTAGGATGTATGTGAGCTATGCCAATGATTCAATATCCCTACTCTATGCTATCCCTAGGGAAATGAGAAATTTGAGGCTTTGAACAAAACCATACTAAAAATAATCAAGAATAGGGTCAATGAAGCTAGCTGTGACTGGAATTCACAATTAAACCCCACCTTATGGGCCTATACAACCAATATCTGCACACCTACAAGTGATACCCCCTTTTCCCTAGTCTATGGAATTGAGGATATCCTACCTATTGAGGTTGAGATCCCATTGCTAAGAATATCATTGAAAAATCTTATTATTGATGAAGAATATAGGGTGTCCCAGTTGAATGAGTTAAAACTGCTAGATGAGCATCGTCTTAATGCTTTGAATTACTTAAAGTCTTATAAAAACCAATTGAAAAGGAACTACAATAGGAAACTAAATATTTTTTCCTCCCAAGTGGGAGATCTTGTACTCAAGTAAAATTGAAATAACATGTCAGATTAGGACAACAAAGCTAAGTTTGAACCTAATTGGTTAGGACCATTTTTCATCACAACTAGTTATGGTTCAAGAGGATATCAGTTATCAAAACCTGAAGGAGAACCCTTGTAGGATCCCATCAATAGTTTACATCTCAAAAAATTTTATGCTTAGGCTTGAACAGTATAAATCCAAAAATCCAAAAAAAAATATAACAAAATCTTTAAAAATAAAGAAAAAAAGAAAAAGGATTGAAAACAGTAAAGAAAAAAATCATCCTCTAGTGAAAACCACTTCGATGGCAGTTTGGGCAAGAACCTTAGTGAAAAATTAGCAAACATGCACCTTGTATAAATAAGCATCATCCATCCATTATTTTCTCTTTAGCTTATCTTGCTTCACCATCCATCACATCCATCCTTCATCCTAAATACTATTTATTCCATCACCAATTCTACATCTATATCATAGCTAGATATTATGCAAGTATCATGTTCCCCTTTAGTACTACTTGGTACATTCCTAAGGTTGGTTTTTCTTTCCTATATCAAGGTATTCTATTGTAGAACGTTGGGGGAATTTTTCTATACATACATTGGATTGGGTTCTTGTATTTCTTAAGGTTATTTGCATAATCTTGCAAAATCCAGAAACACTTACAAAATCATCAAAATCCAAAAATAGTCATAAAATCCAAAAAATCTAAAAAAATAAAAATCTTGTATAGACAAAAATATAAAAAACATTAAAAAAAGATATAAAGTCAAAATCCCAAAACATCCAAAACAACATCAAAATCCCTAAATAGATCAGAAGGTCAAAAAAATAAAAAACAAAGTTTGTCGAACTATGTTATCTCTAAGCTCAAATGTAGGTAAGGCTAATATTTGATGAGCCCCTAAGACATTAGCATTAAGTCATTCTTTAGGAGTCCTCACAATAAACTAGCAATCTATCAATGTTCACATGTCATCAATAAATGGTTACTGATTAGAGCCAGTTGAACTATGTGGTCTCTACATGTATAACGTAGGAAAGGTAATATTTGATGAGCCCTCGACACCATAGGTCAATCCATCTTAGGTCTTGGTCAAAACTCAGAAAACACAAAAACATTAGAAAATTTGAAAAAATCTTAAAAAGCCTCAAATACAAAAAATCCTTTAAAACATCCAAATACACCCAAAAAGATAAAAAATAACCTCAAAAACATTGAAATATTCCAAAAGGTCTAAAAGCACCTATCCCATTTCACTTTCACTTGCAATAAACCTCCATCCATAATAAATCAATTGTCATCATCAAACTTTGGTAAAACAAGTAGAAAAAAGTGTGACAATTCATGAAATGTAAACATAAATGTAAAAATCTAAAGTCTAGATCATGAGTAAACCAGTTGACAACATTTGTATCAATGACCTATCAAAGAATTAGTCTTAGTAAAAACATGTGATAAACATGTCCTAGGATGCATCCTTCCTACAATGGGCGTCATCATTGAAAATCACCTTAGCTAATATGTTACTTTGGCAATAGATATAAATAACATTGATTGTTTGTTCATTTTGATATTTTCTTATGATTTATCTTATTGACCCATTATGACGAACTTTTGATTATGTCTATCAAAATGATTTATAAAGAAAGGAATAGGGAATCAATCATTATCTTTCATTTGTAGTGATTGTTGGATATTCTTGTAAAATAACCTTGGTGAATACTTGCTTTATTGTGTGTGTAGAGAGGTCATTTTGAATAAATTGTTGACTATTGTGTATGCTTTGGTCCAAAATGTTCTAAACTTCTAAACTACATTCCAACGAGGTTTCCACATGTTAGGTGTGAACAAGGATTATCCTATCTATTTTTCAAGTCAAATTCCAATGCATTAGATACAACACCATCCTTTTTATCGATACCTTGATGAATCGTATCTATGTGTTATATCAAAAATAAGGAATGAAATGAAGTATCCCAATCTCTAGAACAAGAAAGATATCAATCTCATCACCATATTTAATAATGTCTCAAAGAATCATAGAATTGTTGGACTACTACATCAATCTCAAAATCGATGGTCAATCCATTCATCTTATTCTTCTATCTTCTTTCTACACTAATATAATATCATGATAGTCAACAAAAATAATAATGCATCCATCCCGCATCCAAAACCCATCAACATACATACATCCTGCTTAAATCATATCATAAGCAGAACATCATCGCATAGAAAATACAAAAAAAAGAAATGCATCCATCTCATAACATGTCATATAGAAAAGATACTGAAAAAGAAAGTGCATCATCCATTGCATTGCATTCATAACATAAATCATACATTGCATATCATATAGCATCACATCATAAAATCATACATAACATCACATTATATGTATAAATAAAGAAACACATCCATAGCATAAACATCTACATCCATCCATAACATGTGCATCCATACATGATCATAAAGCATCACATGAAATGAAATTTCACATAATAAAGTGCCACATCAGATCATCTCATATATATTATCATCAAAATGTGTCTATCATGATACAAAATCTGAATCAATGAGTACTATCACCAAAAAATGGATATACAAGAGGCTATCAAAATCAACCGATGAATGCATATACATAACAATATCAAGGCTATATATCCAAAAAATGTCTACAAATATGAGGCTAGGCTTGGCTCTATCTATCATCATGTCGAGATTGGTCTTGGTGGCTCATCGATGGCTATCTCTATCTACTCATAGAAGGTTAGTGAACCGATAGAGCACCACTTGAAGCACTAGGTGCCGCATTGCTCCGATGGGAAAAATTTGGGTGTTGTCAGTGCAGAGGCACATCTTTGTAATACAATGTCCTATATAATATGCAGCCTTTGTCATGGTCTACCCATATATGTGCACAGACTTTACCTGCCCTTGTGCTTGCTAAGCTTGAGCAATCATGGCCTCTAACTACTGTCACTGGATCGTCTCCTAGGCCAACTAGATAGTAAGTTGTTGGGATTATTGTCACTCTTAGACATGCTCTCCTATGACCTATTGAACCTGTACGTGGGCTACATCCCACTCACCTATCAATTGTTGGACCTGTTGTAGAAGTTGGTCCCTTTGTGTAGTGAGGGCTTGAATTTGCACATCCTAGGGGTTGGGACTCTATGCTTGTTGTTGCTACTACTAGTGATCTCATGGGGGTGGTGGTTCCTATCTTAATGGATGAATCAAAGGCACATGTCCAAATAACTTCCCCACACCTTGATCCTCCTATCACACATCCTGATCCTATTGTCCCACACCTTAATCCTATTCTCCCACACCCAAATCTAGTTGTTGAACATCATTGGGCACCTAACCATCATGCCTGTCATGGGGAGGCTATTGATGGGGTTATTGTTTCCCTCTGCCTTATTTTGTACCATTTCCTTGAATCTGCATGACACCTCTCCCCCTCATGGTAATTTGTTCCCCAATGGGATCAGTAATTCACACCAAGGATTTAACTATCTTAACAGAGTATCATATGCAAGAGTGGTCCCCACACCATAGGCTCCATCTACATATGCTCATGACTATGGGACAAGCTATCGAAAAACTATTGATCACAACCTATTGTGGGACTTGCTATCCCCACATTCTCTCTATAAGTCTGTGTGAAAACATCCCTATATGTCAGTTGTACTACATTTTGGATATCACCAAACTAACAAGCCACTCGACCAAGGAGATACCTCCCCACCATAGTATGCTCATGACCCAAGGTATACCTCATCTTCTACACATAGAATAGTTGATCCTAGTCATCATACCATGGATGCACCTAAATCCATAACATCCACCTAAAAAATTATCATGTCATCAATGACTCGCCACTAGTAGGCGATTCCCGTGGTACCTATGTGCTCTAAAGTGGTCATCACCCCATATTTGTATATTGTGAGCTTATCATGATCTATGTCAATGAGTGTGATGATAGGGAAAAGCACATCAATGTGCTCCCATGCCCAAATATGCAAAAGAGTCACTTTGGCCCCTATGGTCCACCCTCTCAAGTACACAACTTGATGCATGCCATGATACAAAGAAGTGAGCACAACTAGGCCCCATGCATAGAGTTTCATCTACTACACCATCCCTACCTAAACAAGTCCACATCCAAAGTTGAATCCTCTTTTGTGTCTATTAGAGAAACTTAGTACTTCATAGATTAGTGCTCCAATGACTAAGGTCAAGTTTGGTACCTGCCCTGTAATACCCCTCTGTTTTGGATATTTGGATCGACAGTGTTCTTTGTATGTCTGATTATGCTTATGATGTGACTGTGGAACTTGGTGATCATTTGATCGTGAATTGATTAGTGATGCATATGTTATATTGAAATGTGATGACTGTGTCTGAATATGCGTTGAATTTGGAACTTGGTTACTTCTGATTGCAATAATTAAACGTTGTTTCAAAGCTATATTTTGATGTGATTTTATTCTGATGCCATCTTTATGACATGTTTTGGAGTAACTTAGAAGATATTTGATTAAATGATGTTTTATGCTATTGATCATATCTTTGATGTTAGATGCGTCAGTTAGTGATATTGTATTGGTGAAGGGGATGGGGTTGTATCACTCGCTTGCGAGCACCCTACAATTCTGAGATTCCCTCTTCACGGTGTGTTTGATCATATTATATATATATTGCACGATCGACATGCTCTTTGTTGCAGGTTGTCAAGTACATGACATCGACTCCACCTGGTTTCACAGGTTTGAGCGTGTCCATTTACCAATGGTAATCGATTGGGAGATAGTAGCTAGGTTTTCCGTGCCAAGTCGTCACCCTAGTCATAGCATGTTGTTGGGTTGTCGTCGGGGTTAGTTGTTTTAATTTGGCCAATCTCCCCTTCAGTATTTATTTAATTTCAAAGTTTAAAGTTTATTAAATGCTAGGTGTAGTTTAATTGTGACTAAATATATTTAGTTGCAACATTGAAATACAATTTATTTTATTGATTTATTTGATTTAAATAATAAAATAATTATGGGGTTATTGTTTGATTTCATTAATTAATAAAATTATATTTAGTTTAATTATTAATTAGATTAATGGTGATTTTAATTAAAATAGTATTTTTGGCGTTATTATATATTAGTTTCAAATTGAAATTGAGAATGGAAGTTATATTGGATATTTAAGATTTGATTAAAATAAAAGTAAAAACCTTGTTTAAATAGTTAGAGTTAAATTAAAATAAATAAATAAATGCTAATGTGTTTTAATTCCACTTTTGAAAAATTGTTGAGAAAATCATTTATTTGCAACTTTGAAATGCTTTTGTTTTAATGAATTTGGAAAATGCATGAAGATTGAATTAAAAAAATTAGAAATTGGTTTTAGAATTAAAAATTAGAAATAATCCCCACATGTTTTTTTAAAATATATTTGGTGAGTGGGATTTTTAGGGTTTTTGACCAATTTGGGGAAAAACCCTATTTTTGATAATAGAATCTCATCTATGTTTCAATCTTTCAATTTGGGGAAAATTTTCTTGGCTATGGTTTTTGCTTGGATTTGTGAAGAGGATGGAGATTCTTGCTTGAGCTGGATCCAAGGAGGAGTTGGAAAACACCATTGTTGAAGGCTACAAGTTTTTTGGAGAAAAATCAGGTTCCTCTTGTTCTTGCTTTGTTCATTTTGAAAATAGTTTAAATCCTTAATATGGTGTTTGGAAATCCTTGAAATGAAGTTTAAACTTAATGGAAACCCATGAAAATTCGTTTTTAAACTAGCAATAGATCTTGGAGGGGATTCAAATGAAAAGATTTATTCATTTGTCAATTTGGGGAAAACCCAGAAAATTCATCATGATTATTGTGCTTTAAATTTCTTCTTCTCAATCTTCTCCTCAAGAAAATTTGCCCAATTTGGGCTGTGGAATGATATATTTATATACATTTATCCACTTTCTTTTTACAAATTAGAAGTTTCTTTTCAAAAATTGTTGTTGTGTGAAATTCATTTTGAGGGTTTTGATTTTTTCATTTTTTTTTGTTTTTGAACGAAATTGTGAAAACGAAAAAATAAAAATTTATTTTTATTTTTTAGTGTGGGGGCTGCCCACAGCCACCCCCATCCATGGGGGCACTGGTGTGCAGCGCTCCCCATGGCTGGGGAGGGGTTGCAAGGCAGCCACCATAGGGGTGCGTCCCCTGTGTGAGGCTGCGTAGCAGCCACCACAGGGCATGTCCCCTGTTGGGGATGCGTTGCAGCCAAAGGCCTTTGGCCTTTATTCTTTTAATATAAATTTTGTTTTATTAAAACTTTAGTTTAAATTTAATTTTTATATTATAATATATATATATATTATATTATATATATATATATTATATATATATATATATATATATATATATTATATATATATATATAAATTTTAAATTATATATAATATATATATATATATATATATTAATGTATATATATTTAATGTTTTCTCTTCCTCACATTAAGTGGTAAAATAGAAATTTTAAAAAAGATTATGTGATTATTATAATTGAAGGAAAATGATATTTTAAATAAATAGTCGTAAATTTTAAAAGAATTGATTTTAAGTAATTATTTAAACGTATATTAAAGACATAATTTGTATATGTAAAATAATAAGGAATTAAATATGATTAATTGAAATATATAAATTATTAGATATATTTTAATTAATGGGGTTTTAAATTATTAGATATATCTATTTGTAAATAAGCATGTTAATATACTTTGATATTTAATTGTATTGATATTGCACTGGTACTTTACTTTAATAGACGCATTAAGTGATATCATAATCAAATGTATTAAGATGATTATCATCGTGCTATTAGAGGCAAGAGTGGAGTTTAGAAAATCTAATGTTTTATTTGAAATATTGATTTTAGTTGATTGAATATCCTATGTTGCAATATGGATTAAGTGATTTAATTTAAATATTATTTATTAAAATATCTTGATTTTGAATATAATAGTGAAACTTAGAGATAACAAATGTTTTATTTAAATCAGATGACTTTATTTGTCAAATGTTTGATTTATTTATAATTTGGTTTTGATTATTACGGATAATTGTGACAATGAAATTAAATAGACAGATTTAAAATATAGATTATCTTAAGATGATTTTGTTATGAAATAGAAGCAAAAGTGGATTTTATATTTAGGAATTTATTTAGAACGATGAATTTTAATACACGAATGATTAATTTAAAAGTAGATTTCAAATAATCAAATGCTTTTATTTTAAAAGTTGATTTTCATTAATATAAGTAATTGGGAAAACGAAATATAATTATTGGTTTTTAACTCCTTAAGTTGTCAACGTACTTTGATTTACTATTAAGTATATTTGTTTTGGAATATAATTGTATTCAAGTAGAGATAAGACTTAGTTGATTTATTTAATACTAAGATGAAATAAAGACTGAATTATTTAATCTAAATGTTTATTTATTAAAATGTTTTAATTATAAAATACAATTTCAGAACTTAGAGATAATGATTGGTTTAAATTTTAATCAGATGACTTCATTGATTTAAGTGTTGTGATTATGTTATAATTGTGGAATTTAGAGTTAATGAATGATTTATTTCAGTCAAATGACTTTAATCACTAAGAGGCTTTGAATATGAATTTAATTGTGAACCTTAGAGTAATATGATTGGTTTTGAAGTATTTCTATGTCGTGAAATGAAATTAGTGTATTTGATTGGATATTTGCAAGAAATGGAAACTGTGATTGACTGGATTTAGCAAATCTAAACATTAGTTCATTTAACTGCTCAAAATGCTTTTAGTGTGAAATTGTTCTTTCTCGATGTTGGGAGAATAGAGTAAATGTTTGAAGTCTTCCAGATAGGACTTCATTTATTGGTATGGGTTGAGGTACGTGAGTCAACTTTTGATGTGTCATGGGAAAATGTGCATAGTTACACCATGTTGTTTCACCCGGTTCTCACAAATGGGTATGATTTGTACCTCCTTGGGAATAGGAGAGGGTTATGTGGTTTGTACCTCCTTTGGAAGGAGTGCAGTTTGTATTCTATTTGCCTCCAATGTTTGGAGAGGATTTTGACCTTGTTGCCTCCAGTGTTTGGAGTGAGTTTCTTGATTTGTTACCTCCTTGGATTGGTGAGGTCGTACTATCTAGTTACCTATTGTGGTTTTCACCATGTGTGTTGTCTTAGAAGAGTGGCTTGCAATGGGGGCCAACACACAAAGTGGTGTCAGGGATAACCCTTTGCAAGTTGGTTAATTTAGTGATAACTAAATAAACTTTTAGAAGCTTAGGTTGCATCAAACATTAAACAAGATTAATTATACCTTGCTCATGGACCCAAGGGCTTGTTTTAGACTTGGGATGAGATGAGAAGGCCTAGAATGGAAAGATCATCTATCTCATCTTCATGAGAGGTATTTGATTCCGCATGAGTGAGCATGGGTGCCGAGATTTCGGTAGAGGCCACTAGGATAACCCATGGTGTGGGGGCCAGAGCCTAGGAAGATTCCTAGAGGATATCCCTTGATGAGCTATGTGATGACACTCTTCCTAAGTCAAAAATTTGTACTTGATATTTGTGACACTCTTGATCTATTCTATGTCTGGAAGTAATGTAACCTATGTCGGTGTTGTGTGAGTCGTACTAGAGTTGTTGGTTTGACCCTTCAGTTCATGTGATGTGGTACTTGTATTTACTTCGTATCAGTTTTGTGTAGCCTGTGTCTAGTGGTAAATGGTCTTGTGTAGGAATTCCTTGTTACTATCTCCTAGCACGAAGGGAGTGGGACCTTTGGGATTCCACATGGTCAGGTGGCACGTGCTTCTTAATCCGTTGGTTCTTCTTCTTGTTCGTGTGGTCATGATTTCCAATTGGAGAGCTCGTGGGATTCAGTTTCTTCTCTTGCTTAATTCATTCAATTGGTCTTGTATTTTATTACCCCTCATTTGTTATCGAGGTGGAATTTGTAATATATAATCATACTTACTGGAATTTCCTCATTCGGGGAATGAGTGTTGTAATCATATTGTAAATTATGTTATTGGAATCAAGTGGTATCTCTTATTCTTGGATGTAATCTATTATGAATAGAATGTTTGTGAACTTTATTTGTTAAGTAATTATATGGTATGGTTTTAATTCATGTTCCGTGTTTGGTTTAAGTAACACAGTCTCGTAACCTTAGGGGATTGGTTGGCAATGGTTAGTGAACTTGTATGTTAATTGTTCCTTTAAAAAAAAAAGAAAAAAAAGAAATAGTTCGTTTGTTTAGTAAATTGCAACTTTCCCTAGGGTTGCGTGGTGGGGCATTACATGCCCTCTGTAGTCCTGTAGGTCAATCTAGTGGTTGTCCACCCAAATAGTCTCTACCTTGATCACATCAAAGATCACATCTACCCCAACATCAGTGTCATAAATCACTCTCTCCTTGTGGATGGGGATCCATAGAATGCACCAGACATCCTCCAAGGTAACTCTGGCCTCTCCAGTAGGTTGGTGAAACAAGGAAGTCTCATTGTGCAAGTGCTTAATCGGTATTATCATCATCACCAAGTGTGTCTATATCTTTGAAATGTGAGTGAAAAATAAGAGCCCAATCACAAGAAGAAAGAAGTCCTCATCATCCCCAAAATTGAAAATGTGGGACAAAATGCTAAGTCAATGCTCTCATGACATGATGGGTTGAATGGTCTCCTCCACAGACAAAGTGAACAATGTTAAAATTGCTAAAAGATGAGAAAATTTAGACTTTGAAACCCTAAATTTGCAATTGTGTCACTATATGCAATTGTGTGTTAGTATTTTTATGTGACGGTAAACCAAATTGACTAGTGTGTCAGTATTTTTGCATGACATTGAACCAAAATTGACTTGTACGATGCTATATTGCAATCATGTGTCATAATTGTTATAGTGATGCTAGAATAAAATAATGCATTGTGCCACTATATTGCAATAGCGACGATATAGGGCAATAGCACCCCTAAACCTAAATTTTGCACTGTGACACTTTAGGACAAAAGCGATGCTATAGCACAATATCATCACTAACCACTAAAAGAGTGTCACAATACAACAATATTATTCTTCTGCTAACTTCAATTCCTAATAAATGCAAGAAAAATGAGAAAAATGAGAAAAGTTTTGGATTACATACCAAAGGTCCTACATCGACTAGCCATTTGTACTCTTGTACCCTATCCACAAGGTGCTCGAGAAGTGTTGGATCACCCATTTCATTAGGAGGTTAGAGAAAAATCAATAGAGTTTCACTAAGACTATGAGTTCAAATGACTTGAAAATGGCCCCTCAACTCATATTTGTGCCTCAAAATTAGGGTTTTCGACCTAATTAGAGTGGAAAAATGGGATTTTTAATCCTTTTATTTATTTTTTGGGTTGTGCAACTTATTTTGAGCCATTTTGTGTGTTTTTGAGCTTGTTTTTGCATCCCAAAGCTTTTTTTTTTTGCTCCTGAACTTGTGATTAAACCTTTGTCATAGTATCGACCTAAAAATTAAAATTTTCATGTGATCTCTTGAGGGGGCAGGGTACCAACTTGATTCCTTCTACTGTGGCAATAGTTGGGCATCTAAAGAATTAGGAATTTTTAACTTTTTTGATATGAGTAGCAACATTAATTCGAAAAGCGTCAATCTTTGAACCAATGTAATAGGTACCTCACTTCAAAGAGGGGAAAAATATAGACACTTAAAATTGACTTGACTAATATTACACATCTGAATTTGATTACTAATGCCATTTTGTCCTGAATCACCTCTTTTCAATTGTTTAATTAAATAATCTTCATTATTTAACTAAATTTATCACTTTCTCCTATTAATCAAATGATAAATATTATTTGGCTAATTCATCCCCTTTCATGCTAATTTTCATCTTATTTAATTAGGTAATGCAAATTATTTAATTAAATTTCTTAAGTCTTCTCATTTAATTAAATAATAATAATTATTTAGTTAAATGTCATTAAACCCCCTTTTATTAAATAAGTTAATTATTTAATGAAACTCCTGATTTCATCCATCTTGCACAATTAAAACATTTTTTTAATTATCTAAATAGCTAATTTCTCTCACCCTCCCACTTCCAAGGGAATATTCCTCCATTTTGAACTCCTCCAAAATGGAATATTCTTGTAACAAACTTCCTAATTTCTAGGAAGTGTGTTTCTTTGAAACAATGAGATCCATTGAATAAATCCTTGATCCTTTTCAACTTTCATTCTCATCCATTGATGTGAATCCTTGATCTATTCCATCTCCTCTCATTGCTTTTCACTCATTGATTGATAAAATCAATCATGACCATCGATTCAACCATTTCTCCTATAAATAGTCCTCATTTCTATGAGAAAAGGATCCAATTTCATTTAGGGAAAATAGACTATACTAAATTTTAGAGCCATCTCCATTAGCATTTTATCATTTAGCATCATTTTAGCTTATCTTGCATCCATTTTGGCTTATCTTGCATTCATTTTAGCTTACATTTCATCCATTTTCATTAATCTTCATCAATGGAATCCGTTTAAGAGTTTGTTTCAACTAAGGGGTTGGGAAAGGTCTTACATTCCACATCAATGCAGTACTAATCCCCTAATGGGATGAGGTTTTCAGAGTCATTAGATTAGTTTTGTTTAATTATTTCTTGTTTGTTTATATTTAATGATTTATTTATTTGATGTTTTCAAGTATTTCATTGAGATTTTGACATAAATAGCTAAATATTGGTTTATTTAGTATGATCTTGTAGGTTTATCTTAGGTTATGATCAAGCTCACAAGGATATTGAGAGAGAGGGAGGGAGAGGAAAATATGGAGAGAGATAGAAAGGGAGAAGTAGAGAGAGATAATGGTGAGATATAGAGTAGAGAGGGAAGGAGAGAGATTGAGAGAGAGGAGGTAGGGAGAGATAGATGGATAGGTTAGATAGAGAAGTAGAGAGGGAAGGAGGGAGTGAGAGGTAAAGAGAGATGTGATAGAGAAGTAGAGAGGGAAAGAGGAAGGTGTACAAATTGAGAGAGAGAGGTAGAATGGGATAGGTTAGATAGAGAGAAGTAGAGAGGAAAGGTGGGTGGAAGGAAGAAAGAGAGAGAGGAAGAGGGAGATATAGAAAATTAGATGGAAGGAGGGAAGGAGGGAGGGAGGGAGAGAGAAAGGTGAGATAGAGATAAGTATAGAGAGAAGGGGAGAGATGGAGAGAGGTGGGGATATTGAGAGAGAGGGAAGGAGGGATGGATAGGTAGATATGGAAAGAGATAGAGAGTAGAAAGGGAAGGGAAGAGATAAATAAAGAGGGAAGGATGAAGGTTATGAGATTAAGAGAGAGGAAGAGAGGGAAGGAGAGAGGGAGAGGTAGAGATGGAGAGAGAGGTAGAGAGAAGTATATAGGTAAGGAGATAAGAGAGGAGGGATGAGGGAGGGAGAATTAGAGAGAGATAGAGAGAGAGGTAGGGAGGGATAGAGAGG
>VDFB02072274.1:26607647-26795046 GCA_007258455.2 Sequoia sempervirens
AGAGAGAGAGAGAGAGAGAGAGAGAGAGAGAGAGAGAGAGAGAGAGAGAGAGAGAGAAGTTTAGAGGGAAACAGAGAGACAATGGTGAGATAAAGAGTAGAGAGATTGACATAGAGGTCTAGAGAATAGGGAATAAACAATGAGTGAGATATATAGAGAAAGATGATACAACTTGTTAATTATTAAAGTTTGACCTGTTGATTATTGAAATTTGACATATAGATTGTTGAGATTTGACTGTCTAATAAATTATAAGATCTTCCATAAACTAGAATTTGTATTATAACTCCTAGAGATCCAAAACCACTCTCAAACATCTTGAAACTATATACATGAAATATAGGCTTGGTCACTTCCAACCCTTAATGCGAGTGTATTTTGTTATTACACACTCATGTTTTCTCTATTTCGGGTTCAAAAAGTGGAGTGGCAACTTTTTGGTCCCCCATCTTTGTGCACCCACCCATTAATTATAGTTATAATTTTATTTAGTTCCAAATAAATCCACTTAAGCACACCAATCTATAAATTTTCCACATGTTCATATAGACCATTAAAATAAGTAAAGATTATCTCTAAATGCTTATACTATTCTTCTTTGAAGATTTTTTTTATTTCTTATATAAAAATAAATAAAACATTCATCATATATTTTATTTTTCTTCAATTCTTTGAAGATGTCATCACTTCTCCATTTAAAGTAGAAAAAGTGATAGAAATGAAAGATAGATGTTCAAAATGTTATGAATCCTTTTCTAAAGAAAGAGGAGGTTACAAAAAGTTTCTAGGTGGTAAGATGGATGAGATTCCTACAAAATTTTGAACAATATAATGATGGCTTATTTGATTATTTCATTTAATATTTGATGGATCTCACTCCATTCTCAATAGAAAATTAATTAAAGTAACTCTTTCCACCTTGAATTATATTTCTAGGTTTTTTTGAGAAGGATGTGATTTATTTCCCTTTTCAAGGGGATTTAATATGATAAATTAACTAAAACCTTTCATAGGGAAGGTGAAATAATACTCAATATAGTCTTTGTGAATCTATATGAAGGTGAAATTAATTAATTAGTTAAGGCAATCTTCTAGAGCCTTGGAATACTACTATAATGTTGATGGTTAAATATTTCATGTGCACAAGTCCCAATATGGAATCATTGTAGAGCATAGTATATGAATGTCAAATCATTACAATATGGTATTGTTGGCTAATAGATTTGCACCTTGTTTAAAAATATAAATCTTTAAGTATCTATTGCCTGAAGTAGATGTATCTCAATTTCCAATAGTTGAGTTAATTACCTCAATAAGAAACAATTCCTCTCTAAATTTTATGGGGTAAAATTCCCTCTTTTGATAATCAATAAAATTCTTAAGAGATATTATTTTAAATAGGGTATTCTTTTAACCATAAAGCAGGAAAGGTGTAATTTAACCTCAATAATTAAAATCTTTTAAGCATCGAGTATACTGAGTATTTAAGAACATACTAAATGTTACCACACAAGAAAATTTAACATTCCATACAAAGTAGATTTTAAAAATTTCTATTTGGAGATAGCTCCAAAATTGAAGTAGATGATGCAAATAAAGACATTATTCATTCACATAGAAATGAGATAATTTATAGAAATTAACTAAAACACATAAATTATGATTAATATTTATACTCATTCACTGATCTTTAAGATATGCACATAGACACAATTTTATGTTCCATGTATATCTTCTAAAAATTTCTAAGAGAGTTTTAGTTACATAAAATTACATATATATCTAAGTGAGTGCAATGGCTTCTTGAAAATAATTTCCTCAAAATAAGAGTCTTTCAAATTTCCATAGCATAAATTTCATATAAAATAAATAAGAAAATAACAAGTCATTGATGAGGTGGAGCATTTCTAGAAACTCTAGCTACCATGGCAAGTCTAGCTTGGTATGCATAGAACACTTTCACATTGGGAGGCATATCACCGCATTAGGGAATGATCACATTTTTAGCTCTTAATTTCCAAAGAGTCTTATTTTCTCTTGTTGCTTCAATCTTTCTCGTGTAGGTAGTCATGAGCCCTCTGAACTAGAACAATGCTAGGTCTATACCATTGAGCCTTCTCTTGCTCTTTAGATTGAATGACTATTTTTCATAGAGACTTCCAACCATCCCTTTGAAACTTCCCTTCAATGTCTCCTCATTTTCATTATCAGAGCTCCCCTCTTTCTTGAGATGGAGACTAATGCCAAGAAGGTTTTTGTGAATTTTCATCCTCATTGTGTTACAATCATTCAATTCCTTGCCTTGTTCTAGGATATTTTTCTTCACAACAAATAACTTCCATTCTATGATCCTCTACCACATCACACACCTATTGGCGCCAATTTTTGGTAAAATATTCTTACTAACCAATTTATCTGCTCCCATTTCTATAATCCCTTTAAAATCAATGTCATTTTTTTCCAAAACTAACTCATGCTTGGATGAAGTAATCTCCTTCTCAATTTCAACTTTCAAAACATCAATGCATTTGTATATCTTTTTCATATTAGAAATAAAATTAGTTCCCTTAGACAAGATGCTTGAATCCCATTCTTCGGTATCCTTACCATAAGCCTTATATCCTTGCATCTTATCTACCATCTCTTTTCCCAAGGAAGATGTTGGATCAAATATTACACTGGTCTGACTAATTTGTTGGGGAGAGAAGTCTAGGACAAATATCAAGCAATCAGTTAGAATCTTCACCTAATTTTTTAATTCATCCTTTATCCCTAGTTATTCTTTCTACCAATTTGGCAATTGTCACCTAGAAATGAGTACATCTCCATCTCTAATGGAAGGCCCTAAGTTTACTTTAGTGATATTGAAATCACTAATAGTTTCTTGGCTCATCTCCCTTTTTATTGAGAGATAAGCTAATTATACATACATGTGCCTAGTGCTACTATCTTCCAACAACCTAGATGCGATCTTTAATTTCTTAGGCTTTGGGGTTATTTTAATCAATTAGCTAACAAAATGTTTATTAAGAAGACTAAGCTAAAATATTTTTCTCTTCTTGGACAAGGTCTACTTTAACCATGAGGTGGGAGTAGGTGTGTCTATATATCTTGAAGTAGGGGAAGTGAATTGTAAAACTCTCTTAAGAGGAGGAGTATCAGAGGATTTCATTTCATGAGAGGAAGGAAGAGTAGGACCAACCCTAGGAGTAGTTTGTGTTTCCCTATGAGGAAAAGACTTAGGGGAAGAATGGACACTTACATGTGAATGGGAAGAGGTTACATTGAATATTTCTTCTTCATCCACCACTTGTTTCTCCTTGTCTTTTTG
The DNA here is from genome assembly GCA_007258455.2 of Sequoia sempervirens. Classification (NCBI taxonomy): domain Eukaryota; kingdom Viridiplantae; phylum Streptophyta; class Pinopsida; order Cupressales; family Cupressaceae; genus Sequoia; species Sequoia sempervirens. The sequence goes on from VDFB02072274.1 coordinate 26,610,979, forward strand.
TGTTTGGTTTGGAGCATCTTCTCCATAAGTCTTCTTAGGCAACCTTTTCTCTGGAGGCTCTTTATCACCATCTCCTTGTCATCTTCGAGTAACTTGTTTGGTAGGTGATGATTATATACTTGATGATGAGGGAACTCGGTTGCTCTTTCCTTCAAGTTGGGTAGCTTGAAATATCAGAGGGGCGACTTGCTTCTCTGCATTTTTCCTTTCCACCCAGTCTTGAGTTCTTCATAACACAACTATAGTTTTGGCCTTAATAGTATCAATCTCCTTGATACTCCAATCTATAGAAACATTTGGTTGAGTTTGTATGTGGTTGAAAAAGATAGGATCCAATTGATTAAACTCATCATTGTCTAAACCTTGGATATCCTAATCTAACTTGAATGTTACTATTTTTCTTAGAGTTAGCGTCATCCAACTCCTACAAACCTCATACTTATAAGCACAATCAACCTAATAATCTTCTAAATTTTGGACATGATGGAAACTAAGACCCAATTTCAAGTCGTCCTTAAAAGAATTCTTACTATCAAAATGGAATCTTCTTTCATAAAATTGCATTGTGTATTGGACTAAATCCCTTTCAATGTTGAGAGAATAGAACATACAATTGCAAGACAAAGCCCAATGGAAAATTGCACTCCTACCTTTTTCCTTTCTTGAAATCTCTTATTTACCTCTACAATCTACCTACACACTTTGAAATTAAGAAAAAAAATTCTTCTACATATTTGGGTAGCTTGAAAGGAATTCCATCAAAACCCCCAACTTTGATATAGGTAAATATCTGAAATTATATGAAATGACTTCCACATGTATCAATCAACTGTATGGATTCAGGAGAGATCCTCAGGCCTATGTCTCCATGAATTTTTCTAACCATCCTCTTTGTGAATGCATTGTTCACCCTTCTAAAATGTTTGTAACTTTTTTTCTAGTTGAAGCTTATCATAGTAGTCAAAGGTCTGAATGTTTGGACCTTGGGCTTCAATCACTCATTAGTCCTGACCATAGTCTTGTGTTGTAAATAGCATAGAATAGGTAAGAAGACATGTAGAAAGACTTATTTAGAAGGAATTGAATAATCATCAAATGCATTTGATTACATATTAGTTTGGCCCAATCCAAATGTTGCTCGCCATGAATGACAATCTGTATAAAGAAATACATCCAATAATCAAAATCATGCGCTCCTTCATTACCCATCAACCTATGCAAGAGCACAATTATGTCAAAAAAATCTCGTTTACAAAATGATTTATGTCCCATTTTAAGTGTCACAAACCACTCATGAGCAATGATATTCTTATACTGCCCTTTATATTCTTAGAAAAGCTGATAGGAGGAAAAGAAATCAAAGTCTACATAAGCCTCCCTTTTCAGTAATTTTAGACAAGAAGTGAAAATGTCCCTATCAATCCTGACAACCAACCGATTCTTGGGAAAATTGTAGCTCTTAGCAGTCCACTTTCAATTAAATGCTAAGTAATTGGGGGGTCTGTCATCTTTTTCAATTCTCTCATAAAATTCGTTCAAGTTAATGTGCCCTAATTTTGTATCACCAATCTTTGGTAATGTTCTTGATATATCAAAAAAATGTTCTTATCCCAAATATTTGAACTTTATGGTTAATAAAATCCCAATGAATGCAGATGCAATTCATACTCACAATAAACTAATTTTTTTTATGTAAGCAAATTAAATAATACATAATTCTTTTTAACACACTAGGTCACTTACAAGTTGTTCTCTAATAAATTGACATAGCAGTAGAAACACTATACCTTTGAATTATGCTCCAGCGTTATGAAAATTACTATTAGTGCTTCACTACAAATTTGTCTCCTTCGATCTTGAAATTGTTCTCTGAGTGTTTGTCAAAATGAGCTCTTAAGGAAACATAATTCATATATAAACACCTGTAATGAATTCCCAATGGAGGTAGGTACCATTAATGGCACCCTTAATGGTTGGCGTGTGTGAGATTTCCTATCTTACACTTCTAATAATTTTTTGAAAATTTAAAAAGAACAACTACGAGAACTCAGTGGAGAAACGATTGGTTTCAATAACCTCGTCGAAGTTCGATGGAGGTTTCAAAACCTATGTTGTTGTTCGTAAACACTTCCCTTGGCCCAGCTTCGGTGAACATGATTTCTAAAGATGTGATGGTTCAGACAATTTCGTCAAAGTTCAACGGAGGTTTTGAAACCTATATACGACTCCTAAATACCCATTTTAATGTGAGATCTTTGTGGTGCCACTCTTTGAAATGAAAACGAGGCTAAAACCATATGTTTTTCAAAGAAATGGAGGGTTTCGACAGCCTCGTCAGACGTTGAAGGAGGTTTTGAAAATCGTTTGAAGTTTTGACACTGCAATAACTTGGCTAAAGACTCAATATTTCTTTTTTTCATTGGTGTTATGTTTGGTTGTGAGAACCATTTTGGATGCTGACATAGTTGTGAAAACCTTTGAGTAAGCCAATGTAAGAACATAATTAGACTTAAATGTAAGGATGGTGGGGTGAAGTAAAGTTTTGACAAAGAGGGCGGGACTCGACAAGATTCTGAAAACCAAAGAAAAAGTTGAAACTTCAAGATAAGGCATATTATGTAGAACTGTATCATAAGGAAAAAATATAGCTAAAAGGAAGAGGAAATAGTCTTCCTCTAGTGCTAAGGTATCATATGTATAAATTACAATTTGTATTTATAATATGAATAATCATTTAACTATCTCATGAAAGTACCTTGATATTAGCATGAATATAATACATGCAATATAATATCTCCATATGAATTACTGTCACACCTCACCACTAATCAAGGATTATTGATTGACATTTCATGAACCATGTACATGTCATCTTTCACTACAAATAATATCTATGGCTTATAATAGTAGATACAAATACCTTATTGATCTTAGCTAGTTATATCACATATGTACATCCCCTTGAACATCACCATTCCTTTAGAAGTCACTGCATTAACTTCAACAAAACTACAAATACTCCTACACTATCATACACACTACAAGTGACAGGAATACTCCTACACTATCATACACACTACAAGTGACAGGAAGTGACTATTTAACCCCTTAAATGCATCAGAGCATGGATGCTTCCCATTATCCCATACCATCATAACTACAGTTTCGTTTGTCACTGTCAAACTCTAGCTCACTGTAGACATAAAACTATAGTTTCTCGTGCACCATAACTACAGTTCATTGAGTCTTATAGCTTAACCTACTCCAGTTCACTGTAGACCTAAAACAATAGTTTCTCATGCACAATAACTGCAGTTCATCGAGTCTTACAGTTTAACTTCATAAACTTATCGTTGTTATTTGCTATTTTAATAACTACTGCATACATTATTAATATAATAATGACATCGTCAATGCAAAAAAACTACGGATAGTCATGGGGATTTTTGCTGATCCAATGCATTACCACTGCATTTTTTACAGAGGAAATAAGGAAAATCATATTGCCAGTAGATTCCATTCCCATTGTACAGGCTGCGAGTGGGATGCTGGCATAGGCCATGAATTTTGGATTTATGCCTGTAATTGCATTCCGTGAGATGATATCTCTTTGAAACATTTTGTCAAATAGTTCACGTGTCTGGTCTATGATTCCACATTCGCCTATACAGAAGCAACATTTACCTTAAATTGACTGGTTTTTCTCTCTCAAGACCCATGAATGTTTCCTAAAAAGGATGATGCATCATTTGAATTTTTCAAAGAGGGGCACGTCTAACATCAATGGCTTTATAGAGAACCTTGTTCTTAATGTTAATTATAATTACAATATGTAAGTATATGTTTTGATTACTTTATCAACATATTTCATTTAGATGTTTGTGATTTGAGATTCTTTCAATTTATTTTGTATTTTAAATTTATTGAATGCTAATTTTTTGATATAAGTTTAAACAATTTATATATAGAAAATAAATTGTTTTTATGTGATAAATTTCTAATATAAAAGGTACTAAAATGATATAAAATGTATGTAATTTTAATTGATTATATTATATTGTTGAGAAAACTCACTGTTTAGGAAAAGAGTGTAAAGGTTCAAATATTAAGAAAAATGAGGAAAAACCAATATAAAATTAATTCAATATTTCTTCTTGATAATTTTTGTGTTGAAAGAAATTAAAATCATTGATATCAATTTTTGCTAGATCTTTGAAGAATGAGAATGGAAGAATGCATATAGTGACTCATAACTATGAAGTGATTAAAAAAATGACATATTGGAAAAAAAAATATATACATGATAATAGGGGGAAAAGGAATGAAACTCCACAATCCAAGGGAATGGGTGACATGTTGATGGGATAAGGAGAAAATGATTGAAATTAATTGATTTTGGAATATTTTTTTTCAAATTAATAGACCAAGGTTATAGTCCCTAAGAAGGATTCATAATAATAAATTGAGATGGATGGATTGAGAACTGAATTAATAGGAGTAACCTAGATTATTGTTAATGGGAAGAATATGATGGGGATTAAAGTAAGGGTTCACACAAGATTCAACGAATAGGGAAAGAGAGAAAACAATTGGTTCAAATAGAGTCTAAGGGGGTGAAGAAGGAAAAAATTGAGAGGAATTTACATTATATATGTTGCTTATAAAGTACTCCATATTGGTAGAAGAAATAAATAGGACAAACCTTATTGATATACAATTTGTAGGGTTCAAATGGATAGAAATTTGGCCATATATAGGTCAATGGGTGACAAAAATTAGGTGGACCCAATTTCTTCTATGTCTTCAAAAGACTAGTGGAACTTCAAGTGGAAGAAATTAGTAGCACACAAGGTTTTAAAGTGATCCACCTCACTTGCCAAAGACAAGAAAGATGCCTTTAGATTCTAGAAGTGTACCTTTAAGATCAATTGGATCTAGAAGGCTTCTCATCGAAAGCCATGTGATAGGATAGTTGTCAAAGAATGAGGAGGATCATCCCTAGCCAAGAAAAATAATCATGATCCTTAATTCAAGAGTGGATCTTAATCAAGAATTTAGAACACAAAGATTTTATAAATATATTAAAATCTCGTATTTATGGATAGATAGATAGAAACTATTAATAAAATACATAAAAGTTAGGGAAAAAATATAGTGATAGATACTCACATGTACCTTGCATAAATCTATATGAAAGAGCATATTCAATGCAAAGGATTATTATAGTGCAATAGAATAGAATGCAATACTTTTGATGGTGTAAAAAGGTTCCAAGGAATTGGAACTACATGGTGTAACACTTAACTATCAAAAATCCATCACATTGTTATATTATTTAACGAAAAATAAAATACTTAGTCTAGGGGGATTAGCTATAGCCCAAACCCCACCAACAAATAAAATACCTAGAGAATACCAAATCCATCACATTGTTATATTATTTAACGACAAATAAAATACTCAGTCTAGGGGGATTAGCTATTACCTAAGATATCAAGGCAATATGAAAGTATGGTTGTAGATTCAACATCCTTATGAACAAGAAGCATTGTGTAATCCCTTGATGGGTGAATAATTATTTCAATAGAAAACTTCTTGAATTAGTTTCCTAAAAAGATATATAGACAACAAATAATAGTACAAGGATGAGTTCAATACGCTACCATAAAGGGAAGAATATGCTTATGCAATTAGAGGAAAACCTTATTTAAGGAAAGCTAGCTACACTACATGGGGTTGTTATGGTAGATCATTTTCTAAGACAATTCTCAAAGAATCAAGAGGATCAACGCTAGCTTAGAAAATAGGATAGATAGTGACCCTTGGTTCAAGAGTAAGTTCTAGCCAAGAAAATGTAGAATAGATAATTTAATAGAGAAAAATTCTCTATTTATGGATGGATAGATAGATAGATAGACACAAAGAATTAGTCAAACACATCAAAGTAAGAGGGAAAGTGATAATAATATATAACTTGATGATAACGTTGTTAATGATACGATTTAAATAAAAGGATTCAAAATGATATATAATGATGATGATAGCTTGAGTATATAATCATGTAAGGATGAATATGACAAAGTTGATAGACATTCTCTATGACTGACTTCACATATGGAACATGCTACACGTGAACAACCACCTTTGGTTCTTCAAGATACTTCTCACAATTAAGGTGTTCCTACTTATGATTCCCAAACTAGTGTTTACTTGATTTCTAATTTACCATTTTCTACACTAAATGGTAAATATGATAAATGATTTACTATATTAAATAAAGATTGTGATATAATGGATAAGGCTTATATTTAAAACAAGAAATAGTAGAATTCATTTAATTAAAAACTTCTAGATGTGAAAGTTATCTTACATTTAATATTAAATACAAACATACTTTATTATTATAAATGTAAGTATGAATAAGAAAAAATTAAGTCATTTCTACTAGTGAAGTAATCTCAATTTAGTACATAAAATAATATAAACATTGATTCAGTTAATAAGTAATAGTACAATGGGTCAACAACTATGAACCTCAATTATAATTACACTAAAGTATAATTAGGCCAATAACCCAATTATGTACTTACACACTAAAAGAATCCCTTTCATCCCCAACCACCACTTTACCATTAAGTACTTAATAAACTATAAAAATCTAAAATTATTGTAAACTATATATTGATTATCCATAATATTGTTGATCATGATCCTCTATTACAATGTAATAAAAATTTATAAATTACATAATTTAGTTATAAAATTAGTTTAAAATTAAACATTCAAAATTGTTAGAAAATCATTTCATAATTTCTTTACCATCTCTAGTTTGTATTGCATCTATTGTTGTTGGTGTTTGGTTAAGATCAATACAAAATTATAACCTATATTGTGCAATGTTTTTTTATCATCTAAAGATGAATGACATATTCATTTAATAAATCAATATAGATAAAGTGTTACTTGTGTAAGAGTTAAATATGTAATTAATCTAAATAATCTTAACATTCTTAATTACTTAGAATGGTTTGTTGAAATGTCTTGGTGGGGATAGCATCAAGTATTGATGGTTCAATTCCATGAATTATATTTTTTATTTATTTGATTAAGTACAAAAAAGTGGTTAGAAATAGGAACTGAGAAATATTTCATTTAATGAATGAACACATTTAATAGTTAGAAAATTATCGTCTATAATTTGTATTTCATATGTTGAAAATAGATCAATAGAAAAGGGTGATCAATGTCATTGATTATTCTCTTAATCATCCAAAGATACAATGACATATTCTTAACATATGAACTAAGAGAAAAAAATATTGCTATGTAAAATAAAATAATTTTGAATAAATATACTCACTATGTTGTCTAATTTCATATTTTCTATTACTAAAATAAAATGGATTGAAGCCTATATTTATTATAATAATTTTCCTATGATTATCCTTAAAACTTAACAAATTCTCAATTGTATTTATAATTACCACTAATCCCTACATGAATTTAAATATTAGAAGATTGAGGTGAATAACTCTAAATATTAAATAATCTATGATGTCATTTTTGTAGATTGTAAGTTTAATCCTATGGATTATGTCTAGGTTTGTATATTCATGTTGAGGTGTGATTAACTGATGTGTTATACATACATTAATTTAAAGTCAATAAATATCCTAATTTGTGTACATATACATGTGTAATGTTCTTTACTTTTTCTTTTGTGATAATTTTTTTATTTATATTAAATCAATTAGATATATTATCTATTCACTTACATCACTTGTTACTCTTTAACACTATAATATTTCAGCCACATATTATAGATAAAGACAAGGATTGAGGATATAGTCATAGTTAATAAATAATTAATAAATAAATAAATAATAAATAGTTAATAAATAATTAACCCAATGACCAACAATATATTTAAAGTCATAGTTTCCCTCAAGTAATTATTTGATATGAACATCAATGAAATAATAAACATAGTGTTTCCAAGAAATAATTAGTACAAATGTATAACATTGCAGATATGGGAGATGCTACAAATGTTTTCTTATGAAAGGAGTGCATTAATGAATGGAAAAAAGTGATATTATAGGCATTGATAGAACTTGAGGATGTCCAAGCATGAAAAAATGGAGATCTCAAGGTCTATGATGCTTCCATATTTTTAAAGTGGGTAAAATATAAGATAAACTATCATGAGGTTTTTAGCACTATTCCTAAAAGTTTGTATGTGGTTTTCTCTTTGCTAGTAGATTTATTATGAAGTAAGGATGTCATAGAAAATTTATAGTTATGTAAGGAGAGTTGGTGAAAGAACGTGTCTTCAAGTAGCCACATGTTCAAATGTGTCCACTTTTCCATATGGATATCAAGAAATTAGCTTTCAATAAATCTAAAATAGAAAACAAATTCAAAGAATATCAAATCACAAGTATCCAAAGGAAATATGTTGATAAAGCAACCAAAACACATGCTTACATATTGTAATTATAGTTAACATTGAGAACAAGGTTCTCTATTGAACTTAAAATTATTTGATAAATGATAGTTATTTTTTTTACTCATCAAAAAGTGGTAGATTAAAAAATGTTTGCATACCCTAGTTTTAACAATAATTTAGACCTTTAAAAGTATATATAGAATTATTATTATATTAATTATTATGATCATAGATATGTCAATTAGGTCAATTGCTGCATACTATCACAACCTAGTTACAAATTATATAAATTTAATTTATATAAAAAATGGTCATGGATAGGGCCATTGATGTTAGACGTACCCCTCTTTGAAAAATGCAAATGATGCATCATCCTCTTTAGGAAACATTCGTGGGTCTTGAGAGAGAAAAAATAATCAATTTAAGGTAAATGTTGCTTCTATATATGCAAATGTGGAAGCATAGACTAGACATGTGAACTATTTGACAAAATGTTTCAAAGAGATACCATCTCATGGAATGCAATTATAGGCGTAAATTGAAAATCCATGGCCTACACTAGCATCTCACTCACAATCTGTACAATGGGAATGAAATCTATTGGCAATATGATTGTCCTTTGTTCCTCTATAAAAAATGCAATGGTAATGCATTGGATTAGTGAAAATCCCCACAACTATCCCTAGTTTTTTGCATTCACGATGTTATTATTATATTAATCATGTAAAAAGTAGTTATTAGAATAAGAAATAACAACAACATTTAAGTTTATGAAGTTAAATTGCAAGACTCAATGAACCACAATTATGGTGCATGAGAAACTATAGTTTTATGTCTACAATGAATTGGAGTTTGACGATGACAAACGAAACTGCAGTTATGATGGTATGAGAGGCTTCCATACTCCTGTGCATTTATGGGGATGGATAGCCGCACCCACAAGTGACATGTCTATAATGACGTGGTTGTGAGTTCTCCTACAAAAGACTTTCAATTGGGAATATAACAACATTGGAATAAGTAACCCTCCATGATAAACTATAAAAATTAAAACTTGCCACAAACTTCTACAACTTATTACAATTATTTACCAATCTATAACATGATAAATGTCAAAATGAAAATTTAGAAAAGTTCATCACCTTCCACTATTATGAAACACATCAAGAACTATTTATGATGGAATAGAACAACAAATTTCTAAGATTATCTCTCTTGCTATCCATTGTAGGAGAAATTTTAGCATCCCAAGAAGTTAACCTCATGTGTAAGATAGTGATAAAGCCATCTCATCCTTGTACTCAAAGAAAATTGTAGTATTCATAGGTTTTATTAAATAATTAGTCTGCATTTACTAAAGTGTTAGTATCCTCAATTTTCACTTTCCTTAATTTACCCATCTCCCATATAAAGTGACATCCACATGTTTAGTTTAAGAATGGTAAACAAAATTATCTACCAAACAAATTACACTCTATGAATCATAATTCAATAATATATTACTTAAAACCAATATTATTACATAACTTTTTCTAACTTATTTAGAATCATATAATATTACCATGTACTTCAAATTTTTATCTACTTCACTTAATCATCCAACTCACAAAATTTTTAGTAGTCACTCCCTATAGATTGGCACATACGGCCCTGTAATTTAATGTACTATCCTCCAAATTTGTTGGGAATTCGGGCAGGTCAATTAGTACAAACACCATCGTGTTACACTTATTACAACCAAACAAGCAAAAGCATTTGTATTCTGGTAATGAGTAATATTATCTACATCAAAATAAATAAATAAATTAAAAAAAAAAAAAAAATTATCTACATGGCCATGGGAATGTGAATGGATTCACTTTCAAAATTTTCAGATTTATCAGTAAAATAAGATGAAAGGAAATTGTTATTACTAACTTCTATTTGTGTCTTTGCTATACCCAAATCCTAAATAAAGTTTCCTCAAAGCAGCGCTTTTCATTGTAAGCGTTGTTAGGACTGTTTCGGGAAAACGGTAAATAACAGACTTTATAAATCTAAATGAGATTTAAACACTAATTTTTCAACAAATCAGAGTGGCGCAGCGGAAGCGTGGTGGGCCCATAACCCACAGGTCCCAGGATCGAAACCTGGCTCTGATATCCGATGCATTGGATCAGTTGTGTCTTCCGATCATTTCAATTTTGCATGTCGCAGTCTATTGTGAAGTAATTATGCAACCATATTTAATGTGCGCTATCTTTTTGCAACGATTTTTAAACAGGCAAATCTTTAAATTTATCCCCGCTAGGTGTATAAGCTCGGGCAAAAGCATGGCCGTAATAACAGAAGATTAAGTAGATTGAGTGAAAGCATAAGAAGCAGAGCGCAAAGCTAAGGCAACAGAAGCAAAGGTAGGGTTGGTTAATCGAATCAAAGAATCCGTTGATCAAGATCAAGATAGACACCCAGTACATTACGAATAAGGATCAAAAACTCAATATGTGCGGTGGTGGCGCAGTTGGCTACCGCGTAGGTCTCATAGCTGTTATTGAGTAATCCTGAGGTCGAGAGTTCGAGCCTCTCTCACTCCATTGTTTTCTCGTTTTATATTCCCATCCTTCCCTGAAATGTCAAATTTATTTTATAGCTCAAAATATCTCTATCTCAATTTGAGATTCTGTTATAAATAATTGAGTGCAGACATGTCAAATAAAACAACAGACATGAGAAAGAAAAACTACTCACAGGCTTAAAAAGATGAAAAAATAGTTTTAAGAATGTTTGTTGGAATGTTTTAAGTTCTGAAATGCTGTTAGTATATGATAGTTTTAGTTTTAGAAGGAAAAGGTGTTATAAAAGATAAATGTCAATCTTGTTTTCAAACAATGTAAAAAGGTGAAAATAATTAAAAATGATTTTCAACACTTAACATATAGAATATCATGTGGCACATCTGACACATTGGTTATCACGTGGCATTGTTAAACATTAATATCTTCAAAATTATACCCTTTGACTATATTCTTATATATTTGTGTTGAAATTTAGAAGCTCCATGATAAAACTTCAACTACAAGATTTAGTTGGTAGTGAAATCCATGAATAATAGCAATAATAATAGTTGACTTGCAATTCTCCCTTTCACCCCATGCAATAGTAGAGACCAGGAGTCATAAGGATCCTCCTCATAAGTCCCCCACAGAGTCAACTTTCACTAACTTCTATAATTTGCAAGCTTCCTCTTAGATGTTTCTTTCAATTATCACTAATCACAATTATGAAAAAACTAGAAGAGACCATTTTACACCCTCTATAACCATCTTTATAACCAATACATAAAACCATATATAACCAATGCAATTTATTTAACATATAACAACATAATTATTTTTTTATTTTATATTATGACGACTGACTTACCTCAAGGTTCTACACAAATTCTATAATGTTGTTTCACCCCATGCAATAGTAGAGACCAGGAGTCATAAGGATCCTCCTCATAAGTCCCCCACAGAGTCAACTTTCACTAACTTCTATAATTTGCAAGCTTCCTCTTAGATGTTTCTTTCAATTATCACTAATCACAATTATGAAAAAACTAGAAGAGACCATTTTACACCCTCTATAACCATCTTTATAACCAATACATAAAACCATATATAACCAATGCAATTTATTTAACATATAACAACATAATTATTTTTTTATTTTATATTATGACGACTGACTTACCTCAAGGTTCTGCACAAATTCTATAATGTTGTTAATGATGCCGATGAAAAAAATGGGCAAAGTTCGTAGGAAAAACAATATGAAACCTTGCCAAAATTAATAAAAATTATTTGAACCAAAACTAATCTCCCTAAAGCTACTACTTCAATCTATCAGTTTTTAGAGCTAGAAGACTCTTGAGCTGAAGACAAAATTTCCATAGCCTTCAATTGAAAAGTAGATCTTTTTCATGACTCTTGAGCTGAAGACAAGATTTCCATAGCCTTCAATTGAAAAGTAGATCTTGTTCATGCTTCATAGACGGTGCATTCCTGCTTCCTACTGTTTAGGCAACAATAGTAAAATGAAATACTAATCATAGTCAATAGTTTAGCCAATATTTTTCAGTAGTAGTTAGAAGAGGTAGTTGTTAGTTTAACGTTGTAGCTTGGAAAAGTTCTCCAATGCTAGAATACTAAATTCCCAGCAAATGCCAAAACAATATAGCCCATGGACTATTGGTATTGATTTTGATTTTGTTTATTTATTTATTAGTACTTGTTCTAGGCAATATTATTGCAACAAGCTCTTCAATTTATTAATAAATTGATTTTGAAACAATTAAAAATTAAAATTTAATCTTTTCTAAATATATATTTTTTTAGAATGATTTTTCATTAAATCTATATAAAATAAATAAATGTTACTTTATTAATATAATGTTTGATAAAAAAAATTTGGTTCATAAGCCATAAGACAAGGGGCCCACTCCCTTTATTATAATGAGAGAAAAAAAATTACATATGCCTACCACGCAGGTAAGAAAAAAAAAATTACATATGCCTACCACGCAGGTAAGAAAAAAATAAATTACATATTCCTACCACGCAGGTAAGAAAAATAAAATTACATATGCCTACCACGCAGGTAAGAAGGTTATGAGAAACCAAGAACGAAGCAGAAAGAAATCTAAAGAAACCTATAGAGGAACATAGAACTGAAATAGATTTTCAGTTACAATACAATGACAACCAAAGAGAAAAGGAAAAGCACCAATGCTACAAAGGCTAGGCCCTTCAAGCGTTTCAAAGGAGGAGAGCATCCAAAGTCTGTTGGGAGCCAGGCTCCACTGCTTCCAAACCTTTAATACAAATTCTTCATCTTCATATTTCCTCCCCACCTTACGTTTTGAGCCATAGTCGGGTTTTAATTTGCCACTAATAGTATGATAAATCCAAAGTTTCCATAGCAGATCTAGAGTAAAGTCATCAAAACATTCGCGAGTTTGATCTTCTAGGTCATCCATGAAAGGGAAGGTACCATCAAATTCAAAGGCCACCTACTTTGACCTAGAAGGGGTGTCAGATGAACTATCATGAGCAGGAAAGGTCAGAGGAGAGGAGGGAGCCATAGGCTGATCCAGAACCCAAAAAACTGGAGGAGTTTCTAAAAACCTTGCATGATTCTACCAGATAAACTCAATATCTAGAGTTTCATCCTTCTTGACCCAATTTTTCAAGTACACATTCCTCACCCTAGCCAAATGTTGAAGGGGGAAAGCATCGATTATGTTACCTAACCTGTGATAGAGGACTCCCCCTAGTTGATCATATTGTGCAGCACTAGGGGAAAATTGTAAAGCCAAATCCAAATAGGAATACATGTAATCTTGGTTGTGGTCAGATCAAAGAAAGGAGACCATGGAGAAATAAAAAGGCCAGAGTGCCCAAAAAACCATGGCCCATTCCACAACACAAAGTTGCAGTCCTCCACATAACTGAAATTAATCAGGAAAAAACCAAAGCCAAGAGATTCAACCAAACGGGTACACATATTACTCCAATATATTTTGATCTAATTGAGGACAGAGGCCATGGATAGGTGCCTATGCAATCATCTTAAAACCACAATTCGAATACTACTTTCCCTTGCAACTATTGCAATATAAACATCAAAAATGCAAAAATCTATAGGCTCATTAGAGAAGATCACATCAGAGTCCCCAAAATAGAATCAAGCATTTATAGGCAGAGGGCCATTACCCAATTTTAGAGATGGAGGTGGAATAGGAGAATCCATAGGGTGGGTTGGGCTAGGGTTCGCAGACAGAGAATGCTCACAATAAAAAATTGCGCAAACATGATAGGGATTCAACCTGTTTTTGCATCCATCAACATAGATGGAAGGTACTACACCAAAAGATGCACCCACAGGTTTCACAACTAAAGGATCAACTAGAGCCAGGGAAGGAGAAGTAGGAGCAAAGGGTCTTAGATCAGGAAGGGTGGGGATAAATTAAACCAAGTAAGTATCAATCTTAGTTTAGTAAATACCTTGTTAAAGGAATACAACCTAGAGGTATCTAGAAGAAATGTACAATAAGGTGCATGCTGCCATCAAGTCATGAAGTGTAGAAATACTCAAACTATATTTCCTAACTTAAAAAAAAATTCTAGATTGCCTATCTTAAAACAAATTTGTTGATATATATATATATTTATAGGGTGTTTATAAAATAGTTGATCTCATTAAAGCCAAAGGAGGAAAAATTTCCAAGGAACTGGGGCTAGTGAAAGGAGGTAAACCAAGTAAGTATCAATCTCAGTTTAGTAAATACCTTGATAAATAAATAGAGCCTAAAGATATAGAAGAAATGTACAAGAAGGTGCATGCTGCCATCAAGACATGAAGTGTAGAAATACTCAAACTAGATTGCCTAACTTACAAACAAATTTTTAGATTGCCTATCTTAAAAACAAATCTACATTGTGTGTATGGACATTAAAATTGGGGTAAATAAGAGTTTATTCATGTACCCACTATAGATAAGGGTTTATTCATGTACCCAAAACTATAAATTAGATTTTGTTCATGTACCCAAAACTATAAATTAGAGTTTATTCATGTATCCAAAACTATAAATAATGGTTAGCTCATGTACCCAAAACTGTAAATAAGGGTTTATTCATGTATCCAAAACCAAAAATCATACAAAAACTAATATCAAATATCATTCACAACTTATTAACAACAAAATTTCACAATGCCATATAAAATCTATACGTTTTATTAACAAAAAAACAAACATTCATATGGCCACAATGTTGTGTGCCTATCATATAACCATAGCTATAACTAAATCATCCTTGCAACATTAAAAACAATAGAAACACCATTTAGCTACCTGCCAAAACATAATCAACATTTTCCAAGAAAGAGGAAAGAAAATAGCGATGGAACTTGTTGTTGGGTTTCCTTTTATAAATGTTGAAACCTTTGCTTAGCTAACCAAGACTCATTCTCATTGCCTATCATATAACCATAGCTATAATTAAATCATCCTTGCAACATTAAAAACAATAGAAACACCATTTAGCTACTCGCTAAAGCCACAATCAACATTTTCCAAGCAAGAGGAAAGAAAATAGCGATGGAACTTGTTGTTGGGTTACCTTTTATAAATGTTGAAACCTTTGCTCAGCTGACTAGGACTCATTCTCACATGAAAAATGGGCGGGGTCCTTTTTTCCTTGATTTTTTCATCCTTAATTTTGATCAAACACTATTTGGTCAAAATAGTTTTGGTCGAAACTCTATTGATCAAAGACGTACTGCCATGTCAACGCCATCTCACTATCATGTGGTTTCGGCTGAAACCCTTTTGATTGAACACTTCCAATTAGAAATGGTTTGCTTAGAACAATTTAGTTGGCCAAAAGTGTGACACAACTTTGTGTTTTTACCCTTACCTCTTATAAAATTGCAACATAGTAAGGTATGTGCAAGATCATCATGGAAAAATGCAAAAAATTCAGAAAAATCAGAGTTAGGAAACTTGACGTAAAAATTTGAATAAGTTATCTATATTATTTCAAAAATATGTAAGAATAGAATCTGTAGAAAATTGAATTTAGATTCTCGACTACCAGGTTATTTAAAAAAAAAAAAAAATCTATTTGGTGAAAATTTTAAATTTCAATGCAATGGTACTCAAATTTCAGGGAAAAAATAAGAAGGTGTTTGTCTGACCACCCTAACCACAATAAAATAATAATATTTTTTTTATAATATTTTAGATATAAGTAGAGGATTCATGTCGATGTGATGCATATTTTTTGTAATTTTTTTCCAAGTAAATAATTAATTATGAAGTTTTTATTACAAATTTTTAAAAAATATAAAAACTCGTATGTCTGACCACCTTAACTTGGTCAAACTTTTATGAAATTCAATTTTTTTTTTAATCCTATAGTATGCAAAGCATAGAATGTGATGCATGTTTTGGATTCAAAAATGTGATACCATTTGAAAGCTATAGATATTTTTCAATCACCTATCAATCGGGACTTTAGTGTAATTGAATAGAAAATGAATTATAATTACTTATTAAATTCAAAGTAAAACATAATTTATATTGGTGGAAAGCTGAGAATCTCCTTTAAAAACCCTTTTGTTTCATCAATTTTGGGTAAAAAGTCGTCAGCCACATACCCATCATATTGCCACTTTTTGGCCCATCATGATCCTGCACATACCCAGTAGTCCACCAAGCACTTACACAATCCCACCATATTCACTACATTCTCAAAATATGTCAAGTAATGACTCAGTCATTGACCAACTATTCCAAAACATAACCTCTCTCCAACAACAAATCTCCATATTGAACCAAGCCCAAAATGAAAAACCATCACAATATGTCAAAAGGAGCTCCTTGTCACTTGAAAATTTGAAAATAACCAATGTTGCTAAACACATAAATTTATAAGTTTTAAAAGTATAATAGTAAAGGAGATCTTAATAGTCATATATCACCTTATACGACATTATGTTGTGATTTCATCTTTAAGGATAAGCTCCTAGCTAAAATATTTCCCAGGTCATTGAAAGAAATGACCTCAGATTGGTTTTTCTCATTAACAAATAAAACAATTCATTAATTGAATGAACTTGTTGATGCATTCCTACAACATTTCCAAGAAAACATCGGTCCACAAATTACATTAACTGATTTAGGAAGGCACAAACAAGGAAAACATGAAAAAGTGTCAAACTTCATAGGACAATGTCAATTACTATACTCACAAATCAATCTTACCCTTCTTGATGCAGATGTTCAAAGAGTGCTCATTGAGAATTTACAATCTGCCATTAGGGATAAGATCTTATTGATGAGATATCCATCTTTTACACACTTGTGTACAACTCTTCATGACTATCAAAATGTGATTAGTTAGTATGAAGAAGCATATTCATCAAATCCTATTGAGAAATCCAATTGCATACCTCAGCACAACTATCAACCATTCAAAAAGAAAAACAATATTTATCAAGACAAACACACCTTAAACAACTAACCACATTGAGCCACAAGTTGCAGTGATAAGTTCAATTACCTATCAATTTAGAGTGAGTGGTAGAAAATTTACCAAATTTATTGACTCCCTTCATTTAATCATGTTACAACTTTTGAGCAAGAGCTTAATCCAACTACCTTTGATAAGACCCATGGATACAAAAAAACTATTATCTCCAAACTTCAACCCAAAATCCTTTTGCCAATTTATCATCATACACATGGATATGATGAAGATCAATGCATATGTCTTAAACATCAAGTTCAAGACCTCATTGATTATAATCACATCTAGTTGGCCAATGTTAATAACAAAGGAAACAAATCCATGGCCTTACAAAATTAAAACTTACAAATTTTCACAAATCCAATTCCAAATCACACATCCAACTTTGTGCAAGCTTGTGATGATAAGATTGATGATATAAATGATGATAAAAATTATGATAAAAATGATAATGAGAATGAAATAGATAACATGGTTTCTTTTTAATGTATGTTCAACCTCGTAAGGGCCAAACTACTTTCTTACTTGACATATCTTTCACACATATTGATGCATCCATGTACATGCGCTCAATGGTCCTTTCTATATTGTCGGATGTATCAATGACAAGCCTAC
Source organism: Sequoia sempervirens (assembly GCA_007258455.2). Taxonomy (NCBI): domain Eukaryota; kingdom Viridiplantae; phylum Streptophyta; class Pinopsida; order Cupressales; family Cupressaceae; genus Sequoia; species Sequoia sempervirens. Next base: position 26,629,099 of record VDFB02072274.1, read on the forward strand.
ACAAGGAATACTCATTGATCCTGTGTGCATAGAGAATGTGATCATTGAGGATTTTTTGTATGCACATGATCTTTATCAAGACTCTTATGAACAATTGAAATCATAGTTGAAAAGTCATGATGATTTTTCTTTCCCTACGATAATTTCAATCACTCATCCTTTTAAAGTTGTACAAAAATAATTATATGTATCATTATCTATCATCTAAATGATAGTCCAATTCTTTGTGAAGTTAGACTATTCATGGATATGCTCCATTAATGTCATCTTGTCTGTTATCCACAAGTGAATAAAGTTCCCTTTTGAAAATCAAATATACATGGTGCATCATAATGGGTTTTTAATCCATTGTCTTCCCATGGAAAAATTTCCTTAGATTAATTTTGGCCTCAACCCATGGAACCAATTAAACCTCATGAAGACTTATTTTTTAGATCATATAAAAAATTCAAGGCAAAACACATAATAGAATTATCCCTTAGCAATATTCTTGAGAATGATAAGGCTATGGTTGTTCCTCCCACCCAACATGTTGTTGATGAACTCATTCCTAAAGCAAAGGCCCTTCAAAAATCACAAGGTATTTATGATAGAGTTCCTCCACCTATAACATACAAGAGACCAAGAGACAATCAAAAGATTATCTTTGTGACATCAAAATAAAAAAGAAATTATATACCTACAGATAAAGTGATTTCCCAACCCCCAGAGGTCCCACCAATTCTCCCCCAAGGGAAGAAAAGAGACCAATGGTTGAGAAACCTACTCTTACCCCTTCACAACTTCAAAATTGAACAAGGAGAAATAGAAAGGCTAAAGAGCATAGGCATAAACATTGTTCTCTTACTTTCTAGTTGGAAAAAAAATTACAACTAATGACCAAACACCTATGCTTGAATTAACTAATGATTAAACAACTATGCAAACAAATCAAGATGAAATACAAGTTTCACCAAAACATTAAACTAAGCCTTAAATGTCCCAACCAAAACAAATAATGAAACAATATTGAACATACAATTGACATTGTCATAAATCCTCCCATTGTGATACATTTGGATGATGAAGATGAGAATGTTAAAATTGATGAAAAATTGCATAAAGAGTTATCTTTATTGTTTTCAAAGTCTATGGACATAGATGGAGAAACTGTAATGATTCTCCCGATGAGAGAGATTCACCATGTGTTGAACCTATTGATGCTCCTAGTACAAAACTTGTTGTATTCCCTTTGGTTAATTGTCTACCTTCCATATATCATGAGAAATAGTAGGATACAAACTATTTGCTTTAGATTGGCTTGCGTGTGTAGTACACCTTTGTGTTTTCTTTATTTGTTCTTTGTGTTTATTTGCATGTGATGTGATCCACCATGTTGTGTTTCTTGGTGTTTCTTTATGTTTGTGAGTTTTCTTTGGAGGACACTTGTTGCTCTGTTGACACAAGGATGGGAAGGAAATATATCATGATATTCTTCTATTTGTATCTCCATTCTTCTATATGTTGAATAAATTTTTTTATTTTCTTTGTTTTGTGTTTTCCTTTCGAGGATGATGCAAGGCATTGAGATATTTAGGTCTCTTCTATATTGACCAAAAATTTTGTTTTCTCTCTATGTGTCATTCTTCCATTGTGTTCATTGTTCCATGAGTATTTGGGGAATTATGCCAGTTTTGAGCTCATTTACACTATGGTAGCAAAGATGTATATTGACCCCAGATCTGTGGATCCCTTATGTGTTAATATTTTGTGTTGTTTGTTACATTGCACTTGGGGGCAATCCCTTCTCATGAGGCAACTTCATTTGGAAACATATCATTGACATAGGGCTTTCCAATTAAGCTCTCATGACCTTTATCACATTGTACTTATCATTTTCTACCTTAAAGAAATTTCTCATAGCATGGTGTTTAGCAATTAATTTAAGGTGGGGGTATACATTAGTATTTTCACTTCACTTTGTTCACACGTGTTGAACTTAGTGGTGCCTTGGCATAAAATTTTATAGAACATTATCAAAATTATCAGGGAGTACAATTTTTAGTATGGTCTACATGGGTACGCACGAGTGAATATCAAACTTCACTATACCTTGTGTGTTTCTCATTTTGCTATTTTATCTTTGGGGCTCACCTAGTGAATATTGAACTTCACTAGCCCGTGTTTCCTTTGGTTTGTGATTCACCTAGAAAATGGTGGACTTTATTAGCTAATGATTCATGAATGCCTTTTGGTGTGGATGGTAGCATAACACAATTTTCTAGTCCGTGATATTCATACATTTCCTTTACATTTTGTGTTGACATTATGTATGTTTGTGTATCTTGTCTTGTTGTGTTTCATACATGTGTATTCCTTTGTGTTTATGTTATTTTTCTATGGGATATTGAATCTTGGGGGCTTGTGCACTCCCCCTAGATCCTTTTTCATCCTATCTCTTCAACATTTGGACATTTGGAACTCTCTTGACATATTTTTCTACTTTAGTGTGAGTATAAGTGTAAGCTCATACTCTCACTAAAGTGGGGGTAGCATTGTAAATTATCACCCATTAAAATTTCACACTATGTTTTTCTTCTCCCTAAGTAATTTGACCTAATTGAACACCTAATTTCCTAAATTATGCATTTCATGGCCCATTTTACCATTTTATGACAAACTACAAGCAAAAAACAAATGTATTTATCTAATATTTTTCCCCGACTCCTTAATTCCCATAAAATAGGTTTGGGACATTGGCACCTATAGTGCCTATGTCCCCATATTTGGCTTTGAATTCAAATATATTTGTGTCAAAATTTTATTATTTGAAATTAAAATATCTAAAGTTGGTTGTCAAGATTTATTTTCAAGAAATTAGAATAATTGTGTATAAATACCTAGCCACTTCACTGTTTTAAAACTAACAAGAAATTACCAAGCAACTCAAGACAAGAATTTCAGAGATTTATTATAGTAATTCAAGATCTAAGCATCATGTAAAAGTGTGTATGAGTTCATTCATGTTTATGTTTTCATATTGTTTGTGAAGACTAACGCTTGTAGGTCTCCAAATAATTCAAGAAAGAAATATTCAAGCCTTGAGGAGATTTTTATGACTTTAGTCTTTTAAGGAAGCTTGAAGGGTGGTGAGTTGTAGAACATTTTTGATTGATAATTCCTTTTTACCATTTATGATTTTATCATTGAAATTGTCATTGTGGAAGTGGAAACACTAACATGGGGTTTTAATAAGGAAATCCCATAAATGAGAAAACCTTTCTTCTCTCTTTAAATGTGTAGCTTTCAGGTTTGAAGAGGATTGGAGGAAGCTTGAAGATCAATTATTCTATATTTCAATCTTGAACCCTACATCTTGATAACTCATAGAAATTCACAAAATTATCTGACAGTGTGACAAGCAGAGAATGAAAGATTTGATCTGGCACCAGAGGATTTTGAAAACATATATGAAATTGGTAAATAAGGACAGTACGACACCCTTGAAAATTAGGCTCAAATTTATACCATAAGTGTAGAGTGTCCCAAGCTCAGTCTATTTATGAAGTTTGAATTTATCTATGATATCGTGGATCTATTGTTTTTACATTAGAATAATCATTTGCATCATTAGGCTAGTTGAATCATTGCATTTCATCCTTAGGTTAATTTTAGACTTGGTCAAGGGAAAGTTGACTCACATTTCAAGCTATAAGTCAATCAAATATCTTATCCAAATCTATCAAATCCTCTCTTTATTTAATGAAATAGGAAAAAAGGTGTCAAACCCCCACAAAAGGAGATCTCCCCTAAAGGGTCACACTTTTTTCTATATTGTAGTGAAGTAGGGGAAGAATTACCATATTTATGAAGGACTAATCAAACTAAATATCTTACAACTAGTAGGTATCCTATGTAATAGGATCAAATAACTTGTAGGCCTTCACATCCTTATAATAGCAAATAAAAATAAAATCTTAGCCCATATTCTCCATTACCTTATCTTTAACATCTAGAATGAATGTCCAAGCCTCACTACCAAATAATCTAAATAAGAAAACATCAAACTTGACATGGGACCTATAGTGTAGGAAAATGCATATCCTTGCATTTTCACACTTGTTTAGGCTCACCTTGCTTTGTTTATCCTTATTTATGTCTTAATTCATTCTATTTTTCATCCACAAACCCAATGAATTGTATCTTTTTCTAGCTAATCCTGACAAACATCAAAGGGTAAATGATAATTTAATGATTTTGTCTGAGTGTCCCTAATTTTTGGGTCAAGAATAAGATGCCACCTAGGGCATATTTTTCCCCTAAAGGTCTTGGGACTTTGATTTTGAAAGCACCTAAATAGGTCCCTTTTTGGAGTCTATGCCCTGATCAGTTTCATGCATTGGGACTAAGATGCCACCCAGGGTGTCTTAGTCCTCCTTGAGGTATTTTTGGGATTTAATTTCAAATTTTGTCAGGATTTAACCTCCTTTAATTAATGAATTCATATGTCAGCTTGGTGTGGTGTAATTTCAAGATATTAAGCATGGATAAGTATAAATACAAGGTTCCTTCCTCTCATTTTCATATAACAAGATAACAAGTATATCTAAGCATCCAAGTATTCAAGCATTGAAGAGCACTTCATCAAGCATTTGGAGCCATCATCTAGATTCAAGCATCATATCAAAGATCTTCTTGCATCATGTGTGTTTTTGCATCACCTTATCTCATTGGAAAATTGAAAAGTGTATTGTTTATCATCCTAATTGCATTTAGAAACATTGTTATTGCATACAAAATTGAAAAAAAAGTTGTATTTCACTTTGTGTCCCATTGCTTGTTATTATTTACTTTTCTTGCATCCATTTGCACACTTTTATGTTTCTAAACATTAGCTCCCTAAATAGGCAACCTGGGAGCATTGTTAACAACTTAGGATTTTCTATTTTTCTGATAGAAACCTTTATTGGGACTAAAACGCCCTTCCTGGCATCTTAGTCCCTTTGTGGGTTTCTAACTCAAAACCTTCTCTATGTTGTTTGTTGTCTATTCTAGTCCTTGGAACCTCAAAATTTCACCAGTAGGACCAAGACGCCCTTACTGGTGTCTTAGTCCCTATTGACTGACTTTCTACTTTTCATGGTCTAAATCTACTTTTCTATGATTCTATTTGTTGTCATTGGTTATCTGTTTCAATGGGTTGACCTTCTGTTTCATGCATTTTACTAAATCTAACTTAAATTGGTTCATTTCATGCATTGCTTCATTCCAAATTTGCATTCACTACATAGTGTAATCAATAAATTACCTTGCTTGAAATATAAAAATTGCATCTACACATTTCATTTTAAGGTTTTACATTCCATTTTTAGTTTGCATAGATTACTTTTCACAAATTTTAGTATCCATCTTTCCAAGTTTTCAAATAAAAAGTTAGTCAATACACATGTTAGTCATTCATGCAAAGCGTTCCATAGTATGAGTCTCTTAGTGCAAGAGAGTGGAAATGTTGGCACTTTCCTTAAACCTACACCCCCTCTTAACTATCCTATTTGTGGGAATGATGTGATACAAGAAGATATAAGCATGGACATTCATGATGATCATAGTTGTTCTTCTCCCGATACCTCTCCTTTTAGTGATGAAGGTATCTTGGTGAAAGAAGATGCAATTTTTGAGAATCATGAAGGTCTTTTTTCCCTTCTCCTCTTTCCCCTTTGGAAGATAGTATAAAAATATAAGGTGAACTCATTGCCACCACTTTACTTAGTTTACATTGCTCTCCCAACACTTCCCCTACTTGTGAGAATGTTACAATCGTGAGCGACTATGAAAATGACATTTGTGAAGAGGACATGTGGGTGTTAAGAGATCTAATAATTGAGAGATTTGACAATCCTACTTCTCCCACTTGGGAAGACATTATAGAGCATAGGGATATAATTGTAGATAACCATGATAATCATGATGGCTCTTCTCCTAATTTCCTTCATAGTAATGAAGATGATAGTTTTGTATTAGAAGATATACTTGAAAGTCATGAAAATATCATTTCTCCCTTTCCTAATGACCCTACCATTTGGCAAGATCTATTTTAACAAAAATATCCAATCATTGGAAAGCATGACTCCCCTTCTCTTGATGCCTCCCCTAGTTGTGATGAAGCTACTTTAGAAATCCTAACCATGGAATGTGAGGAACATCTCATTTATTACTCCCCTAAAAGCTCTCCTACAAGGGCATATGGTATAGCACAAGAGAATGAGACCTTAGAGAAAAAGGATAAAGTCATCAAAAATCATAACAATCAAATAGAGCCTTCTCATAATATACCCACTATTGATGAACATGACAATTCAACCATTGATAACTCCCTTACATGTAATGAAATCATCTTAGAAGAACCAATCCTTGAATGTCAAAAAAATTTGGTTTGTAGTTCTCTTAAAAACCCTCCTACTAGGGAAGATATAATGGTAGAAAACAATGAGAACATTGACAATAGTAATTCCTTAGATGAAGATGATGAAGCAACATTAGACTCCCCTTTGCTAAGAGATCATGAAAATAAGGACAGGTCTTCTGAGGTTATGCACATTAGATACCCCTTGGAGTACTCTCTCGAGCCTAAACTTATCATTTATCCACCCTTGCAAAAGCCACAAACTCAAAATAAACCCATTCTCATCCTTGAACCACCTAAGAACAATGTTTCACAACAACTGAGTTACAATACCATTGCTCATACGTACAACACTAGGAACAATCCACAATCAAGACAAACATCTTCAACATCCCTCCCATTGCCTAATCCTATTTTTCCTAGTGCTAAGGAGTATGATCTTGTTGAACAACTTAAGAATACTCCTGCAAAGATATCCCTATGGGACTTAATTTAGAATTCACCTAATTATCACACTATGCTTCAAAAAACCTTGCAACAAGTTCCTATCCCTTCTAATGTGCAACCTAATGACATATCAACCTTGATTCAAGGAATAAATGTAGAAATTGTTTTCCACCAAAGTGACCTCCCTCCTTTGGAAGTGCAAAAGCAATGTGATGCTTTCATGATCATAGCTCAATACAATACGATAGGGATAAAATGAACCCTTATTGAAAATGGCTCAGCCTTAAATGTGTGTAGTGTGAATCTTTTGGATAAGCTTAGTGCTGATAAATCAAAAAAATCCTACCCACCTCTTTATCTATTAATGACTTTGATAACCTGTGAAGACAACCGCTTGGAGTGATCACTTTACCTATTAGAGTTGGAAAGGCCACATTAGAAACACTGGTCCATGTTATGCCTCATGATCTTTCATATAATCTTCTTTTAGGTAGACTGTGGATTCATGCGATGAATGGGGTGCCTTCCACTCTTCATCATAAAGTGGAGTATGTCTACAATAACAAAGTGTACACACTTGAAGCTGACCCTAACCCAAATAGTTTTCTAAACATTGAGCAAAACAATGAGAATCCTTTGGAAACATTAACACCAACTACATAAATGGAACCCATGCAACAAAAAGAAAAAGAAAAATATATTGAGGAAGTGATGAAGCTATTAGATGATGATTGGGGTTCCTTGGATTTCACACCTAGTTTTGATGGGCAACCGGAGATCATAATAAGGAAATGTGAAAAAGAAAAAGTAGTAATGTCAACACAAAACTTGGAAGACCCTTCGAAAGAATCCACCTCAACCACTTTAAACGAAACAAATTATACAACAAAATTTGATGAACTTAATTATGAGCAACCACCAAATCTAAAAGAGATGAAGAATATTTATGGAAAAGGTTATGAAATGATGAAACAACTTGGTTATAGTGGAAAAGGATGTGGTGCTAGAGAACAAGGTATCTACGTCCCTATAGAGCCTCATACACAAGAAAATACTAGTGGTATTGGTTATTGTCCCTCGAAAGACACAAACAAGCCTTCACTTAATATCAACACTACCACAAAAGATTCTCCTAAACTGACTTTAACAATAGTGCATCCTGAATTGATAGACACTAGTGGTCTTGATTGTTATCATTTACAAGAAATAAATAAATCTTCACTTAATGTCAATGTTGTCACAAAAATGCTAACAATTTGAATTTTATAGACTTTACACCCTCTTGTAAAGGAAAGAATAAAATATTGCATCCTAAAGAGTCTTGTGCAGGTATGACATCTTATACTAAGCAAGAGATATCTTTGTCACAAAATAACGAAACATAATCTACTTTTGATCAAGAAAGTGTCTTGTTGAGACTCCTCCAAGATCGTTTGATATACCTCCCTCCAAGAACACGAAAGAAATTTTACTACAAGACTTCATTTTATGCATATCATAGAGTTCATGGCCATTCTACTAATGAATGTAAAGCTTTGAGTAATAAAATCCAACATATTAAGGAGTTCGGTGCTCTTCCTTATGTGGGGGCACCTAATTCCTCTAATTGATACTGATTTTCACTCTAGCATGCTTTTCATCAATTATTTTGGCTCATCCTTGTCTTGCACTAAGTAGGGGCAAGGGGTTAAGTAGCCTTATCCTTGTATGTCACTTTCCGTTGTCTCTTTTGGCTAATTGACTACCTTTCATGTACATATAAGAGCAAGCTTGGGATGTGGATGACATGCCTTAGTTGGATCACACATGACATACTAAGTTATCTTTATCATTGTATTTTTGGGGGAAACCCTTCCATTCTATTGCATGACGTAGCTTATTGGAAACATATGACTTGGCATAGGAATTTCTGAGTAAGCTCTCATGTCTTCCTCTACTTTAAAGTAATTTCTCATAGCATGGTGTTAGCAATTTCTTTAAAGTGGGGGCATACATTGGTATTATTTTTGGAATTATTTCACTTGTATTTCTTTTCATGTTCCTTGTGTGATTTTGCTCCTTGTGATGCATCCTTTCTTGGTGGTATCATTGGGTTTGATTTCCTCTGAGAGCATGATATTTCATTATCCTCGAGCTTGGAAATATTAGGTACAATATTCCCTAAGATGAGACCTTGCACTTGTGCTCTCCTAGAAACATTAGGTACAATGTTCCCTAGGATGAGACCTTGCATTTTCCTCTCTTGGAAACATTAGGTACAATGTTCCCTAGGATGAGACCTTGTATTTATCCTCTCTTGGAGACATTAAGCATGATGTTCCCTAAGAAGATACCTCACATGAACAAATCAAAATACCTTTGAACATTCTTCTTTCCTATTGTATTTTTCTTTTTGTACCTTATTAAAGCCATGGAAGTATGGATTTGATATGGTCCTCTGGGGCTCACTTAGTGAAATCCTAGCTTTACTAGCCCTTATGAGCATGCATTTTTCTTTTTTAACCTTATTAAAGTCATGAAGGTATGGCTTTGATATGGTCCCATGGGGCTCACCTAGTGAACAACTAGCTTCACTAGCCCTTGTGAGCATGCGTTTTGCTTGCATAGTGGATAGTGTGTTCCATTTGTAAACCTCTTTTGGACAAACAACCTAGACCTGGTCAACAACGTGTTGGATGGCTAGTCGAAGCTTGATCCATAGCATTTTCCTTTGTCTTTTTCCTTTTTTTCCTTTTTCTATCTTTGATGGTGTATGTTTGTGATCTGGTTATGGCTTCATAAATCATCTGCATGTGTGTTCCTTTGTGCCTATGTTGGTTTGCCATAGGATCTTGATCCTGGAGGCGTGATCATCCCTCTTGGTTATTGTCATCCTATCTTCCATTTGTGCATTTGAACCCCTCTTAATTGCGTGGTTGGCTACTTTAGTGTGAGTTTGAAGTAAGTTCCTACTCTCACTAAAGTGGGGGCTAAATGTAGTGTAGGAAAATGCATATCCTTGCATTTTCACACTTGTTTAGGCCTAACTTTCTTTGTTTATCCTTATTTATGTCTTAATTGGTCCTAATTTTCATCCACAAGCCCAATGAATTATATCTTTTTTTGGCTAATCCTGACAAACATCAAAGGGTAAATGATAATTTAATGATTTTATCCGAGTGTCCCTATTTTTTGGGTCACGACTAAGACACCACCTAGGGCATATTTGTCCCCAAAAGGTCTTGGAACCCTAATTTTTAAAGCACCTAAATAGGTCCCTTTTTGGAGTCTATGCCCCAAGTTTCATGCCTTGAGACTAAGATGCCACCCAGGGCGTCTTAGTCCCCCTTGAGGTATTTTCATGATTTAATTTCAAATTTTGGTGGGATTTAGCCTCCTTTAATTAATGAATTCGTATGTTAGCTTGGTGTGGTGTAATTTTGGGATATTAAGCTTGGATAAGTATAAATACAAGGTTCCTTCCCCTCATTTTCATATAACAATATAACAAGAAATATAAGCATCCAAGCATTCAAGAGAAATTCATCAAGCATTTGGATCCATCATCAAGATTCAAACATCATATAAAATATCTTCTTGCATCCTATGTGTTTTTGTGCTAACATTTGTGATGTAAGGTGTTGATTCAAGCAAGCATTTCAAGTCAAGATCTATCAAGCATTAAAGCAAGTCAAGATCTACATTCAAGCTAGCCATTTCACACAAGTTTGCAAACTTTACAACACGGGTTTGGTGAGTTGTAACATTGCATGTTGTTCATTCATCATTTCCCTCCATTTCATTTCATTTCAAGGTTTAATTACCAACAAGGGGTTTGACCAAGGAAAACCCCCATTCACTAACAATCAACAAGGTTTTACTCTCTTGCATGTTTGTGATTGTAGATTTAGGTTGAAGACTTGAAGATCATTTGAAGTGAAAAGTTGCATTGCAAAGTTGTCATCTTCACAGAAACTCACCTATAGGAAAATTTGAAAGTATTAGAACCTAAGATCAGAGAATAAGGAAGTGTAGACATCAAGCCTTGAGACCACATTCAGAGATTCCAAAAATTCCAAATGGGACTAAGTCACTACCTAGGGTGTCTTAGTCCTCCCAAGGGTATTGTTAATTTTTTTTTCCAGATCCGGTTCCTACATCTAAAGATTCCACATCTGCTCCAAAAAATAGCAGCGAGACTAAGACAATAGTAATGGTGTCTTAGTCCTCCCTAACACATTTTGACATATTCTTTGCATTTCTGGAATCCTTGTCACATTTCCAGACTTCCCAGGTACACATATCCTAACTTGCCATTGCATTATTTCATCATTTACATCCTTCATTTAGCTTGCATTACTTAGTTTTGTAGGTTGAATGCTTATTTGTCTTTTCCAAGTATTTTCTTGGTGGTGAACCCCTTCCTAGGTCTTCCTTGTTGAGAATTTACTCACCCTGTGAGGTTTATAGTCAATCCAATTAGGATTCCTAGGACATCCTTGAATGATAATTGGAAAAAAGTGGTGTTCTATGACCTAGGTTATAAAGCATCCATTTTACCATTGTTCAGGACCAAACCTCCTTAAGAGTGATTTTGTACTTCCTTGTGGGCATACAATTATTAATATAATTATAATAATTGACTACTTCAACCCATCAAAATTGGAGCCATGGACCTAAATTGAACCACACAATTGGTCATATCTTTCATGGTCCTATTCATCCAATCAACCACAACATTCTCTTAAGGAGTGTAATGAAGTGTGGGTTGATGCTGGCATACAATTATTAATATAATTTTAATAAATGACTACTTCAACCCATCAAAATTGGAGCCACGGACCTAAATTGAACCACACAATTGGGCATATCTTTCATGGTCCTATTCTTCCAATCAACCACAACATTCTCTTAAGGAGTGTAACGAAGTGTGGGTTGATGTTGAATACCATGCTGATTGATGAATCTTGAAATTCTTAGTTCACATGCTTCTTCCCATTATTTATGCATATATATTGAAGGGAAATACCTAATTACTTCTCCATAAATTATTTCAATGACATGAAAGTGGTGATAGCCTCATTGTTTTAATTAAAAAAATACTTCCATGTGAATAATGAGAAGTCAATAATGAAGGTGAACACATACTAAGCCCTTGAAAATTAAGGAGTTACAAATGAAATAAGATCATTGTTGGTAAAATATAGGGATGCTTTAGTATGAGTGGAATTAAAATTAGGAAAGGGTTCGTGATAATGTTTTCCAAGAAAATAACCTAGGAAAAATGCTTTTATTCATGAAAACCTAGGAAGACTAACCACCAAGTCTTATGTGCCTCAACTACTAAAGATAATTATAGTTCATGCGACCAAACCATTCATGTCAAATTATGATTGATGAATTTGAATTTTCTATAAGAGATGAAATTGAAGAAGTCTCAAATCCATCAAAACTATAGAAAAATGCCTCATGATCAATTGTCCCTAAAAAAACAACTTTCTCAAGATCTTATAACTATTGAATAATAAAATTATGTGGAGTGACCTCAAATATTTTCACATGGACCTGAAATGAAAAATATTCTATATAAAAAGAAGGTTCATAAAATATTAGGAACAAGAAGAACATCTTCAATGTAGCAATCCTATAACTCAATAGTGCTTCTTCCCAAAAGGAATCTATGAAGAGTTACTTATTGCAAATTAAGCAGTACTAATATCAGAAAGAGACTCAAGTAGATCATGTGAATTGGTCATGTGATGTGAAGCACTTGAATCAAGTATCCCATTATTTTTATATGAATGGAAACCTCAAATAAAAAAATGTTTCCCTTTTCCTATAAAAAAAGACTTATGGATAAACATATTGTATTGCTTCATGATTTAATCCAATTCCTCTATTCTCTTAAAGAAATGATATTCATCATGACTAGGAATACCAAAAACGTGTAAGGAATTATTGTATTCTTCTTCATATTGGAGGAATAATCACTAAAATTAGAAGAAGTGGAAGAAAGAGTGGATTTGAGAGTATTATTTTTCTTACCTATTTGGAGGGAGACTCGCTACCTAAATGAGATTATGTATTAGGCTTCTTTTTAATCTTTCCTCTATCCTTAGAAGATTGAGCCATCAAACCTTGGCTCTTAGAACTAATAAGTACATCCATATGAATTAAATTTGCATACTCCCTACTAGTATGCTCACAAAATAACTAAAATATAATAATATTAAATTCATTCCCCAATGTATCTATAGTAGAATATAAAGTATATGGAAACCCTAGAAATAAACCCTCAAACTTTGATAGAATAAATAAGTTACATACCTCATCAATTTTATCACATGTGTTCCCACATTTTTACTAATTGTAAAAAAGTTGATTTGAATTTAGCAAGGTAATCTTGAATTGTAGAAAATCCATCTAGAGAGTGATGTTAGATTTCCCCTAGTTGCAATATTTATAACTCATAAGTGTACCATACAATCCATCAAGTTTTTCCCAAACTTGCTTAGGTGTAATGCACTTCATAATATAAAATAATAACCTTTTAGATACATGCAATATTATGAGCTTTATGGGTTCATCTAATTTATTTCTATATTATACTTTTTCAAAATCCTTTGTGAATTTAGGAAATTTATCATTTAATATTTTTGAAATTCCCTTATATTGTAGTAATTGTCTTATTTTTAATTTTTGAACACAATATTTATGTGTGGTGAAGAGCTCAATAGTTCTAAGATTCATTATGAATAAGAGACAAAAACAAAGAGATAAAAGATAAAGGATAACTTATATCAAGTGCCTTACATTGACCAAAATTTATCATGTATTTATAACCCCACAATAAGGTATAATGATAATTTTCTCTATTTTATAAAATTGAAAGGCTTTAACCAATTATTTATAATAAATAATTATTTTTATTATTTTTTAACAAAATTGCTTGCAAAATAGGAAAATGGAGGTTATGATTCCTTTTGATTTTATGAGTGATTTAAAAGTAGGTTTTGTTAAAATTTGAGTATATATGAAAAATTTATGCCAATTTCAATAAATGACATCAATTGTAACTTTAGGATGACATTTTGTAATTTTAAAAATATATAAAAAATTTAACTTTACCAAAGAAAAGTACATGGAACCATCTTTCCAACTACCATTCAAATCAAAAAATTCAATACCCAACTAAAATTTATGATTTGTAGAAAAAAACTACTCCTTGAAGGCTTGAAAATGGCCTCAAGGGCTTGATAGGGGTGGTTCTTCAATAGAGGTGGCATGATCTCGGTAGAGTAATGAAAAAGTCACTTTTGGTGGAGTATGAGAGTTCTTTTCCTAGTGCTAATACTATAGAGGAGTGGTAGATATTATTGAGAGTCCCACTAGTGGTACAACCTATTTGATAGGAAAAGTGATGTTGTTAAGTCCCTAACATTTAGGGCACAAAAGCCTTGGAATTGAATGCAAAGTTGTTGGGATAATCGAATGTCTCATATGGGCTAGAATCCATCCAAAAGGTACTTGCAATCCCTATGACATATACAAAGAATGTGCATGATAATGATATGTTATACTAGGGTTTGCATGCCCCTATATGGTAGATTTAAAAATAAAATAAAAAACTTTTAAAAATTAAAATAATATTTTTTGCCCAATTTTTTTGCTAACTACAAAAATGATGATAATGACTATAAAAGTAGTAAAAAAATTATTTAGACTATATGACTCAAGGTAGGGGCCAAAAAATCTCCAAAAATGATACTTCCAAAAGTATATCATGTTTCTATTGATCCATATAGATTTGGATCCTCTAGGATCAACCATGGGGTTATATCTTGTATAGGATGTACCCAAAAAAAACTGATCGTAGGATATCTCTAAAATTGAGAATAGGCATACAAGAATAAAAACTATAATAACATGTTGAACTTGTACAAAGGTCTCATAGGAGAAATGATTGATTTACAACACTAAATGACCTTCCATAGATAAGAGAGAAGCTACAAAAATTATATACTTCCAATAATGCTACAATATGTAAGTTATAAGATCTATACATGGTATACTAATGTATTCAAGATTCCTTACTTATAAGGGCAAGGTGAGAGCTAAAATAATAAAATATTATGACAAGTGTCATATTCATATCACATAAGTCACAAAGAGGGAAGTATCCTCAGAGTACACTAAAAGTGCCCTAAGTAAACTTAGCAACCTAGGTGTGAATAGGTCCTAGAAGAGAATAGGTTGGAGAAATAACTCTATTCACACAAACACAACATATTACTTGTAAATATATGGATAACATACTAAGTGAATAGAAGTTTGGATTTAAACTTATCGACATGTTTTGGAAGATGAAAGATAGGTAACTATGATGTGATGTTAATCTAAGTAGAGTTTAAATACAATAATTAAGTGAATAGACGAATGAATAAATGATTATTTCAAGCTTTGTATGCATAAATCTCAAGAAATGCATTTGAATTTAGGGATGATAGAGTTGGAAAAGTGAAGAGTATTAAAGCCAAATATTGTGCATAACATATGAATATTGTATGGGGAAATTAGAAAATAGTTAAAAAGAATGAATTCAATATATATAAGGAAATGATTGACTAGAAAATAATGCGTACTTAGAGTATGGAGTTGGAGATGAAACTATATTTGTATATTTGAGGAATGAAATATTCTTGCTTGGAACATAACAAAACATGAGGAAATTTAGACAATACAATATTATGGGTTAATATTAAAATATTTAATAGGAGATTAAGTTACTAGAAGGCTTTGGAATATCACTAGTGTTTATTGTTGATTATTTGTATGAGTATCATAAAGAAATATAGAGGAAGGAAGTGTAAAGATAAATTAGATAGCATGAATATAATAAATAAATAATAGAAGAAATTGAGGATATTTTAGATTTTAAGGTTTGAAGAACTATAAAGAAAAAATATATGAAGAATAATTAATGAAGTGGAATGGGAGACCTATTAAGGATTTTACATGGATTTCTATAATGAGGGTGAACCATTTTGGTTCCCCTTATGCACAAATCTCTACACAAAAGTGAAAGCATAATTTTAAATGGTATTTGATGTAGAAGAATCTCAATCATATAATAATTTTTGCATCAACCACACACACGTGTACACATATTTATCTCTTGTAGGTGTTCATATTTATCACAATGATAATATTCTTGTTCTTGTTGTATATTATTACCATAGTTATAAAATAATTAAAACATGCAAACAAACCATCATACAGTTGTATAACATCATAAGAGTTTCATAATAATGTTCACATGTTTAACTCATGCATTATTATAAGTTGTGTATTTTTGTAGTAGCTTAAGGAAGGCCTACAAGTTGCACACCATGAATTTGAAATTTGTTCCAAAAGTTAATGTCACTTATTGCATTATTGGTCAAAGGGAGGACCATTATTTTAGTTACATTGAATTTGAAATTTTACATCTTGTTGCACTTAAGGAAGTTTTCATTTATACTCCCCATAAGAAAATCATCATGTTCCAAAGAAAAACAAAAGGTGAAATCATTTAATATTAGGTTGATGAACCTTATCATATATGAATGAGGATTTTTAAAATGTTTTTGGTTGGTGATACTTTAAGTTACATCAAGATTTACTATAAAAAAGGTAGCAAATCACTTGACAAGAGGGAGAGAGACAATTAGGTGGAGAAAAAACTAGAGAATTGGGATCTATAGTATTATAGAGAAACATAGAAAGAAGATCTACTCCTAGTATTGTATTTGAGAAGATACAATTTTTTAATACATTTTTATGATTATAATTCAAGTATAAAGCCTAAATATTATTGTAATTATAGTAACAAAGACTATTGATGTAATATAAGACTATAAATTAATAATATTTTTTTAGTGTATTTCATGTACGTGTTTTGTGGGTATTTTTGTTAGGTTACATAGTTGGATAACCTTTAATAAGATCCTCCATCAATAGCCACATTTTCACACCCAATAGACCCATTAAACTAGAAAGTTATACTTTATATTCAATAATACTCTTTAAAGAGCAACCGGATTCTAGTATATAAAATGGGTAAAATTTCTTGTTATTGTAAAATCACACTTATATGCTATTTAAGAAAGGAGGTCAAAGAGCATTATTTATGACTTTTACACCATGATAATTTAGCTTAAAGCAATAGATAAAACCAAGAGACAAAAAATTTAGTTCTTATAGTTGTTTTATATTCTCATTCAAACACAATTAAAATATCCTTTAAAGTGTTTTCTTCCATGGATATGGAGATTCTTGGTCCATTACAAGTGAATGAATAAAATATGACTATTAACAGACTACTTACTATAATGATGCAAGGAATTTAGGAAAATAATTTCTAGAACCAAGATGATTTCGCAAATTGAATCTTCACATGGAATAAATTTGCATAATTAAATACAACCAAAATATTTGAATTATTTTAGATAATTCTAATTTGACTACATATTTAATTTTAAATTTGAAATCACCTACACACCCACATCAAATTCTTACAATAACAATACTTTAATTAAATTGAATAAAATGACCTTGATCATAGTCCAAATAATTTTGTTTTCATACTCAGCTTAAGAATACCATGTATAGGGTATACACATATTCATATATCCTATGTTTGCAAATTATTTTATTCTCTTTAATAAGATAAACAAGTCTATGGCTCTTATTCAAATTCAATTCTACAACTGTACCGTAATAATTTTTACAAAGCAACGTATGAATCATTTGTATTCATTCTAAATTTAGAATGATTGTCTTCTTTCTTGTCTCGGTACTTGCACACATTTATCTTTCAAACCTAATTCATCTTTGATCACTATGTTGCATGCTGCATCCCTATTCCTTTAAAGTAAATTTGTAATAAAAAAATTTCATTGTTCAGATGCTTGTTGATATTTTTCTTTAGTTCATAATCTAAGATATAAAAATAACAGTGAAAAGCCTACTTTACACTCGTTAGAATTCTCCAATTTCATTCTAGCTCAATTCAATGCATAAATCTGCCATGACAAATACAAACATCCTTAATGATGGACAATGAAATGGGCAGTTTACCAAAACCATTTTGTTCTTATCATAGGTTTCCAATTTTCAAATGGGTTATTTAGATCATGCATTGGTTAAACAAAGGGTACCATTTTCTCTGTATGTGTTTTAACTGCTATTCCAATGGTTTAATGAGTTCTTTATGTTTACTCATGGATTTTGAGATGGCTGAAAGCACTTTTTAATAATATCAGAACCAAACTATTTTATATCTGATGTTCTTAATGTTGATTTGATCTCTTAATTTTAATAATTTTAATTTTAATTTGAAAATCACATATACACCTACATCAAATTCTTTGAATAACAATATTTTAATTAAATTAAATTAAATGATTTTGATCACACAAAGAAATCAGTTGTAATTAACTTCACAATAAAGAAAACTAACTAGCCCATATATAAAAGATTCAACTTACTGTGAAAAAATTGTTCAAGTAATTATTTGCTTTATTCTTTTATCTTGCATTTTGTTCTCATGCTTACCTTAAAAATGACATATTCATATATCACACATTTACAAATAATTTTATATTCTTTATTAAGATAAATGAATTTATGTCTTATTCAAATTCAATTCTTGAACTATATCCTAATCATTTTAACAATTTTAATAAGATAAACATGTTTATAACTCTTATTCAAATTCATTTCTACTACTAAAGTAACCAATATTAATAAAGATTCATGTTAGGAAAAACAGAATACATACATTTTTCATAAAACAAAGCTGCTCCTCCTCCTCACAGGAAATAGAGCTGCTCAAATACACAGAAAATAAAGTTGCTGCACTTTCTACGCTCTCCACACAAATCAAAATATCTTGTTACTTTTCAAAATATAAAGGAAAATAGAACTGCTCAATTACAAAGCTGTTGCACTTTCTATGCTCACCATATAAATCAAAATATCTTGTTACTTTTCAAAATATAAAGAAAAATAAAGAAATAAATTTGGAGAAGTGCAACAATAAACTGCTATTGCATGAGTGAAATTATATTCATTTATAATGCAATTGTAAAAAAAAAAAAATATCTTCATTTAAGATTGGATTACTGTTAATAAATCAATAAAATCATGCATCTCTTTGTAAACAAAAATAATATTTCTTCATTTAAGATTGCACTTGTTATTAGATTTCTATGAAATAGCAGAAATTTATAAAATTAGAAATCTATTAATTTCATAAAGTTTAATGTATAATATAATTCATGTTTTTTTTTTTGAATCAAATTCAATTCAATGAAAGATTCTTTCTATATGCTAATATTAACATATAAATAATAATAAATCACAATACTCAAAAACTTATACTTGTATATATACAGTAATATTAAAAACTAAATTAATAATTTGAGAAAACATATATTGTAATTTTACAAAATTGTTGATTGATTTCTAAGCAAAAATTTCAATTAATTATCTCTCCTAATTTTTTTCACTACTCACACATTTCTTGAACCAAATTTGAAAAAGACTGAGCAATAATTTGATAAGCAGCTTCAGTCAGATGTATTCCATCCCAATTGATAAATTTTGATGGATCTGAACAGGCTTTCACATTATGATTGATACCGCACATTGCAAGAAGGTTAAAATTGTATGTTCCTCCACCAAATCCACAAGTTTGAAAAGTTTCTTCAAAACCTGCATCATAAACATTATTAAATCCATAACTTTCATGTTAACTTCATAACATTTTACAAACTTTGTTAAATCAACTACTATCATATTTTAACTCTTATAAGCTGATAGAAATAGTGACTCCTTACCATTTTTAGCTGGATTCTTCAGAATATTTAAAGCAATGTTGTAGTAATCTGCATATACGAGATTGACTCCTGAATATTTGGTGTTCAAATGTTTAATTGTTCGTTGCAATAATGCATTTTGGTATCGAGAAATTCGATTGTATGACATTAGACATCCATTTTCATCGAAGTCTTCATAATCTATGAATTGTAGTAATGTAAGGATTATAGGAGAACATCCTAATGGTGGAATTCCTTGAACAAGAATATTTTGAGCTCCTTGATGTATAAGACTCTACAAATTCAATAAAATAGTTCAATTAAATCATATGATACAAAACTGTGCATATTTTATTGTAAACCCTATCATAGCATATACAAATTGCACATTAAAAATAAATAAATAAATTCTATTAAAAACATCTTATTTAATTAATACTATTTTATAATATAATTATATAAATTTATATTTGTTTGATTTCTGGATTCCATTGTGTAATAATTTTTGCATCAATGTTTCCGATCATCAAGATGAAAAGTAAGGAAGTCAAGAAGAAACATTGATGCAAAAATGATTACACAATCAAGTCCAAAAATCAAACAAATAAACATTATCGATTGTGGAAACTTAATATCGTGAAATTATATAAATTTATTTAGATTTAATTTTAATCTTAAAATAATAAAAAACAAATTACAAATAGATTACTGCCAAATACATGAAAAGCCAGCACTTACAAGACTGAGCAAGAACAGCTACAACAAACTATAGAAAACTGACAAATACATGAAATAGAGCTGTAGTAAAAGCTGCAATACTCACGGCAAGCCACCCGCTCAAAGCTCCAGATCAATCTATCCTCCCACCCAACGCCCCTACTCTTCTATAGGCGGGATGGTGGGGTCTTGCAGAAGCCCTTAGCGGAAGTTCACAGGTTGGAAGAGGGAGATTAGAGCCAACTGTGGGATGTGTGGGATAATGGGCGGGATTTATTCGCTGGCTCGGAAATGACGTGGATGAGATCAGATCAATCTATAATCCCACCCAAGGCCCCTACTCTTCTATAGGTGGGATGGTGGGGTCTTGCGGAAGCCCTTAGCGGAAGTTCACAGGTTGGAAGAGGGAGATTACAGCCAACTGTGGGATGTGTGGGATAATGGGATTGATCAGCTGGTAGGCTAACACTGGACGGGATTTATTCGGAGGCTCGGAAATGACGTGGATGAGATCAGAAATTAGTAGACTCATAGAGATTGTGTACCGCCTGGGTGGGATGGGATTATGCACTACCCGAGATGAGCGGTATGGGAATGCCGTTATTCGCCATCGCCATTCCATTGCTATAGCTGCTAGAAAAACCAGCACTTATGAGGGTGTCCAACAAGAACAGCTACAGAAAATTATAGAAAACGCACAATTGCACTACAAAACAGCTGTACTAAAAGATACAATAATAACTATGAAACAAAACTTACAACAAAAGACCAACAGTGATCACAAACATAGAGATGCAGCAAGACATAATAGAATCAATAAATTTTATTATAAAACTAATATTAAAGAGTAAGAGAATATCTATTTGCCTATTAACACAATAAACACCATTCAACAGTTAGACAGTGGTAGTGGTCAATAGGGGCAGAGAAATCGAACTCCAATTACCCTTCCACAATCCACAGTTTAGACCAAACTATCTGGGAAATCTGGAGCAAACTATCTGGTGCAGATAAGTGGATATTTGCATGCGAAAGCTGCCTTCCCCGTAGGAAAGAGGGGAGAGGGGACAGATGGGGTGCCTTGTTCGATTTTTTTCATTTCTACTCAGATCATTTCAAATACTGTTATGTAATTTTGTAATTTTGTATATGACAACCTTGTATAAACATTGAAAATGCTAATCTGCATTTCTAGAACAGATACTTTTGTAACATTGTGTTCAAACTATCAATTAATACAAAAGAAAATGCTTAAGATGGAGGGTTAACGTTGAAAATGCTAATCTGCATTTCTAGAACAGATAATTTTGTAACATCGTGTTCAAATGTTTAAGATGGAGGGTTACCTCTAGAGATGTATGAATTTTTGTTATGATGGGTAAAGTAAAATTTTGTATTTCTGCCATTGGCTTTAAAAGTATGGTAGCATCAATGTAGTCATTGGCTCCGATCTCACCGAAAAAGTACAAGGCTTTTGAGAAATGTTCTCTGCATCTTGTAGAATAAAATCAATTCAATAAAATATCAAATTAAATCAAATTTATTTAATAACTAAAATCAAATCAAATAAATAAATAACAATAACATAATTACCATAATTTTGTTTGCAACTATTGTTTCTCAATTGTGTGAACCAATTTATTTGGCAGCTTAAAGATAGAGGTGTTGTGGTAATAACACCTTTTCTTATTAAGAAAGAAGAATCCAATGCACTACAACCTGCTACTGCAAAATTTATTCCTGATAACCTTGACGACAATGGCACCCTTCCCACTTTAAGATAAGGTGAGAGGAAAGGCAAATCTAATGAAGAAGCTATCAAATTACACAACAAAACATGTACATTCAATTAGCTATTAAATCAATTTCAATCAAACATAAAAATCAATTATAAATAATAAAAAACATAGAATTAATTCTAATCACCTAAAAAGTCTATGAGAAGACGTCCATTAGAACAACGGCCTGTTGGTTTCCTAAAAAATGTTTCACCATATGGAAGAGTGTTAATTTGACGATAAACTGAAGAATCTGAAATGATATCATTTCCTGTATCTGTCAATGAATCACCAAAACTGTAAATGGTTGAAAAACAAGAAGCACCAACTCTTGCAATTGATAATACAAAAATTACTCCACCCAAAACTGATTGCATGATAACCATTTTCTTCATAATGTTCTCAATCTCTGTGACTAATTTGTCTTGCTCTCTTAATATATACAATCAATCTGTATATTAACATAATGTTTCAATTTTAATCTATACTTTAACTTAAATTAACGTCTATGTTAATGTTTCAATTCCAATCTATACTTTAACTTAAATTAACCTCTTTGTTAACTTAATGTTTCAATTTTAATCTATATTTTAACTTAAATTAATACATCTAGATTTTTAATTCTATTGCTTCTCTTTAGTTTATGTTGGAGAAGAGAGATATTTACGGGATTTGCTTCTATCTGTAGATTGCTATTTATGGAGAGTGCATAGTTTGTGGGATTTGTCTTAATCTTGCCTTCTAATTAAGGCTGATGTATCTCTGTATATGAAGAGTTGTTGTAATCTCCATTAACACAACAAAATGAATAAGAACACCCTCTCTCCCTTCTCCAGTGGACGTAGGCTACAGCCGAACCACATAAATCTGTGTGTTATGTCTTGTTTCTTTATGGTATCAAAGCAGTCTTGATCTGATTTTGTCACCATTTTCTATGTAATCCAGGGCGTTTTCCTACTGTGATTCGCATTTTTCTCCTTCTGCATATCCGATAAAGCTGTTGGGCTTGCTGCAGAAGTGTTTTTTGTCTCTAGCAGGAGGGGCGGTTCTTTTTCTTTAGCAACTGAGGCGCTATTTTCTTTACCAGCCGTGATCTGCCCTATTCCTGCCCTGTTCCATTATCAGCTGTGATCTGGTGAAATCTGAAACTTGTGCTTTGTTGAAAAGTCACCATCTCAAACTTGCAGGGCGATCTTTTTTTTTTTTTGCCAGCGCCTGCCTTTGGAGGCGTGCTTGGTGAATAACCTCTGCTTTATTTTTTCAGTGCCCTGTTTGTGCTTGGGAATGATGCAATCAGTGCAAATTCGCTATCAGTTTCTATTTTGATCGAGGGTTATCCTGCCCATGGTCTCTTGCTTTTTCAGTGTGCAATAGAAACCCACAATCTGCCCAGAGACTTTCATTGTAAGTTTTTTTTGCGACTTCTTCCTTGCTTTTTTCCATGGCTGAGTTCGATTCAAATCCTAGTTGGAGACTTTCATTAGTTTTGTTAAATGGTATCAATTATGTAGCATGGTCTAGAGCAGTTACTTTGTCGCTTGGTGGCAAGAAAAAATTTGGTTTCATTAATGGTGATAAAAAGTGTCCTCAAACTACTGAATCAGGATATGAGGATTGGATATCCAATGATCAGCTTGTTCGATCATGGTTACTCAATTCAATGGAAACTCATATTGCCAAAATTTTGACTTTTTCTAATTCAGCAAAAGAACTGTGGGATTCAATCACTGAATTATATGCGAACCAAAATAATGTTGCCCGTATTTTTGAACTCACTCTTGAAATTGCTGCAGCCCAACAAGGTGAGAAAACCTTTAGTGAACACCTTGGGAATCTAAAAAAATTGTGGGATGAATTGAACCTGTATCGTCCACATACCACTGATGCCCAAACTCTTTTGAAACGAGCTGAGGAGGATAAAATTTTCTCACTACTTCGTAGCCTGAAGCCTAAGTATGAATACATAAGGCACAATCTTCTGTTGGATGCCACATTACCCACTCTTGCTGGTGTTTGTGCTATTATTCAACGAGAGGAAACTCGAAGAAAGACTATGAGCTCAGAATCCAAAACTTCAACAGAGAAGATTGAATCTAATGTCCTTTTGGCTGAAAAGGATGATAAAAGAAAGCCTCACTTTTCCGACAAAAATAGGAATGTTTCTCGCTACAAGGGTAAGAAGGAACTCTATCAATGTGATCACTACAAGAAAATTGGGCATACCAAGGATCGCTGCTGGGAATTATATCCACATCTCAAATATGAATATAAGGGTCAGAAGGATCATGCTGTTGTAGCCGAGACTTCTTTTTCAATCAATCAGTTGGGTCATCTTCTTCAACAACTTAGTAAGACTGTCTCTTCTGGCAATAGTCTGTCCACTTCCTCTCACGTGTCAGGTAATCTTCATGCTTATCTTACTTCCAATTCCAAAATTAATTCCTGGATTATTGATTCTGGAGCCACAGATCATATGGCCAATAGTCCTTCTTCAGTAACCAATTTTATTCTGAAAACTGATAAGCATGACATCTCTGTCGCAAATGGAACTACTGTTTCAGCCTTAGGAAGTGGTAAAATTAGTTTCTTTTCTCATAATGCTCCATCTGATGCTCTGGTTGTTCCATCCTTTCCTGTTCAACTTATGTCTGTTGGAAAAATTACTAATTCTTTAAATTGTGATGTCATATTTTCTCCAACATCTGTCATCTTTCAGGATCGAAAGTCGAAGAAGACGATTGGTAAAGGAACATATTCACATGGACTTTATTTTCTAAACTCCCTCAATAAGGCGTATCATGCCAGTGGTGTAATTGAAAGTCACAATTTACATAAACGGCTTGGACATCCATCCAACCGTATCTTGTCAAGACTTTGTCCCTCTGCTTCTGTTGATTCTGATGTCTGTGATGTTTGTTAGTTTTCTAAACAAACGCGTTTACCTTTTGTCAATTCGTCTTCTATGTCTACTGAGTTGTTTGAATTAGTTCACTCTGACTTATGGGGACCTGCGCCTATTGATTCTTATGATGGATATAAATATTTTGTCTTGTTCATTGATGATTTTTCTCGTGCTACATGGTTATACTTGTTAAAATCAAAAACTGAAGTGACTTCTATCTTCAAAGATTTTCATACTATGGTGTTTAATCAGTTTAGTGCTAAAATTAAAAATTTTAGGTCTGATAATGGTACCGAATATGTTAAAGGATCTTTTTCAGAATATCTTCAAAGCTAAGGCATTATTCATCAAACAAGTTGTGTCAGAACTCCACAACAAAATGGGGTGGTCGAAAGAAAGAATCGACACATCCTGGAAACCACACGGGCCCTTATGTTTCAAACAAAGGTCCCAAAACAATATTGGTCTCATGGTGTATTGACCGCTGCATATTTAATCAACCATCTTCCCAGCCATGTTATTAAGTTCAAGTCACCATTGGAGATACTCAAAAATAGGACACCTGACATCTCACACTTGAGGGTATTTGGATGTGTCTATTATGTGCACCAGCAAGCAATACACAGAGATAAGTTAGAAGCTCGCTCTACTCGGTGTGTATTTTTTGGGTATTCTTCCACTAAGAAAGGGTACATATGTTATGATCCAGTCACTCGTAAAATTGTTGTTTCACATGATGTCCATTTTGTGGAATCTGAATCTTTTTTTACAGCTTGTGTTGACTCTGGGAGTCAGCCACAGGGGGAGTCTATGTCTCACCCGGTTCCGCTTCCCACCATTACCAATGAGGATGTTGTTCCTAATCATGATGCAGAAGTTCCTGAAGCACCACCAATCCCCACATCTCCTCAAGCTGCTCGACGATCGAGTAGAGCAACTCGTCCTCCAGAGCGAATGAAAGATTTCTTCACTTATCATGCTACATCTTATCCTATACAGGCACACCTATCTTATAATAATATTTCTCAGTCTCACCTAGCTTTCTTGAGTACTGTTGATCATAATCAAGAACCTAAGACTTTTAAAGAAGCTAACTCCATTGCAGTTTGGAGGAAGTCTATGCAAGATGAGCTACAAGCTCTAGATGACAATAACACATGGGAGATTGTTAAGCTACCTCCAGGAAGGAAAACTGTCGGATGTCGTTGGGTGTACAAAAATAAATACAACAGTGATGGTTCCTTAGAACGGCATAAGGCCAGACTTGTTGCTAGAGGATTCACACAAACATATGGCGTAGATTACCAGGAAACTTTTGCACCTTGTTGCAAAGATGAACACATTCCGGGTCCTCATTTCCCTTGCCGTCAATCAAGACTGGAAATTATTTCAAATGGATGTCAAAAATACATTCTTGCACGGTGATCTTAAAGAAGAAGTTTACATGAGCATCCCACCTGGGCATCCGCAAGAGGCCAAGTTTGGTTTAGTGTGTAAATTAAAAAAGGCAATCTACGGGCTTAAACAATCTCCACGGGCCTGGTATGCTAAGCTTAGTTCTGTCCTTATGTTGAATGGGCTGAAACGAAGTAATGCCGATCCTTCTTTGTTTGTTAAAAGAAGTAACTCCGGTATTGTTGTTGTGCTGATTTATGTTGATGATATAGTCATTACTGGTGATGATCAAAATGCAATTTCTAAGCTAAAAATTCTGCTACACAATAGATTTGCCATTAAAGATTTGGGAACTTTGAAGTACTTTCTAGGATTAGAAGTTGCCTACTCAAAAAATGGCATCTTTCTTAATCAACGAAAGTATGTGTTGGATTTGTTACAAGAAACTGGTAAATTTGGAATCAAACCATCAGATACGCCAACGGATAGCGGAGGAAAATTGGATGATACTGGTGCATTGTTGCCTGATATTGGTCAGTTTCAAAGGTTGGTCGGTAGGTTAATCTATTTAACCATTACTCGACCTGACCTTTCTTATGCAGTAAGTTTGGTAAGTCGTTTCATGCATGCTCCCAAGGCTCAACATATGCAGGCCGTCACCAGAATTTTACAGTATCTGAAAGGGTCCCCAGGCAGAGGTATATGGATGCGTAAGACTGGTCATAATTCTATTACTGCCTATACTGATGCTGATTGGGCAGGATCTCCAATTGATCGAAGGTCTACAACTGGATATTGTACCTTTGTTGGAGGTAACTTGGTCACATGGAAAAGTAAAAAACAGAGTGTTGTTGCTCGTTCAAGTGCTGAAGCAGAATATAGAGCGATGGCATCAACTACCAGTGAAATTATATGGCTTCGAGCTCTGTTGCAAGACCTTGGTTATGGTTCGTCTCTACCCACTGAATTATTCTGTGATAATCAGGCTGCTATGCATATCGCTTCAAATCCAGTATTTCATGAGCGCACTAAACATATTGAAGTCGACTGCCATTTTGTTCGAGAGAATGTGCAAGCCAATGTCATCCGCACGACCTTTGTCCCTACAACTCAGCAATTGGCGGATATATTTACAAAAGGTCTTCCGGCTCTCAAGTTTCAAGAAGTATTGTCCAAGTTGGGCTCTATTGACATTTTCGCACCAACTTGAGGGGGAGTGTTGGAGAAGAGAGATTCAGAGAGATTTGCGGGATTTGTAACTATCTATAACTTGAGCTATTTATGGAGATTGCATGAATTGTGGGATTTATCCTAATCTGTGCCTGCCTAATTAAGGCTGTTGTAAACCTTTATATGTAGATTCGTTGTAAATCTCTACACAACAATGAATAATAATCCCTCTCTCTCTTCTCCCGTGGATGTAGGCTACGGCCGAACCACATACATCCTGTGTTCTTTGATTGTCTGTATGATTTGAGTAGTTGCTTTGGGATTACACTTCCTCTACTCACGTCAAAGCCCGTTCCAGCCCAAAAGCCCCTTATTAAACTATAGCAGTAGCAGGGATACCAAAACTCAAAGCAGAAAAGATGTCATTCTCCAATTTCTACTCGGTTAAAAATAAAGTTTTTAATCCTCCATCTGCAGCAATGCCAAGGCCTCGCGCTTCTCCTCTTCAGCCTCCATCTCAGTTCGAATTCTTTGCATTTCTTGCATCACTGCAAACTGCTCCTCTGGCGCATCCGGAGGCTTCGGCTGCCTCTTCAAAGTCTGCAAACGTGTGTTCTTTGTAGCGTCCACATTTCCTATCAGAAACAGCGCTGCTTCCACTTCGTCTCCACTCGGCCTGGGAGGCAAACTCTTGTGTGATCTTGTGATCTCTTCCACTACCTCCTCCAAACTCCACATCCTGCATTTGGTGTCCCTGTGATTCGAACCCGGGACAAACAAGGCGACCAAAACCCAGGAGTGAATTGCTTTTCTCCGAAAGAACCACAACGTCCCTTCCTTTCTTTGTTTCTTCCCAACAACCTGATCTACCCTGTCACATTCTCCATGTCTCAAACGTGAAAAAATTGGGGGTGTGAAAACCTTGTCCCGTCACATGAATCCCACATGGTCACAAAAGTTTCACAGCTTCTCTACTTCCCTGTCCTATTCAAATTAATGCCATGACAGAAGGCCAAAAGCGTGATAAATAGAGCTGTCAGTCTTCCTCCTCGCATTTGGTCATACCCCTATTAATGGTGAAGGGTGGACTTCACCTGGTATCCATGCCTTCTTAATTGGACGGATACCAGTTCTTTGACCGTACTCTTCAACCCACTCACACTTTATACTTAATATATCTTCTTAAATAATTTTGCAAAAAAAAAAAAATTCTATAAATAATATCCAACATTTGACTTTCTTTTTCCCTTTTTCATTAATGTATATATATATATATTCTTTGTCAAATATATAAATCTTTTCATTTGTCTAGTTGTCAATCCAAATACAATGTCTCACAACTTCTATTACTATTCTTATTTCTATGTCAAAATAATTTTATGTATGTTGCCATCTCTTATCTAGTCTTCACTATTCTATTTTCTTTCAATCACATCCTTCTGATCTTGTCATTTTTTTAAATACATTAACATTCTATACTCCGTTCCATAAATATCACAATAACGCATGTCCATTTTACTTGCATACCTCTCATCATTCAAATCAATTATGAATTGTGTTCTATCCTATAATTTCTCAGAATCTTTCCTATTCTCATGTACAATATTTTGTATCTCAATTATTTGAACTTCCTTTTTAGCAATCAATTGCATTCTTAGCAACTCCTTTCCTTGCATTTTGTCATTTAAATTATCTTTTTATTTCTCATCTACCTTAATTGTATTTTCATCTCTAACACTTGGATTACCACAATCATATTTGCCCCCAATTGTGTTGACTTCACCATCATCACTTACTCTTTATACACTTTATGGTTGCCTCTAGTCTTAATTAACACTATTTTTATACCTTCTACACTACTTACACAAATGTATTCTTATTTATGATTTATTTGACCTATCTCTAATTATTTAGATCTTGCTTCTATGAACTACCATTATTCAAAATATCAATGAGTGCTTAGTATCCATTTTTATTTCATCATTCCTCTCAAGTATTTTTTTAATACAAGCTTTCTTTCTATAGTAACATTCTAAATGTTACAATCATCTAATAAATTTCCTTCTTTTAGCATGTTCACACTAACATTTATTTCATCCACTTATTTTTCTTCTTCATCTTTATTAGAATTGAAGATATGACTTCTTCATCTTTTTCAAAACTTGCTAATTTTATTCAAAACATTTTTTGCCAAACTAAATAATTCACCATTTATCAATGAAATCACCATATACATCATTCCCTTGTCCACCTTCTAATTTTTTCATTCTCTTGAAAAATCATATATTATCTACAATGCAACTTAACATAAAATCTCCTTAATGTGGATTACTTTGTTGTGCATCCTCTCTAACTCTTTTCACTACCACACTTTGCAACTCTTTGTTCTACAACATTAGTTTTTCTTCCTCTAATATATCTTCTACATTAACCATCTTATCTAATTTCCACACTCCATTTACTTTCTTATCAAATATCTTTAAACACTCTTGCCATTTATAAATTTAATTATCATTAAATTAATTAACATAAATTTGGTTATTTTATACTTACATTTCTTGTACAAGTCCTTTTTAGACTAGGAATATAGTTTAAGACACATAGTAATCTAGCTAAAAATACAAATAACTATGGTCTACCTAGTAACATAGTTTTTTCTTATGTGTTTGATCAAAGTAAACCCATTTTATATTTGATTTCAAACAGAATAGTCGTTGTTTGAACGCCAAAAATATTTTTCCTTTTTTAATGGGCTTTGACCATGTAACTAAGAATAGTTAGAATAACCCCTACCCTTTCACATTGGATTCCCAGTTCTAAAATGACTTTAAAATGGGATTACATGTAGAGAGAAAATGTGCAGCTTTAACTATGTGGTCTTAGATTTTGGTCTTGGTACAACTAAGAATGGTTAGAATAACCCCTACCCTTTCACATTGAGTTCCCAATTCTAAAATAACTCTAAGATGGGATTACATGCAGAGATAAAAAGTGCAGCTTCATCTATGTGGTCTTATATTTTGGTCTTGGCACAACTAAGAATGGTTAGAATAACCCCTTCCCTTTCACATTGGATTCCTGCTCTAAAATGACTTTAAAATGGTATTACATGCAGAGAGAAAATGTGTAGCTTCATCTATGTGGTCTTAGAATTTGTTCTTAGTACAAATCTAGACTGCTTGCAATGGTTGGAAGAGCTTTTGTACTTAATAAGCCAGGGTTTTTTTGTGCATTGTTTTTATTGTCCTCACTATTTCCATATATTTATAATAAAATATTTTTAAAAAAATTGTGTTTATACATGAAAAATAATTCTTGAGTAAAATAATATATTTGTTAAATAAATTAAAATTATATGTTGATTGTATGTTTAATGTAGAGGACAAAGTATTTCATGAAGGAAAATGAATGGGAAATGGAACATGGGTATCACAATGGCTAGGGGTGTAACTAGAGTGTATCAATGGTGCTAGATAAGGTTTTTTTCATTTAAGATGTATTTGTAGGGGAGATGTTTGAGTTATTCTCTTATGTATGACAATAATTGCACATCAAAAAGGTGTTGTAGAGTGATATGTTAGAGAGGGACGCACATCGATTAACTGTATATGTACAAATGGGAGGATCCCAAAAGATGTTTCCAAAGCATGATATCAAACACTACCCCCCAATGTGAGATATAGGGAGAGGGGTGATGGGAATGAGATCTAATAAGATATTTAAGGGTCATTGAATGTATGTACACATATGCCAAAATATAACATGACACATTCCCTCATACAACTATATCATGTGACTAGTCATGCATGACTATCACCACCATCCCCTCCCTTTGGTAGCCTAACTAAAAGCCCAAGTGATAATGGTGGAGGTTGTCGTGACCAACTAATGCCCCATACCATGCACTCAACTACTTTATGTAGGTGGACCACCTTGCACCAATGGCATTACCTAGGTCCTCATAAAATGATATATGATAGTGAAGCTCTCACATTACCTATTGTATATCCCAAAATGCTCGCACCATCTCTATCAATGCATCTGATAATTACTACACACCTAACAATTTCTTGACCTAGTTTATCTCCCACGTCAACTACCACCCTTTTGTTTTTGCTACACCCCTCTTCACTCGAGGTATTCTCATTCTACTTATAGCCTCTCCCTTTATAGATAACAAATATCTCACTCTATCTCTAGATTGTCTATTTATAATTTTACTAATGCTAGCTTTTTACACATAATCTACATTATCTTGAACCATGTATCTACTCCTCTTAGCAACCCTACCTCTGGCACCCCACTTCCACCTATTCTTGCATGTGTGCATTCTATATCAATTTATGCTCACGCGTGCCTATTATCTTGTCTATCCTCCTATATTATACCTCTCCTCCTACTATAAAAAAATATTTGGACCTCCAACTCTATTTTCCAAGAGCCCTA
The DNA here is from genome assembly GCA_007258455.2 of Sequoia sempervirens. Classification (NCBI taxonomy): domain Eukaryota; kingdom Viridiplantae; phylum Streptophyta; class Pinopsida; order Cupressales; family Cupressaceae; genus Sequoia; species Sequoia sempervirens. The sequence goes on from VDFB02072274.1 coordinate 26,661,175, forward strand.
GTATCTAATCACCCTAATTTCCTCTACCCAAACATGTAACTAGTTGGGAACACTGTATTATGTATCTAACTAGAGTAACACCTTCTTAAGCCTATACCTCTTAATGATAAAGCCTCATTAGCCATGAATATAACATAGTGTCTATGTAAACCTCAAATATAACATGTCCTCTACCCTCTAGTAGTACCCAACCTTGTACAACCTCTAGTTGATTTCTTCTACTACTAGGAAATTTAGAACTCAACTATAGTAGATAATCTCCCTATGATGTCCTTCCCATATGCCTTACTCTATCCACCACTTATATACAATAGGATCCTCCACTATTTACACTAGGTATGCTCCCTCTTTCCTCCCTATTAATATATGGTCCAAGGCCCACAACTTTAGTAACAACAATGTTCTTATACTTCTCCCATCTCAATTCATAAAAAAAGTGTAAATCCCTATATAAACATGTTATCATACATGGGGTCAATGCGAACATTGTACCCATGTCCACCATATTTACTACCATGTTCATAAAACCTAGCATAATTTAGTGACTAGTCTTATTACTTAGCAACATGTAATTTTCAAGATCCATAAAAACTTGGGTTTCCTATTGTAGTCTCCCAATGTATGCATCAATATCTAATGCCATTCCCTAAATGGGCAAGCAAGCCCTCACTAATAACAATCATATTTCTCTAAGGATATCTATCATTGACTAGTAGACCAAATCCCCATGGATAGGGATCCATTAGATACATTGTACATTATTTAGTCTCACTAGCATCTCCCTTATTAGGAGATAAAACATTGAAATATTATAATGCCAACACCTTGATAAATCTATCAACAGTGATCTATGTGACCTATTCTCAAGAATCCAAACAAACCATCACAAACCCACTACCTCCATAAACACACAATTACCCTCATCATAGATTTTCATCATATATAGTGTTATAGACCACCTCTCTCATGCTACTATACTATAGAAAAATGCATCCCTTTAAATTTTCACACATTGTTTGGGCCCTCCTCAATTAAATTAGACTTAATTATGCCTTATTAAGCCCTATTTTACGTCTACAAGCCTAATAAATTACATTTTCTGAAGGGGAAAGCCAACAATAATTAATGCCAACACATAAAACTTTACCTTGAGCAATGTGTGTTCCAAGAATAGGGACCTCAAGACCTATTCACCCATGGGCGAATGGTGTTGGTTTCAACCACCTCCTAGGAGCACAACCTACAAATAAATCCTCACAGATGACAAAAGTAACATAAAACTATTTCACCAGAGATGGAAATATTGAGATGAGATATTTTACATGTATAATGTACAATAGTTCGTTATAAAGGAAAGATGCAAGTCAGTAAAAGAAATAACTGAGAAAACTATATGCCCAGTCTAACTATGCACCTACATAATCACTATCTAATATTATTTTCCTAAGTAAAACTTAAGCATGGTAAATAGCCTATTTACCCTAAAACCCCCCTTAAGTGTAACTTATAAAGATTATTATGCAATATCAAGATGCAATATGGTTCCCAGCTACAAAACCATGTTAGGTACCCATTTACAACTTCAAATGCAATGCAATGAAATCTCTCACAACCAGAGAAAAGGAGAAAAACCATGTGGGAGAAAACCCCTCTCCAAAAGAGAGAAAATAAAAATAGAAAAGAAAAACAAGATGCATGGATGGAGGACTCAATAACACTTCCCAAAGACTACATACATCATATATATACAACAATCAATAGCCCCACCATAAGAGGGAAAATGAGAGACTATGTAGGCCCCCATAATGTGTAATCGCCTGCAAAAATGGTAAGTTCCTAAAGACAAAAAATGATCGAATATCAAAAAGAAACTTGTCTCCCTTTTGGAAGAAACAAAACCAAATACAAATGCAAGAATGCTTCCCATTCTAGGTAGGAATCAACTAGTGAAATCAAATGTAGGATGATAATGTCTTTGAAATATGCTTATGTGTCACCAAGACCTTAGAAGATGATACCATTGTAAGGAAGCTAAGGTAGTAGAATAACTTCCTACAGTAATCTTGAGAGGAGAATAATACAAACATTCACAGATCCTTAGCAGTTGCAAAAAATTAAACAGAAATAGACACAAATATCATGCATAGCACAACACAATGATTTACATGGCCAAAACCCTTTTGGGAGAAAAAATCCCACACTCCAAAAGCCACCCAATATAATATTCAAAAATTACAAAGATTACAATATAATTACAGAGAAAGCTTCTCACAAGAGTATCACGACTCAGAGATGCAGAGGCAACAAAGCAACTATTAGACTCTCAGAATACATTGCAATACACAGCCATAGTACAATTCCCTAATATTATAGGGTTTCCTTCTAGGGAAATTCTGAAAGCTAATAAAATATTGATCATCATATATGAGACATAATGATGAATGATCAAGATTTACAATAATAAAATATAAATAAAATTTTCCTTTCAATGGTGCTACCCCCAAGCCCTTGCCAGGGCACACCACCCTTGGACCCCAACCAGGGGTATGATACCCCCAAACCCCTCGTGTAGGGGAGGGATGCCTCCCACAGCCCCCCAACCCTTGTCATCCTTGGCTGAATAATACCTTATGTAATTGCAAGGTTGAGAAACATTTTCTCTACAGCCATGAACCAATTAGGAACATGCCCAATCACAATAGAAGGTGACAAACAAGGTACCATTGGAAACTAATTTTGAAAATTCTCTAAAGGAAGAGATGGAGTGACAACAGTTGTACCACAACTATCATCAAATAGGAAAATTAATCCCTCAAATATGTCTTCCAAGTCTGAAATGTGAGATTCCAAGAACTATAATCTAATGTCTGACAAATATGAATCCCAATCAGGAAGACAATGATAATCCTATTGCTTAGGAATGATGGAATTACTTAATGAAGGTGGATCAACTATCTCTGAAAAAGAATCAAGAACCTCTGAAGCAACTGCAACATCATCTAAAGTCTCAAAAACCTCCAAAGGATCACAAGCATGGTCTATCTTCTCTGAAGAATAACAAGGCACATTGGTGTTGGAAAGAGGGTCATTGAGAGAGGGTGGAGTATTAGTATCTCCATATGATTCTCGAATGTAAGTCCAAAGAGAATAAGGGAACTCAATATGAACAAGTGAATCCAAAAGGTCATCATCATTTATATGCTCATAAATAACTCTAAAGACTTGAGCCCTAGATCCTTTCCAAATCATATACCTACTACATGTGCCTGGAATAGGAACTTCATTATATAAATATGGTAATAGATTCTACTCACTAAGATGAGTGAGAATAAAATCACTCCATTTCCTAAAGCCCCATTTCTTTGAATAAACCATTATAACCAATAATTCTTCAAAATTTTCAAAGATAGTGCTTTCACAAGTATAAAAACTTCCAAAAAAGAATTATAAGATTAAAAAAATTGATTTGGTGCAAAAAGCATACCATTCAAACACCATGATCTTTGGGGCACAAGAATCCACATAATTGCCAAGCACAAACCACCACACAGATCACACCACTACGAGTCTGAGCTCATTGCAACAATGAGAGTGTTGGACGATAAAAATCATTGTTTATGACCAATATCTCACCAATGTATCGATAATTTTTCACATTAAAAAAACTTCAAGAAACCTTGGGCCCACTTCCTCTTCACTATGCAGTATTGAAACCCTAAATATTTAGGGGAAACTTTATAAAGTATAAAGTTTCAATAAAATGTATATCCTTTAGTGAATAAATGATCCTTCAAACTAATGCCACACCCTCCAAAACTACAAAATCATGGTTCATTTTTGTCTATACATGCCCACCTTTGAAATTCCATGCTATATAGCAAATTCAGATCACTAGTCGACTTCAATGCTTGTCCACTTTGTTATGATTTTTGATTGTTGCTTGACCTCTAATTTGTGTGTGCCCTTGCACCTCCCCATGCAATTAAATCCCATCCACTCTGATTTTCAAAAACTCACAACTCAAATAGATCACATGATTTAGAAAACCATGACCTATGATTTAAAAAAGCCACGATGTGCATGATAATCCTGTAGCCACCAGGGAAAAAGAATTCCTCCATAGGATAAATAGCACAAATCTCTATGCCCCTGAGAAATGCAAAGATATACAAAGAAGGATGAGTTTGTAAATGTTAGAGGAAAATCATACCTTCTAGAGAATGATTCATAGTCAATGATTAATATATTCTATGCCTGGTAACATTCCATGCCTAAAATTCACACAATAGGAAGATGAAGAATAATTTGAAATAAGGAAATTTTGAAATTTAATAAATTTCAAATGCTGAAAAATCTTTAGCAAATAAATGATCTCAAAAAAACTCAAACGAAAACTCTCAATAGTGGAAGAAGTTGTAGGTTGAAGGCTCTAATACCATGTTGGTGTCAACCACCTCCTAGAAGCACAACTTGCAAATAAATCTTCACAAACAAGAGAAGCATTACAAGGCTATTTCACCAGGGATGAAAATATTGAGATCATGAGATATTTTACATAATGTACAATAGTTCCTTATAAAGGAAAGATGGAAGTCGGTAAAAGAAATACCTGAAAAAACTATATACACCTAACTATGCACCTAAATAATCACTATCTAATAATATTTTCCTAAGTAAAACTTAAGCATGGTAAATATCCTATTTACCCTAAAAAATGGGTCCTCCTTAAGCCTTTGAACCTAAATTTAAAATATGTTTTTGGTGGTATTTTAAGGTCCCTGAATTCACATTTCAATGTCGGCTTGTAATATTTGAATTTCATGACATTAAGGATACATAACTATAAATATAAGGTTGTTTTATCAATTCAATTCTAAGTTTTTCAATAAGTTTTAGAGAGCAAGTTTACAAGAGAAAAATTGATGATCAAGAGCATTAAAGAGAAAAATTATTAGAGATTTATTGCATCATTCAAGATCCAACCATCATGTCAAAGTCTTCTTACATCATGCATGTTTTTGGAGATAACATTGTGATGTAGGTTTCAAGATCAAGTCAAGCATTCAAAGCATCAATTTAAGCATCAAGATCTATATCCATTGAATCCATTTCATGCAAGTTGTAGATCTACATTCAAAGATTCATCCAAGGGTTTGTTGAGCGGTAACAAAGCATTGCTCATTCTTCATTCCATATTTCATGTTTATTTCAATTCAAGGTTTAATTACCAAAATGGGGTTTGACCAAGACAAGACCCCATTCACCAAAAACAAAAAATCCCCTCGTGTGTTTGTGTTGTAGATTTAGGCTGATGAAGGATCGAAGAACTTTTCAAGAGAAAGATTGGAAATGTTTATAAGGAATCTAAGGTAGCATAACAACTTCCTACACTAATATTGAGAGGAGAATAATGCAAAACTTTTATAGATCTTTAATAGTTACAAAAAATTAAATAAAAATAAACACATACATCATGCATACGACAATACAATGATTTATGGGGGGAAAACCATTTTGGGAGAAAAACCCAACCTTCGAAAAGCCACCCAACATAATATTTAGAAATTACAAAGATTACAATATTCTTGCAGAGCAAGCTTCTCACAAGAGTATCACCAACCAGAGATCCAAAGGCAACATGATTGCTATCAAACTCTTAGAATACATCACAATACATAGTTGTAATACAATTCCACTGTAAAATAGGGTTTCCTTCTAAGGCAAGTCAAGATAATAAAATATCAGCTATCAAAGATGATACATAATGATGAATGGCCCATATTTACAATAATAAAATATAAATAAAATTTTTCCATTTGGGGTCATTTCCCCTGAGCCCCTTTTAGGACGTGTTGCCCCTAGACCTCATCTAGGGGGATGATCCCCCTGAATCTATCATGAGGGGATACCCCCCACACCCCCCCTTGTCATTGGATGAGTAGTACCTTATGTATCAATAGTAACTTATGTAATTTCAATGTTGAGAAACATTTTCCCAACAAATCTCCCACTTCTTGAACACCTTGCAAAAGCAACAAGAGGGTGTAAACCTCATCTCTTAATTGCTAGGGGCCAAAAGACCCATAGCCTTTAAACACCATCTAAACTTCTTTGTGTTCACAAGTTTCGTTAAAGAATCAACAACATTCATAAAAGTCTCTACCTTAGCTAGTTTTACCCTGCCATCTTTAACCATATCTCTAACAAAATGATATTTTACATCAATGTGCTTGGTCCTAGCATGAAACATCAGGTTCTTGGCTAGACGTATCACACTTTGACCGTCACAATAAATTATCACTACACCTTTTTTTATTCCAATAGCTAAACACAACCTTTTAAGACAAATTGATTATTTACAAGCATGAATAGCTACCATATACTCAGCTTCAATAGTGGACAAAGAAACCACAACCTGTCCCTTACTTATTCAACTAATTGCACCATCAAATAAAGTAAACACATAAGAACTGGTGGAACGTCTACTATCAACATCACATTTCCAGTGTGAATCCACATAACCATGAATATCAATGGAAATCTCATCTTTAAAGTCATATTATTATGATAAAACAAGGAATAATTGGAGGTACGACACAAATATCTAAAGACTCTTTTAACTACATCCTAATGAAATCTTCCAAGATTAGACATATATCTGAAAAGAACTCCCACTACTTGGGAAATGTTTTTTCTAGTACAAACCATAGCATACATCAAAGTTCCAAGTGCACTATAGTAAGGCACCATGCTCATGTCTTCCAACTCTGATGGGATGCTGGACAATTTGAAGTAGATAACTTTGTTCCAACTAAAACAAGAACACATAATGGTCTACAATCTGGCATATCAAAGCTTTGTAAAATTGAGTTGACATACTTCCTTTGTCCAAGCCATAGCTTTCTATTCACTCCATATTTTTTAATTTCCATCCCGAGAATGTGTTTAGCTCCACCAATATCTTTCATTTCAAATTGAGTAGTACGTTGAGATTTTAGTTCTGAAATCATACCTTTCCGTTTACCAATAAATAGAATATCATCAACATATAATGCAATAAAAAGGAAACAATCACTATCCATTTTATAATAAGAAAAATGATCTAATTTAGAATGCTCAAATCCAAAACTCAACATATATGTATCAAATTTTTGGTACCACATCCTAGGACTTTGTTTTAAGCCATACAAATATTTCTTCAATTTGTAAACCAAATTACTTTCAACTTTCACCATGTAGTGCTCTAGTTGTGTCATATAGATATCCTCCTCCAATTCAGCATGAAGAAAATTAGTTTCTACATCCACTTGCTCGACCTCTAAATCATAAGCAATAGTAATAAACAAAAAAAATATAATGGATGTCTTTTTTGCAACAAGAGAAAATATCTCACCATAACCAACACACTCATCTTGAGAGTAACCTTTTGCAACCAACCTTGCTTTGTACTTCTCAATACCTCCATATGAACCAATATTTTTCTTGAATAGCCATTTACAACCGACATGTTTTCTTCCTTTAGGAAATGGTACAAGATCCCATGTAACATTCTTTCTCAAGGCTATCATTTCTTCATCTATAACAGTCTTCCAGGATTCTTCATCATTCATATCTAATACCTCTTCTACTGATCTGGGTTCATCCATGTTAGTATTTAAAGAAAAAATGTATCTCCAATCATCAGGTGAATACCTTTCAGGTGGTTGTCTATGCCTTGTTGACCTACAAACAAGCTAAGCTGAAGGTTCTTCCTCCTCTTCTGAAGATTCAGAGCTAGATGAGTTCTCCTCAACTTCTTGTCTATCCATGTGCCTCAATTCAACTTTCTCAAGTGTAAAAGGAAACTGAATCACATCGTCTTGTTTGCTTTGTTCTAGCTACAATGTAATAGAAGAAGGCTTATTTTCTCTAAAAATAATGCTTCTACTATGTATTACCTTTTATGCAATAGGATCCCAAAGCTTGTATCCTTTCACACCATAATTGTATTTGATGGAGATACATTTCACAGCCTTGTTCTCTAAATTTGTCTTCTTCTCCTTTGGCACATGTGAATATGCCTCACAACCAAAACAAATAAGATGGCTTAATGAAGGCTTGTGGCCTAACCATGCCTCTATAGGCATCTTATCAACAAGAGTTGATGCAGGAGATCTGTTAATCAAGTAATAAGAAATAGAAACAACTTCAACCCAAAACCTTTGTTCTAGAACAACACCACTCATAATACTCCTAGCCTTCTCCATCAATGTCTTGTTCATTCTTTCTACAACTCCATTCCGTTGTAGAGAATACGAAGTTGGTCTTCTATCTATAAATACCACAATCTTTACAAAAAATTTCAAAATCATTATAACAAAATTCACCGCCATTATCAATCCTCAAACAATTTTTATTTTTTCTAGTATGAAACTCAAGAATTTATTTAAATTTTTTAAATTGACTAAAAACTTCAGATTTACTCTCTGTAAAAAAATATTTTGACACCCGAATGTCTTTCTATCCCTTCTAGGGTTTTTCACTTAAAAGGGGAAAGATGGGCCAAAATGCAATATAAACATTCAAAAATTAATGTTATATGGATGCAATATGCCTAGATGAGATTATCTAAATGAAATAAACAACAAAATAAAGGTGATTATTAATGCTAAACCTAAGAAATGTAAATTATTTGAAAACATAGTTTTGTATGCAAAAGACCTAAAAAGATGAATAAAAATGCAAGTAAAACAAAATAGAAAGTTGCAAGACTGAATGTGTGCACCTATAAACCTATTGGAGATTAGAAATGACTCTAAAAAACTAGAAATGTTGAATTTTTGACTGACTGAGACTCATTCACCAACCTAGACGAATGAGTCTTAGACCAGGGTTTCTACTCAAAAGTTTGTTTTGTCAAAAGGGTACTAGAATATACACTTTGATTTGGAAGATACCTCCAGTGGGACTCATTCGCCACTAATGGTAAATTAGTTCTTTTTATGTTTTTCAAAAAAAGAAGTTTCAGATCTGCACTGTCACCTGCGCTACACTTCCAAACTGAATCTTGGATCTGAGACTTCAAAAACACCTACAAAATAGCATATAATTTGTTTTCTAATGCAAGTATTTCCTTGGTAAAACCCCTGGTTTTGTAATTAAACCTTGAATGGATAAAATATGCATAAAACCCTAGCACTAAGTGTGTCTAAGACTAGGAAAATATGAAGACAAAACCCTATCCTAATGTGCTAGAATAAGATGTTGAAATGGAGCTTGAATGATGTAAGACTTTAACCTAAGAAACCCTACAACATTTCAAATGAATATTAATGAAATACAAACCCTTAATCTGAAGATAAAGAGAAAATGGAAGATGGAATCACTTTGAAAACAAGTCTTTAGGTGTGATTTGATGGCTAGTTGCATCTCCTCGACCTAGATTTCTCTATGATTCTCCATAGGCATCCATAATCAACTCCTTGCAATGTTGGATCTTGAATAAGAAGTGAGATTGAAGACCTGCAAAAACCCTATCTTGTTGTCCTAAAGCTTCAACTTTGATGCAGAAAGACTAATGAATCTTCTTGTGAAAGATATTCAATACTTGACTTTTGAATTTTCTTTGTGAAAAATGGCCTAAAAACACATATTTATAGGCATCAATACCTAATTGCTTGTTATTTAGACCTAAGAGGCTGAAATCCACTAAGAAATTAAATTAAGTCAGTGAGTTTCCCGCTTAAAATTTAAAATTCCCCCAAAAGGGACTCATTTTCCCCTTGTTGAATTTGTCCCACTAGAGGGGGATCATTCGCCCAAGGTGGCGAATGGGTCCCAGATAGGGTTTTCAAAGGTGTGTTTTTGTGATATGAATGATTTAGGTATTATTTGTCAAAATTTGTATGATGTTTGAGTGAAATGGGCCTCTAGATCCAAAATAATGAACATTAGGGGCCTATAAATGTAGTTTTTAAGAGATGATTGGTGCAAGGGTGTCTAAAATAGGACCAAATTAGGCCATAGATTGTACTTTCTGCAAAGGAGTACAATTTTTGTGTCCATAGTTAGCACCCACTTTATTGCCCATATGACTCTATGTGCATATGTAAGCTAAAGGACTCTAAAGAGTATACTTTATTGCACAAAAGGATACTCATTCAAAAGATGGGAGAATGGAGCCCCTAATGTAATTATCTGCAAAATCATAACATTAGGAACCACATCCTGCAACATGAATTCGTTAGTTGTCCAAAAATCCTTTTTCCTAACTTCTAGAAATCAAATTTGAGGGTAGATGTATGCTCCCTTGATTCTGATTGCTTTACAGAGGTGGAATCAAGGTAGCAAACTAGCCATGTTGAATAAGGAAAAATCATATCATAGGGAGTTTCCAAGTACCATGCCACATAACAATAGAAAATTGATGATGTTGGGTGCATAATCACAATTCCAATGCATCAAACGACATAAAAAATGGAGTTCCCTAACACCTGTTATGGTGTTTTGAAGATAAAGTACTTTATTAACTCTTAAGATAGAAAATAACCCTAATTTTATACATAAGAGTAAAAAAGGATGAAAAGAGTTAAAAGAGGTAAAGGGGGAGTAATTGTTCACTTACCATTTCATTTACCTTCTTGTAGCATGAGAGTGATGAGTGAGACAAAAAAAATACTAAGTAGAAAATATTACAAGCCTTCATGACTGGATGTGCTTCGAGACTAGGTGGCATGCGGTGAGCAGCATCATGAGGTGAGTCGATTCTATGACCTTTGCATAGTTTTTTTGCAGTGATTTAATGATTTTCAATGCATTTATAGGTTAATTTAGGATCTTGGAATTTTTTTCCACAAAGTGTCCCCTTTCTTCGCAAAGTGTCCCATTTCTTCTCAAAGTGTCCCATTTGTTCACAAAGTGTCCCATTTCTTTGCAAACTGTCCCATTTCTTCACGAAGTGTCTCGTTTCTTTGTGAAGTGTCCCAAAAGGGTTCTAAAGTGTTTAGGGATTTTAGGAAAGCACACTAGAAGAACTCTAGTACACTTTCTTGATGAATAATGAATATATTAGATGAGTTTATAGAGCATATTGTTGTGATGTTGATAGGTACCCACCTAGTCGTGGCCACAACTAGGGGGGAGACAGTTGAGCTTTTTGAGAGACATAGCCCCAACACTGTCAGCGAAGGAGACATAACACCTTTAGGCCATAGGAATCTATTGGGCATACCTTATGCCTCCCATGAGGTACCACGATGCCATGTTGATGGTTTTGTGTGAGCATTGGTATGCAGATACATGCACATTTTACCTCTCGACGGGGGAGATGATGATTACCTTAGAGGATGTACACTAGATTCTCTGAGTTCCTATTTGGGGAGAATGGGTGTACTTCTAAAGAGATCGTTCATTTCATGAGCGGAAAGTTGACATGCATTACTGTCTTGGCAGATCAATATGCGATGAGCGCATGAGGGTGTGAATTGAGCTACTAATGCTACTATATTCATGAGCCCTAGTGGTGAGATGGATCATGATGCACACAGTGGAACTAGTACTCAATCTAGATGGATGAGTGACACACCTTGATGGAGGATTAGTTCACTTGATTCATGGGATGGCAGAGTATAGGATGGTTTGTACTTAGGGATGTTGTATCCTGGAACATTTGTATTATGATTTGGGTTGATTTTTTTTTCAAGAGATAGATAGTATGGTGCATTGCATGCTTCTACAGGTTTGGTGCTTGGAGTATATTACATGCACCAAGCCTATCAGTTTCCCATGTGTGATAACTATATGGTATCCTCAAGCTGTCAGCTATCCTCTACAACACTTATAGCCATATGGAGATTTTCATTTTTGGAGAGTGATATTTGACCAAATGGAGGAAGAGATCCTTTGGAGACCTTATCAGCTGACACTATAGTCGCTAGATCCCACGAGATAGTTGACGAGGATGTGCAGCTAGATAGATTTTTGGTTGGGTGACGTGACTATGTAGGACATCCTTTATATTATGGTCAACTCATGTGACAGTTTGGATAGGTACAGACACCACCAAGGGTGTGCCCCTTTATTAGGAGATCAATGTGGAGTGCCCAGAGACCAGGTGATACTGTACAACTCACTATAGACCATGTTGTCCAGAGTGACTCTGATGACTGACCAACCTCTAGTCTCTTATGTTGATGACGTTAATAACACAAATTAGCATGAGGAGTGGTGGTCAGTGACATATCCAAATCCTATATATTTATAATGGATGTCCCTATAGGTGATGCAGGACTAGTGCCAGATGAGGGAGATGAGGTAGAGGACAGGGTCAAGGAGGTATGATACATGGTTGTAGACATATTCATTGACGCTATAGATGATGATTATTATGAGGATGCAAATCCTAACTATGATGGCTAGGAAAGAGGAGATGAGGAGGAGGAGGAGGAGGAGGGTGATGAGGAGGAGTACAAGGAGGAGGAGCCACCCCTGAGTGAGAGTGATGAGGTAGTAGCTAAGAATCGATACGAGTGGGGAGATCCCTCTCCCATCTATATGATGAGATCATGAGTAGTAACTACAACAAGCACTAGTACTCAGAGTCATCGAGAAGCTAGCATGTCCTCCATGCCCCCTATAGTGGATGATGTTGATATTGTTCAGCCAACCAAAGATATAGGTGATGATATTTGATTTTATGCATGTATGTTAGTGTTTATGCTTCTTTATATATATATATAAATCATGATGATTTGTACCAATTGTGTACTGTTTCTACCGTGTAGGAGTGACGAGAGACTAGTGAGAGCTCTACTATCAGATGGTTATAGATATAGTGCTTGCATCTATTGATGAAGAGGAGATGGACCTAGATTATGTGTGCCCATAGATCGTGGAGGAGGATCCAGAGTCAGTTAGACCATTCACGAGGCTACGAGAAATGTATGAGAGTGTGAGGAGATGACTCCATCGAGTCGAGGCTACAAGATAGTCATCCTAAACTCCAGTAGAGGTGGAGAGATTACGAGCATAAGTATCATGACTACAGGTAGAGAGGGAACTTAGATAGTAGGGGAGCATCAGTTGGCCCTTGGATAGATATAGGGCTTAGAGTTTGCACTCTAATTTGGCAGATCATAGTCACAATCACATATGACCATCACCTGATGTCTTGCTACCGGATCATGAGGACTAGAGCCCAAGGGATCTAGTTCCCACAGACCTCAGTGATATTGTATATGATGAGATATGCATAAAACTTTGGATATATATATATATATATATATATATGAACATTTGATGTTTTATGATTTGTTTTAATGTGTTTGAATGTTAAATGGCAATGTGATTAATTAAATAACCTTGGTAAGATTACTTAATTAATGTCTTCATGATTTAACAAAATTTATGTGATCTAAGTAAAAATTATTGTAGTTTCCTTTAGATACAACATGATGATTAAGTATGTTCTGCTAAATTAAATATATTTAATAATCTAACTTACCATATAACACAAGAGGAATTTTGAATAGTATGAAACCTAAAGTAATTATAAAAATGAATTAAGTAATCACTTTAGAGCTCAAGACATATGCAAATTGATTTGTCAAGAACGAAGCAATGCAAAAGAATATAAGATATGACCCAATAGCTCTAACAACATTGCTTTATTATTCATAATATTCAAAGTGATTAGACATAATACCAACATAAATGTGCAACATTGATAGGTTATTTAAGGGGTGTGCCATCTAGTTTAGTTAACATGTATGCACCAAACCCAAGATTTTTGTCAATGATGTAAGGTCCTAACCAATTAGAATTGAATTTGTCGCATTTGGGTCGACATTGACATTGCGTCTATTAGCAGATAGAACTAAGTCACCCTTTTGGAATGAGCGAGGGATAACATTAAGGTTGTAATGATTATGTTTTCTTTTGTAATAAGCTTGAAGATGTTTAAGAGCATTAATGCACTATTCATCGAGCATCTCAAGCTGATGTAAGTGTTGTTTTTTATAATGTGTATCATCAACAAGTCCTTGAGAAATTATTAGTGTAGGAATTTCTAACTATAAGGGTATTATTGCTTCACTACCATTGACCATTTATTATAAGGTGTGGTCCTTGTGGAAGATCGAACACTTATACGATAAGCCCAAAGTGCATAATGCAATTGTGTGTGCCAATCCCTATGATTTTTGTTAACAATTTTCTTCAAGATTTGTTCAAGAACTTTATTAGTTGATTCAACTTGACCATTAGATTGCGCGTAATAAGGTGTCAAAAAATGATGTTGGATATTAAAGGTCTCCAAAAAATATTCACTTCATTATTCTTAAATGATGTACCATTATCATAAACTAATGTAGAAGTGAGTCCAAAGCCAACAATAATGTGTTCTAAGATGAAACAACATATTACCTCAGTTGTTGTAGATCGAAGAGGAATGGTCTCTACCCATTTTGTGAAATAATTAGTTGTAGTGATGATAAAGGTATGTCCAATGGAAGGAGGTGAAAATTTTCCTAAAATATCCAATCTCCAAACTACAAAATGCCATATCGGAAGTTGAGTTTGAATTTCACCAGCAGTAGCATGATGCAAATTGCTATGTTCTTGACATTTATGACATTTATGACATTTTTGAACATAATCAAAGCAATCGTGTTCCATGTTTCACCAAAAATACACAATATGGATAAGTTTTTGAACCAATGTTTTCCCTCCAAAATGTCCACCACAAGCACCTTCATGGGCTTAGTGAAGTGCTAGAGGTGTCTCAGATATTTTTAAGCATTGAAGTAAGATACCATTGAATGACCTTCGATATAGCACATTGGCCAGGATTGTATATTTAGATGCAAGCTTCCATAAACGAGCACAAAGGTTTTTGGTTGTTGGTTTGGGAAAGGTACCACTTTTCAAATAGTTGAATATGACATCCTACCATTCACTCAAGTTTTCCTCATTTTTTATTAAAGCATCTTTCATTTTTTGTAAATCAAAGGTTTCATAATAGGGTGAATAGTGAATGTGAAATTTTTGGAAGGATCTTGAGGGGATATAAGAGAGGCCACACTTTCCATTGCATATGTAAGCTGATTATATTTTCATGGGATGTTATCAATGGTAAATGTCTGAAACTTCTCTAGCAAGTACATGATAAGATCTTTGTATTTGGATAATTTTTCATGCTTGGCTTGATCTATGTCCCATTTATTTGTTTAATTACTAATTTTGAGTCACCAAATATATTAATATCTTTAACACCCATGATTAAAAAATCATGTAACCCAACAATTAATGCCTCATATTCAGCTGTGTTATTTGTACATAGGAAATTTAATCGATATGATAAGGAAGTAGGCTTTCCTATAGGTGGGATCAATATAACCCCAACACCAGAGCCTGTTCTAAACTTAGACCCATCAAAATATAGTTCCCATGTTTTAGCTTTTATTGTCAACACACTATCATCAGGAAAAGAGTCATTGCTAGGTAACGCTAGAGGAAAAGGGCATCAGCTAAGTGGTCGGTCAAGGCTTGGCCTTTGACTAATTTTTGTGAAACAAACTTAAGGTTAAACTCAGTCAACAACATTACCCATTTAGCTAGACATCCTAATAAGTTTGTTTTATTGAAAATATATTTGAGAGGATCAAATTTTTTCATGACCACTATGTTTTAGAATTTAGTAAATAATCTCACAACTTACTAGTAGTGAATACAAGAGCCAAACATTGTTTTTTGATTGGTGTGTATTGTGTTTCATACTCGATTAAAGTTTGACTAATGTAGTAAACATGATGTTCTTTTCAATTGTCATCTTGTTGAGCCAATAATGTTGCAAGAGCATGGGATGATGCGACTATGTAAAGGATGAACGGTTTGCTTGGCATAGCAGGTTGTAAAATAGGTGGAGTTGCAAGGTATTCCTTCAAACTCTCAAAGGCCTATTTACAATCCTCATTCCAATAAAAAATGTACATCTTTCTTGAGGAGATGCATGTAAGGTAATGTTTGATCAACTAAGGAAGCGATAAAATGACAAATGGCTTGAATTCTTCATTGTAACATATGCAATTAAGTATTTTTTCTAGTAGGTGGCATGTTTATTATAGCATCAATTTTATTTGTGTCCACCTCAATGCCTCTATGAGATATGATAAACCCTAAAAAAATTCCACTATCTACTCCAAAGACACACTTTTTTGGATTGAGTCTCGTGTTGTATTTGTGCATTCATTCAAAGATTTGTCGAAGGACATTCACATTGTCTTGTCTTGTTAAGGATTTAGCAAGGATTTAATCAACATAATCTTCCAAGATTTTATGTATGTAATCATGGAATATCAATGTTATTTCTCTTTGATAAGTTGTGCCTGCATTCTTTAATCCAAAAGGCATCATAACTAAACAAAACGTTCTCCAAATAGTTGTGAATGTTGTCTTGTATTGATCTTGTGGGTTTATGAATATTTGATTATAACTAGAAAATCCATTCATGAATGAAAACAAAGCATGTCCAACACTGGAATCCGCGATCATGTCTATATTAGGAAGAGGAAAATTGTCTTTTAAGGATGCTTTATTCAGGTCACAAAATTCTGTGCATATCCTAATACGATTATTAGGTTTACCAACTATGACAATGTTTGAGATCCAAGGAGAATAATCAATAGGTTGAATGAAACCTGCGTTGAGGAGTTTTTCAAGTTCTCCTTTAACATGCAAGGCTATCTTAGGATTCATTTGCATATCTTTTATCAAATAGGCTTATAATTTTTAGCAAGAACAATGCTATGTGTGAATATTTTCGGGTCTATTCCTAACATATCTAAATATTTCCAAGCAAAATATTCAAGAAAATCATGAACCAAAGTTGTAGTGTCTTCTTGTTCTTCATCATCATGGAACTTCCCAATCTTAATAAAATTTTATTTATCATCTATGTCCATTGGTATATCAATTGTATCTCCTAAGGGGAGTGCATTAGACTTAGGAAATTTAGGATCATATGGTTCCATGCTCATGTTTGTCTCATTAGTATCAACATGTTTTTGCTTGGCACTTATCATAGTGCAGGTAACTTTTCTTTTGGAAGAAGATGACTTATCAAAAGCTCCTAACTGTTGGTTCAAGGCTTCATCACTTTCGACGTACTCCCAGGATGGTGGGGAATCCATATTGAGGAATTCAAGATATTTTAGTGTAATATTGATTCTTGGTTTACATGTGATGGTGTTGATGTTGAGTGATGGGCATTGAGTTCCTTTTACTATCTTAGTGAAAGAGTACTCCAAACTAGTCTTTGTCTCTTGTGTATTAGGTTCTATAGGGTCACGAATGCCTTGTTCATGCTTTCCACATCCTTTACCATTATATCCCAATTGTTTCACAAGCTTATAGCCCCATGCATAAAGTCTTTCCATTTTCTGCAGATTGGGTGGTTGTTGATAATCTATCTCATCAAAATTTGTCAAGTGTAGGTTGTATTTTCTGCCAAAGTAGATAAGGTAGATGGTGGGGAGGATTTCTTTGAGTTCTAAGTTGTCATAATCACTGATTGTTCTTGCTTTTCATCCTCTTTTCATGTGATTATGTATTCATCCATAAATGAAGGTGTGAAGTCTAATGTGCCCCAATCATCACCTAATAATTTAGAGACTAATTCTTCCTCTTGTTCATTGGTATCAAGAGGTTCCATGTGAGATGTTGGAATTAAAGTGTTCAGAGGACTTGTTGTTCCTTTTTCAAGTTGTTACAAGCAACTTCCAGGCTTGGGGTCTATTGTAACTTGATAAAATTTGTTGTTATAGACATATTTTATTACTCGGTGAAGGGTTGAAGGTATCACAAGCATCTCATGAATCCATGGCCTTCCAAAAAAATATTGTATGCTGAGATCATAGGGCATGGCATGAATAGGAGTTTGCAAGGTAACCACTCCGACTGTGATAGGTAAAGTGATTAAACTAAGCAATGTAATGTAAACATTCAAATAATAATGTTATATGGAGGCAATAAATTGAAAAAGAAAGGTGATTATTAATACAAAGCCTAAGAAATGTAACTTGTTTGAAAACATAGTGTTGTGTGCAAAAGACCTAAAAAGACAAATAAAAATGCAAGTAAAACAAAATAAAAAGTTGTAAGACTAAATGTGTGCACCTGTAAACCTGATGGAGACTGGAAATGACTCTAAAAATTTGGAAATGTTGACTTTTTGACTGACTTGGACTCATTCACCAACCTAGGTGAATTAGTCCTAGACCAAGTTTTTTGCTCAAAAGTCTGCTTCTGCCAAAAGGGTACTAGAATCTACACTCTAATATGAAAAATACCTCTTGTCAGTCACCACTAATGGAAAATTAGTCCTTTTTCTATTTTCCAAAAAATAAAGTTTAAGATCCAGACTTTGTCACCTGCACTGCACTTCCAGACTAAATCCCAGATTTGAATCTTCGAAAACACCTATAAAACAATTTTTTATTTTTTTTCTAATGGGGGTTTTTCCTTGGTCAAACCCCTAGTTTGGTAATTAAACCTTGAATGGATAAAATTTTCCCTAGCCCTAAGTGTGTCTAAGACTAGGAAAAACTAAAGTAAAACAAAACCCTATTCTAATGTGCTAGAATAAGATGTTGAAATAGAGCTTGAATGATGTAAAACTTCAACTTAAGAATCCCTACAACATTTCAAATGAATATTAATGACATGCAAACCTTAAATTTGAAGATATAGAGAAAATGGAAGATGGAGACACTTTGAAAATATGTCTTTAGGTGTGATTTGATGGCTGGTTGCATCTCCTCAACCTAGATTTCTCTATGATTCTCCATAGGAATCCATAAGCAACTCCTTGCAATGTTGGATCTTCAATAAGTGAGCTTGAAGACATGAAAAACCCTATCTTGTTGTTGTAAAGCTTCAACTTTATTGTAGAAAGACTAATGAATCTTTTTGTGAAAGATATTCAATACTTTAATTTTGAACTTGCTTTGTGAAAATGACTAGGAGATGCGAAAAATGACCTAGAAAAACATATTTATAGGCATCAATACCTAATTGTTGATTATTTAGACCTAACAGGCCAACATCCACTGAAAAACTGAATTAAGTTGATGAGTTTCCAGCTTAAAATTGAAAATTCCCCCAAAAGGGACTCATTGACCACCCTTGGCGAATAGGTGCCACCAGAGGGGACTCATTCACCCAAGGTGGTGAATGGGTCCCACGTGAGGTTTTTGGAGCTAGGTTTTTGAGATATGAATGATTTAGGCATTATTTGTCAGGATTTGTATGTTTTTTGAGTGAAACAGGCCTCTAGATAAAAAATAATGAATATTAGGGGCCTATAAATACATTTTTTAAGAGGTGATTGGTGCAAGGGTGTCTAAAATAGGACCAAATTAGGCCATAGATTGTACTTTCTACAAAAGAGTACAATTTCCATGTTCACACTCTTTAGAAAGTATACCCATGTCCTTCTACTATAATCATCAATAAATGAAACATAATAAGTGGATTTACCAATTGAAGGAACATCTAAAAGACCAAACACATCAGAATGAATAAAATATAGTACACCACAAGATTTATGAGAACTCGAGTAAAACTTAACACGGTTTTGTTATCCATAAATGCAATGCTCATGGAAATCAAATTCAAGATTACAATCAGATAAGCCTTCAACAAGGTTTTTACTTTTCAAGGTCTTTAGACCCTTTTCTCCAATGTGGCCAAGTCTCTAGTGCCATGACATAGTGTTAGTGTGAAAGGGGTACTTTATCTAACTAGTTCTCCACTAAAGTCCTCTTCACACTAGCTTAACTTTACATAGGGATAAGGTTGTTGAGCTTTAATGACCCTGAGTTGTCACATCTCATAGGATGACAACACTTTTCATAATATTATTACATCCTCTCTCTCCCCTTGGCCTATATAACCAAGAAATTCTCTTTGTAATATCACACCATTTTATTCAAATTCTCAAGCTGAATATAGATTTGCATTCTTGAGAGGAATACAGTTTATTCCTCCTCATATTTTTGGTTTTTCTTTCCTTCAATCATTAGATTCCTAGGTAGGCTAGTTAGAAAATCTCACATGGTATCATAGCCAAATTTGAGTTGTGGGTTAGCAATTCTTTAGAAAATTAGATAGTGTTGAGTTTTTTTTTTTCAAAAACTAAGTATGTTCTTCTCTTGCATCCTCAGATGATCTGGAGAATCAAAAAGGTGTGAAAAAATATCAGTTTCTATAGGGGTCCATACATTGACATGTCAGTTACAGGTCTTCTAAAGCTTCTTGGAGAGATTATGAGCTCACCATTGAGTCCAAAGCAGTTGAGATAGTCAGATCTACCCTTTATTTCGCTTGAAATAGACACCAAAGGCCAAATTTGCAATAATTTGAAGCGGGAGGTTCATTGCCAGATCCAATAAAGAACTGCCATTTCAGATCACTTTGGGTCAAATCTGACCCTTCCATCATGTTCAGAAGGTTCAAAAATGCTAAATCGACTATTACTTTGTCAATTTTAGATTAATTTACGAAAAACAAATCTTGTGTTGGAAGTCATATAACCTCCATTAACATAGCAGCTTGAGCTTGATTTTTTTAAAAATTGCATTCTATTATTAAAATGCAGACATCATTTGGTTTCAAAATTAAAAAAGTCAAACATTTGTTGAAAAGGGTACGCATGACCTTATGGCCCCACTTCCCATAAGGGTTTGCAGGTACTATGGGGCCTTGTTCCTTTATTTGGTTGATAAAGCTTTTAAAAAGCTTGTCATTTATCATAAATGTATTTAAAAACCCCACGTGGGGAGTGAGGGGCGTGGGGGAGGCTACGGCCCCCCCACTAACTTCTTTCCTTTTTAGATTTTTTTTTTTAAATAAACTTTTTAAATATAGTTTTCTTTAAATTCTTTTATTAAAAGTTTTTAAATATTTTAAATAAACTTTGTTATTAGTTTTTAATAGATTTTTTTTTATTCAAGGGGTAAACGCTTTTGACCGGAGCTATGAACCGGATACAACCATTCAACAATAACACCCCAACAGGGTTTGAACCTTGGTGGCAAGAACAACAATGCCACCTATAAACCATCACACCATGCCAATACCGGCAGTTTTTTAATAGAGTTTTTTTAAAATTAAAAAATATATATATTATTTTTTTCATTAATCTTTTTAATAAAGTTTTTTAAAGTTTAATAATTTTTTTATTTATTAATTAATGTTTTTAAAAATGTCTTTTAATTAATTTTTTTATTATTTAAAAAAGAAAAGAAAAAGAATTCATTAATAAGTAAAATAGGAATTTTTTTTTTCTAATTGACCACCAAGCCTTGTATTGTACCATTCGTGGCATTCTTCTATCCGACAACCAACAGGGACTAGTTGTTCCTGACATTACAACGACATCCCAATTGGAGGGAATATTTATCAGTCACATTTGGTTGTCAACTTTTAAATTGATTGATGGTCGGCTTTTTCATTAGTGTTTCTAGATTTTTATTATTGATGTTGTCTAAATAACTCCTGTATGTAAAAGATGTTGTAAATGCACTAAAATAAAGTGCCAAAATCTTGTCACTTCAGTGTAATCTATCAAATCTTTCATATTACAAGCTTATTAGGATTGATCTTGGTATCAAGTGTCAATTCCTATATACACAGTGAATGCAGCGACTGGTTATCCATGCATTTTTATGTGATAGACTAGATACCATATAGACAATCATGCTATGGAAGCAATCTCCTTGTATTCAAAGGATCAGGTTCTACATCTAGAGACTTGGTATCTGTATTTTCAACTAATATTTAGTTGAGTAGTGTCCAAAATTAGTGATACTCATACAAACTATATACCAAATTTGTAATTTCAAGCATTCGAGACTATCCAGTTGATACTCATGTAGTGGTCTCTTTGATTTTGATCTTATTCTTGCTATAGTGTGGGATTCATCGCCAATTCTTCATCATCAGATACAACTTCATCTATTTATTGGAGTTTGGACATCAATGGTTAGGATTTTTGTTCCCAATTGACTTTCTCCTTTCCTATTTTTGTAAATGGGTACATTTAAATCCTCTTGCTCCATCTACACATTTATATTCTTTCACAATGAAAGATTCTACAGATACTCATGGGTTGATAGTTTCAACTCGGTCTCCATTCATGTTGACATCTTCTGCAGTGGTACCTGATTCCTTATATCAGTGCTTGTCATCATTTGGCATCTTTTGGAGTAGCATTTGGAAGACTTATCATCATCTTTGGATGATTCTCTAAAACAATCTTCACATTGTTCTACATTGTCACTTTCTTTAGTTAAGATTGGGACTCTTAACACTATGACATTTGAGTTGATTCCAAAGACTTATTCCTTTTAGGTATGAGAATATATCCTGCATGTATCATTTTATTCCTAAGAGGAAGAATGTTGTTCGAAGATCTTGGACAATCTTTAGAGTTTTATGTCAACCATCCACATTAGCATAGGATATTTTATATTCAGAGGGGGTTCACTTGACCTTCTCTATTTATTCTCTTTTATGGGGCCCACTTTTTCCTCACATGGGGTTTTTTCCTTCACATTTCTTTAAGAAAATTTTCATTTTTTTCTCTCTTTTGGAGAGGATTTTTGTCCCAATGGGTTTTCTCGTTTTCTCTATTTATGAGAGATTTATATGTACATGGGTACCTCATCAGGCCTAGTAGTTGGGACCTGTATTTGCATCTTTGCATTGTATACTTCTCCCTAAGTTGCACTTAAGGGGGGTTGTTAGTTTGAAAGAGGTACTTTATCTAACTAGTTCATTTCTTAGCTAGTTCTCCACTAAAGTCCTCTTCACACTAGCTTAACTTTACATAGGAATATGGTTGTTGAGCTTTAATGACCCTGAGTTGTCACACCTCTTAGGATGACAATACCTGTCTTAATATTATTACACTCTCTCTATCCCCTTGGCCTATATAACCGAGGCATTCCCTTTGTAATATCACACCATTTCATTCAAATTATCAAGCTAAATATAGCTTTGCATTCTTGAGAGGAATACAGTTTATTCCCCCTCATATTTTTGGTTTGGCTTTCCTTCAGTCATTAGATTCCTAGGTAGGCTAGTTAGAAAATCTCACACATAGTTTTCTTTGTAGGTAACTTTGATTTAGAAGAAAGAGCACCCTTGGGTACTCAAAATCCATGACCCTTTGCTGAAGGTGAAAACCTCACTTCTTCCACAAATTTTATTTTCATAGAAGTACTATTTCACTCAATAGTGCATGCGTCAAGCTTACATAATGTGCCATATTTGACACCTCTAGTAGTCACCATTGCACCTTTGACCATTTTTCATCTTGCATCAAAAATAACTACTTGCACACTTGCATCTATTAGTTTTCTCACATATAACAAATTTCATGCTAAACCATGGATATGCAACACACCATTAATTCCTTTTATTCTACCATTAGAAAACCTAATTTTAAATTTACCACGACCAACAATGTCTAAATGAATCATCACCCAAGTACACCTTACCTCCATTAAATTCTTCATATTTAGAAAATCAATCTCTATAAAAGGTAATATGGAAAGATGCACCTGAATTAATTAACTATGCATCATTACCTGCATGAGTTGTCAAAGTTGCAATGAATACGTCACCATTTTCCTTCTCAGACTCAAATTTGAATCAAATTTCTTCTTTTTCTTCATATTTTCTTATTTGTAGTCCTTATGAACATGTCCAGGCTTACTACAGTTCTAGCAAATAACTTCAAAATTTCTAGAAGACATAGATCTCCCCATGGACTTGGATTTTTCATGCTTCTCATTCTTCTTTCCTTTTTCCTCAGTTCTTCCATGAACATTAAGGGCCTCCTTGGCATTGATGGATACCTTCATCCCCATCACTTCAAAAAACAAAGAACCCACCACATCTTCAATCTTCAATATAACATAAGTACTCCCAATAGCCATAACAAGAGAATCCCACGAATTACGCAAAGAACAAAGTAGGATCTGACATTTCTCTTCCTCATCCATTTTGACACAAACTAATGCCAACTAAGCCACCAAAAAATTGAATGCTTCTATGTGGTTTTTAATTCGTCCACCCTCTTCCATTCTCAAGGAATACAATTTTTTCCTTAAGAAAATCTTGTTTACTAAATATGTGGCTTGATACATCTCACCAAGCTTCTTTCATAGTTTTTGTGCAAAGGTATCTTCATGGAAATTGATTAAAAAAAGTATACTAAGCATAATCTAATTATACCCTTGGCATTACGGTCCATAACATCATATTGAGTAGCTTGAGTAAGATCTATAGGCCTTGAAACATTATCATCAATAGAATCCCACAAATCTTGATCTATGAATAGATCCTTCGTCTTCAGCTTCCACATTTCAAAATTATTTCCAAAAAAATTGTCCACCTCTATTCTCCCTAGTGAAATTTCCATATGAGAATTCCTACAACAAGATCACAAAGTGTCTTCTACACAAGCTCCCACTAAAATTTGGATTAGTTCAAAAAACCCAACAACCCACAAATGAAACCAAAGGTGATCAAGATCTAATACCACTTGTAAGGAAGCTAAGGTAGTGAAAAGACTCCCTACACTAATATGTAGAGGAGAATAATGCAAAAAATTTATAAATTTTTAACAGTTATAGAAACATGATATAAATAAACACATATATCATGCATACCACACCACAGTGATTCATGTGGGGAAAACCCTTTCGGGAGAAAAACCCCACACTCCAAAAGCTTCCCAATATATTATTAAAAAATCACAAATATTACAATATTCTTAGAGAGAAAGCTTCTCACAAGAGTATCACCAACTAGAGATCCAAAGGTAACACAACCACTATCAGAATCTTAGAATACATCACAATACAAAGTCGTAATACAATTCCCTCATAAAATAGGGTTTCTTTCTAGAGAAAGTTAAGATAATAAAATATTGGTCATTAGATATGAGACATAATGATGAATTGTCCAGATTTACCCCCATTCATCATCAAATGAATAGTAATTTATGTATCAACAATAACTTATGTAAGGGTATGTGCAGGATCATCATGGCAAAAACAATCCCTTAAGTGGTAAAAAAATTAGAAATATCAGAGTTCAACAACTTGACGTAAAAATTTGAATAAGTTATCTATACTATTTTAAAAATATGTAACAATAGAATTTGTAGCAAATTGAATGTAATTTCTAAACTATTAGGTTTGTTTAAAAAAAAAAAATATTTGCTGAGAATTTGAAATTTCAATGTAGTAGTACTTAAATTTCAGGGAAAAAATAAGTAGGTGTCTGTCTGACCACCCTAACCACAATAAAATGATAATATTTTTTTATAATATTTTAGATATAAGTAGAGGACTCATGTCCGATGTGATGCATATTTTTTGTAATTTTTTCCAAGTAAATAATTAATTATGAATTTTTATTACAACTTTTAAAAATAAAAATTATATACGACCACCTTAACTTGGTCAAAACTTCATGAAATTCAATTTTTATTTTTAATCCTATAGTATGTGAAGCATAGAATGTGATGCATGTTTTGATTCACAAAATGTGATACCATTTGAAAGCTATAGATGTTTTTCAATTATCTATCAACCAGGACTTTAGTCGTAATTTGAATAGAAAATAAATAATAATTACTTATTAAATTCAAAGTAAAGCATAATTTATATTGGTGGAAAGCTGAGAATCTCCTTTAAAATCCCTTTTTGTTTCATGAATTTTGGGCAAAAAAAAGTTGTTAGCCACATACCCATCATATTGCCACTTTTTGGCTCATCACGATCCTACACATACTCGTAATTACAAGGTTGAGACACATTTTTCCAACAAAGTTGTCAAAGTTGTCAAATCATATAATCTCACCTATACATATGATTTTTGAATTTTCGACACTGAAATTTGGACAAATCAAAAGCTACAAATCAACATTAGAGGCTCCCTAAAGATTTCTAAAAAACTTAACAAAAGACACATTCACCCATAGGTGAATGAGTCTGTGACAACCTTTAGAAACTAACTTTTGCTGGCTAGCAAACATCATTCCATCCTTCTCAGATTTGCAATCAGGTTTTTGTTTCTGCTAATTTTAAGTTTCATATTGTTGTTTCAAGATTGAATTGGCATATTTAGGTTAATTTTTTATTTTTAGTTTTTCTCCCAAAACTGTTGTTTGAACTTTACCCCTGTCCACAAGCACACAAAATTTTTAAGATTCTAACATTGAGTTGATTCACCTATGGGTTGTTAGTCAATTCTTTGTGGGGATCTCATTTCCTAATGAAATAGTGAAAAATAGGTGTATCATAACTCCCCATTGTTCATCATCACATATTTTACTTGAAAAACCTATTTTTCTTTATTTCATTTTGGTGAATTTGACGTTTGAGCATCATAACTTTATGATTTTGGAGCCTATTTCAACCCTAGATCTAGGATTTTTATTACTTTACATTGTATTGCACTGATTTGCATCTCATTTAGGGTTGTTTACTTGCATTAGTTTGCATCTCATTTAGCATTTTAGGTTTTCATTTTTACATTCTTTAAAATATAGAAAAATAAAAAATCTCAGTAATTTTACATAGTGTTTAAATAACATTGCATGATCAATCACTTACTGTAGTCGCAAAAATAGTACTCCCCACCTTGGAGGAATAGAGGACAAGGATAGGGTTCCTAATTCACACTTCCTACACTCAAGGACACCTTAGAGATCTCAATCCAATGAAGAATGGAGATAGAGATTTTGAAAATAAGGTATCCTAGGATATGTTTAGAGATTAATTAAGGTTGAATGAGGTGTTCTCCACCAAGTTTAAACTTGGAAAAGATAATGAAATGCAAGATGAAATGTAAAACCCTAATATGATGAAAGCTTGATTTAAATGACCTAGAAATGCAAGAAGAACAAAACAAGAAGCTACAAAATAGAATGTGTGCACCTAGGAATCTGGAGATGATAGGAAGAAGCCCTAAAATGTTGTAAATTCTAACTTCTTGACCTAGTGGGACTCATTTTCCATTTTGGGTGAATCAACTATCCCAATTCTGGATTCTTGCACAAGAGCAAGTTTTGAACAAAAGGGTATCTAAATTTGTATTTTTTTTTTTTAAAACACCTATAGTGGGACTCATTCGCAATTTGTGGTGAATGAGTCTAGTTTGGATTTTCTAGAACTTCAAGATCTAAATCTGTTCTTCTTAGTCTACTCAATATGCTTCTCCAGGTTTCTAAATCTGAAACTTTGATTTTAGGGTTGTAGATGACCTTTTAGTAAGATTATGACCTTGCAAATGGGGAGACAACTTCAACAAGCTTGTAACCTAATCTTCAGTGATCTTCAAGTCTTCAAGGCACCTAGATTTGCAATTACAGAAAGAAAGAGATAAAATGTGTTGATTGTTAGAGAATAGGGGTTTTCCTTGGTCAAACCCCTTGTAGATAATTAAACCAAATGATGATACAATGAAATGAAGGAATGAAACATGAAACAAAGAACATGAATCATGGACAATAATAGCTTGAATGATGTCTTGTAAATCTACAACTCAACATGAAATGTCCATGAAGGATGTAGATCTTGATCCAGACAATAGGAGTAGAACAATGCTTGATATTGGATCTTCAATGCTACATCACAACACTAGCTCAATAACATGCTTGATTCTTGATAATCTTTGACATGATGATGGATCTTGAAATGTTGCAACAATTGATGAAGAGTCTACCCTTGAATACCTTAGAATTGATCTTGAAAACACTCCTAACAATCTTGTGAAGTCTTGGAACCCTTAACTCTTCAATATTTGACTTGATATCATGAATGATTGTGTTGCTTATGTGAAATAAGGATTTGACAGCTTTTTGATATAGGAAATGCACTCAATTGATCATTTACTAGATCCTAAAGGCCGACATAGAAGAAATTTGAACTTAAAATCATTTTTTTTCACTCAAACTTTGAAAATAGACCAAATGGGACTCATTCGCCATTCTGGGAAAATCAGTCCCACCTAGATGAGACTCATTCACCCAAAGTGGTGAATATGTCCCACAGGGGTTATTTTTCTTGCTATTTAAGTGTCGAGGAGTTTGCAAAGCAAGATTATATGTTGATATTGTCAGGTTTTTTATTAAAATATGCCTTGGGATGCATAATATGGGGTCATAGTGGGCCTATTAATGATGATATAAAGGTTATAAATGTAATAGAGCACAAAATCTAATGTGGAAGTGTAAATAAATACACTTTACAACACTAAATTAAGGAAAATTTGGGTCTATTTAGCTTAGAAGGGTCCTATCCCATGTGAATGTGTAGAACACATTACAACACTAGATTAGGTCTACTTAATTTACAAGCCTCCTAAAATTTAATTTGAAGGTGTCAATAAGTACACTTTACAACATTAAATTAGGGAAAAGTTAAGTTAATTTAGTTTAGAAAGGGCCCAAGACCTAATGTGGATGTGTAAACTCATCACAACACTAGATCAAGGCGATATCAAGTCTACTCTATTATTAATTATTCCCAAATAAAGAAAGAAAAAGGCATACCATTTTTCCTTCATTATATCTAGCCCCCACTTTAGTGAGAGGATGAACTTGCTTCAAACTCACACTAAAGTAGACATTCAAGAGGGGTCCCAGTGTACCGATATGAAAAAATAAATAGGTAGGAAATTGTGTAGGTGGGATTGGAAAATGAAATGAGAAATGATTAATATAATGAAATAGGATGGTAAATGTATAAAAAAGATGGGTATGTGCAGGATCATCATGAAAAAAATAGGCCCTTAAGTGGCAAAAAATTTAGAAAAATCAGAGTTAGGCTACTTGACATAAAAATTTGAACAAGTTATCTATATTATTTCAAAAATATGTAAGAATAGAATTTGTAGCAAATTGAATGTAGTTTCTAAAATTCTAGGTTTATTTTTAAAAAAATCTATTTGGTGAAAAATTGAACTTTCAATGAAGTAGTACTTAAATTTCAGGGAAAAAATAAGAAGTAGATGTCTGTGTAACCACCCTAACCACAATAAAATGATAATTATTTTAAATAAGATTTTACATATAAGTAGAGGAATCATGTCCCACTGTGATGCATATTTTTTTGTTATTTTTTTCCAAGAAAATAATTAATTATGAAATTTTTATTACAACTTTTAAAAAATATAAAAACTCATATGTCTAACTACCTTAACTTGGTCAAAATTTCATGAAATTCATTTTTTAAAAAATCCTATAGTATGCAAAGCATACAATGTGACACATGTTTTAGATTCAAAAAATGTAATATTGTTTGAAAGCTATAGATGTTTTTCAACCAGCCTATCAATCCAGACTTTAGTTATAATTAAAATAGAAAATGAATAATAATTATTTATTAAATTCAAAGTAAAGAATAATTTATATTGGTGGAAAGATGAGAATCTCCTTAAAAAACCCTTTTTGTTTCATCAATTTTGTGTAAAAAAAAAGTCGTCAGCCACATACCCTACACATACCCATCATGATCCTGCACATACCCAGATATTAAATGGGAAAAAAGGATGGTAAATAGGTAAATAAGGAAGTAAATAGGGTTGGAAATGCATTTGGATATTATGATTAAAAATGATAGGAAATAGGTGGTCAAATGGTTAAATAGGATAAGAAATGATTGGGAAAATAGTTAAATGGGATAGGAGAGTTGTGGGAAAAGAGCTAGAGATGATAGGAAGTGGGTAGTAAAACAATTAGATAGATTAGTATATGGGTGAGAGAATGGATACATAGCATAAACAATGGGAGGCAAGAAGGCTAGATGATATTAGAAATAATTGGGGAAATTTGTGAAATGAGATAGGAAATAGGTGGGAAAATGAGTAGATGGGAGAGAAAATGGATAGATGGGATAGGAAATGGGTGAGTAAGAATTCTAGATAGGATAGAAATGGGTGGGGATAATGGCTAGATGAGATAAGAAATAAGTGGGAAGATGACTATATTGGATAGGTTAGGTGTTGGGAAGAAGATAAGTAGGTTGTGTGTGTATGTTTATAGAGGTTTCCAATTACAGTAGCTGAAATAAAGAAAAATAGGTTTTTGAACTAAAATATGCAATGATGAACAATACGGGGTTATGATGCACCTATTTCTCACTATTTCATTAGGAAATGATATCCCCAAAAAGAATTGACTAACAACCTATAGAGAAGCTAGATTCACTACTCATGAGTCTCTTTATTCTCAAGAGAATCCCAAGCGGTCAACTACCCTAAACTACCTCAGGAAACAAAATGAGAGTTTCAAAATTAGAAAGAGCGGGCCACAAAGGTTCTCTGGACAAACAGACAAGCTCTCGACCAAAGGACATTAGTCTAGAATAAGGACGAAAACACTGTGTGTTGGAGTTCCCGAGGTGTGATGGCGTCTCCTATGGACTAGAAAGTGAGAATATCCCATAAAACAACTTAGTGACTACTATTAATCAGATTGATAAGAAATTCGAAAATCTGGGAAAGAAACAAAAATTAACAGAAATAAGAACAAAGTAAAGTTAAATGATAGAGCTAAAAAGGATAGAGAAAGAAAACTTCTAACAACCCAAGTGATGAAGCCTCTAGTAAGTACATATATTCAACACCTACACACATAATATCGAGGGAAAAATGTTGGGGATGTATAGGGGTTTTCCTTAGTCAAATCCTCGTTTTGGTGTTCCCACCTCCACAGACAGTCAGATAGAGAAAGTGAAAAAAGTAAACAAATATGGAGTCATAAAAGAAATTCCCGCTCAAGGAGGAAAATCTATATCATGAGATAGATAGATAGAAAAAATAGTAAAATGCTTAGAAAGGGGATATGAGAAATCCAAAGATGCTCAAAGACACAAGATAAGCAAGATAGATATCAGCTACAAATCTTGATGAAGCCAAGGAGAGAGACAAAGTTTCGAGAACCAAGAGAGTTGCAAAGAGTGTTGTTCAAACTTGAGAGATTGAGTGTTGTAGAAAGATGTAGAGACCTGTGCAAGCAAGAGAGCAAGAGAAGAGAGTGTGCCCAAGAGGGAGAAATCAAGAGAGAGGCCCAATGGATTGAAAAGATAGCTTTTAATGAAAGAATAGGGGGAAAAGAAGCTTCCTGATCTATTACTAGGTATCTCAAGTTGTTACCACCAATAAAGGTAAGTGGCAAGTGGAAAAAATGCTTGAAAATAGTCATTTGAATGTTAAAATGTCATGGGATGCTAGCGTAGTGCAAAGACGTCTGCATGCGAACACTTAAGTGGATTAAGGATGCTTAAGCGGATGTTTAAGCAGATCTGGGACGTGTAAACAGATGTTTTTAAGTGAATCTAGGATGCTTAAGTAGATGTTTAAGTCGATCTAGGATGCTTAAGTGGATGTTTAAGTGGATCCAGAATACTTAAGAGGACATTTACGTGGATCTCCAATACTTAAGTAGACGTTTAAGCAGATCTAGGACACTTAAGCGGATTAAGGATGTTTAAGCAGATTTAGGACACTTAAGTGGTGCATTAGTGTCCATACACATTATGCTACAAAAATGATGAGAATAAGAAAAGCACAAGGGTCAACGCAAAGCTAATGTGCAAAGGTAGTTGCCGAAAAGGGGTCTTGAGCATCTTGAGAGGGGAAAAGGGCTAATGTAGGGGCTAAAATAAGCCTACACAAATGCTAAGGGAGTGGACAATAAATCAGGCGCAAGAATGTATGTGAAATTGCAAGGGGTGTAATTTTACGACATTACATTTTACCCCCACTTTAGCAAGCATATGAATCTATAGTAATATGCATGCTAAAGGAAATTTACTAGGAATAAATAACATCATGATGCCAAAAAGATACTGTAGAGGAAGTAGATAGCTCTTTGAACAAAGGAAGCATGGCCCCAGGCTAAAGACCAACAAAACAAGCACATTAGACAAGAAATACCTACACAAGACAACAATGTTAGAACATAAAAATCCATTACATCATGGGGTTAGAACATATAAACACATACACAGGCACACAAAAAGCTAAAGGATTTGAGTTAGAAAAGTAAAAGAGACCTTGATGTATAAGGTCATCTCAATACTATGTGTCATCCCTAAATTAAGAAATAACACATAGAATAATTCTTAAATGGAAAGAATAATGTAAGGATTGATTGCTTCAATAGAATAATACACCCAAAATATAGGGAAGCAACCAATGTTGAAGAGATAAATAACATATATTCAGGGTGAAAAAGATGTAGATCTTCAATTTGGTATACACAATTGAGAAGAAAGAGAGTTTACTAGAGAGAGAGAGATGGAGAAGCTAGAAAGGAATGAAAATTATAAGAGAGATGGCTCCATAGGTCCTCAGACCCAAGGAGAGTTAAAAAAATGTGCCACAGATCTACAGACCTATGGAAGGTGAACAAAAGGATCTGCAGGTATTCTCTCCTATAGAGTTGAGCAAATTGCACCGAAGGCCCACATACCAATGGTGAATAGATCCCATAGGATGTAAGCACTTTACAAGTCCTCAGACTTCCAAAGAAGGCACCCCAGGTACTCTCTCATGAAGGAAGCCCAATTTAGGGGACTCTGCACAATCTGATTAGGTCCTCAAAGGTGCTTGATCCTACAAGGTAAGCTTGATCCAAAGAAGCTTTATAGGTTCTTGATCCCATAGAACAAGACTAATTAGAGAAGCCTATGGCTACTGCAGGTTGCATTGTACTTGACAGTCATAGAGAAGGTAGGTCTAGTCAGGCTTCCCCCAAGCTATATGTTAATGAATTCATTTAAGAGAACAAGCTTTCAAGGGGATCCCTCAGGAACCCATTCAAAAGAAAAGGGGTCCACTCAAGGGACACTTCTCTTGAAAGACATAGTGAAGAGAGGGGGTCCTTTAAGGGGAAAAAATATCTACAAAACAAGTTATTACTGTCCCCAACATATAAGGGAGGAGAACCATGCAAGATGCTTAGAACATATAGGATATATGTAAACCTCAATATCACTTGTCATTTGAAGAAGAGGTAGGTGCATCAACAAATAAATGAATGGAACCTAAATCACAAAGTTGTTATATGTTATTATTCAAGGCCTTACTTCACAAGTGGAATGGCCAAAGACTCAATGGTATGCACAAAAAGAATGTTTTTCTTTATTATGCTTATGGTATTTCTTACATGTAGGAGAAGGAAGAGTAATCAAGTTGGATTTTAGAAGCCTCAACAAAATACACTCTTTCTTAGATAAGAATGAGGAGCAGGAATAAAACCCTTCTCTTGTGGAGAAAGACTCGACTACTCACAAGAAGAAGACATGAAGATAGAAGACAATGGAGGATGAATCAATCCAAGGGAATGAGGTTAAGCAGGATTCATGTCATTCAACCATGGTTTCCATATAGATTTTTCATTAAAGCAACCAAGCCCCAAATTATTCTTATGAGGTGCACATTCTATAGGGACCTAAATGCCTTGTTCATTATGCCCACAACCTTTATGGCCATAACCATATTTAGAGGCAAGCTTAAAGCCAAGGCCATAACATGTTTATAAATCTTGAGGAGGGGGGTCTTCAAAGAGAGCATTATTCCAACAATGGGGATTATACTCCTCTATGAGATTTCCATCATCCTTCTTGAAAAGACTATAAACAATATCTTCTTTAACATATAAGTGTGATCATCTTGCTCAAAAGGAGGAGGATCAACATTAAGAATGTTACAATTGGCATTCACATTACCCTTGATGTAGAAGAATGACCATCTTCGATAGTGGGTTTGGATGATGTTATTGGAAGGACTCAGTGGATTGGGTTGACTTTATATTCTCCAATGAAGGATTATGTAAAGTCTAAAGAACCCAAATCATCACCAAGACATACATTTCCTTGAAAAGAGGTAGAAGGAGCAAACTTAATATTTCTTGTTTCAAAAGGATCTTCTTCAAGGACATCTATCTCAAGAGTATCTTGTGCAATAGGTACTGCATGAGTAGACATCAACACATTGGAAGAAACATCACCACGAGACCCCATTTCTATGAGGTGCATTGAAGGGATAAAAGTAGGCACAACTGAAACCTGATCAGTAGTTGCCATCTCACATAAGTGCATAGCCTCAGGGTCAGCCCTGATTGTGAATACTTGATTATTGCAAATGAACTTAATATATTTATGCAAGGTAGACGAGACTACACCCACAACATGAATCCATGGTCTACCAAGAAGAATATTATATGGTAGTTTTTTTGACATAACATATACAAGGGTGGGTGCAGTAACTGGTCCCAACCTCAAAGGCAAGACTATTGTGCATAGAGATTTTTGATCGACATTATCGAACCCACCAATGAAAACATAAGAAGCATTAAGAGAAGATGAATGAATATTAATCTTAGTCAAATCAATGCTACATACATTAAGTTCTAAACCAATATCAATGAGAGTATGTCTAATACTGATAGTATTACTATTAACTATAATCATTAAAGGATCTGCTTGTTTCTACACATCTGGTGGTGGAAGTTCTTATGGATAGAATGTGATATTCAACAAATCCATGAATATGAGCCATCAACACATTAACATCCGTCGACCTAGTAGAGGTAGGAAAGAGGATATTCTGCAAGGATTCTTGGAGCATACCTTGATAAACCGGAGCAGATTGAAGCAAGTCCCATAGTGAGATCTTAGCTAGAGTAATGCAGAGTTGATTGATAAGATCATAATCACTAGGTGCTTTAGTAATAGATTTAGGTGCTTGAGAAATACTTTGTTGAGAAGGTGGTAATGTAGGTTGATTGAAGTTTTATTTATTCCTTCTAGTCTCATAAGTATGGGAAACAACTCTATAAGAGGGAGCCTTAGAAAGGTCGGGAGAATCACTATCAAATGGAACACCATTAATAGAACAAACCCTTCTAGGAGATGGAATAGGTGGAGTTAGGTAAATGACCAGTCTCTTAAGCCTTTCAGGGGCAACAAAGACATAGATAACATTTATAGAATCATCACAACTAGTGAAATAATTATTTGAAGAAATATTCTCAACATTGATCTAGGGAGGATCAAATGTGGAAGGAGATTCATCATTCATTAATGCATCATCTCTAGAGCAAAGTGCATTGGAAGAGAGAAGAGATTCATCATTCACTAATGCATCTTCTCTAGAGGAGAGTGCATTGGAAGAGAGAAGAGATTCATTATTTACTAATCCATCTTCTCTAGAGGAGAGTGCATTGGAATGAAGAGAAGGTAGAGTAACATTAAGAAAGGTATCAATGATTTCATCTTCCTCCAACAAGATATCCTCTGAAGCAAGAGAAATTTCATGAGAAGGATCACTGACACTGAGTGAAATGGGTAAAGCCAATTCACTATTACATGCATGAAATGGAACATCATTAAAACTTTTAATAAAACTAGATATTGAACTAATAAAGAGGATACTAAACTCATTTTGGAAATAATAAGTTAAAGAAAATAAACACTGCATAAACAAGTCAGTCGAAGGTCGACACATCACTTTGAAAGTATGGAGGTGTTTTCACATCGGGTTCACCAAAATGTAGAGAAGGGGGATTCACTACTCATGAGTCTCTTTATTCTCTAGAGAATCCCAAGGCGCAAATTTACCTAAACTACAAGTCAGGGAACAAAATGAGAGTTTCAAAATTAGAAAGAGCTAGTCACAAAGGTTCTCTAGACAAACTGATGAGCTCTCAGCTAAAGGATGTCACTGCAAGATAAGGATGATAGCATGATTCGCTAGACTCCCTGAGGTGTATTGATATCTTGTAAAAACCAGAAAGCAAGAATATCCCAGAAAACAACTTAGTGACTACTATCAATAAAATTGCTAAGGAATTTCAGAATACAGAAAAGTAACATAAAGTAATATAACTAGGAATAAAGTAAAGTTAAATGATAGAACTAAAAAGGATAAAGAAAACTTCTCACAACAACCAAAGTGATGAAGCTTCTAGTAAGTAGATATCTTCAACACCTGCACACATAAGATTGAGGGAAAAATGTTGGGGCTATATAGGGGGTTGCCTCAGTCAAACCCCCATTTTGGTGTTCCCACCTCCACAGACAACCAAATAGAGAAAGTGAACAAAGTAAAAAAATATGGAGTGATAAAACCAATCCTCGCTCAAGGAGGAGAACCTATATCATGAGATAGATAGATAGAAAAATAGTAAAATGCTTAGAAAGGTGCTATGAGAAATCCCAAGATGCTCAAAGACACAAGATAAGAAAGATAGATATCACCTACAAAGCTTGAGGAAGCCAATGAGAGATACAAAGCTGAGAGAACCAAGAGAATTGCAAAGAGTGTTGTCGAAACTTGAGATATTGAGTGCTATAAAAATTTGTATGCAAGAAAGAGAGCAAGAGAAGAGAGTGTACCCAAGAGGGAGAAATTGAGAGAGAGGCCCAATGGATTGAAAAGATAGCTTTTAATGAAAGAATAGGAGGAGAAGAAGCTTCCTGAGCCATTACAAGGCATCTCGAGGTGTTACCACCAAAAAAGGTAAGTGACAAGTGGCAAACATGCTCAAAGATGGTCATTTGAAAGCTAAAATATCATAGGATGTTAGTGCAAAATGCATACATCTACGTGCGGAAGCTTAAGATGATTAAGGATTCTTAAGAAAAATTTTAAGCAGATCTAGGATGCTTAAGGAGACATTTAAGTGGATCCAAGATGCTTAAGCAGATCTAGGATGCTTAAGCAGATGTTTAAGTAGATCCAAGATGCTTAAGCAGATGTTTAAGTGAATCTAGGAAACTTAAGTAGATTAATGATGTTTAAGTGGATATAGGATGCTTAAGTTGCATGTTAGTGTCCATACACATTATGCTACAAAATGATGAGAATGAGAAAAGCACAAGGATCAATGCAAAGCGAATGTGCAAAGGTAGCTACTAAAAAGGGCTCTTGAGTATCCTTAGAGAGGAGAAAGGATGATGCAGGGGATAAAATGAGCTTACACAAATGCTAAGAGAGTGGTTACTAAAATGGGAACAAGAATGTATGTTAAATTACAAGGCGTACAATTTTATGACATTACACAACCCTTAGGTAAATGAACTCAATGTTATAATATTTAGATTTCCTTATGCTTGTGGACTGGGGTAAAGTTCAAATAACACTTTTGGGAGAAAAACTAAAAAATAGTGAATCAACATAATTATGCCAATTCAAACTTGAAACAACAATATGGAACTCAATATTGGGTTAGTGCAAGATCATGGGGGTCCAAACTAGGCCCTTAAGTTGCAATGAAAATTCAAAAAAATAGAGTTAGGAAGCTTAACATAAAAAATTGAATTGGTTATTAAAATAATATAAAAATATGTATGAACATAATTTGTAGAAAATTGAATTTAGTTTCTAAGACACTAGTCCTCTTTTGGAAAAAAGTTAATCTATTTGGTGAAAATTTTAAATTTCAATGCAATAGTATTATATTTTTAGGGAAAATAGAAAGCAAGTGTATGTCTGACCAACCTAAGTACAAGAAAAATATAATACATTTTTTTGAAAATTTCAATATAAGTAGAGGACACATGCCCAAATGTGCTACATTTTTTTTCATGATTTTTTTGCAAGTAAATAATTTATCATGAATTTTTTATTAAAATATTTTTAAAATATTAAAACTTGTTTGTTTGACCACCATAACTTGGTAAAAAATTTATGAAAATTATTTTTTCTTTTCTTTTATCGTATAGTATGGGAAGCATAGAATGTGTTGCATCTTTTGAATTCAAAAAATGTTAAATCGTTTGAGAATTATAGATTTTTTTAATCAACTTATCAATTAGAACTTTAGTCAGAATGCATCTAGGAAATCAATAATAATAATCTATTTAATTCAAAATAATTCAAATCTTATATTGGTGGAAAAATGAATATTTAATCAATAAACCCTTTTAATTTCATCAAATTCAGATAATAAAAATGTCGTCAGCCACTTTTGGGTCATATCACCACTTTTTTGGTGCAGGGCACCATGTGAATTTCATGCCTCCATGAGGCAACTTTGTAATTTTGAACCTTGGTTGTGTCTTGTTTGTAATGAGGTAATATTTGGACCATGTCTAATGTACTTAAGTAATTTGAATAGGTTTCTAGGCAAATTGTGGTGTCAAGTTGTTAAATAATGCAAAATCTTGGAATTGTTGTCAAAAATGCAAAAAAACAAAAGTGCAAGAAATGGAATATGAAGAGTCACTTTGTAAAGGGAAAATTTTTGGTCATTGGAAAATCAAGGGGTAGGTAAAATAATTGATATAATATGTTTAAAGAGCCTTGTGAAGGCAAGAAAGGGGCTCATATAAAGTTGTATCTTGAAGAATTTTTGAATAAATACTCTATTTTCCTACAAATTTCAATGTTTTCCCTATTTTTGCAAGCATTGTATGGCCTGTAAATTATCACCAGGCCATAATATTTATGTTTTTTGATAGAGTAGTGTATTAACTCTCAAATAAACTTGATTTGAGGAAATTTTATTTAGATTTAAGCTTGTTTGAGTCATTTTTCTATAAACTGTCCTAAAGCCCTCATTTTAAGGGTTTGAGAGTCTAAAAAGGGAATAAATAGCCATTCCATCGATGGAAACATTTGTAAATTGGTGGAATCGGTTAGTTTAGGTTTTTTTTCAATTTGATTGTGTTTTTAGGTGCAGGGGAAGGCATGTGGCGTGAAATTATTGCTGCCCTAGTGGATTTTTCACGATTTTTGAGCATGAATGCATGGCTACAAGTTAGGGTTTGAAGAAAAGACTTTGGAATAGAGTTGGAAATGGTTTAATAAGAATGTACAAACCATATTTGATGTTTCTTGGCCCTTGGTGAAGAGTTTGGAGGTCATTAGCACAAAGATCCAATAAACCCTCATGCAAACTAGCTAAATTAGGCCTTTTGGACAACAGGACAGTCACATTTTTTAGGTCACTTTTCAAAATATCCCTAGTCACCTGTTGGATATGTTAAAGGAAATCCAAAATGATATCTATAATTTCAATTATTTTTTTGTTTTGAAGAGTATTCTAAAAGTTATGCTCTTTTTTCTCGATTTGGAGTATTACAAGTAAATAGGCCTCTTGGGTATGAACTATGGAATAATGAAGGAACCAGTGTTCTAAGGGAGTTTGGTTGGTTTAATCCAGTCAATATTATGACATCTAAGGCGTATCAGAGGTTCATTGAATTTTTTTTATCTTCAAACCTCCATTTGGTGTATTTGTAGCCTTTGAAACCATGTTTCATTGAAGTGAAAAACTTTTCCAATCCTGCTCAAAGGTCTTCAATCCTTCTTCAATATAAACCTACAACACAAGCACAAGAGAGAAAATTGTTTTTTTTGGTAAATGGAAGCTTTCCTTGGTCAAACCCTATTTTGGTAATCAAACCTTGAATTGAAATAAAGCATGAAAGAGGGAATGAAGAATGAACAATTCTTTGTTACCACTCAACAAACCCTTGGATGAATCTTTGAATTTAGATCTTTAAATTTCATGAAATGGCTTCAATGGATGTGGATCTTGATGCTTGAATTGATGCTTTGAATGCTTGATTTGAATCTTGAAACCTATGTCACAATGTTAGCTCTAAAACCATGCATGATACAAGAAGACTTTGACATGATGGTTGGATCTTGAATGCTGCAATAAATCTTTGATAATTCAGCTCTTGAATACTACTGATCATAAAATTTTCTCGTGTAAACTTTCTCTCTAAAACTTCTTGAAACTTAGACTTGAATTGATAAAATAACCGTGTATTTATTGGTATGTATCCTTAATTTCCTGAAATTTAAATATTACAATATGAGATTGAAATGTGTATTTTGGGACCTTAAAATACCACCAAAAGCATATTTTAAATTTAGGTTCAAAGGCCTAGGGAGGACCCATTTTTCCATGGGTGAATGGGTCCTAGGTCCCTATTCCTGGAACACACATTGCTCAAGGTAAAGTGTTATGTGTTGGAATTAATTGTTATTGGGTTTCCCCTTTGGAAAATGCAATTTATTGGGCTTGTAGATGTAAAATAGGGCTTATTAAGGCATAATTAAGTTCAATTTAATTTAGGAGGGCCTAAACAAAGTGTGAAAATGTAAACGGATATATTTTTCTACACTACATTTAGCCCCCACTTTAGTGAGAGGATGACTTTGCGTGAAACTCACACTAAAGTAGGTAATCAAGATAGGTCTAATTGTACAATTGTTGGAAATATAAGATGACAAAGGTAAAGGAGGAGGATCAAGCCCCTAAGATCTAAGATCTCATGGAAAACCAAAAAAGGCACAAGGAGAAACATTCCTATGTTAAACATATATATACAGCAATGGCAAGATACTCAATCATACAATGCTAAAGAATCAAAGAAAGAAATAAAAAGAAAATGAAAAAGGGTGTTTCAAGCCTTGACTATTTATCCAAATTGATGTGGACCAGGCCTTAGTTGTTTTTCCAAAAAACATTTACAAGTGAAACCCACTATCTACTATGCAAACAATAATGAATGCTCACAAAGGCTAGTGAAATCTGATATCCACTAGGTAAGCCCCCAAGAGTGGAAAATGAGAGAGTATTATTATACTCTTATAACTGTGCACCAAAGTTATAACTACTAATCAATTTGACAAGGCACCACACAATATGAACTTTTAGTTTCATAAGGCTTAGCAAGCTACGTTATACTAAACACTTATGATCAAACATGGCCCAACTGGTAATAAAGGTGTGTTTGATAGGATATTGTTAGGTCCTATCTCTTTAGTTGATAAATACATTAATATATCGACTGGGTAATGTTCAAAGGATATATGTTATAGAAGGAATCTTGATTATATCTCTCTCAGGTTTTGTAAATGTTGGAACAACTGAAATGAAACTCTAAATTAAGAGACCACTAAACTTAGAAAGTAGGAAATCATTTATCTAGAAAGCTTGAAATAACTAAACTAGAAATCAAAATATTATGAACCTAAAAAGCATAACAATTAAACTAGAAAACATGCAAATGATTAAACTAAGAAGCATGCAAATTGTTGAAGAAGAAAAGCTTGTAAAGAAAATATGAAATATCTATCCAATAAAAGATAACAATATTAACAACTAACAGAAAATGATTTAACAATTTGAAAATAACACATGAAAAGAGGTGCTCTGAAACTTCAAACAATAGAGCTTAAAGATTACCAACTCGACTACAACCTACAAGATTAATCTTGACAGAACTACACACATGAAAATAAACTTCAATTCCAATTATCATTTTCTAAATGAAAGTAATAGAATTAAAAGTGGAGCACTTATCTATCTAATCTACAGTCCCTCAAGTGGCTAGCTCTCAGGTGCTCCTATGCCTAGTTCAGATCAAATACACTGGTAACACCAAAATTAATTTATTTAAAATAACTCCACTCACATTACTCAATAACTCCAAAGGTGATGGGAAAAACTCATTTTATTCATAAGAGTGTTACAACTCAGAAAACATAGTGACAACATAATGATAATCTTCTGTATCTCATTGCTTATGACAGTTACATATTTATATAAGAACAACTAATAATTTGATCCTATATTTCAGTTCATAAATTCTTCAACTAATTTTTAACAAACTAATGGACTTTAAAGCCCAAAATAAAACATTAAAGGGCTTGAAATGAGCCATAAAGTCTTCAAACTAAAAGATAACAGAAACAACAAAAACTTGGTCCCTCATGCATTCTCCTAAAGTTCTGGTGCTCATTCTTTAAGTGCTTATATTCAATGATGTTGAGGTCTGCATTAAATCTCTTTGACTGGTGTGATAATCGATTATGGTAATTGACCTGTACAATGCTTAAAAACTAAACCATTAAGTCAACATGAGTTAGATTATTTCAATTAATTTCAAGAAATAAAGATTATATGCCTTTTCACAAAAAAAATAAATTACTTATCCTAAAGACAATTAATTGGTAGGGTAAAGATGGCTGGAAGATGTGACGTTAAGTATTTATCTCATTATATTGATGAGGCTATTTGTACCTCATCATTTCCTCCCCTTCCTAAGCTCGCGTAGGTCTTCTTTCTCTTTGCTATGCTCCATGCCCTTCATTTCCCCTATTCTTGTTCAATTCCTTATTTTTAGCACTGAGATCATAAAAATCATCTGCCTCTGTATCCATATCCTCAGGTTCCCTTAGAAATCCCTGATGAAAAGTAACCCTTTCTACCCATCTCTCAAAACTATCATCACTTTGATCTTTGTTGATATATACTACAGGAGACGGTGAAGGAAGTATAGGAGGTGTTGGAAAGAGGCACTGCAAATAATTTTAGGTGTTTCCATTGATGGCCACCATAGTCAGTGACTGATCTGCATGTCATCATTTGCTCCCACTGGCAGTCAGTTTGCAAAATGTCAAAAGAATAGAGCATCTAGCAGTTTGGTTATCATCGATTCACATGCAGATTTTATGTTACTATTTTGAGTTGTGGATCTCATGGGAGGTTTATCAGTATATTTCTCATGTTATCTTGAAATATTAGTTCCTCGTACCAAGCTATGTGTAATTTTAGATATCTGGTTGATATCTTTTTATTTATCAGTGTTTTGTGGCCGACTAAGTTGATATAATGTGTTGTGAATATTCAAGGAATGTTTATTTGAATATTTTTGTGTTTGATAATTATGATTTGGGTCCAAACTAAGTTGTTGACGACTGTTGTGGATGCACATTGGATATTACTCAAGATTTGAGCTGACAGTTGCTAATATTTTTAAGTTTTATTGAAGCCAACTTGTAGCGACTAAATCCTTTGTTGTAGATATATATATAAGTGACCAGTTATGTAATTTTGTGTGTGCAAAAGATGTGGTGAAGGGTTTTTGCAATTATCTGAAGGTTGATTAAGTGATTATGCACAATTTCATTTTTGTATCAATATTTTTGTAGTGTGAGTTTGTGCAAAACAGAGCAAAATTGTTGAATCAGTCAAAACGATAGAAGATCGACTATTGAGCTTAACCAAAATTGTAATCAAGCATTTGTAGATGCTATTCCTTCACTTCATTCTCTTGGATATAATCCAAACGATTTTAAGGTAGTGAGCCTTTCTATTTTGAGTAGTGATCTCTAGGCAATGTGCCTGAATGCAAGTGCATTCCCATTTTGTAATATTTTCTTTTGGGTATACTCAAATTATATTGTGGATTGGCCATCCACCGTGGTTTTTCCCCTAACATGGTTTCCACATAAAAATCCTAGTGTTATGGTGTTGTGATTGTTTGCTTTTTGTTCATGCATATTTTTTGTTGAAAGCCTAAGTGAGTTAAATATCAAAATAATAAATATAATTTTTGCACAACACTAATTCACCCCCCCTCTTAGTGTTGCTTGTTTCCAACAATTGGTATCAGAGCTAGTTCCTCTAAAGAAGCCTAAAAACTTGGGGAGATCTTGGAAGGAGTTTTTCAATGGATACAAGCAGTCTTCAACAAAAAATTATGGTGGCCTTGGATGATCTTGAC
Organism: Sequoia sempervirens; assembly: GCA_007258455.2. Lineage (NCBI taxonomy): Eukaryota > Viridiplantae > Streptophyta > Pinopsida > Cupressales > Cupressaceae > Sequoia > Sequoia sempervirens. Next base: position 26,704,767 of record VDFB02072274.1, read on the forward strand.
CAGTCAAAGTCTAAGAACTAGGAATTGCAAGAAAATATTGAGAGTGTAGAGAAATTCATTTAGTCATTGAAAGACAAAATCAATGAATCAAGGGAGAAAAGAAAGGAATTGTGTGATCAACTTAAGCATAAGAACAGAAGCATGGAAGATGAACAACTCAGTCTTGCCTTGAAGGAGAAAAGAGAAGAGTGTGAAAGTTTTTCTAGAGAAAATGTTGCTCTAAAGCGTGAGATGGAATCTATCATGATGAAGATGACCGAGGAGATTGAATATAGAAAGAAGAATGAAGAAAAGATTGCATGATCCTTGAAAGAAAGATTTGAACAATATAGATGATTGGATAATAAATTGGAGCAATCTAAAAGCAATGAGGAAGTACTTGAAAAATAGCTTGATGATCTCATAAATGAACTCACTGCTGCAAATGAGTACAAGGAGAAGTTCAAAGCAAGCTTGGCCAAACTTGATGAAGTAATTAAGGGACAAAGGACTAATTGTGGTAGGCAAGATCTTGGATATGAAGAAGGAGAAAGTTTTGGATCTAGAAAAAAGAAATTCGGACAAGGGAGATTCAAGCAAGGAAATTATATGAATGGAGCTAGAAGGAATCCGGTAAGACAACCAAATGCTCAAAGATTCAATGGCTACTATTTTTCTTGCAAAAAAAAAGGTCATATTGATTCTCAGTGTAGGAGCAGGATGAACACAAGTGGACCATCATTCTTAGGTCAGTGCTTTAATTTCTATAAGTCTGGTCATAAGTGAAGTGAATGCAGAGTTGTGATGAATAGCTTTCATAGAGATCTTAGATGCTATGCATGCAATAGATTTGGGAATATCTCTAACCAATGCAAATCAAGACAAAATCAGTGGAACAATTGTCCTAGAAAGAGAAGTGTTGTGTGTTACAACTGCAACAAATTTGGCCACACTACTAGATTCTGTTGGAACAGAAGAGGTACGGTAAAACAAAACATGTAACAGGATGTTAAGGGAAAATATAAGGTCACTACTAATGTGATCAGAAGAAAAATGCAGAAGAAATGGGTGAAGAAGAATCCCTCTATTGAGATAAATGCTCCAGCACCACAATCTGCTTTTGGTAATTCCTCTAGGAATTAGTTTGAGGCCTTTAGCCTAGAGGGAGATGTCAGAAAAATCTTTTAACCCCCCACATGAAATTGATACTAGAATGTGGACCAGTCCAATAAGTTAATTGATATTTTTCAAATGTTGTTCAACCAATTGGAATCAGTAATGCAGAGTTTTGGAGAACCGCAGAAGAATCATCTATCATAGTACATGGAAACATGGTAACCAAATGAATTAGGGTTAAGGAATTTATTGCAGCTTGAAGTGTTAGGTGTGTGAATGATAAAAGAACATTTTCATCATTCATTTTTCACTTTGCATTTTGAAGGAAAGCAATTTTAAGAGCCTTGGAGTGAACTTTGTTGAATTGTGGAGAGATTCAAAGCATGAAGAAGAATTAGCGATCAAAATTTGATCCAATGGAAAGGTATTTATCAAAAAGCCTGTGAATTTTTGAAATTGCAATCATGTTCACTCCTCTGGTAGTTGAAATTAAGGACAAACCTTTTCCTAAATTCAAATGGCATCCTTATAAGTCTATTGAGACCATGCCCTTAGGAGCATTTTCATTTGTACCATATGGAGTATTGCACACAAAAGATATTAGGGCTTATATACATGCCAATATTGAAGAACTAGGAAGCTCTCAAATAATGAATATGTATTCCCATCATATAATTAGAGAGGATCTTACTGTAAAGCCAAAATTTAAAACCCTAGAAGAGAAGTACACGTAGTTTTCAAAATTTCCCATATTTGAAGAAAATGAATGGGTGTGATATGTTTTGAGCTGTGTTCATGTTGAGTTCATGTGGCTGGATGTGCCATTTAAAATTACGAAAGAGGCTATATGTGCAATCATGGGTCTAGATTCTACTCGTAGACTTACAGTCTTGAAATCCGTGAAGAATGAGGAGATTACTAAGGAAATAGGTGCTCAATGGAAAAAAAGGGAAATGACAATAGAAGTCATTGCTGAAGTGGATGTGAAATTTGCATCAATGGTCATTGCCTACATGATCTATCATTAAAGCCAGGATAATTTTGTATCTGGTATGGCCATCTATGTAGCATATGAGATGGTAGAACAAAATGTTGATTATAACTTGTGTGAGTTGCTCAAAAGTCAGTTAATGGAGAATCTGAGTAAAATCAAGAAAGAAAAGAAGAATACTTTCAAATATGGTAATTTACTATTATGTTTATTCTTTTATTTCATGAATGAGGTTCTAGGTGTTGGAAAAGTACATTGGAAAAATGATGAGCTTGTATCTATTTAGATAAGGAACATGTTTGGAATTGGTTATCAATAGATTAGGAATACTACCCTCTGGGGGTACTTAAAAAATTTCCATAATATGATGCATTCCAGGGAAAGAATTCCCACTTCAATTGTGGAAGAGTACAAAGATACTATCTGCTTCCTAGTGGATCTTGACCAATGTCATATGGAAGAAATTGATCACAAAATAATATGGATCATTCCTATGGGATATGAAGTAGAGGAATTTTTTTTGAAGATCTATGCAAACACTTCTTGAGTTCACCTCTGGATCTAGGAGAATAGAGGTTTGGAACATATGCAGAGAAAAGTATGTAGGTTCATATGGAATTAAAAAAATTGGTGATAGTCAAAAGAGTAAGAAAAGAAGTAGGAGTCTTTGCAGAAAGTATGGGCTTACTTGTAGAAGCTTTGAGAGAAGCAAGAAGAAAGAGAGATAAGGTTGAAGCAACAAAAACTGAGTCTACTAGTCTGAGAGTATCTTCTGCCTACAGTAGATCTACCAGGAGTTCCCCAACCCTATCCACTCTTGTAGCCAAGCTAGCTCAAGACAAGGCTTTTGGTAAAAGGAAGATGAATAAAAGCACAAGAGTATATGAAGCCGCTTCAAAAGATGAAGAAATTGAGTTAGAGGAAGATTTGAGAGAAATCAAAGCTACCAGAACTTAGGTTGTCAAGTTAAACAAGAGAAAATCTTCCAATAAAGAAGAAAAAGCAAAGGGGAAAATTGATAAACCTGGAATGTTAGTTGAGGAAGTTGAGAATGCAGTTATTAAGGATGGTAATCTTAAGCCCCTCTGTGAATTGTATGAAAATTTTGATGAATCCAGTCAAAGAATTCTTGAAGAAGCCACAATTAAACATATGAACATTTTCAATAAAGTTCTTGTTGAAATCATGTTTGGTTTACCCAAGAGTTTGTATGATGTTTTGGAGTCAAGAAGATTAAATGCCAAAACAAAAGAAGAGAATCTAAGGAAAATAATTCTTGCAGATCTATGTCCAAAAATGTCAATTGAGGAGATGAATTCACTCCTTGAAAAGGCCAAGAAGGATTGTAAAAGCAAGACAAGGGTGAATAAACTCATGATCAGTGAAACTGATGTTGTGGTTGGTGAAACTAAGAAAATTTTGGAAGTGTTTCTATTAAAGAATAAGATTAATGTTTCTATATTTTGCCCCTCTTTGGGATGATGTTCGAGATGATGAGCTTTGTGTCAAGTAATATAATTTCAAAGAAGCTAAGGTATGATAGAGGAAAATGGATGATGAAAGAAAGATAGGATGATGAAGAAATAAAAGTGGGATGATGATGCCCCTTCGAGAGGATAGGCGGGTTGGACAAACATGGGTATGCTCTCAAAATGAAATGATAAGGAGGGACAAGATGAATGATGTAAGATGGGAAGTGGATGAAGGAGATGAATGATATGTTATGCTATGAGAAAGTGAACAACCATGATGTTTGATGTAACACTAGACATGATGCACTAAGGTATAAGGACCAAGGTGATGATGTGTCTCGTGCCCCAGTGTAATACAACCTTGTCTAGATACAAGATATGAATATTAGTTGGAATAATTCAGATTTGATGCAAATGCAAGATAAAAACGATAACACACACAAGCAAGCAAGCATGCATGTACAAATGATACAAAAAAAACAAGGTATTGCCCCAATCAAGCTATAAAGTGATGATTAAGTGATTGATTTATAATGATGATTGATGATGATGGTGTTGTCATTGTAGGGAATGAAATATCCCTAGATCAAAACAAGGATGATTGATTAATTGATTGGTTGACTTTGATTGATTGGGTTTACAACAAGATTAGGATCAAGACCAAAGGATGTGATTGGATAATTTGGCAAGATTGATCAACTTGATTGGTATGGATTAAGGATTTCCTTGCAATTGCTTGGATTGATTCGATTGATTTGATTTGAATAAGTGGTTTGGAATGATATGATGAGTTATTTGATGATTTGATTGGATGAAAGGATGTGAGGAATTAAATAGAAGAATTGATGTGATTGGAATGATTTAGGTTGGAGCGATTTGATTAGAGGATTGATTGATTGATAATTTGAAGATTGATTTGAAGGAGTTGAATTGATGTGTTGAATTGTTTTGAGGAATTGATTGGAAGAAGTGATTTGGTTTGATTTTATTTCTTGGATTTTTTTTTTATATTTGATTTTTCTGTCTTTTTTTAGGACCTTTTTCCATTTTTTTGTATTTTTGGGGATATTTTGATTTTTTTAATTTTATTTTGAAATGTTTTGATTTTTCGATTTTCTAAATGTTTTTGAAATGTTTTTTTTTTTTGAAATGTTTTGATTTTTTGATTTTCTAAATGTTTTTTTTTTGGATTTTTGAAATGTTTTGAGTTGTCAATGGATAAAAAATTGGGTAGCCTTTGTGCTAGATACCAATGACAAGGGAAAACCAAGTCTAGGTGCAAGGAGATAGATGGAAGGGTTGGTGATATGATAAGGGATAAAAGGCTCATGATAGATGGATGGATGGAAGGATAGGTCATAGTGAATGGAATGGATGTATGCATCATAAGAGAGTGAGGATGTGATCTCCAAAGACTATGTCGCATAGGAATAAAATTCCCTATTCTAGGTACAATACTTAGGATTTTTATGGATAGAGCATATGACAATAGGATAATAATATGATTGGTTGGAAAGATGAGGTATATCAAGAAATACCCAAAACATGTTTCAACATCCCCCCCTATTTTTATCAAGTTCAAAAGGAGGAAGAGAGGATGAATGGACTCAATATGATAGGTATGTATGATGGCTAAAGATGGTAGGATGGTTAGATAGAATGATATGACATGAAAATGATAGGTTGGATAGATGAGACATTGTGCCCCCAAGTGTAAGTGACATAGAAGATCAACCTACACATGATGCCTATTTGCCCGGTTTTCATCATGGTACTTATCCAGGGTGCATGTTTACCAAGTTTTCACTGTTGGACAAAGGGATTTCTCTTTACTTTTTTTTTAACTTTTTGACTTTTTGATTGTTTGGATAGGAGGGACTCAAGTGTCTAGTTTCATAAAAGGTGATAGTCCCACTAGAGATGGATGTCATTGCATGGACCATGTCAAATGTGCTTAGAGATGTTGGTAGAGGGATGCATGAGAGGTAGATGGAATAGGTTGATAATGGATTATGATGTGGATTATGGAGGAAAAAAGTGGATTATGATGCAGATTATGTAGGGAAGATGATAGGGATTATATGGTACTTATGGAATAGATGAATGGGGAAGCTTAGCCAAAAGCATGGACCATAGGAAGGTGGTAGGGGAGATATGTAGGATAATGAGTGAAGGGTGAGGAGATGAAGGTATGTGGAATTTTTGTGAAATGGAAGGGAACCATGACCAATGGTTTCACACACTGTGATAAATGTTGAAGCTTTTCATGTGGACGGGGCATAGGAAGCAATGGAGATGTTTTCTTAGAAGGTGGTGGATGTAGTGCTTTTGGTACCCATATAGACTTCGTATTTTTATAATTTTTGTAATTTTTGAATAGAATGTGCATTTTGGGTGGAAGGGGATGGTTGGGATTTTTGTGATGTAGATGCCTCATTTGACTTGCTTAAATCCTTTTTCTTAGGGACCCAAACCATTTTAGTTCTAGCCTTTACTTTTGGAGGTATGGGATTATATAACTTTTAGAATGTGTTTTGCTTTGAATCTTTGCATTGATGCCCTAAGGCATGAGGATTTTTTAGATTTTTTACTTTATAGGTAGAGGCATTGAAATTCTTGCTTTTGAATCCCATGGGATAGGTGGAATGATTGGAAGCTTCATGTTTAGACAATGTGTGCATTTGTTGGTCATGATTAGGAATATTAGGGTATTTATGGATAAATGGATAGGAGGATTGGATGGTAGGGATATTAGTTGTTGGGAGTAACAGAGGTAGATTAGATGGAGGGATATTAGGATTTGGAAGAAATGGCAGAAAAGTGGATGGTGGAAGGTGTATGGTCACATGTTTTTGACATTTTGTAGGATGATGGAAGAGGGATAGCAACATATGTTTTAGGTGTATGATAGGATTCATGATGGAAAGTGGACTTAGGATGCATGGAGGAAATACCAATATCTTGAGATTGGTGTCCTTGGGGTGTATATCCAAGGCCATAAGAGCATGCAAGGACTTTGACATGGATGGGCTCCAAAATACCTTTTTCATGAAGTTCTAAGCCTTTACCTTGGTGGTTCATGTTTTGGAGTATGCAATGGACAGCAGCACTAGGTGTAGGTGGAATACTAGACACAAATTCCTTATTGGATGGATAAAATGAAGCAAGGGAAGATAATGGTTGTTGTTGTTCTAAGGAGGAACATTCATGAATGAGGGTGGAAAGACCAATAGGATATGATGGAGGACTTTCAATGGGGTTGATAGTGGGTGATGGAGGATCATTAGGATCTTGATTAGCATTGTGTTCACTTAGATCCAAGGTATTTTTTTAATCTTCTATGTGTGCTTGAGAGACATATGTCTCATCAAGGGAAGTGGATGTTTATGGATCATGGATAGGGATAGGTAGGGGGTGGATAGGAGAAATGGAGGTTTCTTGCTCATGGATATGTGAAGTGATAGGATCTTGACCATGGAATTCATAAAGTTGTCTAATAGGATCATCATGGCCTTCTTGATCATAGGTAAGATTGAATAGAGGGAAGCTTGATCGTAAATAGGACCAAGTATGTTATGAGTGGGATCATTAGATGGGCCTAGATCTTGATTAGAATGAAAGGTTAATGTTTCCTCATGCTTAGGATAATTCTCTTGACATAACTCTTGGCTTGCTTGAATGGAAGTGAAAGGGGGTGACTCTTGAATGGGCTCAACATGTTCTAGATGGTTAACAACATGGAGAAATGATGGAGGTTGACTTGGGCTTAATGGGGGAGACTCTTGAATAGGCTCAAGGGGGAAACTACATGAAGGGGTTGTAAGAATGGGCATGGTGTTTGAAGACTCTTTGGTATGTTTAAACATATTAGTTGGATGACATGGCGATGCTTGATTCCTTGCTAGTATCCCTTGGGTCACATCCTTTGTAGGTGGATGAATGGATGTTGGTAATGCCATAGGTTTTCTCTTGAAAGTTTTGAATTTAGGGCATAAATATGATGGAGGAGTAGATGATGGTGACGGTAATGAAGAGTTTGATGGATTAGAAGGTGGAGAGGCCAATGGATTAGGACTAGGACATGGTGGCTTAGAGATAGGAATTTGATTTGATGGTGGTATGATAGAGTTATAGGGTGTATGAACTAGATTGGTATTCCCCTTGTCAAATGGAACATGAGAATTTAAAGGCTCTTGATTTAGTTGCCAAGGTAGACTTAGTCTCCTATGTTCTTGTTGTGATATGGGTGGGTATGTTGATGTGACATTGACATGATTGGTAGATGGGTTAGGTTGGCATGATGATGAAGGTGACACATAGGATTGTGGTTGAATGTGTTGGGGTTGGAATGGTGTTTGGACTTGTTCTGGTATGATTTGTTGCTGTGATAATGATGGAGGGGTTGCATAGGATAATTGTTGTTGAGAGGTGGATTTATATGGATAAGGGTTGACATTAGAAGAGGTGTGATAGGTTGATGAAGGGATAGCATGATATGTGGATGGATGAGGTTGATATGATGATATAGGTGACTAGATTGGGTGTTGTGCTTGTTGGATTTGACAAGTGGCCATGGGGTATTGGGATTGTGCTATGAGTTTTTGTATTTGAGATGATTGGTTTGTTTGAAGTTGAAATTGTTGGATGATGCCTTGGAGCCCATGTATAATTTTTTGGTCTAAGGGTTGTGGTGCTTGATAAAGTGATTGGAGGAGGTTTTGGAATTGGGACCTACTAGGTCTTCTAATGTTGGCATGGTGTAAAATTATTTTGATTGGATTAAAGAGATGATGATTAGGATATGATGTGGAATGACAAGATTGTATGATTTGGATGATGTGGCAAGTATTTATTGGAAGTTTGACTTGGGAAATATCAAACACAATATCTCACAAGTAAATGCATGAACACACACACCAAACACAATGATAATTTTTTCTTTCAAGATTAATTGTTATGATTAAGAAAACACTTGAATACAAAACAACAAGTCTAATGATAGTCAAGTGGGTATAGACAATTACATCTTAAACTAGGATGCACAAGGTTGACTAGGGATGACTTGAAAGGAAAATCCTGCCACACAGTTGAGAGAAAGGGGTAACCCACCCTTCACCTTCACTTCCCAAAGGTATAAAGTTCTTCGGGGCTTAGACAAGAGTGACAAGATTTCAACTCCCAAGGAGGCATGTCTTGGGATTCACACCTTGACTAAGGTCATCCCTTCGAGGGATGTGTGATCCAAGTAGGCCTGCTAAGAAGGGTATGACAAAAGCGAACCAAGTGAGGTGTTTTGGAGGACACACACACTTGATTCACACTCGTAGCTATTAATTTCCCTTTAGAAAATAAAAATGTATTTAAGAAAACAATGGAAGCACTTGTTCTTCTTAACCCAAAGACAAAATGTGTGATGGAAGAAAATGGTTCTTTTTAATCCCAATTTCAAAGTGTGATTGCAAACAAGATGTATGTTTTAAAGCCCCAAATCCAAATGTATGACAAACAAGATTAAGAGATGAAAGATAAAATGTGTGCACCTAGACTTTCTTTAGATCCAATTCTTTGTCCACTTGATCCAATTTGTCTTTTGAAGTGTTCATTTTTTTGCACATTCACAAAACCAACTACAAAGCCGAAACCCTAACAAGGTAATTGATGACTAATATTAGAGGGTTAGCTAGTCAAGACAAATCTTCTTTTTTGAAATTTTTTTGGCATAAAAAATAAAAACACATAGAATAGACCCTTAAATTTTAAGAGCTTTCCCAAAAATGTAAAGAAATCTGAAAAATTTGCTATTTTGCACCCAAAATTATTTTTTCATGAAAAATTATAAAAACTTCAAAATAGGTCCAAAAATTCTATTATTTTGACTGAAGGTACCTAACATCATCCCACATCTGTAGAATTTTTTTTTGTGAAAATATCCACAATCGTTTGTGAGATATAAGCAAATCTTTGTAAAACCTTAATTTTCAAAGATCTATTTTTTGTCTAATTATTTTTCATCTAAATTAAAAACATAAAGAATAGACCCCTATTAGAATCTAGAGATATTTTCAAAAATATAAAAATATCTTAAAAAATCACTAATTGGTTTTCAAAATTGTTTTTTTTATAAAAAATAACAAAAAAATTATTAAAAATTAAAAACAGATCCAAAAAATCTACTTTTCAGACTAAAGGCTATTGATATTGTTCCCAACCTAAAAAATATGTTTAGTGAGAAAATACATAGCAGTTTGAGAGATATGGTTGAATCTTTGTAAACTAGGGTTTTGTCCAAAAATGATGTGAAACCTACAACAAAAAGGATCCAACTCCAAAATTCCTCAAAATTTCTCAAAATATTGAGCCAAAAATTACTTAGGGGGTTCAGGTTGGGTTCACCAAAATGGATATGAAAAAATTGGATAAAATAAAAATGATAAAACAATAACATGTATTACATGATCCAAATATTCAAATACCTCAAATAGATGCAATGATGGATGAATTATTCAATTGATTTGATATGTTGGTTGCTCAATTTAGTAGCATAACATTGAGATGGAGGTGATAGATGAATGATGATCGATAGAAATGGATAAATCATTCAAGGATGATTTTGGAAGCATATGGATACTTGAAGAATCAACCCCACAAATGGCTTATGAGAGGGCTGATTTATAGGCAAGGTCTAATTTGGATTGATGGTTGACATTGGATGTCAATAAGATGTCTTAATCAATGGCCAATATTAAAAGTTATAGTATGAAATAGGGTTAGGGAAAAAATAAGGCAATGATAAGGATTAATGGCCAAGATTGAATTATAAGATAATTCAATCAAGGGTGGAAAATGAGTGAGACAATAGAAGACAAGTATGGCACGAATAATGAGGTTGGTAAAGAAAAATAGGTTGTTGGAGAAAATTAAATAATTATAAAATTGATTAATTTGGGAGGGAAGGTTAATAATTAAATAATAAAAGAATTATTTAATTATAAAAGACATGTGACATGTTGAATTTTGAATTAAATAATAATTTAATTCAAGTGTGGATGAAAATTACAAATTAGTAAATAATTAAATAAATAAAATTTATTTAATTATAGAAGAAGAGGATAATGAATAATTACATAATTAAAATAATTATTTAATTATAGTAGAAAATGAAAATAATTTAATAAATAAGCATTTATTTAATTGTAGAAAGAAAGGCGATAATTAGTGACGTAATTAAATAAACAAAATTTACTTAATTAATCAAGGGAAGAATAAAGGAAAAATGAATTAATTAAATATTTAAAACTTATTTAATTAATAGAGGAATATGACCTTAAAAGATAATTAAATAATTAAAATTATTTAATTATGCAAGTAGGAGGAATTGATACCAAAATGTGGGTTCATAGGCGAAGGACAATTTTTAGTGTCTACAGTTATTGTTATATTTGCTTTATACATTCTCTTTAAGTTGAATGCCCAAGAACTATATTGTGAAATAGAAGGGATTCCTATGGGGGTATCTCATTTTTAATCCAATAGTTTTCTCTACATGTGAATACTCCCTTGACCAATCCTACCATTGAATCTAATTATGCATGGTGGACAAGATTGATCTCAACTGAACTTCACCCACAAAGAAATTAACATAAAAATTTGTATAGTCTTCTCAGAGCAGATTATGGACAAAGAATTCACATAATAAATCCTGTTGATCAGGAGTTGACTCAACAAATATCTTGAAAAATTATTTATCATCAGGATCATGCGGCTAGTTATGGTAAATTCTAAGCAACTTCCATCTTAGGAGTTCTTCATTGACGAACATAGAATATAACATAGATGGTCTTCTACAAGCCAACAATAACTCACCTATTTTACAAGCATCTTGTTTAGCTCTATACACTTTGTCAAATGATTCCTTTAACGGTACTAACTCCTTTTTTAGCCTATAATTTTCAAATTTTACATCTCTCAGGAAGTAGTATCTCTCCATCTATTTCATCAATAATGAAGGGATACGTACCTGGAACCATTCTAAAACAATAGGTTCAGTTTTTGTTCCCTTAGATTCCATTATTGGCTTGGTGTCACTTTCCTACAAGTCCTATTCTAACTCCACAATTCTACTCACAGAAGCATTAAGTTTAATTCTCTACTTGTTCCTTTCTTCTTCAAAAGCATTAAACATTTGTATAAAATTAATTTTCAAACCTTGGATGTGCTTGTCTTTCTCAGAAAAATCAACCATATGTTGCTCGCTTTCCTGATTCCATTTTTGTATTAGATATTGCAACTACTCAATAACCTTGTCTTTTTGCTTCATCTACATTTTCAATTTTGTAATCTATTGATCCATTTTACTTATAATTTCAACATGTGCCTCTATTTCCTCTTGTTGTTGGGTGATCTATTCTTCATTTCTCTGTAACCAAAATTTTAATTCAGTAATTTCTGCTTCAAATTTTCCTAATTCTTCTACTTTTTGACCATATTCTTCATCCCCTACATTAACAGAAAAAGGAGGATTAGGGATTTCCATATCAACATGAAGTACATTTTCCTTGGTACTAGGTACATTTTCATCATCAAATAAAATTGTCTTAACAACTCTATCAAGAAAAGGAGAGAATCGTCCCATAGGTTCATCTTCAATATCCACAAAATGTGGCAACTATACTCTTCCCTCTTTGTGTTTCATTGGAGATGGTGTTCTCTTCTCTTCAGCCTTGGGAGATTGATCAAATTGTTTCCCTATTTCACTTATTTCCTCATCCCCAGGCTAATTTTTAGTTTCCAATATTCTTACTCAAGTCCTAAGATTTGTATTTTTAGAGGTACTTCCTGTATCATAGGCCGTAGTTTCAATGGACTCAATAGATAAACTCTTTCTTATCTATAGAGGAGGGGTTGTTTGTAAAGTGTCTTTAGTCTTCCTCTTCCTCTTACGAGGAGGCTCTTCTCCTCCAAAATGCACAATTTATGCATCCCCTAACTATCCTGGGGTTTCTAACACATCAAGCAAGGTTTTCAGTGCATCATCGCTAGGAGCCATTGAAGTCTATTGGGATTTAGGAGCACCTAAGGCTTCAGAGGAGGATTCTTCTAAAGATTGGTCTCTTTGTTCGGATGACTTGCCCTCCTCAAGAGGTCTTTCATACTCCACTTTTTCAAATTTTCATAGAAATTTCTACCATTTCTTTTCAAGCTTTTTATGAAAATGGTACTTGCATATCAATTGTACAAGGTTGTGGTGCTTGAGTGGCCCTGTCCCAACTTTATACCTTTCTATCATGGTGGTAACTGAATGACACAAAAATTCTCGTAAATTAACCCTAATAGAAGGGCCTTTAGTGCCATGGAATAAATGAATAAGCAGACACAAAGGGGGTCCTACTACCGTGGCTATTTGTCCTTCACAAGAAAAATATTTTATTATCCAAGCTACGATAGTTCTCTAGGGTTCTGGGATAAAATTTATATGAAAACCTTTGTTCTTTCCCCTAGTACTTATAGTGATTATAGGTTGACGCTCCCCTTCCCTTTGAAACAATTCTACCATTCTTTGATAGGTAATTTTGATAGTTTTAATCAAGTCAATTCCTCTATTCTCAAGACCAGAGAGATGAGCAATTATTTTCGGACTTACTCGGAAACGCTTGCCACATGCCACAGTTTTTCCATCTGCAAATTTTTTTGTGAATTCTCTTACTAGTTGCTTGGTATATCCCTCAAACGTTTTCATAAATTCAAGCCACCCAAATTTTTGAAATAGGCTTGCAATGTTACTCAATGCCAATAATTGAGCTACTGAGGCTAGTTGAAACTTTTTCTTGGCTCCTACCATTTTATCTTCCCGTGTTGCTCTACAAAATTATGTAGAAATTATGTAATGCTCAACTTGTTTTAATCAACTAAATTGTAGATGAAAAGGGACAAAATTTCAATATAACCAATGGAAGAGGAATTAACTACCTTACTTGAGTCCTTACTAAGTAATCATGATGATTCTGCATGAAAAATGTGCAACTATTTATAGTACTTCAAGTAATCACATGATGGCACAATTTTCAAAATTGAGAGGGAACATTTGGTTCATGCCGATTAATTAATCTCTATTCAAAATAATTACTAAATTTAAGCGAAGAAAATTGTACACACCTTATGTCTTGTCATTAAATCGAACATCACTCACCTTTTTCTGACATAATAGGATAGTTACATAATTTGCTGAGGGTGGCAGCAGATAATTATGATATGGATGGGATAGCTTAAATATTGGTGAAGATTATTATGACAAAAAGGGTTGCCATAATAATTTCATTATTATGAAAGGATTCAATATGATATGATGAAATGACAATTAAGGAGTTGATCTCAGTGTGGTAACAAAATTTGAATAATGGGCATGTGCAAAACTTTGGAAAAATCAAAATACTAAAAAAAAAAGAGTTTACAAAAATTTGAGGCATTGCTGAAAAAATGCAGCTAGGGTGAAAGATGAAAAAGTTCTAAAACATTGCTGAGAGATGTCATCAAAACGTAGCAACAAAATTGAATATTTTGAAGCATCGTCGAAAGATGTAGCTAGAGCAGCAATGGAACAAGTTCCAAAGTATTGTCGAAAGATGTCACCATAAGGAAGAAACAACAAAATTTTGGAGCATCGCTGGAAGATGCATCTAGAAAAAGGAAGAAGAATGTGAAATTTTGGTCTTTGACTTCCCGTAGCATCATTGAGTGATGCATCAAAATGCACGATCAAAATGAGGAATGGAACAAGTGAGTTGTACAAATTCCAAAGCATAGTAGCAACTGAACCAACAAGTTTCAGAGCACCGCATCAAGGTGTACCAGAATTTGTGTTTACTAAAAAAATGAAGTCTTGTAAAATATAGAAATTTTTTAGCCAAATTCAAATGATGAAGAATTTGAAAGAAATGCTCTAAAATAAAGTAAATTCATACACATGCTCTCTTTTTTTTTGGCAAAACTATATTGACTTTTCCGTAGCAGAGTCAATGCACTGGATTTCTCCCTACATTTATGTCATTTTTGTAAATTCCTCTTTATTAACAGGCTTATGGTAGATGTGTAATTGATGTCCATTAACTAGGAGAGTTTGGGTATCACCATCAATGTGTTTAATTAAATCGAACCATTTACAAATACCTTAGAAATTTCATATGGCCCGAGCCAATGCATTTTGAGTTTTCCTTGGTGATCCTTGTATTTGGAATCAAACAATAGTGCCTAATCCCCATTATGGAATTCTCTCTCCTTGATATTTTTATCATGCTAGACCTTGTTTTGTTGTTGCACCAACTCAGTTTGATGGGCGACATCCAAATAGAGTTCATCCAATTCACTAAGTTGTAAAAATCTCTTAATTTAGGCTTGTTTAAGATCTATACCCAACCTCATGGCTATCCTAAGAATTTGGATTTCAAAATGAATGGGAAAGATAGGTTTCTTCCCAAAAACTAATTCATATGGACTATACCTAGTAGTTGATTTCCATGTGGTGTTATAAGCCCAAATAGCTTCAGGTAGTTTATGAGCCTAGTATTTCCTTCCTGATGAAACTTTTTTTGTTAAAATGTTTTCTAATTCCCTGTTAGTGACTTTGACCTATCCATTCACCTAAGGGTGGTAGGGTTAGGAATTCTTATGGCTTACCTGGAAATGATTGGTGAATGCTAATAAAACTGTAGACATAAACTGGGGGCTCTGATATGTGACGATTGTCCTAGGAGCTCCGAACCTAAGGAAAATTTTGTTGTAAAGGAAATAAACTACTTGTTCTTCCCTATTAACTCATAGGGCTTCTACTTATGCCCACTTAGTCAAGTAGTCGGTACAGACCAAAATTTACTCTTTTCCTTATGAAGGAGAGTCTATAGGGCCGATAAAATCCAATCCCCATTTTTCAAATGGCTCAAGGACTACCTGAGGTTGCAGGGGAATTTTGTTAGATACAGTTGGTCTTCCTACCCTTAGGCATTCATCACACGTATCTATGAACATATTTCTTGATATCCTTATGCATAGAAGGCCAGTAGTATCCTGCTCCCAAAATCTTATGGGTTGTCTTTTTGGTAGAATAGTGCCCTCCAGAAGGATCATCATGACATGTTCTAAGGATACTATACGTCTCATTTTCCCTAACACAACATCATAGAACCATATTAGGTCCATATCAAAATAAGATCCCATTAATCCATTTGAAGGGGGCACTTTCTCTAATAAGGTGTTTCTTATGTTTTGATGAAAAATGAGATGGTACTTCTGCAATGGCCAAGTAGTTTGCAATATCAGCAAACCAAGGGGTTTTAGTAGAGATAGTGAACAAATTTTCATTTGGGAACTCATCTTGTACTGGAGAAAAATTACCATCATCATGTTTAATTCAGGATAAGAAATTTGCATCTACATTGAAATTCCCTAGTTTGTCAATAATTGTTATGTTGAATTTCTAGAGAAGAAGCAACCACTTGATTATCCTCCCATTTACTATAGGTTTATTCATAAGGTACTTGATGGCTGAGTAGTTTGTGTACACTGTGACTTTGTATCCTATGATATAATGTCAAAATTTCTTAATTGCATGAACTACAACAAAGAATTCAATCTTTGTTGTGGTATAATTTTTTTCTATTGGAGTAAAATTCTTACTAATGAAATATATGGCATATTTTCCCTCATTCTCATCTTCTTGTCCTCATACTACTCTAATGGCATCATCAGATGCATCAGCATAAATATGAAACATAAGGTTATAATTAGGTCCACAAAGGATAGGAGCAGAGATGAGTTTCTCCTTGATGATTTCAAATGATGACTGACACTCAGGTGTCCAGATGAACTCTACATTCTTCTAAAGAAGGGAAAACATAGGGGTTGTGATCTTGCTGAATTTTTCTATGAATCTTCGATAGTATCCATCATGCCCTAAGAAAATTTTGACATCGGTCTAGGTTTTTGTGGTCTCAAGTTGTATTACTTTGATTTTCTTAGGATCAACCTTAATAACTTCATCTAAAATATGCTATCCCAACATTATTCCTTGCTCTACCATTATCATAAATTTCTCATGGATTAGGGACAAATGATGATCCTCACATCACTTCAACACCTTATCTAGATTTTGGAGGGCCTCATCAAAGGTTGAACCATATATAGTGAAGTCATCCATATAAACTTCCACACACTCATTCACCAACTTAGCAAATATAACTAGGATAGCTCTCTTGAATGTTGCAGGAGAATTACATAGCCTAAAAGGAAGAACCCGATATGAAAATTTCCCCCAAGGGTAGGTAAAAGTCATATTATCCTTGTCTTATACTACTACCTGTATCTGGTTGTAACCACTAAATCCATCCAAAAATGAAAAATATTTTCTCTCGACCATGTTATCCAAAACCTAGTCTACAAATGGTAGAGGAAAATAATCTCTGTGTGTTGCTTTGTTAAGTTCCCTATAGTCTATGCACACTCTCCACTTTCCATTTTTCTTTGGAACCATAGCCAAAGGTGACACCCATTTACTGTTAGAAATCAAATAAATAAACCCCACTTGTAGGAGTTTCTCAATTTTGGTTTTAACGATATTTTTCAAGGTAGGATTGAGTCTCCATTGTGGTTGGTGAATAGGTAAAACATCCTTAGCACAGATATGATGAGTACACACACTTGGATGTATTCCTCTCATATTTGTATAGTCCAAAGAAAAATCTTTAGATCTATTCACCAAGGTATCAAACAATTTGTGTTCTTCTAGCTCAGTCAGCCAACTGTTAATGTTCATAGTTTCTCTTGGTAGCAACATAATGGTTTTGACTCCCAAATGGTTGGATGTGATTCTGTACATAGGCCTTATCAAGGTGTTAAGAGGACAACTATGAGGTATGGTTTTATGAAGTCTGGCAATGTCTGCAAAGAAATAGTACATTTTTGGAACTAAGTTCATTAAAGGACAAGGTAATCCCATGAAACTCGCATTATCAAATTTTATGTGGTCTACATTGATTGGGTGTCCTAGGATCTCTTCTACATCCATCATCTCCTCACCACTTGAATCCATAGTAATATTTTCCATGTTATTTTCCAATTCATCCTCTAATTTTTCATCATGTTGTTTGATGACTACCATGGCCAATGAAGCCAAATTTTCTTGTCCGTTGGGACTTCCTGGTTCATCAACCCATACTTTATTGTGATTGATAGGCTTAGAAAGAGGATAAAAAATAAATATTTTCTATTAGGACCATGTGAAATGGCCATTCCTCCCTCTCTGCAGTCAATTTTGGCTACAACAATAGCTACCCATGGTCTTCCGAGAATTATTGGATAACTGTCTTTAGGTGTAAGGGACTAAATTATTTGAAAATCTACTAGATATTCCCGTCCATCCACCTTAACAAGAACATTTTCAATGATGCCCCTGGGAATAGCTATGGATTGGTTTTCCATCTACAAGATTGTAGTTGTGGGACGTAAATTAGTTAGTCCCAACTTTTTGATCACATCAACAATCATTATATTAATGGTTTCTCCAAGGTCCACCAAAGCATTAGGTATTTCTACCACATTAACTGTTAATGTTATAAGTGGACTACTTGGATCATCATATTTCAGAGCAGTGGTCTTTCCCGCCAAAAAGTTAGCTAGATAACCATTTATGTGGATAGTATTTATTCATTTTGGTTTCCTCCCTGGAGTTTTGATACACAACTATTTGATTAGTTGGTTCAATTTAGGAATCTCCTTAATTGCTTGTAGCAAAGGAACTTCAATCTGCAAATATTTAATTTCTTGTATCAACATAGTTTTGATGGATATGGAAATTTCCAAAGTATCTTTCATGATAATTAGTTTCAAACACTCTAGAGAAGGTGCTTTAATTTTGTCTTTAGGAGTGGAATCTCTTTAAAGGATCAGATGGAGACTGACCCCCCTCCTCCTGAGGTAGGTTGAAAGCTCCAGCTAAAGATGGTGGGTCGGGCTTGTTTTGAGTAGTTTTTGGGGCTTGTTCGATGGATGTAGTAGTTGTTGTGGTTGTCTCAGTAGACTTCTTAATAGGTTCATCTAAAATTTCTTCAATCGTCGGTTATGAAAGTGTTTTTTCAAACCTCAATTACAAGTTTCCACAGTGTATTGCATTAAGTCTAGTAACATTGTCCTATTATCTTGAATACACTAGAGTATTCTAGCGATTGTTCTTTGGGTTCGAAATAGGTTGCACTGGAAATTTTGGTTGGTTAACATGTTAATTATTTTGAGTATTATGGGGAGGTGGAAAAATATTTTTTTGTTGATTAAGCATCATTTTGGGACTAGTATAAAACTAATGTTGAGGTTGATTCCATTGAGGAACAAGATTCTAAGGATACCACTGTTGTTGAGACTAGATAGGCCACTGAGGATTTCCCCAAGATTGATTTTCCCATTCAGGTGGTCCCTGAGGATAATTTCCCCAATTAGGTGAAGTTGGAGGTGGTACCTAAGGCTAGGGTGCTTCCCATTAATTATTATTCCAATTGGTTTGAGGTATCCAGTTAGGGTTTGAATTTTGGCCATAGGAAAAATTCCCTCTAGTTCTTTGATTTACAAAGTTAATCTCTTCCTCAATCAGAGGTGTTCTTTTCTTAGAATTCTTGATGGAATTTAGAATCTCACACTGATCAATGGGGCAACTCTTGTCAAAAACTTGGCAAATGTAAAATTTTCAAATTTTTCAAAAGGGCATTCCCTTAGCAAATGTATGTTTTGGCACTTGGAGCAGTAAATGGACAAAGTCTTAGGATTTCATATTTTAGCATGTATTCCATCTAACGTGGTGTTTAGCTGAACAAGAATATTACTATTGAGGTTGGCTATCTCCTCATGTATTTTTCCTATTTCATTGGAACATTTAAAGAGAGTAGACTTTCAGATACCTCCTCAAGTACGAGAGAAATTCTGACACAATTCAGTAATATCATCGAGCCTCAGTTGGGACATGTCTCCTTTTTCCATTAAATCCAAGCTCTTTCAAGCTTCGTCATCAAGACCCTATAGGAATATGGTCTTCAGAATATCAATACTTATGACTTCTCCACCACATCATTTAGATAAGAAGATAAACCTATCTAGGTAATCCTCTAGACTTTCATCCTCATTTTTCCTTATTTTGAATAGTTACAATAGCTTTGGTATTTTTCCAAAAAGGAAGACTCCTTTTCATCCCAGAATGTTATCAATTGAGAAGCTAATCCCATAAACTAGTGCATGGCTGAGTCTTTTAGAGTAGAGGGAAAAATCTTTAGTTTTTGGTTATCATTCTTGTGGTCATATGTTTGACACAAGACTTTAAACTCAAATAGAAATTGGTTAAGGTCCTCAAAAGATAAACCTCAAAAGGTTGGCAAGAAGCCCGGTGAGATATTTTTCATGTTTGTGTCATCATCTACATCAATAGTAATAGGATAAGTGAATTTGTGTGGCAATGGAGGGTTAGAGACATTTCTACAGTCACCCATGATGTTGAAGGAAATGTGGTCCTCTTCAAAAATTCACTCAGTTGGGTGAGGCTCTAGAGTTTGCAAAGGAATATATTCCTCTAAAACTATGTGTTCTCTTTCTGGGGTATGTGGGAAGGTCTCAGGTTGACCTTGGTCAGTCAATTCCTTAGTAAGTTCTTGACCTGAGTATCCTTCCTCACTAGTTGTGGTTGGTATGTCGATTGGGGGGGTTTTCAGTATAAATATTTTGTGGGGGCCTCATTTCTTGACCATGCAAAAAAAGAAGCCAAAGGACTATTTTTGTTCCTAAAAGAGGTATTCAAGGTATCTCCTACTAACACTAGAAAAAGAAAACTATCCCTGACAATGGTGCCAAAAAGTGATAGGTTGTTGTTAGGTCCTATCTCTTTAGTTGATAAATACATTAATATATCGGCCGGGTAGTGTTCGAAGGCTATACGCAATAGAAGGCATCTTGACTATCTCTCTCGAGTTTTCTATATGTTGAAATAGCTGAAATGAAACTCTAAACTAGTAGACCACTAAACTTAGAAAGTAGGAAATCATTTATCTAGAAAGCTTGAAATAATTAAACTAGAAAGTAGAAAATTATGAACCTAAAAAGCATAACAATTAAAATAGAAAGCATGGAAATGATTAAACTAAGAAGCATGTAAATTGTTGAAGAAGAAAAGCTTGTAAAGAAACTATGAAATATCTATCTAAAAAAAGATAACAATCTTAACAGCTAACAAAAAATGATTTAACAATTTGAAACTAACAAATGAAAAGAGGTGCTCTAGAACTTCAGACAATAGAACTTAAAGATTACTGACTCAACTACAACCTATAGGAATAATCTTGATAGAACTACACACATAAAAATAAACTTCAATTCCAATTATCATTTACTATTAAATGAAAGTAACAAAATTAAAAGTGGAATACTTATCTGGGTATGTGTAGGATCATGATGGGCCAAAAAGTGGCGATATGATGGGTATATGTAGGGTATGTGGCTGATGACTTTTTTTTAGCCAAAATTGATGAAACAAAAAGGGTTTTAAAGGAGATTCTCAACTTTCCACCAATATAAATTATGCTTTAATTTGAATTTAATAAATAATTATTATTCATTTTCTATTTGAATTATGACTAAAGTCTTGATTGATAGGCTAATTGAAAAACATCTATAACTTTCAAACGGTATCACATTTTTTGAATTTGAAATGCATCACATTCTATGCTTCACATACTATAGGATTAAGAAAAAAAATGAATTTCATGAAGTTTTGACCAAGTTAAGGTGGTCAAACATACGAGTTTTTATTTTTAAAATTTGTAATAAAAAATTCCTAATTAATTATTTACTTGGAAAAAAAATACAAAAAAATATGTATCACATCCAGACATGAGTCCTCTACTTATATCTAAAATATTATAAAAAAATATTATCATTTATTGTGCTTAGGGTGGTCAGATAGACACCTACTTATTTTTTCTCTAAAATTTAAGTACTACTGCATTGAAATTTCAAATTTTCACCAAATGCATTTTTTGTTTTTCTAAATAAACCTAGTAGTTTAGAAACTACATTCAATTTTATAAAAATTATATTCTTACATATTTTTTAAATAATATAGATAACTTATTCAAATTTTTACGTCAAGTTACCTAACTTTGATATTTCTGGATTTTTCGCCACTTAAGGGCCTATTTTTTCCATAATGATCCTGCACATACCTATATATCTAATCTATAGTCCCTCAAGTGGCCAACTCTTGGGTGCTCCTATGCATAGTTTATATCACATACATTGGTAACTCCAAAATTACTTCATTCAAAATAACTCCATTCACATTACATGGTAACTCCAAAGGTGATGGGAAAAACTCATTTTATTCATAAGAGTGTAACTCAGAAAACATATTGATAGCGTAACGATACTCTTATGTATCACATTGCTTCTAACAGCTACATATTTATATCAGAAGAGCTAAGAAAATCATATATTTCAGTTGGTAAAGTCTTCAACTAATTTTTAACAAACTAACGGACTTTAAATCCCATGACATAAAACATTAAAGGGCTCAAAATGAGCCATAAAGTCTTCAAACTGAAAATAACATAAACTAAAAAAAATCGGTCCATCATGCATTCTCCTAAAGTTCCAACAACCATTCTTTCAAAAAATTTCTTCAATGGTGTTGAGGTATGCATTGAATCTCTTTGATTGGAATGGTAACCGATTGTGGTCATTGACCTATACAATGCTTAAAAACTAAACCATTAAGTCAGCACAGGTTAACTTATTTCAATTAATTTCAAGAAATAAAGATTGTACACCATTTCAAAAAATGAAAGTAATTAGTTATCCTAAATTCAATTAATTGGCAGGGTAAAGATGGCTAGAATATGTGAGGTTAAGTATTTAGTTCATTATATTGATGAGGTTATTTTTACCTCATCAGTGTTATGATTGGTGGCCATGAAAAAGGGTTATAACTTTGAGCTTCACAAGGTTAGCAAGATGTGTTATACTAAAAACTTCTAAACAAAATGCAAATAGGATAAGACATGTTCAAAGTGGTTTTTCTTAGTTCATGTAAGGTCTCCTCTTAGGGAACCTCGTGCCTAATGTCTCCAAGAGAGGATGAGTCTAGGATAAAAGATTCACAACTTAGGGAATGCAATGTGTAGCACCACCACTAAGAGGAATTTCATATGCCATGAAATGGTGTACTCTTAGAGGACATCAAACCAAATGAAACCACTAAGAAGAAGACACGTCAAAAAAAAGTAAGAAGACCACACTATGAAACATAAGATATAGTCAAAAATTTCAAAATTATAATGCTAATGTATGCTCCCACTTTGAAGAAATTGCTAAACATCATGCTATGAGAAATTACTTTAAAGTAGAAAATGATAAATGCTAACAAGAGATGAGAGCTTATTTGAAAATCCTTATGTCAAGCATATGTTTTCAAATGAAGTTACATCATAAATAAGTGGTTTCCCCCAAATAAAATCCCAAACACATAAGGGATCCACGGATTTAGGGTCAGTGTATGTATATGCTACAATGATATTATAGAGGTAAAAAATTGTCATCATTCCCCAAATAAATCATAGAACTTGAAGAATGACACATAGAGAGCAAAAATAATAATTTTTTTGGGTCATCATGGAAGAGACCTAAATGTCTCGACACCTTGTGTCATCCCCAAAAGGAAAACACAAGACAAAAGAAAGATAAAAGTTTATGACATAGAAGAATGTAGGTACAAATAGAGGAATGAACATAAAGACATGCCAAACAAAACTGTACATGAGATCACATTATGCACATGCAATCATGCAAAAGAAATGAAAAGAAAATAAAGACAAGACTTGTAAGGAACATGCAAGTCAACCTATAGTAGGTCGTTTGCATCCCAATCTTGTTCATCATATGCGGAAGGAGGATAACTAGCCAAAGGGACAACATCAAGTTCCAAACTAGGACAAGGCTATCCAAATCCTTGCCCCCACCATGTGCAAGAAAAAGATGAGTTGAGGTAAGTGGTGAGAATGAGCTCCTTACAATATAGATAATGATTTGTAATGAATGTAAAACATGTAATAGTGAGTATACTATAATCCTACAACTATCACATGACAAGGAGAAAAGTTCATGTAATTTTTATCCAATTATGTTGTCATAAGAATTGTCACGAGGGATAAAATCATTCAATATCATCTTTAATGCACGAAACTCATCAACAATATGCCCAAGAGTTATATCATATGTACAATAGTTCATATTTGTATCCTTACAATCTAGAAAATTATTTGTAATGAATGTAAAACATGTAATAGTGAGTATGCTATAATCCTACAACTATCGCATGATAAGGAGAAAAGTTCATGTAATTGCTATCCAATTATGTTGTCAGAAGAAGTGTCACGAGGGATAAAATCACTCAATATCATCTTTAATGCATGAAACTCATCTGTAATATGCCCAAGAGTTCTATGATATGTGCAATAGTTCATATTTGTATTCTTACCTTTTTTACTTCTATTGATAGACGGTAATTTAATTCATCCTAGGTGGAGAATTTGTTCCATTTGTCGTTCAATTTCTATTTTAGTATGTAGGAATGGCAATTATTCGACTTTATAAGGTTTGGGCTTCTTACTTGTTTGAGCAGCTTGTTGAGGTGGATTCAGAGGAGGACCAAAGATGATCCTATCATCCTTGTGAGGGATTTATTCATTATGAAGGAGGAGACTTGTTTCCTTAGAAGATGTGGATGGAGGAGGATCTTGGCATGCTAGTCCTTTATTATCTTCAATTGGGATTTGTTCTAACAACTTATGAATCTCATGCTCATTTGTTATGTAACATCCTTGCTTGGTTAAGATCTTAAATCCTTGGCCATAAGTCTCTTCTAGGTTGATGGTTGTGTTGGTGAATTTGTTGAAATAGGATGGATGAGTATGCACTTGGTTAGAGAGACTAGGTTTCATTCATGGTTGGATGTTTAGGCTTGATTTGTGATTCAATCTCAGGATGTAAAATACCAAACATCTTTAGTGGTGGAATAATAGGAGGTGTTGATTGTTGCATGGAGGAGTAAAATGATGCATTTTTCTCAAGGTTGTCAAGGCAATTACTTATGAATTCATGCATGCTATTATCATCTTCACCTAAGATGCCAACTTCACAAGCACATTCATTAGGGGTTGGTTGAGCATGATTAGGTTTTATTTACATTAGGATCATTACCAAACACACAACTTGAGACATCAACCAAAGATGTTAAGGACTTCCATATATTACCTTGATACACATGTCCATTATACAAGAATGAATTGAAATGCAAAGAGATAAGAGATTTGAAGAAAGATAATTTACTGATTATACTATGCAAAAATCTGAAAATGATGCAAATTTGAATTCAAGAAATGTGGTGAATTTGACAAATTAACCTTAATATGAAAAATTTTAGAAAACAAAAATTCTGGAAACTGAAACAACAAACTAAATGCAGAAATATAGAATGCAGAAACAATATTTTTGATTCTCAGCAATGTAGAAAAAGCCTTGATCAAAGACTCATTCGCCCATGGGTGAATGGATCTTACTTCAAGGTTTAAAAAAAATAAGTTATAGATTTCTAAGTTGATTCTTATTCTTTCAGATTATGGGTTCAAATAGTTGGTTAGAGTTTCATATTTTTGGAAAATCATATCTAAATGCAAGTGCAAAATGATGCTAAATAACAAGCAAAAAGACCTAATTAGAGATGCAATTTTGATTCAAATTTTTGATGTAAGTGTAACGACAGAAAAATGGTACACCTTTTCCTTGCTTAATTTGGGAATAATTAATAATAAAGTGGGCTTGATACCACCTTGATCTAGTGTTGTGATGATTTTACACATCGACATTAGGTCTTGGGCCCTTTTAAAGCTAAATTAACTTAACTTTTCCCTAATTTAATGTTGTAAAGTGTACTTATTGACACCTTCACCTTAAATTTTAGGAGGCTTGTAAATTAAGTGGACCTAATCTAGTGTTGTAATGTGTTCTACACATTCACATGGGATTTAGGGCCCTTCTAAGCTAAATAGACCTGATTTTTCATTAATTTAGTGTTGTAAAGTCTATTTATTTACACTTTCACATTAGATTTTTGGCCCTATTGTATGAATGACCTTTGTATCATCATTAATAGGCCCCTATGACACCATATTATGCTTCCCAAGGCATATTTTAATAAAAAACCTGACAATATCAACATATAAATTTAATTTTCACACTCCACAACACTTTAGCAAGCAAAATAGCCCCTATGGGACCCATTCACCAATTTGGTGAATGAGTCCCATCCAGGTGGGACTCATTCTCCCACAATGGTGAATTAGTCCCATTTGGCCTATTTTCAAAGTTTGAGCGGGAAAATTTTGATTTTAAGTTCAAATTTCTTCTATGTCGGCCTTTGGGATCTAATAAAAAATCATTTGAGTGGACTTCCTATATAAGAAATTTTTAAAATCCTTATTTCACATAAGCGACAGGGTATTTCTAGGATCATCATGGAAAAAAGAGGCCCTTAAGTGGCAAAAAATTTAGAAAAATCAGAGGTAGGAAACTTGACATAAAAATTTGAATAAGTTATCTATATTATTTCAAAAATATGTAAGAATAGAATTTGTAGAAAATTGAATGTAGTTTCTAAAATACTAGGTTTGTTTAAAAAAAAATCTATTTGGTGAAAATTTCAAATTTCAGTGCAGTAGTACTTAAATTTTAGGGAAAAAATAAGAAGTAGGTGTCTGTTTGACCACCCTAACCACAATAAAATGATTATATTTTTTATAAGATTTTAGATATAAGTAGAGGACTCATGTCCCAATGTGATGCATATTTTTTTGTAAATTTTTTCCAAGTAAATAATTAATTATGAAATTTTTATTACAACTTTTAAAAAATATAAAAAACTTGTATGTCTGACCACCTTAACTTGGCCAAAACTTCATGAAATTAAATATTTCTTTTTTTAATCCTATAGTATGCAAAGCATAGAATGTGATGCATGTTTTGGATTAAAAAAATATGATACCGTTTGAAAGCTATAGATTTTTTTCAATTAACCTATCAATCAGGACTTTAGTCGTAATTTGAATAGAAAATGAATAATAAATACTTATTAAATTCAAAGTAAAGCATAATATTTATTGGTGGAAAGTTGAGAATCTCCTTTAAAAACCCTTTTCATTTCATCAATTTTGGGTAAGAAAAAATTCATTAGTCACATACCCATCATATTGCCACTTTTTGGCCCATCATGATCTTGCACATACCCGACACAAGAATTCATGATATCAAGTACTCAAGAGTTAAGGGTTCCAAGACTTCACAAGATTGTTAGGAGAGTTTGCAAGATCAATTCTAAGGCATTCAAGGTAGATGCTTCATCAATTGTTGTAGCAATTCATGATCTAGCATCATGTCAAAGATTATCAAGCATCAATCATGTTATTGAGCTAGTGTAGTGATGTAGCATTGAAGATCCAAGATCAAGCATTGTTCTACTCCTATTGCCAAGATCAAGATTTACATCCTTCATGGTCATTTCATGTTGAGTTGTAGATTTACAAGACATCATTCAAGCTATTATTGTCCATGATTCATGTTCTTTGTTTCATGTTTCATTCCTTCATTCTATTTTCTCATCATTTGGTTTAATTACATACAAGGGGTTTGACCAGGGAAAACCCCTATTCTCTAACAATCAACACTTTTTCTCTCTTTCTTTGTGTGATTACAGATCTAGGTGCTTTGAAGACTTGAAGATCATTGAATATTAGGTTACAAGCTTGTTGAAGTTGTGTCCCTAATTGAAAGGTTGTAATCTTCACTAAAAGGTCATCTACAACCCTAAAATCAAAGTTTCATATTTAAAAACCTAGAGAAGCAGATTGAGTAGACTAAGAACAATAGATTCAAATCTTGAAGTTCAAGAAAATCCAAACTAGACTCATTTTCCACAAGTGTTGAATGAGTCCCATTGTAGGTTTTTTTCAAAAAAAAAAAAAATTGGATACCCTTTTGTCTGAAACATGCTCCTGTGCAAAAATCTAGAACTTGGACTAATTTTCCAAGAATGGTGAATGAGTCCCACTAGGTCAAAAAGTTATAATTTCTAGCATCTCAAAGCTCCTTCCTATCATCTCCAAATTCATAGGTGCACACATTTTGTTCTAAACCTTTTTTTTTTGTTCTTCTTGCATTTCTAGGTCATTTAAATCAAACTTGCATCATATTAGGATTTTACATTTCATCTTGTAGTTCATTGTCTTTTCCAAGTTTAAACTTGGTGGTGAACCCTTCATTCAACCTTAATTAATCTCTAAACATATCCTAGGATACCTTATTGTCAGATCTCTCTCTCCATTTTTCATTGGATTGAGATCTCTAAGGTGTCCTTGAGTGTAGCAAGTGTGAAATAGGAACCCTATCCTTGTGCTCTATTCCTCCAAGGTGGGGAGTACTATATTTGTGACTACATTTTGGTGAACCTACATTTAGAATACCTTCTTTACTGATTTGGAGTCCATCATCATCCTAGACCTCATTGACTTTGCATTAGGATTTCTAAATTTTTTCATTAGTGAAAGTGCATATAGGTTGCACTTTTGCATCTCAAATCACTGCAAACCATCTAAATATTGCATTTGCACTTAGGTTGTAACACATCATACAAACTAAAAAGCATAAAAATCTCTTCAAATCTCTAAAAAATTTCAATAAAATCCCTACTAGGACTCATTTTCCACCTTGGGGGAATCAGTCCTAGTGCACCCCTAAAACTGTCTTTTACAACATTAAAAACCTTATTTTTGCACTTCTATTTGCTACCATTAACTATCTATTTTAGTTGGTTGAGTTTCTGTTACATACATTTCACTAAATCTAGCTTAATTTGGATCATTTCATGGATTCCAAATTTTCATTTACAAGATTTCATTTTCAAATTAGGGCATAATTTAATCAACAAATTACCTTGTTTCAAATCTGAAAATTGCATTTAAACATTTCACTTTAGATTATTGCATTGCACTTTCTTTATTTTTCCATGATAGCATGTTTTCTTTTAAGAGATGTGGCTTTGATTTGGTTAATGTATTGCATGAGTACAAAATCCCCTCTTACGAGTTTAATTTAGAATACAACAATGAGTTAATTAAGAAACATGTTAGTCATCCTTCTACTATCTTTCATTGTTACGAGAACATCTTAGAGAAATTTGATCAAACCATTGACACAATCCTTAATATTACATTTCTTATTGGTGAGGATGGTATGGTACAAGAGGATGCAAGATTAGACAATCATAACAATCATACTTGTTCTTCTCCTGATATCTCTCCTATTAGTGATGAAAGTATCTTGGTGAAAGAAGATACAAGAATTGAGAATCACCTTACCTAATCTACACTGATTCCTTTCTTGTGATAATATTTTAGAGAAAGAGGATGATATCATAAAGAACCATGACAGTCAAAATTGTCTTTCTCCTAATATCCCTCCTCGATGCGAAGAGGATAGGTTAGTGTTAGAAGATGCACCTATTGAGAGTCATAAGAATCTTGTTCCTCCCTTCCCTAATGCTCCTACCATTTGGAAATATCTATTTGGTAAGCATGAAGATTAGAGTTTTCCTTCTCTTAATGTCTCCCCTATTTGTGATGAAACTACTTTACAAAATATAACCATGGAATGTGATGAACATATTACAAGATCTCCTACTAGGGTAGCTAGTAGGGTTCAAGAGAATGAGACCTTAGAAAAAAGGGACAATCAAATGGAGCCTTCTCCTAACATCCCCACTATTGATAAACAATAAAATCCAACCAATGATAACTCCCTTACGATGAATTAATTTTATAAGAACAAACCTTTGAAGTCCATGAAGATCTAGCTAGTAGTTCTCCTAAAAAATCTCCTCCTAGGGAGGATATCATGGTGTAAGAAAAGGATAACATTAGTTACAATAATGATATAGTTCCTTTAGATGAATATGATGAAGTAACATTAGACTCTCACTCACTAAGGGTCATTAATATTATTCAACCTCAACTCATCCTTTATCCACCTTCACACAAACCATAAACTCAAAACAAACCCGAACTTATCCTTTACCCATCTAAAAATAATGTGTCATAGTAGCTAAGTCATAATACCATTGCTCATACATATAACACAAGAAACAATCCACAACCAATTCAACCAACCCCAACATCTCTCCTATTGCCTAATCCTATCTTGCCAAATCCTCCTCGCTTTCCTCCACAAAGTGGAAAAGAGTATGATCTTGTTGAAAAACTTAAGAATACTACTGAAAATATATCCCTATGGGACCTAATTCAGAATTCACCTTATTATCACACTATGCTTCAAACAGACTTGCAACAAGTTGTGGTTCCCTCTAGTGCAAATCTGAATGGCATAGCAACCATGATTTAAGGAATAAATGCTAACATTTTTTTCCACAAAAGTGAGCTCCCTCCTTTGGAAGTACAAAAAAAAATAAGGGTTTTATAATAATAGCTAAATACAATAGAATATGAATAACGTGAGCCCTTGTTGAAAATAGCTCAACACTTAATGTGTGTAGTGTAAACCTTTTAGATAGGCTTTGTGTCGATAAATAAAAAATTCAACCTAATTCCTCGTCTATCTTTGGATTTGACAATGTAGGAACAAAACCGCTTGGTGTAATCACTTTACCTATTACAGTTGGAAAGGACACAGTATAAACACCAATTCATTTTATGCCAAATTATTTTTCATATAATCTCCTTCTGGGAAGGCCATGGATTCATGCAATGAATGGGGTTCCTTCTACCCTTCATCATAAAATGAAATACATCTACAATAACAAAGTGTACACACTTGAAGATGACCCTTATCCAAATAGTTGTTTAAACATTGAGAAAGGAAAGGAAACTCCTTTGGAAACATTAACACCAACCACACAAGTGGAACCCATGCAACAAAAAGACAAATAAAAACATATTGAAGAAGTCGCAAAGCTATTAGAAGATGATTGGGGTTCGTTAGATTTCGAACCTACATTCTTGGGAGAATACAAGATCATAAACAAAGAGTTTGAAAAGGGAAAATAAAAAGTGGTAATGTCATCACAAAATTTAGAAGACCCTTTGAAATCATCCACCTCAAACAATTTAGAAAAAAAGACAACTTATACAAAAAACTTTGATGAAGCTAATTATCAACAACCATCGAATCCAAAAGAAATGAAAAAAATTTATGGAAGAGGTTATATGAGCTTATGAAACAACTTGGTTATAGTGGAAAAGGATATGTGGTGCTAGAGAACAAGGTATTTGTGTCCCTATAGAGCCTCACATGCAAGAAAATACTAGTGGTATTTTTTATTGCCCCTTGAAAGAAACAAACAATGACCCTTCACTTAATATCAACACTATCACAAAAGATTCCTCTAAGCCAACTTTAACATTAGTGCATCTTGAATTGATAGACACTAGTGGTCTTAACTATTATCCTTTGAAAGAAACAATGAATTCTTTGCTTAATGTCAATTTCATCACACAAAACACTAGTGATTTGAATTCATTAGACTTTACACCCTCCTATAAAGGAGAGTACAAAATCTTGCAATCTAAAGAGTCTTGTGTAGGTATGACATCTTTTACTAAGCAAGAGAAATTTGTTGCAAAATAAAGGAACATCTTCTACTTGGGATCAAGAAGGTATCTTTTTGAAAATCCTCTAAGATCATCTGATATCTCTCCCTCCAAGAACATGAAAGAAATTTTACTATAAACATTCATTTTTGTATATCGTAGAGTTCATGGTCATTCTACTAATGAATGCAAGGCTTTAAGTGATAAAATTCAACACCTTAAGGAGTGTGGTGCTCTTCCTTGTGTTGAAGCACCTTGTTCCTCTAATTGATACTAATTTTCACTCTAGCATGTTTCTCATCAGCTCACCCTTTTCTTGCACTAAGTGGGGGCAAGGGGTTAGGTAGTGTTGTCCTCGTATGTCACTTGTTGTCTCTTTTGGCTAGTTGATTACCTTTCATGAACATATATAATAGCAAGCTTGGGATGTGGATGATGTGCATTAAGCTTAATTTCATGTGACATACTCATCCATGATGTAGTTCGATTCAGAAACATATGACTTGGCATAGGCATTTCCGAGTAAGCTCTCATGTCTTCTTCTACTTTAAAGCAATTTCTCACAGCAATGGTGTTAGAAACCTCTTTAAAGTGGGGGCATACATCAACACTCATTTTTCATTGTGTGATTTTCTTTCTTCTTGTGATGTGTCCTTTTCTTGGTGGTGTCATTGGGTTTGATTCCCTCCAAGAGCATGATATTTCTTTGACTTGTCCTCTCTTGGATACATTAGGCACAATGTTCCCTAAGTTAAAGACCTTGCATGAACTAAGCAAGAGTCCTTTAAACATTTTTCATTTCCATTTGTAGTTACATGGCCACCTTGCTTAACAAAGCTTGCATGCCTGTAGAGCCATATTGTTTTCTCTTGAGCTCCAAGTATACAAAGTTTTGCTTGTCTCATGAGGCTCAAAAATCATTTTTTGTGGCACCTTATTAAAGTTATCAGGGGGTATAACTTTGGTATGGTTTTGAGCAGGAAACTTGACTAAGGCCTGACTTTCCCCATAGCCACTTGTATATGTGTGTGAGTGCATACCAGCCATGAGTGTACATGTTTCTCACCTTAGACTTCTCACCAAATAGACAGCCAGGAGTTTCCTTTCCTTAGAGTGAGTGTGCATTTTTGTACAAACAGTCTATATTTGATTCACATCATGTTGGAAAAATGGTTGAAGCTTGATCCACATTTTTATTATTGCTCATTTTTGTTTTTCTTTCTTGACATTGCATGTTTTTGTATCTTTGTGCTACATATTATACATCTTGTGTGTGTCCTTTTGTGCTTATGTTAGTTTAACTTAGGATCCTTGGTCCTAGGGGCTTGACCCCTCCTCGATATTTATTATCCTAGACCATCCATTTCTTGTACATATTAGTTATTTTTCCTCATTCTTTCATCTATCCTACCACCAAACCTTAACCACCCATTCGATGTGTGCTTGCATAACTAGTTGGTGTGCTTATGCCACCAACTTGTGCACTTACACAATTCCTCCTTTTGTGCTTGTACCATCTCCCCTTATGTGAACACCAACTTGTGAACTTACATCATGACTTCTACTTGCATGAGCTTACTATTATATATGCTATTTTCCCCACTATGCATTTACTATTTTGTATATGTTTCATCACCCTACTCTCTTGCATTGCTCATGTATTCATTATGCTTTGTTATTTATGCACTAGATTTTTGCATGTGCTCAAGAAATTTTTGTGTGATATCATACATAAAACCATCTTTGGAACATGTGCCCACTACCCCTTTAATACCTCGTTGATGATTAAACAATGATACAATAAAATTTAAAATGATAGAATCACTTAAAGCTAACTACCACCTACTATTGAAACTCTTGAATTTTCTCATTTTAATGTTGATCTAGAAGAACATAGTCCATTTTTCTTATCTTCTTCTTCCACATTCCAAAAATACAATTCCTCTTAGATCATCGATACCAAATTACTTTTCACCCTTGAAACCTATTTATAGGTTTTCCCTCCATTTTCTTCATTTCCTTGTTTTGAAGTTATCCCCCACCATCATTTTTTTATTCATCCACCAAACCATATTTTTCCTATTGAGAGCCTATCTAGGTCTCATTGACCTACCTTCCCTTTCAAGGTAGCATCCCTACCTCATACCTATTCACCAAAAATATTTCTAGTGGTTGGGACACCTCTTTCAAAAAAATAGGTATAATTTATTTCTCTTTAAAATTCCATCATATAATTCCATCTTAAAGAGGTGAAAATGAAAATGCCTAAAATTTATTCCTAGATTTCCACCATCTTCACACAAATTCTATCTTAGAACACCATTTCGAATGCTAATTTAGGGATGAACATTTATTTAATCAAATCATTCAATAACTCTTCTACCATTAATTAAATACATTTGAGCTATTCAAGTAACTCACTTAGTCATTCTTCTAACATTAATTAAATACTATTTAATTAACTGGTCTAATATTTTTTCTAAAATTAACTAAATAAATTACTCTTTTTAAATTTATTTAACTAATTCGACCTTTTCTTCTAATGTTCCCACCTTAATTGAATAAACCACAATTATTTAACAAATTCAACAATTTCCATAAAATTATCTAATAAATTAAATAAATAAACCAATATTTATTTAATTCCTCTAAATTCTTCCTCATAATTAGTTGACAAAACTAATAAGGTTTAGTCAACTACGTAACCATTTGAACACGTCTCCAACAAATCTTGATGGAAATAAACAAAATTTAACCTTGCATATGGCTCCAAGTACACAAGACTCTAGAAATAGCCTATTCAATCTCTACCATCCTTTTAGATATGATCAAATATCCACCCTTGATTTCTTTTTCATCCTTGCCTAACCATCAATTACATCACATTGATTAGAATCTTCTCATTCTTTACTACATGAGAAATAATCCTAACCCTCCATCATATGAGATCTCATCTCATGTATTTATTCAATCAACTAGAAATATTTAAATGGAAGCCCACTAGAGCTAGTTTTAAGGAAGAAATTTATATGCACAAATTAATACTCCATGATTGGGTACCCACACCCTACTTTAATAATGAACAACCACTCGGAGAAATTACCTATGGCCATCAAGAGTTTATGATGGTGAGAGCTTGATTATCTTTTATCATTTTTTGTTGCTTTAGTTCTAATCCAAGGTTTATTACCTAATATGGGATACAATTTCTTTCTTTTTTGTTATTTTCTATAGGTTATGTTATTCTATTTTTTTGTTCACAACAAGAAAAACTAAACATAGGAGGGAATTAAATAAAACATTGATGAAATAAAAAATTCATGACAATAAAATGAGGTCATACATAAGTAATTCAACTTCATCTAAAATTTGAGGCAATGTTTTTTACATAAGTCTAGGATCATTAAAAATTTAATCAATTGATAATCGCATAATTAATTCATATTTATCATTGGAGCTAAGTTGGGATTTGCTACCTGTTGAATTGCTAGTTTTAAAAATTAAATATAATATCAATAGGACACATAACATTAGGGGAATTGATAAAGAATGGTGTTGATATCATGTAGAATTCATTCACTAATATTTATAAAGTGGTGTCTTCTATATGGTATTTTTCCTCAAATTAGAAGAGGCCTAGAACTTCATATAATTAATCATAAGAGGCTCATAGCCAATTCTAATAATTGTGGATATATCATCTAATGTGTTGATTTTATTTTTTAGATAGTAGACTTCTATAATCTAGTTCATTTGAAATGGTTATAATGCTTATTTAAAAGTGTAAGGATGTAATTATTTAAAATAACCTTTGAGGAGGTTGTTGGATCACTATTATAATGTTATTTGAGATCAACCCCATATCAAACTAGGATTGAATATTTCAGAAAAT
Organism: Sequoia sempervirens; assembly: GCA_007258455.2. Lineage (NCBI taxonomy): Eukaryota > Viridiplantae > Streptophyta > Pinopsida > Cupressales > Cupressaceae > Sequoia > Sequoia sempervirens. The sequence goes on from VDFB02072274.1 coordinate 26,739,939, forward strand.
AATCAATTATAACATTCCCAAGCATGAAAATGGCCTCTAGGGTAAGTGCAAGCTAATGAGTCCACTTTTTGTGGAAGTGTCAGGGTTGAAAAAAATCCCAAGGATGGGTACAAGTTTTATAAAAAATGGGTACCCATTTAGGATCAAGCTCTCAAACCTAAACTTCAACCTGCATGAAATAGGTACCCATTTTAAAAATAAAACAAACACCCATTTCTATTTACATTGAATATACTTGTTTCTTTTTAGAATGGGTACATGTTTTAGTCTAGGTACATATTTCACAAAATTTGTGATTTGAATCTCACCAGTTTTTTTTGTTTTAGGCTTGGAAACCCAACCCTTAGACTTGGACCTACAAGTATAATGTCATGAACAAAACAAGATAAAAATTGACTTTAGCAATATGGTTGACGAATTTTGTACATTTTTTCATGAAATCAAAACCCAATATAGATGATGATGTCTAGTTTTCAAATTTTAAAATCTATAATTTTTTTATAATGATTTGACAGATTATTCTATTTATTAATTTATTTCTAAAGGTGGTTCATAAACTTGAAATTTCATGTATTAGTATTTTTTTAATAACTTTTATTTCTTTTTTTTTTAATTTTTTTTTATGCGATCGATATAGACATCATTCTTTACACAATTAAAAAAATAGTTTATGATTAGTTTAACTAAAATTATGGTTGTTGTACATGAATTATTTTTAAAGATAGCAATTAGGGCTAATAAAAATAATTAAAAAATATTAAGAAAAAAATACTAAAAATATCATATCAAACTTCACCATAATACACATATTTACTCAAAAGTCACTATAAAAATAATTTTATTTAGGTCAAATTATGTTGGTAATACATGTGCATGTTTGGACCTGTAGTGTAGGAAAAAGTATCCCTTTTTCACACTTAATTTGGGAAAAAATATTAAATAAAATGAATAAATTATGGCTTGATTTATTGTTGTAATATGTATTTTACATATTCGCATTAATTTTAGGGCCTTTTAATTAAAATGGACTTAATTCAACTTTAGTTTTGGTGTTGTAAGGTGTACCTTTACACTTTCACAATAACCTAGGACTTTATTAATTAATTGAGGTTAGTTATGCCTTAATTGGCCCCTTTAATTCAAATCCAAGCCTAATTAATTACAATTTCTAAAGGGTAAAACCCAACATTCATCAATGCCATAACATAATACGTAACATTAGAGAATGTGCGTCCTAGGCAAGTGACTTAGGACCCATTCGCCCAAGGGCGAATGGGTCCTCACTTAGGCCTAGGACTTGACTTTCAAATATATTTTTGGCAGTATTTCAATGATTTCAAATGTGTATTCATATGTCAACTTGTGTTATTTGAATTTTGAGAACTAATGTTAACATATGTATAAATAAGAGGTCATTTCACTATGTTTTATCCCAAAAGAATTTTTATGTGACTTCATGAGATCAAGCTAGAGCATTATTGTAGTAATGAAAAAAGTATCCCTTCTACTTTTCCCTTGCTTGTTTGGGGCATCCTTATGAACTAGGCCTAATGGTGCATTTATTTAGTGTTGTAACGTGTTTGGCACATTCACTTTAGGTCTTGGGCCCTTGTGAACTAATAAACATGAATGGTACCTTAAACATGAATGGTACCTTACTAAAGTGTTGTGAAGTGTTGTGAAAGGTTATTTTTTATCCTCCTACTAAGCCTATCTTTGTAATTCCCCCAAACATAGCTCTACTACCAGTCAGATGTCCATAGCCCCGGTAGAGTTATTTGGATAGCCTAAAGAGTTGATATCACTTTCTTTTCTTTTTTTTCTTTTTTTTTTAGATATAGCAATGATAACTCATTTTTCACTTTCGATATTGCAATAATAGCTCATTTATCAACTTGCAAGCATTGAAGCACCACTATTAGGTTGGGAATTATAGTGGTAGCAAAGGTTACTTTTTAATTTTTCATTCAATGTAAATCCCTTCATCATTTCACTGCTTCCTAAAAACTCATTTAACAATTCCCTATAAGTGTGTTTTTCCAGCTAAATTTTACTAATTATGCCAAATCCTAACTAATTGTAGCCCACTATATGTTAAAAGATATGCATAAATTAAAATTTATCAATAGACAACTAAATCACCAAATTTAAATCTAAATTTAGAAACATTAGTTACCACCCTTTCGATTAAATTTATGGAAATTCTCAAAAATTCTGCTAACTATCTCAACTTGACGGTGCTGCACTACATTAATGGATCAAAATACCATGATTACCTTGAAAAACGATCACATTATTTCACATTAAATTCACATGCCTTGTTCAACACATATTGTCTCTCTACTTCTCTAGGTGAAGATGTGTAACATCTTGCCAACTTTATTCTCATGTATAATCCACAAACTTAACACATTAATAAATCATTATGAATTTTTAAACAACAATTGGAAATGACCCCTATCAATTCGAAATATCTGACTTACTTGATTCACAATCTCTGTACTACTCAATTCTGAAGCAATTTCACCAAACATGTGTAAAGAATTTATTTAATTTAACCTTTAATTCTAAAGATTATTAACCAGTTGCCACCTTGCACATACAATTTCAAAAAAAATTCAAGCAACTATGTACCGCTACACTACTCATGGTTTTCTATAAATTTGTGCATTTCTTCTCAAATTCTCCACACTTTCTTTTCTTTCTCTTCTTTTACATTTTCTATAATTTTGTTTTGTTTTGTGCTTTTACTTTTGCTTCTTAACCATGGATATTCCCATTTACTTAAGTTGTTCTCATAGAAAGAAAATTTTCTTGGGAAGCATCACACCACAAAGGCTTGAAAAGGTTTTCATTATTAGGAATTCTAGCTTTAGTGTGCCAAATTTATGCTTGGTCCTTGGGGAAAGATATGTTGCTTCTAGTTGCTACTTTTCCTTTTATTCTGACATAGCTTCTCATTTTGTAGCTTCACTTCTAGACATTGGGTTACCTGCTGAATATGTCACACCGCTGCCAACCTAATAGTTAATCCTAAATTCTTGAAGAATTTGGACACCATTTTAGTTGTTGCACACCCGACCATTGGGATTCCTTCCATGGATGATATTCCTCAGTTCTTGAATAACGAGAAAGTGGTTCCACTTCAGCCTTTTCTTACTGATCTCCATATCCAAGATTTTGAAGTTCACCGGGAACTTTCCTACATAGGGTATTTAACCTTGATAGAAGAGGCATCCTAGATCTACTAGATTACTACTACCATCTGCAACTTTTCTCAAATTTTCTTTTGAATCATCCTTTTTTATTTTCTATGTAAGTATTTTGACATCTGATGTATATACGTGATATACACACACATATATATACTTTTATGATTATCTCTTTTTTTTAAAAAGCGTGTTTCATTGTTTATGGTTTTATTGTTTCAGTTCAGTTCAACAAATTGTGTTAGTTTCACTCTCATGTTCAAGATACATTTAACCAAAATTTGTTAATGTAGAAGCTGAGCAAGGAAAACAAGACAAAACAAAACAAGGAAAAGGAAAGAAAGAAAAACACTTAAAAAAAAACTAAGCTAACACTACACTAAACTAACTCTAACTACCCTAACTCTAATATTACAACAAACTAACTCTAACCAAGCAATTTATTTCAATTTCTATAGTTATTTCCTTTACAGTTTTAGTACGCATCACAATAGGTTTATCTTTAAATTCTCTTATCAACATCTTCAAAATCCTACTGTAATAATGAAATTTTTTAAGTTTCTTGTATGTAAACATCATAAATTCAAAGGTGTACTTACCCAAAATCTGGATTAAATGTATGAAAACGATCTCATTAGAGAACGGTTGCACACATTTCAGTTGGCGTGGCATTACTATACCTTCTTCTAGCCCTGGTCCATTTCCACAAATGACTATGTTCATTTATTTATTTTCTTCTCTTCTAAAAACCTTCATATCTTCGGTCCTGTCTTCGCTTTGCATTGTGTTAGACCAAGATGTATCACTATTTATATCATTATCAGAAAGAGAAAAAGTGAAAACTTGATATTTTGTATCTTGTATAAAATCAAGAAATGTCTTTTTATAGCTAATGAATTTTCAGCTTGAAGCACAATACATACATCTCCTGCTCGATTTTCCTACTTTATCTCGCTATTTACATTTTCCACGTATATAGGGAATAATGATTCATCCATATATTCTCCTTGTTTATGATGAAATATCTTTGAATCTCGATATTCTCACCTATTATGCTACAAGACATTAGGATTTTCTTTAAAATAATCGCAATTTCCTAATTGTTTTAGTTCATTGGTTGATTTTTTAATATTTCCAGCTCCACTAGGGTAGAACTTTTTTCCATGAACAATCCTTTTCTTTTTACAGTTAAAGCTTCTTTCATTAATTAAATTGCTCGACTTATGGCTAGACTTACCCTAGTTAAAAAAGTTTCACACTCAATTTCACCATGATCAGTTGTATCATGAATTCTACACTCGGTGACTCTGCAGAAAGTAAACAAACTCAGAGGATGCAATTTCTAATTGAAGATTTTACAAATTTTTCCAATTTCCATCATGAAAACTAGCTTGTGTTAGGTATTGTGAGTTTACAAGGTTCTTGCCAAATTAAGAAGGATATTTCAAAACACAAATCCACTTCCAAAGGATAAAACCTAAAAATATCAAAGAAACTGGAAAGAAGACAAAAAATCATGTGTGCATCCACATGCAACCACCAGAATGCCAAATGTGGCCCTCCTTCTAGCGCCAATTCCTATTGATGACGGTTTTACTCACAGTAAATAGGTTGAATAAAATCTCCATAGACAAGACCGTGAAGAGCTTATCCTTCTTGAAAGATATGAAACAAAGAAAACCTAAGAGAGAATTTTTCATTTACAGATCAAAGATTGACTTCTATTTAATCCCAAGTCTTTGATAACTAGGTCATGGTTGTACTAGGGTCACTCTCGGGTAATGATGTGACAATTGTTGTTGTTTTCCTTTATGGGGGGTGAGGTAATCCATACGAACATGTACACATACATATACAAATTTTTGTATCATTTCTTTGAACATTTTAGATCAGCTTTCCAATTTAAGACAATAAACTTGAAATTCATGAAAGCAATAAATTTGACATTGAATCTCGAAGATCATCATTGATTTCCTTGCTATCACTTAAGTAAATTTAACATTAAGCATTCAACAATTCAATGGAAAATCAAAGATTTTCAATCAAAATATTTCCATTCACTTATATTTTTTGGAAAATTTTCAAAAAGTATTAAACATCTATTCTAAAGAAAAACATAAAAATACTAAAAAAATTAAAAGTTTCTCTTGGTTATTCTCCATGGATGCCCCAAAGAATTAATTGAAATAGATCAAACCGCTTTATATTTCACTAGATTGCTTCACAGAAATGTTGCAAGCTTTTAGAGAGGGGATTTCATTTATGGACATCAAATAGGTTCTATATGCACGCTTAAACGACACAACATACAATCTTGTTCAACCAAACTTACAAAACCAACTACAAAAGATACTTAGATAGGTAGCTATCCATAAAGCTCTGATATCAATTAATTTCTACATGCATACAAATTTTTACACTGGAATGGTTTAGAAAATAGGAAAAAATAACAAAACTTAAAATAAGTTTTTGCTCCTTTGACATCAAAAAATTTCAAGCTTAAAATAAAATTAAGCATCCTCTGGCCTTTTATAGAACACAAGGCTCAGATAGGATAAGACTTCTACATGAGAGGGAGTCTAAGGGACCAATCTAATCAAGGCACGTGGAATATTGTGACCAAAAGGAGAACTACAATTGAAGTCAATGGAGGTCAACTCCAATTACTCATTGAAGCTCTTCGGGTTCTACTTTTTCATCTGGAATCTTCTTGAGGAAAATAACTTGAATCAGAATTGCACGTAGGAACTCTGCATATATTCTAAATGATGAGTTCATTATCTTTTTCCTATGCCTTTTAATCTAGATCAGGTTCTTTATTCTTGGGGATAAGCTTCCTCAGAAGTGGGTGCAATCTACCACTAAGTAAGTGAAATACTGGGATCTTGAGTATTCCAATCATATGCACAACTATCTCATAATTTTTCCAAGAACATCTGACTTGACCAAAATGTAACTCAATCCGTGATTCAAATTTTCCTAACCATCCATACCCGAGCTTTGCATCACAATCAATATCTCCTTCAATCATAAAATTCCAAATATTAAATCCCTTTTTAAACAAATATACTACCATATAAATAAAACCATTATTCAAATGTTATTATAAAATCCATAAAACTTTCTTTTTTTAAAAAAATCCTTGCATATATATACCAGATCATCGGGATCAATGTATAAAATTTTAAAAGGATTGAAATTTCATTTCACATTTCAACTTGGTACCCGATACCCGGTATTTAATTTTACCCACTTACTTTCCTGGACCTCAATTATACTGAAACTCCAACTTACTAGACTCTAACTTACCAGACTCCAACTTACCAGACCAGAGTCATTCAATTAAAATTTACATTACCTTTTTCCTTTTTTTTTGTTTTTGGTACCCGATGTTCGGTGTATGTAACACTTACCATACAAAGTACTTTCTTTCAAACCAAATATTTCTCTTTTCTTTTTACTTCCAATGATCTTCCAATTCGTTAGCTCCTGCCATAGAAGTTATATTTCACTTGGGTCCCCAATCCTTTTTAGTCTTGGGGTGTGTTGTGAGATCACACATGTTGTAACACACTTTCACACTTTTCTAGGGTTGTCATTAATAATTAGGCTTCTTTATGCTTTCATTGGCCCTATTCTACATCCACAAGCCCCATTTAATGCATCTTTTTTTAGGATAATCTTAAAAAAAATCAATATCCAATCATAATCAAGGTGTTTTCAGCTTGTGTGGCCCAAATTTACTGATCTAGGACTTATTTTCCACCTTGGGTGAATGAGTCCCACCTAGATTATTGGGTCTCGAATCTGGTTTCACACCTTTCTAAGAATTTTTAAAAATGTTCCTAAAAATCATGCCTAATGGGACTCATTTGCCACCTTGGGTGAATGAGTCCCGTTTGGCCCAAAATCAAAATTAATTCAAATTTTTTGCAGGATTTTATCTTCCTAGATATGATGTCAGCCTATAGTGTTGTAATTTCATTAATTCTTGCATAATTAAGTATAAATACAAGTTTATTTCACTCATTTTACACCTAGCAAGTTGAATGAGCATTCATAATAGCAAATTGGAGTTCACAAGAGTATTCAAGCATTCACAAGAGCATTCAAGAGTCTTGAAGGGTTGATTATCAATCATTCTAGAGTATTCTTCAAGCATCAAGCATAATGTCAAAGACTTCATGCATCATGTTTGGTTTTGAGCTAACAATTGTAATGTACAGTTTTGTGATTTAAGCTAGAATTTCATTCAAGATATATCCTATTCAAGCAAGAATCAAGATCTACATCCATTTGATCCATCTCACACATGTTTTAAACACTTAATTAGTAGGGTTTTATGAGTTGCAACATCATATTTTGTTCATTCATCATTCTCCATTCTTATTTCATTTCATTTCAAAGTTTGATTACCAAAATGGGGTTGACAAAGGAAAACCCCTATCCACTAAAAAAACAACACTTTTACCTCTCTTTAGTGTGTGATTTGTTGGTTTAGGTTGAAGGAACATTGTAGAGAAAGATTGGAAAAATTTGTTAAAGTGCATAAAATTGTCAAAGTTGTCATTAAGCCTTGGAGAACATTGGAGATCACCTATAGGCTAATTTACAGAGATTCAAATCTGGAAACCTAAACAAGTAGATCGAGAAGACAAAGAAGAGAAAATTCAGGTGTTGATGTTCTGAAAAACTCTAATTGGACTGATTCTCTAGTTTTGGCAAGTGAGTCCTAGTTTTATGTAGATTTTTGCAAATTCAGATACTCATTTTGTAGATTCTTGTTCCCACACAAAAACATAGATTTTGGAATGATTCACCCAACTTGGAAAATGAGTCCCACTCAGCATTAGAATTATATTTTCCAACATTACAGAGCTCCATTCAACCATCTCCATATTTTTAGGTGCACATAGTCCTTCCTATAGTTTTTTGTGTTGCTTCATTTACTTTTCTAGGTCATTTTGCAAGTCATTACACCATATTAGGGTTTAGTGTTACAACCTACATTGCATTTTCCTTTTCAAGTTCTTACTTGGTAGTGAACCCCTCATTAGTTTACAATTATCCCCAAGGAAAATCCTATTGCAAAATCTCTTTCTCCTTTGCATTGAGACCTCTAGGGTTACCCTTTAATGTAGTAGGTGGAAAGTTGGTATGCTTTATGTCCTAAGTCATATGATAGCATTCAAACCCCATTTTTTATACAACACATTTTGGTGAATCTGCATTGAGAACATCATAATTCTAATTTGGAGTGCATTGATCATCCTATATTTGGCTTGCATTAGCATTGCATTAGATTTTTCATTAGTTAATTGGCATTTTAGGGTTTCTAATTTTGCATTAGTGAAAGATCATATATCTTGCATTTTTGCAACTCATTTTACTAAAAATCAAACAAAATCTACATTTGCACTTAGAATTTGGGTCATACAACATAAAAATAATAAAAATAAATTGAAAAATTCTAAAAAAAATTGAAAAAAAATCCCTACTAGGACTCAGGTATGTGTAGGATCATGATGGGCCAAAAAGTGGTGATATGATGGGTATGTGTAGGGTATGTGGCTAACGACTTTTTTACCCAAAATTGATGAAATGAAAAGGGTTTTAAAGGAGATTCTCAACTTCCCACCAATATAAATTATTCTTTACTTTGAATTTAATAAATAATTATTATTCATTTTCTATTTGAATTATGACTAAAGTTTTGATTGATAGGTTAGGATTGAAAAACATCTGTAGCTTTCAAATGTATCACATTTTTTGAATCCAAAACATGTGTCACATTCTATGCTTCACACTATAGGATTAAAAGGAAAAAATGAATTTCATGAAGTTTTGACCAAGTTAAGGTGGTCGGACATATGAGTTTTAATATTTTTTAAAAGTTGTAATAAAAAATCATAATTAATTATTTACTTGGAAAAATTACAAAAAAATTATGCATCACATTGGGACATGAGTCCTCTACTTATATCTAAAATCTTACCAAAAATATCATTTTATTGTAGTTAGGTGGGGACAAACACCTTATTTTTTTCCTTGAAATTTAAGTACTCTGCATTGAAATTTCAAATTTTCACAAATAGATTTTTTTTTTTTAAATAAACCTAGTAGTTTGGAAACTACATTCAATTTTCTATAGATTCTATTCTTACAAATATTTTTGAAATAATATAGATAACTTATTCAAATTTTTACGTCAAGTTTCCTAACTCTATTTTTTTTGAATTTTTCACCACGTAAGGGCATGTTTTTTCCATGATGATCCTGCACATACCCACTCATTCACCACCTTGGGTAAATAATTCCCTGTGCACATTCTACACTCCATTTTTTTGAATTCAAAGCACTGTTTCTGAGCTTTTGTTTGTTGTTTATATCTTTCTATCTCAGTTTCCATAATTTCTATTATAGTCATTTCATTGTTCTTAGCTTATATTGCATTTGCATTCATCTTGCATTTAGAAACCCTTGCATGAGTATTTGGTGTCCTATTGCTAATACTATACTGAGTTGAAGTTTGAGACTCATGTCTTCCCATGATAGCACAATCTTTATGGATCTTGGGTTATCTAGCTCCTTCGCTCCTAGTATTGGCATTAGTACACTAGGTATGAACCATACCCTTAACAACTCTTTATCTTCAAGTAGTGTGATGTGTGCTCAGACAATGGTTGCTAGTGTCTTGGAAGAACACATAATTCAAATTCATGAATACATAGAAAACCTACAGCATCAAGTGTAAAATGACAACATTTCAACTACTACCATCCCTACTATAGATAACATTCATTGCATGCTTGAAAGTGAAGATGGACTTGACCTTGTGAAAAACATAGTTCAAATCTTTGGAAAACATCTCACCTCAACCACTAGTTTTCCTTTACCTACAAGCAATGTCACAAGCCAAAGAGGAACTAAAATTCCTACTCTTACAACAATTGCCTCAATACCTACCTATACCAACCCTCAAGTCACAACAACAATGCAAACAACTAGTAATGTGATTCATTCCTTGGGTATTTCTACTAGCATCCGCAATTCCTAGATTTGGCATCACACATCATATCTCATACCACTTTACCACCTATAAGAATTCCATTCACTTGTCCCTCAAACACATACACCCCCTCACCTTTTCCACCTCCATCTCCTAACACAAGTAATGACCCTCTCATAAACCAACTTTTGGAAATTGTTTCATCCCTTCAAAAGAAATTTTCCACTGGTCATCAATCAAAATCAAAATGACCCACCTACATACTATGTCAAAACTAGTCCATTGTCCTTAGAGATATTGCAAACAACGATACCACAAGGTGTAGAGGTTCCTAGATTTGAGAAATATGGAGGAAAGGGAGATCCTTCTAACCATGTTAATGCTTATACCACCTTATGTAGTGATTTTTTCCTTGATGATAAAATCTTGGCTAACCTTTTTCCTAGTTCCTTGAAAGATACTTCCTTGGAATGGTTTTCTTCTTTATTAAACAACTCAATTCGTTCATTCAGTTAAATTTTGAGGAAATTGTGAACCATTTCCAATTGCATATGAACCCTAAGATGACCTTGGCCGATTTGATGAAATTCAAGCAAAAAGAAGAAGAAAAGATCACTAACTTTATCTCATGCTATCAATCACTTTATTCCCAAATCAATGTCAAAATTCTTGACCCTCACCTTCAAAAGATGTTCATCAAAAATTTGCAAAGCAAGATACAAGAAAACCTTACCATGTGATGAAATTTTCCTCCTTTATGCACCAGTGTACTTCCATCCATGATTATCAAAATTTAGTTAGTAGTCATGATGCAAAATCCACTTATAACTGAAATGAGAAAACTGAGTTTGTAAACCAAAACAATCCTCAACCTTTTAGAAAATAGAATAAAGGGTTCCTTGAATTCAATCCCAGTCAACAAACAACTTAGAATGTCAACAACCAAGTAGTTTCTATTAAAGCCATGATACCCTTTAGCTATGGAGACCCAAAAAGACAATTCACTCCCTTACCCGATGCCCTTCATAATGCAAAGTCACTTAGCTCATAAAATAAAAGATGATTACCCTACCCCCTGTTAAAACACCTGATCCTAGTAAACCATTACTTGCAAGCTATAAACCAAATTATTACTGCCATTATCACTAACAAAATGGACATGACACATAACATTTCAAGCATATTAAACATCTTGTGCAAGACCTCATTGATTATGGCCGTATTTCCGTTGGAGGTGTTAGTGATCAAGGAAATAAATCAGTTGCCCCCTCCTAACCAAAAATTGCAAATCTTTAGCAACCCTATGCCTAATCATAACATCTCATTTGTCAAAGCTAGCGAAACTACAAATAATGATGTGATGAATGTTGATACAAATGATGATAACAATGATTCTATTCAACATGACTCTATAGATAATGATCCTATGGATGACATGGTAGGAGTGATAGATGTCATTCCTCGTAAGGGTCAAATTAAAAATCCTCTTAAAATTTATTTCTCCTCTATAGATATACTTAAACATTCACCCAATGGTCCTCTTTACATAGCCATGTGAATCTATGGAAAGCCCACTAGTGGGATACTAATAGATCTCGCTTGTGGAGAGAATGTGATCATTGAGGAATTCTTGCTTTTGCATGAACTCTATCAAGATATATACAATAAACCAAAAGCATGGATCAAGATGCATAATGGTTTCACTTGACCTATGATGGGATCAATAACCTTACCATTACAAATAGGACCAAAAAAATTAGATATCTCATTCTCTATCATCCCACAACCAGACTAATTTTGTGTGAAGCTAGGCTATCCATGGCTTCTCTTCATGAATTTTGTCCCTTCGATTGTGCATAAATTCTTAAAGTTTCCCTTTGAAAATGAAATTTTCACTATCCATCATAGTGGCTTTAACCCATTGTCCTCCAAAGGTAACTTTTCCTTAAATGTCTTTGGCCCAAGCCTATAGAACCTATTAAACCACAAGAAGACTTGTTTTTCCTATCTTATCAAAAGTTCAAGGTACAAAAGATAGTAGAACTATCCCTCTGAAACATGTCCCCACCCACAATCGAACCAACCATCCTTGACGAAACCATGATTGATCCTAAATAAGTTCCAAACAACCAAGATCAACCTAAGACAAAACCTTCACCTACTTCCTAAAAAATACCAAGAGATAACAAAACCGATTGTATCACACCTCCTAGAATAAAACAAGTTTACAAAGTCAAAGAGAAAGCAGTTGAACAACCTCCCATGGTTCCTTCCGTTCCTCCCCTTAGGGAAGAAAAGAAACCTATGGTTGCTCAACCCAATCCTACACAAACACAACTTGAAGACTAAACTAAAAGAAACATAGGTGCTAGAGAGCATAGGCATAGATGTTTTTCCCTTGCTCACAAGTTACATGAAGAATTAAATAAAGAAAATCAAAATCCAAACCTAATTGAAGTAATGCATGATGAATCTACCCTCGCCCCAAAACAAAACAACCCAATACAACAACCACAACAAGAGTTGAACCCTTCTTTAGACATTATCATTTGACCTCCTGTTGTGATTATGATGATGAGGAAGTTGCTAAAATTGATGAAGAGGTGAATAATGAATTGAATACATTGTTTTCCTCTTCTGTGAAATTAAACAACAATTCTCCTATAGAAGAGTGTTGAACTTGGTGATGGCCCTAGTTCGGATCTTGTTATTGTCCCATTGGCTAGTTTCCCGCCTTCAGTATACAATGAACATGATTTGGATGTGGATGACCTGCTTTAGGTTAATTCGCATGTGCCTTACTAGTCTTTTGCATTATTTATTTTTCTTTTTACAATTACATGTATGTAATGTGATCCCCCATAATGTTTTGTTTGATGTTCTCTCTTTGAGACATTCCTCTAATTGTACCTTCATTCTTCATTATGTCATAAATATTTTATCTTTTAGTCTTTTTATCTTTTCATTTGTCTTGTGTTTTCCTTTTGGGGATGACAAAAGGCATCGATACATTCATGTCTCTTCCATGTTGACCCAAAAGCTTTTTTGTAATATTTTTCATTTTTCTTGTGTTTTCCTTTTGGGGATGATGCAAGGCATTGAGACATTCATGTCTCTTCCATGTTGACCCAAAAAAAAAGATTTTCCTTTGCTTTTCTTAATATTTTTCATTTTTCTTGAGTATTCCTTTTAGGGATGATGCAAGGCATTGAGAAATTCATGTCTCTCCCATGTTGACCTGAAAGGTTTTTCTTTGTTTTTTCTATCTTTGTGTCATTCTTCTAGTTCTATGAGTATTTGGGGAATGATGACAGTTCTAAGCTCTCTAAAAAATATTGTAGCAAGAACATACTGACCTGAAATCCATAGATCCCTTATGTATTTGGATTTTAACTTTGGGGGCAACCCCTCTCCTAAAGTATCTTTACTTGGAAACATATGACTCGGCATAGGGATTTCCAAGTTAGCTCTCATGTCTTCTCTATTATTGTTCGCATTTATCATTTTCTACTTTAAAGTAATTTCTCATAGTATGGTGTTTAGCAATTCCTTTAAAGTGGGGGAATACATTGGCATTATTCTTTTGCATTTTTCTTTCCATGTTTCATGGTGTAGTCTTCTTACTTTATATGATGCTTCTTTTGCTTTGTGGATGACATTAGATGTGATGTCCTTCAATTATATGATCTCTTTTAGCATATTGCATTCCTCTTAGTGGCTTGATGTGACACACTACATCCCCTAAGTTGTGAATCTTTTATTCTTTGATTGGTCCTCTCTTGGAGACATTAGGCACAATGTTCCCTAAGTTAAGACCTCACATGAACTAAGTAAGACTCCCTTGAACGTTTCTTATTGTTGCATTTGCATTTTCAGTTACATGGCCACCTTGCATAGCACAACTTGCATTCTTGTAGAGCCATCTTGTTTGCTCATGATCTCCAAGCACACAATGTTTTGCTTATCTCATGAAGCTTGAAAAATATTTTTTGTGTGGTTCCTTATTAAATTTATTAGGAGGTATAACTTTTGCATGGTTTGATGGGAAGTCGAACAAGTGCATGACTTTCCCTTAGCCACTTGCATGTGTGTGTGAGCACATACCAACCATGAGTGTATGTTTCTCACCTTCTTGGAATTCTCACCCAATGGATAGCTTGAAGTTTCATTGCCTTAGAGTGAGTATGCATTTTTCAAACAAAAAACCTAGATGGGTCAACCCACAATAATGGGTTACACTTTTTGGCCAAACTTGACATTGAAATCAACATTTTCAGAGAAAACTTCACTTTCTCACACTTATAGTAGGTAAAATATTAGGAATTTGAAAATGATGTAAACTAATGATTTGTGAGATTTTGTATGTAGATTCTAAATGTATTTTTTTAAAAAAAATTGAAATTAAACTGTAATTTTTTTGTGTCTTCTTTGATAACTAGTTTATAATAGTAAACAACATTTTTAAAAAGTGGTGTGTACTTCAGCTTGCATAACTTTTTTTCTACAAAGGATAAAATTATAATTCTTTTTAATTTAGGTTGGTAACAAAAGTATCTAGTTTTTTCATTTCGTTTCATAGCATTTTGTTGAATATTTTTCTTTTAATTAAGTTTTGAAGTCAAAACATTTATAATTTAGACATAGGTGCACTTTGGCTCGCATAACTTTTTTGGTATGTATTGAAATTCAAATTTTCTTTTTTTGTTAGAATGAGGACATCAATACCTAGTGGATCTATATTATTTAATTTTTTTTCCTCAAATTTACTATTTTTCCATAATGATTTTTCATCGAACTTGACGTTCAGTGAAAAACCTATGTACAGTAAAACTAAAAAATAAAATAAAAATAAAAAATATAGATATTGAATTTATAGTTGTTGGAAAGCACGTTTCAATCACTACAATCATCCAACTTGGTTTATCAAATTGAATCCATTTTCACCTCCTTCCCAAGCTTCAATAGTCAAAAAAATGCATAAATTTTGAAATGGTGGAGGGGAAGGTGAAAAAAAGGGGTTCATTAGAAGGGGGGTTCATTCGAACCCCCCTTATATGGTGCAAAAGGGGGTTCATTAGAAGGGAGGGGGGTTCATTAGAAGGGGCGAGGGTTCATTAGAATGGAGGGTTCATTAGAAGGGGGGTGGTTCATTCGAACCCCCTTCATTAGAAGGGGTAAACCATTTTAAAATTTTTGATGAGACTTTCTAATTTTTCTTCGTTCAAAAAATTGTAACCCACTATTGTGGGTTTACCTAGATCTAATCCCCATCATGATGGACAAATGGTTGAAGCTTGATCTTTCCCTTTTTATTTTTTCATTTTATTTCTCTATGTCTTTGACAGTGCATGCTTATGCTTTGTTGATGCTCTTTATATCATTTTCATGTGTGTTCTTTTGTGCCTATGTTGGTTCACCATGGGATCTTGATCATGTGGGCTTGATCACCCCTCTTGATCATTGTTATCATATATTATAGGTATTGGTGCAATTGGACCCCTCTTTATGTGCTTTTTTCTACATTAGTGTTAGTTTCAAGTAGGTTCCTTCTCTCACTAAAGTGGGGGCTAAATGTGGTAATGAAAAAAGTACACTTCTGCTTTTCCCTTGCTTGTTTGGGCCCTCCTTGTGAACTAGGCCTAATGGTGCCTTGATTTAGTGTTGTAATGTGTTTGACACATTCACATTAGGTCCTCAGCCCTTGCAAACTAATGGACATGAATGGTACCTTTCTAAAGTGTTGTAAAGTGTTGCAATACACTTTCACACTTTACTAAGGTTTTATTAATTAACTACACCTAATAAATTTGTTTTTAACCTTAATCATGCCTTGTCTAAAGTGTTTTAAAGTGTTGTAAAACACTTTCACACTTTTCTAGGGTTTTCATTAATAATTAGGCTTCTTTATGCTTTAATTGGCCCTATTTTGCATCGACAAGCCTTGTTTAATGCATCTTTTTGAGGATAATCCCGACACAAATCAATATCCAATCATAATTTAGGTGTCCTCTCACTAAAATGGGGGCTAAATGTGGTAATAGAAAAAGTATCACTTCTACTTTTCCCTTGCTTGTTTGGGCCCTCCTAATGAACTAGGCCTAATGGTGCCTTGATTTAGTGTTGTAATGTGTTTAGCACATTCATATTAGGTCTTGGGCCCTTGTGAACTAATAAACATGAATGGTACCTTTTTGAAGTGTTGTGAAGTGTTGTAACACAATTTTCTAAGGTTTTAATAATTAACTACACCTAATAAATCTCTTTTTAACCTTAACCATGCCTTATCTAAAGTGTTTTAAAGTGTTGTAACACACTTTCACACTTTCCTAGGGTTTTCATAAATAATTAGGCTTATTTATGCTTTAATTGGCCCTATTCTACATCCACAAGGCTCATTTAATGCATCTTTTTGAGGATAATCCTGACACAAATCAATATCCAATCATAATCTAGGTGTTTTCAGTTTGTGTGGCCCAAATTTATGGACCTAGGACTCATTTTCCACCTTGGGCGAATGAGTCCCACCTAGGTTTTTGGGTCCTAAACCTGATTTCAGACCTTTCTAAGCATTTTTAAAAATGGTCCCAAAAAAATGCCGAATGGGACTCATTCGCCGCCTTGGGAAAATGAGTCTCGTTTGGCTCAAAATGAAAATTAATTCAAAATTTTGGTAGGATTTCATCCTCCCAGATCTGATGTCAGCTTATAGTGTTTTAATTTAAGGAATTCTTGCATAATTAAGTATAAATACAAGTTTATTTCACTCATTTTACACCTATCAAGTTGAATGAGCATTCATAATAGCAAATTAGAGTTCACAAGATTATTCAAGAATTTACAAGAGCATTCAAGAGTCTTCAAGCATAGATTATCAAGCATTCTAGAGTATTATTCAAGCATCAAGCATCATGTCAAAGACTTCATGCATCATGTTTGATTTTGAGCTAAAAATTGTGATGTAGAGTTTTGTGATTCAAGCTAACATTTCATTCAAGATCTATCCTATTCAAGCAAGAGTCAAGATCTACATCCATTGGATCCATCTCACACATGTTTGCAGCACTTCATTAGTAGGGTTTGGTGAGTTGCAACATCATATTTTGTTCATTCATCATTATCCATTCTTATTTCATTTCATTTCAAGGTTTGATTATCAAAATAGGGTTTGACCAAGGAAAACCCCTATCCACTAACAAAAAATTTTTCCCTCTATTTAGCATGTGATTTGCAGGTTTAGGTTGAAGGAACATTGTAGAGAAAGATTGGAAAAAAATTTCAAAGTGCATAAAGTTGTCAAAGTTGTCAGTAAGCCTTAGAGAACATTGGAGATCACCTACAAGTTGATTTACAGAGATTCAGATTTGGAAACCCGAAGGAGCGGATTGAGTAGATTGAGAAGAGAAGATTCAAACCTTGAAATTCTAAAAAACCTAACTAGAGTGATTCACCACTTCTGGTGGTTGAGTCCTATTTTTGGTCAAAATTTATATTTTTGCAAATCATTCAGATACCCATTGGGCAGATTCTTATTCCTACATAGAAACCTAGATTTTGGGTTGATTCACCCAACTTGGTGAAAGAGTCCCACTCAACATTAGAATTAGATCTTCTATCATTTCATAGCTCCATTCAACCATCTCCATGTTTCCAAGTGCACATAGTCCTTCTTATAGTTTTTTGTGTTTCTTCACTTACTTTTCTAGGTCATTTTGCAAGTCATTGCACCATATTAGGGTTTAGTGTTACAACCTAAATTGCATTTGTCTTTCCAATTTCTTACTTGATGGTGAACCCCTCATTAGTTTACAATCATCCCCAAGGACAACCCTATTGCAAGATCTCTTTCTACTTTGCATTGAGATCTCTAGGGTTACCCTTTAATGTAGTAGGTGGAAAGTGGGTATGCTCTATGTCCTAAGTCATATGATATAATTCAAACCCCATTTTTCATACACCAAAATTATCAAGAGAATTTTCAAGGAATTCAAGGAAATATTTGAATAAGATTATTGTAGCATTCAAGGTCCTATTGTCATGTCAAAGTCTCCTTGCATCATGCATGTTGTTTGAGCTAATTTGTTGATGTAGTGTTCAAGATCAATTCTAGCATATCAAAGGAATTGTTTCAAGTAAAGTTTCATGATCAAGATCCACATTCATTGAATCCATTTCATGGAAATTGTAGATCCATATGCCAAGGTTCATACAATGGTTTGGTGAGTGGTGCAGTCATGGTAGGAGGGTCCTCAAAGAGAACCATCTAGACTATGCAACAAGAGTTACACAATAGAAGCCACATAGAATATGAAGGAAAATAAAGATTCAAACATTCATATTATCAGAAGTTTTAGTAACAATCAGCTGACAACATCTAGGTTCACAAATTGGACTCATAGGCCTAAAACAACATGCTCAAAATACAATATTCCTATATGCTCCTTAATACCAGCTGAAATAAAATCAAATATTCCTCTACTTAATCTACTTCATCAACTTCCCCTATCCAAATGATCTGTTACAATGCTTTATATCATATCTAAAGATATAAAATCCTTTGCGTCAGCCAAAGATCATTACAATCTCCAATGAAGGAAAATGTAACGTGTGCTTGAAACAGGTCGGCCTT
Source organism: Sequoia sempervirens (assembly GCA_007258455.2). Classification (NCBI taxonomy): domain Eukaryota; kingdom Viridiplantae; phylum Streptophyta; class Pinopsida; order Cupressales; family Cupressaceae; genus Sequoia; species Sequoia sempervirens. The sequence continues at coordinate 26,758,783 of VDFB02072274.1, forward strand.
GAATTTGAATTTCTCCTTGGCAAGTGCATAGGATGAAGTTTGGACCTAAATTAAGGTCAGGGACACTCCACAGAATAATTTGGAACACATCACAAGGATTCATAAGTTATGAGAAGGATCCATAAGAGACAAATCTAGCCGTTAAGTTTGAAATTGCTCTGGTGCTCTATTCTAGAAAATATCACGTAATCCATAAGCGATAACTTGCCAAAAAAAGATCCAATCATGCTAAAATATTGGAATAAGGGAAATGAACATGTCCACAGTGACAACATAGATCCACTAGGTCTGGCAAGAAAATATGATGAAATGATGAATCTTCCAACTTGAATTGAACAATAATTGAATGAGAACAAAACCAAAATGAAAATATTTTTGGTTGATGTAGGATTGCAAAGAACCAAGGATGTTCCTGCATCAGACATCCAAGGTTATTTAAAAAGTGAGTCCCTCACTTTGGCTGGGCTATAGGAAAACCAATATGTTCTACCTCAGTCTGAGAAATCCAAGAAGAATCCTCCTCTGGTATGTCTTTCTACTTCACAAGATATTCTTTGTACTATCTTCCACGTGTTTTCATCCCATATGTAATATCTAAAATCTCTTCTATCTCATATGAGTGTTGTTTAGGAAACTATTTCTCTAATTTTTCTTTACTGTCTTCACTGAATTATGCTTCATGGTACTGATGTAGATCTATAATGTTGAATATAGGTGATACACCCATGCCATCTGGTAACTCTACTTCATATGCATATCCTGAATCAAATTTCTTCAAAATATTACAGGGTCCAAACTTCCTCATCTTGAGCTTATTGTATGTGCCAACTAGAAATAATCCCTTCCTCAAATACACCATCACTTCCTCTCCAACTTTGAACTCCTTATGTCTCCTCTTTTCATCTACTCACTCCTTATACGTCTGGTTCATATCTTCCAATTGTTTCTTTACTTGAGTATGCACTTTCTTCATATGTTCTACAAATTCCCCTACTTCTGCACTCCTTTAACATTCCTTACTAATGTCTCACAACTCTGATATACCTCTAGGATGAACTCCATTAGAAATCTCAAAGGTGTCTTTTCGGTACTCCTGTTCACTGAATTATTGTAAGAAAACTCTACTTGTGCAAGGAATAAAACCCAACTTTTGGTCTTCTCTCCAACTAAACATCTCAGTAAATTCCCCAAACTCCTAATTACTACCTTTTTTTTTCCGTCAGTCAGTGTGTAACTAAAAGTAGAACTTAACTTTAAATATGTCTTTAACTTCTTCCAATGTGTCCTCCAAAAGTAACCAAAAAACTTTGTATCTCTGTGTGAAACAATACTTCTATGTAATCCATGCAATATGACCACTTCCTTGAAAAACAAGTCTGCTACATGCACTACATCTGTTGTATTCTTATAAGGTATGAAATGTGCCATTTTAGATATATATCCACCACCACAAATATAGAATCATTACCTATTTGTGTCTTCGGCAAGCCAAGTATGAAATCCATGTTGATATCCTCCCAAGGTCTCTCTAGAACTATCAAAGGCTTATACAATCCAAAATTCAGACTACTCCGTTTTGCAACTTGACAAACTTTGCAACTCTACACAAATTTCTGAACATCCTTCTGAATCTGTGGCCAAAAGTAATTCTCACTTACCAATGCTATTGTCTTATCAATTCCAAAGTGTCCTATCAATCCTCCACTATGTTTTTCTTTCAGCAAGCTATTCCTCATTGAACTCCATGGTATACACAATTGATTCCCTCTGAACAACATATCTTCCTAAATAAAATAATCCAACCATTCAATCCTATACTCCAAGACTGGTTCTTTACAAGCTCTCTAGGGTTATGCAAAATCCAAGTCTTCCTCATACAATTTCTTCAATACTTCAAAGCCTAATACCTCCACTCTCATCTCTTCCAGTAAATTCCTTCTCCTACTCAAAGCATCAACAACTCTCTTTGACTTTCCACTCCTATGTTTCAAAACAAAAGTATAACTTTGCAAGAATTCCACCCATCTCATGTGTCTTTGATTCAACTTACCTTGACTATTCAAATACTACAATGCCTGATGATCTATATACAACTTAAAATCCATAGGAAACAAGTAATGTATCCACTTCTTAAATGCTTGAACTATGGCATAAAACTCCTAGTCATACACTGAATACCTTCTCCTAGCATCATTCAATTCCTCACTGAAATAAGCTACTGGTCTTGCTTCTTGACTTAGTACTACTCCAATTGCATTTCCTCTTGCATCACAGTCTACCTGAAATACCTTATTAAAGTCTGATAAAGCTGACATAGGTTGCTCGGTCACCTTCTATTTCAACAACTCAAAACTCCAATCTACTCTAGATGTCCACCTAAATCTTTCTTATCCCCTCTCATTGATTTTGTCATAGGACTACAAATAGAATTGAAATTCTTAATGAGCTTCTAGTAGAAAGTAGCCAATCCATGAAATGATCTTACCTCTCCAATGCTTTCCGGTGTAGGTCATTCAAAAATTGCTCTTACCTTCTTAGGATCCATCTCCAATTCATCCACGGATATCACAAATCCCAGATATACCAATTTGATTCCTTCATGAAACTACACTTCTTAATGTTTAGCAGCAACTTCTCTTCTCTCAACCTCTACAAAACTTGTCGTATATGCAAAAAATGTTCTTCTCTAGTCTTATTGAAAATCAAGATGTCATCCAAATAGACAATCACAAAATTACCCAATAATTTCTTCAATACCTCATTCATTAGCCTCATGAAAGTACTCGGTGCATTTGTCAGTCCAAAAGGAATCACCAACCACTCATGCAATCCTTCATTTGTCTTGAATGTTGTCTTCTACTCATTCCCTTCTCTGATTTTGATATGATGATATCCACTCTTCAAATCTATCTTTGTAAAGTATTTAGCTCCACTCAAACAATCCATAATGTCATCCATCCGGGGCAAAGGAAATCTATACTTCACCATGATTTTGTTTATTTCTCTAGAGTCTGTACAAATCCTCCATTCTCCATCCTTCTTAGGTACTAGCACAACAGGTATTGCACAAGGACTTAAGCTTTCTCTGATCAAGCCCTTCCTCAACAACTCTTGCACTTGTTTATTCAACTCTTCATTCTCCACCAGTGTCATCCAGTGTGTTGCTTTATTAGGAAAACTATCTCCAAGAATCAAATCCATGCAATGACTAATACTCCTCATAGGTGGAAATCCATCAGGTGCATTATCTAAAATGATATCTTCATATTCTACCAGCAAATCCTTTATCTCCTCTGATTGTTCTTCTACATGCTTCAAGTCTTCAGTCTTCTTAGGAACCAAGGCATAACACATATTCTCATGTCTCAGTCCATCTAGAAATCTCCTTCCATCAACCAAACAAATTCTAGCATTCGTACAAACCTCAACTTTAGGAACATCCTCCAATGGAAACAAAGTCCACTTCATCCCATTAGCAACAATGGTATATGTGTTCTTCTTTCCATCATGAATAGCCTGCCTATCATACTGCCAAGGCCTTCCCAACAAAACATGGCATACATCCATAAGTATGATATCACACAAAAATTCATCATGATAATTTCCTATCTTTAATTTCACCAAACATTGTTCACTTACCAGTATCTTTGCTCATCTTGAATCCATTCTATCTGATAGGGCTTTAGGTGTTTCAATCTTTCTAGATTCAATTTGGTCACAATTTCTTCAAAAACCAAGCTCTCAGAGCTTCCACTATCAAAAATCACTCTACAACATTTACCACCTACCTTGCATCTGATCTGAAACAAATTCTTTCTCTACAATGGTTCCTGCTCCATCTCACTTTGACACAATACTCTTATGTACACCAACACTTCTCCCTCTTCTAGTTTATTAGATGATCTAGCATGATCCTCCTTAGCAAAGGTTGTTCTTCTACTGTTCTCTATCTTTATGCTTGTCTCTCCCTGATTACATTCAAATGCTCTATGTCCCTCTCCATCACACTTAAAACAAGCTCCCTTGAATACTCTTTTCTCATGTCCTCTATCATCTTTTCTATAACCATCATTCCAGTAACCACCATATCCTCCTTTCTAGTAAGAGTTTCCATCATCTCTACAGTACGAATTTTCATTCTTACTGACTTACTTATCTTTATTTTGATCTGCAAAAGATCATTTTCCTCCTCTGGAAAACATTCTTCCTCTCTAAGATCTTTTGCCTCTTCCTCTATGTCTTTGCTCATGTCTTTTATTCAACTTCTCTTATGCTTTTAGGGCAGATTGATATGCCTCCTCCACACTCAACATCTTGATCAAATTGATCTCATCCTGTATAGACACCCTCAAGCCATTCACATATCTGGCTACTTGCTTGGTCTCATCCTCTAAATCTCCAGATCTGATATTCAACTTGTAGAACTCCTTAGTATACTTTGTCACACTTGACTCCTACTTCAAATTCTGCAACTTCTGAAATGAACTAATCTGATAGTCTACAAGCATAAACTTCATCTTTAACTTATTCATCATCCAATCCCATGATTTTATCTTCTCCTTTCCTCTTCTTTTCCTATCTGTCTGTAAATGTTCCCAACAAAGGGATGCTTGCCCTTTCAATTTTGTACAAGAAAATTTCACCTTCTTTTCTTCGATGGTACCTTCAAAATCAAAATATTTCTCTATCTCCATTATCCAATCAAGCAATTCATCTAAATCCAACTTACCACTATAATCAGGTGGATTGAAATGTGGTTTAGTATTTACTCTGGTTAGGGCCCTTATGAACCTCTCTTCTCCCTGATCAAGGCCAGGTTGATTTTCTCTTTCCCTTTCTTCCCGTTCTTTTGCCTCTTCATCACTCACATCATCAATTGGTCGAACTCTCCTCTGGGCTATTTTGAGTGCATCTAATCTAGCAGCAATTCCTCTCAACATCTCAATTATAGTTGGGTCTGCATTTCCATGCTCTCTATTTCCACTACCATTTCTTCTTTGCACCATCTTTACACAAGTCCTTTGTAGCTGTAGGTCGGATCCTCGGTCCACCACCCCACAACAAATCTTCAACAAGACTCTGCAAACTCTGACAATCTCTCATGAAATGAACCTCGCTCTGATACCAATCTGGTGTAGTCATAGTAGGAGGGTCCTCAAAGAGATCAGTCTGGACCGTGCAGCAAGAGTTACACAATAGAAGCCACACAGAATATGGAGGAAAATGCAGATTCAAAAATTCATAATGTATCAGAATTTTCAGTTACAATCAATCGATAACATCCGGGTTCATAGATTGGGCTCACAGGCTTGAAACAACATGCTCAAAATAAAATATTCTTGTATGCTCCTTAATACAAGCTGAAATGAAATCCAATATTCCTCTACTTAATCAACTTCCCCTATCCAAATGATCTGTTACAATGCTTTATATCATATCTGAAGATCTAGAATCCTCTACGTCGGCCAAAGATAATTACAATCTCTAATGAAGGAAAATGTAACGTGTTCTTGAAATAGGTCATCCTTGAATTTGAACTTCTCCTCGCTGAGTGGATAGGATGAAGTGTGGACCTAAATTAAGGTCGAAGAAGTCTTGGCTTGAGATGGTACCGATTTGTCTAGGAAGTACTTTGTGTCTACTGGTTATAAGTAGCTTGGTAGGTAGTTGTTTGGGGATATCAAGGTCCCTTGGTGGAAGCAAGTTTTGCATAAGTTTTCATGGCCCAAGTGCAATGTTTTTCATGTGGTTAGTGGTTCAAAATAGGTGTCTTACTTGGGATAATTTGTGTAAGAATAATTTCCAAGGCCATATATTGTGTGTATTGTGTCATAACTATGAGGAGAGTTCTTCTAATCTCTTCTTCCAATGCTCCTATGCTAGGGAGATTTGGCATTTTTGGTGGAGGGTGTGGAACATGCCATGTTGGCATGCTTCCTCATTGGCTTAGTTTGTGGATCAGTGGGGTAGGGCCCCTATTTCTACTTCCTTTCTTCACGTTGCTTGGGCTCTTGGCCCATCCTTTATTATCTGGAACCTTTGGTTAGAGTGGAATCATCAGATTTTTTAGGATGTGATGTTGGTGGCCCCTCGCTTATAGTGGAAAATTTTGCATTCTTTGGGAGAAACTATTGTGGCTAAGTGTGATCTATCATAATCAGTGGATCCTTGTGATGTTGCTTATTGTAATTGTCTACATCTTTCTCCTTAGCAACAACAACTCATGCACAACAGATGTAGACATCCTAGAGTCTTAAAAATCAACCTCAGGGAGTCTTAAAAATCAACATGGATGGCTCTTCTTGAGGAAACCCTGGTCATGTTGGAATTGGTAGTGCTGGTCAATATAGCTCTAGAGAGGTTCAGTTTATCTTCTCTATTTATAAGGGTCTTCATACTAATAATTTAATGGAGGCTCAGGCCATTTTATCAGTTTTGGAGCATGGAAGTCAATTGGGGTGGCAAAGGATCGTATGTGAGTCTGATTCCTAGGTAGTGGTGAACTTGTTGAATAGGAAACATTTAGATGGTGTTAGATGGCATTTGGCTTTGATTGTTGAACAAATTCTCAACCTTTTTGCTTCTTGGAGTTTGTTACTTTCATTCATATTCCTAGAGAATGGAATGGTGTTGTTGATTGTTTGGCTAAATGGGCTTTTGGTCATATTCATGATTGGGAGTTGATGGATTGGGGTTGGTTACCCCCAGATCTGTCTCAAAAGTTGGACCACTTGGTGGAGCTTGATAGGGCTATGTAGTGCCCTTATGTTGTACCACTTTTTCTTTTAATAAATTTTTACCCCTCCTTTATGTTAAATAAAATCTTGGACCTTGTGAATTTGGAGTTTAGCACAATGTCATTATATTTGAAGGAAAAAATCTATTATCTATGATGGGAAATCTTTAAATAAATCTTCTTGGTATTTCAAGTTGTTTGTCAATGATGGCAATTATATAATTTTACAAGTGCTTGTCATTATATCATCTTCTTTAATAAGTGCTCATCCTTAAAGTTCTAGTCAAAATGAGTTGTATTGTTTTTATTAGAATGAAGATGCTTTCTTTGAAGATTATGCAGAAGCCCACTTAAAGCCATCTAAGCTTGGGTAAGCATTGGAAATTTTCATTGTATCATGACTTTGTGAGGACAGGGATTTGTTGCTACAATATTAATTTCTACATTATGTGTTCCTTGTTGTCAAGTTTTCCAAGGAGGAGTAATGTGATGAGAGGTGGTTGAATTCAAATCCCATGCTTGTATATGACTGCCACCTATAAAATTTAGTAATCTATAGATGGAAAGAAAGCCTAATTATAGTGGCAATATACACAAGCCACATTAGCCTGATGTATGCAATCACATGAAATCACTTTGTTTTAGATTTGTAAGATAAATATTTTACTATAAACCAATTATTACATTATCTTTTACTAGTAAGTTAATTTCCACCAACAATTTAGAAACAAAGATGCACATAATTTGTGAAGCAATGTAACCAGACATGGGATGTATTCTATGGTTTTATTGCTCTATAGGATTGCTAATGATGACGGGATTTGTATTTTTATTGAATAAATTTAATTAGAAGAATATAGGATATTCATTGCACAAAGTCAACCATACTTTATGTGTTCTCATTAATTAACTTATAATTTGACTTATTCGATAAAAAAAATTAACATAAACATTTGGCCCAAAACATCCTTTATTGCATTGGAATCAACCTTTACATTGCTTAGTATAATTACTCATAAATACAAGAAGTTAATAAACTATATGAATTAAGATGAGAATTTTGATTTAATTAAAAATGATTATTTCTAATTATGATGTAAGGAATAATTTTTTTTCAAATGTCAAATAGGAGTTAGTATTAATTGATAAGATTATTCTCACAGTTAATTATTATGAGACTCACTTTATATTTGTTTAGCATGATGGTGATAGTATTGTATATCTTAGTTCTGTTCTAGTTATTTTGAAGTTCAAAAGTCTATAATGATTATTGTTTAGTGTAATCAAGAGTTAATTTATCGTACTTTCTTGATTATTCTTCTATATATTGTATTATCCATTACTATTTAATTATTTTTGTTAATTTTATAGTTGTCTTAAATATTGTCTAAATGTAATGTTTAATTTAGACTATTATTTTACAATTCATGTTACAACTATTTTTTTATATTTATTTATTCCACTTTAAATCAATATAAAAAATATTAAATAAAAAATGAAAAATAATTATTAATTATAAGAAATATTCTAAATACTATAAAATATAATACACTTATCAAACCTTTAACTTGATTAAATACACTATTATATAACAATTTCATTTAATTTTGTAAGGATATAAAAATTATTTCAGATCTAAACATATGTCATAAGTATTTTTTATAAAATGAAGAGAATAACTTGTCTTAAACTTAATAATGGAGGGATATTAATTTAACATTTTTCAAATAATGTTTGCTCTAGAATTTCTTGTAATTCTAATTTTTTCAATGAATGTTGTTTGACTCTTAAAATGGTTAACTGATTTCTTAGTCAGAGGGAGAGATCTGTATATCTTACATGTCACTTGCACATTGTGCCCATTGCCAATCCTTATAATGCTCATCCATTTTTATAACTACATATTTATCCTTTATATATATATATACTTGTGAAGACACTTGTTGTAAATTGGAATATAATTCAGCCATCATGAGACAATAGTGGTTGACTTCTATTGGATATAATTCTCTCATTTTACATCAGTTAGATCGGAGAAGACAATATAATGAAATTATTAGATCACTACCTCAACATGGTAAAATGTGTCAAGCTGTCGATACTAGAAAGTCAAAATGACATCTCCTTTGTGAGAGATAATGTCTTGTGGATATGTAAGCACTAGAAAATATGGGCAATGAGTTTTATAAGTTGAATATCCTATGGTATTGAATTGGAACTTTGGAAACCTCTTGTATTAAGAATCTCTAACTTTGCATTGAGGTCATGTTCATATGATCTTTCAATGTTTAAGGTTCCCATTTCTCTTTGTGTTATAGACTTTTTTACATGAATATATGATGAATGGAACTATATGTAAAATTATAGTGAACATTGTAATGTTAGAAAGAATGGGAATTTTCTAATTTTAGTAGAGATAGAATATATTATAAATACATTAGTTTAGATTTAATTCAGTGTTATATTTACGTTGAAGGCATGTCCCTATTTGAGCTTTCCAAGCTCATTTTGTCTGCCAAGGGTCCAAATGCAGTGAGATGGCCTACAAGAAGGTTGGGTGATTGCTAACCATTGATCAAATTTTTCCTTGCATTTAATTTTGAAATTTACAATAGGTAGGAATGGTCATTGGTAGAGTTGATTGGACTGCCACCAGGTTTCCAATCGAATATATTGCAAGCTTCACTCCTAAACTTGCAAGTAGTTGAAGGCAAGAGATTTAAATGCATTGAAAGTGTAGAAGGAGAGGAGAATGTGCATGTACATCCACCCTTTTCTGAGTAGGGCGAGATCAAGCATTTTCTTGTGGTTTGTTGCAAACACAATAATGCACTCCTCACCGCAGCAGGACTACAACCTTTTTGTGAAATTGAGCAAACTAGACAATGTAATGTCACTCCTCTTCTGCTCTTCTGGGATAGTAAAGGTGAGATTTTTCATACATAATTGTGATTTATATGCTGTCAATATTTATGATTATTCACCATCAATAGTTCACCATCGGAAAATTGTTGGCCATGAATTTTCTGACAGTGAATTGTTGGCGGTGAATTTTTTGGCAGTGAATTGTTGGCGGTGAATTTGCTTGAAGCCCATAAACATACTTAATTAGGATTATTAATTTGATAAATTATTATTATTAATAAAGTGATTTACGATTAGTAATTTTGTAAAATTATTAACTTACATGATGAATTATATGTTTGAATTCAAGATTAATTTTTTTTGATTGTATAATATTTATACTTTTTATATCAATATATTTTAATTATTTTTTTTTAAATTGTATATTAGATTGCAAGAATATGTGAAAATAATGTGAGTGATAGCAACAAGTAGTTGCACAAACTACAGGCTTTCTCCAGAGTGACTACATATTAAAAAATATTAAAAGCAGTTTAAAGTCCATTGCTCTTGTGATAAAATCTTATTTCTTAGTAGTTTCCTTTTACATTACGATGTTTTAGATTTCAAGAGGACAACATTTATGGAAAATATACAGATGTAAAGGTCTTTACAAAAACTATATAGATTTTTTTGTTTAGGATTTTCTCTTCTCTTTTTACTTGTTCCATTTGGATACATGATAAATTTATTTTGAAAAAGTATAGGGTTTGATAAGATGGGTATTGGAATTCCTCATTGAAATGCAAAAGGAGGAGGTATTTCTAAAATGGGGATAGGGTTTTTATAAAATGCATGTGAAATCTGAGGGCTTGATAGATACCTTGATGTTCATAAATGAGTTTTTAACATTTGAGTTTTAGTTTTGTGGTCTAGATTGGTTTGGGAGGTCAATTATAATTGTGATTCTATATAAACTACAATCGGTGTAACCATTGCACAACATTAATTCTTCAATTGCATTTGATACTTCATTTCTTTAAAAAAAATCTACATTTATCTAATTTTATTTTTATCCTTATTTAGTATTGATTAGTAATTATTTAATCGAATCACACATAACACAATCACATAATCACTTTATTCTCACCATGTGAGTAGATTTATATTAAAGAGAAAAACTTTCAAAAGATTCACCAATGTCAGTAGATTTGTACTAAATATCATAATATTCAAAGTTATTAAAGATTTAAGATTCAACTATAATTGAATTTTTTTATTGGGAAATCACCTCCTGCTGGTGAAGGAGTTGTGTGGAATGCATCTATACTTACCCAAATCAATTACAATTAATCTACCCATATGCCCAAATCAAGATACAAACCTCTCATTGCACCTCAACAAAACACACACAAAAATAAATAACAATCAGCGTAACCATTACACCTTCTTCTGGTGCAACTACTAGTTACAAAAAAGTCTTCAACATACAACTCAGAACAGACAAACTAACAACGTCATACCGCACAAAGAACAATCTAATTTCTGAAGAATCGAGAAAAACCGCACGCTAAGAGCAGGCCCGAGAGAGAAAGAAAGTGATTCATTTGAAATATTGACACGAGGGACCATAAATTTTGGAACGCCGTAAATAAGTTTCCCTTTTTCACAGACTTTGACCATTGAAGTAAGAATAACCCTCACCATTTCACATTGGATTCCCGCTTCTAAAATGACTTTAAAATGGGATTACTGTTGGAATAAGTCAATAATGCAATTATGCATGTAGAAGAGTTTGAGTAGGAGTCTCCAACAAACTATTTGATCTGTCCATGTTCATCTTCAGTTCGTTGGTTCAGTCATATTGTCTACTGTCAATAAACTTAGTTAGCTGTTCATGTACTTCAACCTGCTGTCATCGTATGTTCCAGGTTTGTAGGAAGTGATTGAATATTTGGGTATCTTTAAATATGTAATGCCGTTGATGAGTAATACAAGAAAAGTGAGTTATTCTCTATTCTATTCAATACTCTGTTTCTGCTCTGTTTTCCTGCAGTTTCTTCTTTTCTGTTTATTACATGCAGAGAGAAAGTGTGCAACTCCATCCATGTGCTCTGAGATTTTGGTCTTAGTACCAATCTAGACTACTTGCAATGACTGGCAGAGCTTCTTCTCTCCTGTTGTTATTGTTGGCACTGTTATCTTTTGGTGTTGAAGCGAAGGTGCATTTTCACAAATGGAAAGTAAATTACCAGACATGGGCTCCTGATTGCATGCAGGTGACCATCATCTCTATAAATGGACAATACCCGGGGCCAACCATCAGAGCCAGAGAAGGGGACACCGTTGTCGTCCAGCTAGAAAACTTGATGCCCACTGAAAACGTTGTTATTCACTGGCATGGCATTCGCCAGGTAAATGGTCCATTTTTCTTCTCGGTTTGCATCCAATTTAAATGTCAGTAACGTTGTAGGGCTTAAAATGTGTCTAGCACCGCGGAAATAACTCTCCTGCAGTGTTGCGTTGCAGATCGGCACTCCCTGGAACGATGGGACGGCTTCCATTTCGCAGTGCGCAATCTATCCAGGGGAAACCTACGTATATAGATTTGTTGTGGACAGAGTAGGTTGGAGTTTCTTTCAATATGAAATGACTGCTTTCACTTAACTATCCTATTGATGATGAATATGTGAAATGCAGCCGGGGACATACTTTTACCATGGTCATTATGGGCTACAACGGGCAGCAGGGTTTTATGGGTCGTTGATAGTGGATGCCGCTGGCAAAGAACCCTTCGCCTACGATGGCGAGCTGAGCATCGTGTTAGACGACTGGTGGCACAAGAGCACTTACGAACAGGCAGTGGGCCTGTCTTCCAATCCCTTCGTCTGGGCTGGGGAGCCTCAGGTATATTATTTAGATTTCATTTAGGACAGCTCTCTTAACGAGTGCTTTTATTATTATGTTAAAAAGGAGTTGAATAGTGATGAGTGTTATCCGTATGTAAAAATTAAAATTGAGTTTAACATATATTTAAATATATTGTGAAACTATAATAAATAATTTTATAAATAAACGAATATTTATTGGTCTGTCTATAAAATAAATTTAAGTAAAATAAAATATTTTTAAATAAATTAAAATTATATGTTAATAAAGTTATTCTTTGATATATTTTATGTTTCTATTGTGTTATTAGTGTTTGTCTTTTTAAATTATTCTTAGTATTTATGTCGAGGATGAAGTCTCCATTTGTGACCTCATCTACGTTAGGCAAGACTAAAAGTTCTTATATTAATTTTTTCAATATTATATATCAAAAATATATATAAAACTTGAAATAAAACAATAACTAAATAAATTAAAGTTATATGTATGTAATAATTAAAATAATTTAAAAATAAAATAAAATAAAAGTAATTGAAAATAATATTCTCATTTATTTATATAATAAACTAGGTAGTCTATCTAATAAATTTTATTTTTATTTTGTTTTAATATGATTTGTTTTTCTAACAAAATTCTTTGAAAAAATCATCACTATTTTTTTTTTAATTTTTACTTTGGAAAACTTCAAACTATATTTTTTAAAATATATATTTATTGTTTGATAAATAAATAGTTATCAAAATTAACTGATTTTTTTTTATGTACATAATGATCAAGTGGATGTCACTATGAAATAATAAAGCAAAATAAAACAATTTTTAAATAAATAAAATGATTCCCATATCTCTAATATTTTTATATAAATATATTTAAGATATTAAAATTGATATACAATTAATGCTTCTTTTTCTTTCAAAGATGAGATTTAAATTATTAAACTTAAATATCACAAATATTAAAAATCAAATAAATGTATTTCATAATAATTTGGTACATAAAAATTAATATGATTTTTTAAATGTTAGAAAGTATTCTATATATATAATTAATTTAAAATTACATAAAAATAGGCGTGTTGTTACTACTGGTTTACGATCAAACATGTTAATATTTAACCTAATATTTAATTATAATTTGCATCTGACAATTTTATTGTGTGATGTTACTTTGCACCAGTCACTGCTGATAGAGGGACGAGGACAAAACAATTGCTCAGCAACCGTCGATTCCTGTAATGCTACAAACAAGCAGTGCTCCCCTTATGTCTGGCCGGTGCGACCTGGGAACACGTACCGCCTCCGTATTGCAAGTGTTGCGTCTCTTGCCGGCCTCAACTTTCTCATCCAAGTCAGTCAGCTTAATCCAAAACCTTTATTCGCTAAATCCCCTGACTTAAATAGTATTTTACCTTCTAGTGAGCAACTGATACTAAGTCAATGCAGTCCTTGTTTACGTCGACAACCCAATCCCACCCAAATATGGGGTTCTTTCCCGCTTGTTAATAACATTTGGTTTTGTACAGGGACACAACATGACGGTCGTTGAGGCAGATGGGCATTACGTAGAACCAATGGAAGTAGACAACCTGGACGTATACTCTGGCGAATCCTATTCCGTTCTGATTACAGCAAACCAGAACACTTCTCAAAACTATTGGGCGGGTGTGAACGTGAGAGGCAGGCAGCCCAAAACGCCCACTGGACTGGCCGTCTTGAACTATCTTCCCAATCCCTCAACCAAACTTCCCACCGCCCCAGCGCCCACAAGCCCGCCGTGGAACGACTTCGCCTACAGCAAAGCTCTGGCTAGGAAATTCATGGCTATGAAAGAACACGAAAAGTTTCCCCCGCTTCAGTCACAGAGACAGCTGATTCTTCTCAACACGCAAAACAAGATCAACGGATACACAAAGTGGGCGATCAACAATATTTCGCTGCTGCCTCCTCCGACTCCCTACTTGGCCGCCATGAAATACAAAATCAAGGGCGCCTACGACATCACCCAACCTCCGGATGTCTACAGCCCCCGTGACTACAACATCACCATTCCTCCCCCAAATCCCAACGCTGTCGAAGGGAACGGCGTGTACGTCTTCGAATTGAACTCCGTTGTGGATGTGATTCTTCAGAATGCAAATATTCTCACTCCGAACAATTCAGAGATCCATCCATGGCATCTGCATGGCCACGATTTCTGGATTCTTGGATATGGAGAGGGCGTGTTCGACCCAGTGAAGGACCCTCTCAACTACAACATGTTAAATCCTCCATTGCGGAACACAGTGGCAGTGTTTCCATATGGATGGACAGCCATTCGGTTTAAAGCCGATAACCCAGGAGTATGGGCTTTTCACTGCCATTTGGAGGCCCACTTCTTCATGGGGATGAGAGTGGTGTTTGCAGAGGGAATACAGAAAGTGGGAAAGTTGCCCAATGCAGTGATGGGATGTGGCCTCACCAAGAATAAAATTCACATGCACCAATGATCTCCTTTTAAAAGCTGCAATGGATTTGTTCATAGAAAATTGAAGGGAATGGATAAATAAATTTTGTATAATTTTTAATTGATTTGTTAATAAAATTCAATATTATTAATATTAAATAATATTAATATAAATAAAATATTTAATAATTAATTGTTTGTATAATTTTTTAAATTAATTTATTAATTATTTATTTTAAAAATATACTTAGTGTGATAATTTTTTAGTTCTAAAGATATTTCAATTTTTAAAATTTGTTAATAGAAGAATATAACATTCTTTATGATATGTAAAGAAAAGTGTTCTCTATTATAATGAGAAGATCAATTCAATAATTTCTGTTTAATAGAATTATGATGAAATGACAAAGTAATAAGGTTTCAAAGATGGAGAATTTCCTAATATATGTATATATGTACATATAAAAAAATTATAGAAAAAATATTTAAAACATGATAAATTATTTAAATTGCAAATCAATAAAACTTTTGTAATAAATCGATAAAAAATCATATGCAAATGAATCACAATAATCATTCCAAATGTAAGAATAAATAAATTAAAAGTAAATTGAACACTTAAGTTGATGATAGACATTGGAAACATCTACTTCCTTTATATGATTTTCAAGCTACAATATAAACTTCTTTTATATATGTAATGATGTATGAATAGAAATAAAAGCATAACATGTCTCTTTAAATCAAAACATTGGTCTAAACTGTTAACAAGTGTTATATTACATTTGTTCCTAAAATTTACTTTCAAAACATGTACATAAATCCTTTTAATTTTTTTTAGCTTTAATAATTCTTTAGTTTTAGTTCTAAATGCTTAAATGTTTCATGTGTTGAAATCATTAGAAAATATATTTATGGTAGCTTAAACATTTATTAGTACATAAGCATAAGATTTTTAAGAGCTAATTGACTACTCATAATATTCACTAGCAACTCAACTACAAATTACTAAATACATCAATAACAATTTTAAAATTTTAAAATAGTACAAACTACAAATTTGATAAAAAATAGTGTATAAATTAAATTTATTGCAAAACTTACCAATTACTCATAGTTGTCAACACAATTACCTTTGAAAATTTATTAACACTATTCTCTTAACTAAAATTTTAGTTTGTGAAAAATATATTGAACACAATTTCCTTATTAAAATGAAAAAATACAATTGAAAATTGAATTGATGAGAAAACAAAAATGTCTTTCTTTGATAATATTTATTATAAACGAACAAAACTATTATGAAAAAAAAAGTACATTTTAGTATCTCTAGATGTAAATATGTTAAGTTATGTTGAAAAAACAAATAAAATTCAAAGTAGATATACTTGGCATTGATTCTTGTACATATCTACAACTTCTTTCAAATTAGAAAATGTGAAAAATTTGCATTTTAGAATAAATATTTTTATAATGTGTTAATTAATGATGTTTCATCATAATTTGGCTATTTTTTTTATTATTCAAACTTTTTTACCTATATTTTATGCTCTATAAGGAATTATTGTTAAAGCACAACACTTACCAAGGTTTTGTGAATGGAGTAGTAAGCTGAATGGACTTCATATTGAGAAAATTACTATGGTTAAGAATACTTAAGTAAATGTAATACGAGGATGGGTGAATTCTCAAGAAGTATCCATGCTTCATTCCTATGAACATCACCTAAATACAATGATTGCTAAGATGAAGAGATGAATTCATTTCTACCACTACTTATGAAATATGGGATGTTAGGGTTTATATTTTCTCACATAAGAAATCCATATTAACATAGAAATAACAATCTTTGATCTTATATAGACTATTAAAATTTCCAAGCACTAAATTTCAACATGTAGATCCACCATTTTTCTCAACTCCCCCCAACTAGACACGTTACAAGATGACAAGAACCCAGAACATCTTGATTTGAATCCTAGTATATTGAAATCGTAAAAAATGATAAAAAAAAATAGAAGAATCTTTTCTCCCATATGCGTAATTGGAATTAATTGAGAACATAATAGGCCATGTGCAAGGGGAATTGATTATTTGGAGGACTTGGCCTCCATCTCTTGAAATAATACAACACTGGTTAAGCAATTGAAACTTGTGGTCATTTGAAACATTTGATAAGATAAACACCATCAAACAATACAAAATTTTATCCTTTTTCGGAGCCTTGGTGAGAACCACAACACCTTAACATAATATTTAATTTTTTGAGGAAAGTCACATGCTCTCTTGGATTAGCCACCACTAAGTGCCACTAGTTTTTACATATAAAACTTTGGTAGGAACCTCTTTAGCTTAAATTCATGTTTCTATTAATAATATAAAAAAAAAGAAAAATCATTTTAAATTAATGGACATTATTTTTTTATGAATAAAAAAAAATGATTTGGGAAGCTTGAGGAGATCCATTTTTAATTTTCTATGCACCATAGCCACATGTCATTTCTCAACACATGACACCATTATTCATGCCACACTCTTTGAGAACAAACAATTATTTTTAAGACCTTGTGTGGCAATGAAAATAGTATCCCTCTACATTTCCTCACTTAATTTGGGAATGATTAACATTAAAGTGGACCTAATGTCACCTTTCTCTAGTGTTGATATCTATTTTCCACATTCACATTGGATTTAGGGCCCTTTTAAGCTAAATAGACCTAATTTTTCCTTAAATTAATTTTGTAAATTTTAATTATTCACACTTTCACATTGAGTTTTGGGCCCTCTTACATTTATGACCTTCATATCATCATTAATAAGCCCCTAAGACCCTATATTATGCATCTTGACGCTTATTTCAATTGAAATCCTGACATAGACATGAAATATACTTAATTTCTTAACTCTGACATTTCCTCCACCTAAAAAGGCTTGGTGGGACCCATACGCTACCTTGGGAAAATGAGTCCCATCTAGATGGGACATATACACCACAAGAGGTGCATGAGTCCCATTTTTCCCCTTTTTAGGGTTTTGAGTGGGAAATCAGGGTTTTAAGTTTAAATATCATGAATGTTGGCTTATGGGATCTAATAAATGACAAGTTGGATGGATTGTCTATATAAACTAGGTTTAAAATCATTATCTCACTAATCCTTCATGATATTAGGCTAAGCTATCAAGAGTTAAGCATTCCAAGACTTCACAAGAGCGTCAAGAGAGGTTACAAGAATATTTCTAAGGCATTCAAGGGTAGAATTCTTCATCATTTGTTGTAGAAATTCAAGATCCATCATCATATCAAACTCATTAAGCATCAAGCATGTTGTTTAGCTAGTGTTGTGATGTGGCATTAAAGATACATTTACAAGCATTGCTTCATATCAAAGTTCAAGATCAAGATCTACATTCTACATGGCCACTTCATGTTAGATTATTTTTTTACATATCAATACATCATTCAAGGTATCATTATTTATATTTAATATTTCATGTTTCATGTTAATGTTTCATTGTTTCATCACAAGGTTTAATTACCTAAATGGGGTTTGACCAAGGAAAGCCCCCATTTCCTAACAATCAACAAATTTTCTCTCTACATGTGTGATTGCAGATCTAGGTGTCTTGGATCTTGAAGATACCTTGAAGACTAAGTTACAAGATTGAAGAAATTTGTTAAGTTTTCACAAGGTTTCTATCTTCACAGAAAGTCACCTACATGTTTGAATTCAAAGTTTCATATGTAGAAACAAAGTGTGGAAGGAAGAGCAGAGATATGAGTGTAGATTCATGCATTCACCCTTCAAAAAAGTATAGTGGGATTGATACACCACTTGTGGCATATGAGTCCTAGTACAATTTTTTTTCTAGATTTCAATGAATTCAAATCAATCATTGTGATATTCTAGTTTCAGGACATAAACCCTAGTCTAGGACTAAATCACCCAGACTGGCGTATGAGTCATAGTGGGCACCAACTAGCAGGTTTTTTGGGGTTTTGGAGCTATTTTTTACCTCATCATTCTTCCAAGTGTACCACTTTTCATTCTTAGTTTTCTATTAGTCATTTTAGTTTCATTTCCTAGGTCATTTAGTTAGGTTTTGCATGATACTTTGCATGTTACATTCAGTTCTTGCATTTCCAAGCCTTTGCTTGGTGGTGAACCCCTTTTTAGTCTCTAATCAAACCCTAGGATTCCTTATTACAAGACCTATTTCCCCCTTCTACCTTTGGATTGAGGTCTCTAAGGTTTCCTTGAGTTAAACAAGAGTGTGAAATAGGAACCCTATCTCCTAAAAGATAAAGCCTGACCCCTATTTTTGTTGTTTCATTTTGGTGAACTTGCATTTAGAAAACCTCATTTATGATTTGGAGTGCATCATAATCCTAGATCTATCTTGCATTGACTTTGCATTAGGTTTTGCATTAGTTAATTGGCATCTAGCGTTTCTCAGTCTTGCATTAGTGAAAGTGCATATAGGTTGCATTTTTACCTCTTGCATCATTGAATTTCACTTAAAATCTATAATTTCATATTGTCTAGACATGATACAAACCATAAAACATAAAATTCACTTTGAATTTGTTGAAATCAGTGTAAAAACCCTAATTTGGGACTCATACACACCTTTGGGTGATTTAGTCCCAATATAGATTGTTTTCCTTGGCTTCTGGGTATTCTATGGTGACTGTTATTCATTTTTTTAACCCTTGAAAAACCTTGAATAGGACTCATATGCCCGTCTAGGAGAATTAGTCATCGATCAGCTCTAAAACAACCTTTAAAAATATTAAAAACCTTGTTTCTGTATTTCTGTTTGTTATCTTTAGTTATTTATTTTAGTTAGCTAAGTTTTGATTACATGCATTTCACTAGATCTGGCTTAAATTGGTTCATTTCATGCATTACTTATTTGCAAAATTACATTTACAACATTTTATTTTCAGATTGTTGGATAGTGTAATCAGTGAATTACCTTGTTTGGAATTGGAAAATTGCATTTACACATTTCATTCTAGGTCATTACATTGCATTTTAAGTCTTTTTCCATTTTAGGCTTGCATAGATTACTTTTCATAAAATGTTAGTATCTATCTTTTTCAAGTTTGCAAAGAAAAAGTTAGTCAATAAGCATGTTAGTCATTAGTTCAATACATTTCCTAGTTATGATAGTCTCTTAGTGCAAGAGAGTGAAAATGTTAACACTTTCCTTAAACCTACAACCCCTCTTATCTCTTCTACTTGTGGGAATGACGTGATAGAAGAGGATAAAATCATAGATAACCATGAAGAACATAATTATTCTTCTCTTGATACCTCTCCTATTAGTGACAAAGGTATCTTGGTAAAAGAAGATGCAATTGTTGAGAATCATGAGTCTTGTTTTTCCTTCTCTTCCTCCCCCTTGGAAATATATTATGGCACAAGAGAATGAGATCATAGAAACCTTTCTTAAAATCACCCTACCTAATTTCCATTCACCTTTTTCTTATGAGAAAATTCTAGTGAAAGTGAATATAACCTTAAGTAATCAAAATAATCATATTCATTCTTCTAATATCTCTCCTAGTTGTGAAGAATATATTTTGGTGTTAGAAGAACCAATCGATGAGAGCTTTGAGAACCCTAGTTGTTTCTCTCCTAGATTACCTCTCCTATTAGGAAATACATTACTAAACAAGAGGAAATAACAATAGGTGATCATGACAATCACATAACACAACAAGAGACCATTGAAACCTACCTACATAACACTCCAACTAGTCTACATTCATCTCCCAACATCTTCCCCTCATGTGATAATGATGTAAATGATTAGGATATGTTGGTGTTAGTTAATAAAATCTTTAAGGTCTATAAAAACCCTCTTTATGTTTCTTCCCCTACCTATCCTATCTTGAAATACATTATGGGATGAAGGAATGAAATTATGGAGAATATTGACAATCACACTTGTTCTTCTCCTAGTATCTCTCCTAGTTGTGAAGATAATTTGAGGTTATAAAATATAATTAATGAAATCCATGAGAACCTTAGTTGCCACTCTTCCCCTAGGGAAAACATTAGTGAAAAACCAGAAAATCCAACCATTGATAACTCTATTACTTGTGATGAATTAATTTTAGAAGAACCAACCTTTGAATGTCATGAACATCTAGTAGTTATCCTAAAAACTCTCCTACCAGGGAAGATATCATGGTGGAAGAAAATGAAAACACTGGCACATTTGTTTCAAACAATAATAACATGGCTTCCTTAGGTGATGGTCAAAAGATGCCACTAGGCTACCCTTTATTAGAAATACATCAAACCAAGAAAATTGAGGTTATGAATACACAAGTTTCCATTAGATCCCCCTTGATTAATTGACCTCCTACATACCCTATGGAACATCTTAAGAATCCTCTAATTATTTATCCACCTTCACACAAACCACAAACTCAAAACAAACCCAAACTTATCCTTCACCCACCTAAGAATAAAGTTTTGCAGTAGTTGAGTTATAATACCATTTCTCATACATATAACACTACAAACAATCTACAAACAAGAAAAAAACCTTCAGCATCCCTCCCATTTCCTAACCCTATCCTTCCTATCTCTCCTCATTTTCCTTCACAAAGTGGAATTGAGATGATAGACCTTGGTTTTTGTTTTGGAATTGAGGCAATGGACCTTGTTTGGTGTTTTGGAATTGAGGTGATGAACCTTGGTTGGTGTTTTAGAATTTTGGTAATGGACCTTTTTTGGTGTTTTGGAATTGTGGTAATGGACATTGGTTAGTGATGCAGAGAAGGGGTGCATAATTCAAAACAATCTCAATCAACCATTCTTGCAATTTATCAAACGTCCAATGGTGGGTTTTGCTTGGAAAGCCTTCATTCTTCTAGTAGCCTTTAACAACTAGTTTTTCAATCATAACTTGTAGGGTAAGCATGACCTTCAAAATGTAAAGAAATTTTCAAATACCCTTTTGGGATTTACAATACATACCAAGAAATTTGTGGACACTCAAAATATCTTGATCGATATCATGCACTTGATTTTGATTAAGTAACACAATTTCTTAATAATGTCCACACTAACCAATTAATTGAATAACCTTTATTTAATTAATTAAATTCATTAAAATTCCTCCTAAAATAAGATAATACACTTTATCGGGTTTTTTCATCAAATCCTAATATTCTTCTTTTAATTAAATAAATCAATTTTATTTAATTAAAATCCTAATGATTTTCCTTTAATTAAATAAATCAATTTTATTTATTTAAAATACTAATATTCCAACATCCTCTCATTTGATTTAAATAAACTCAAACATTTAAATCAAATCTTATAAATCAACTAATTTCACCTAAGTTAATTAATCCTAGATTAATTAACTCCTAACAACAATCCTCCATTCCTCTAGCTTTTAACTCCACCCTAGGGTAAGTCAACCTTGGTCAAGTTGCACATGTAAATAAATTTATTTATTTACTAATTTACCCTATTTTCATTCAAAAATGGCATATTCTTGGAATATTCCACCCACTTGACTTTTCCCTCCCAAAGGACTTTTATCCTCCACCTTGGCATTAAAGGCTCTTACATTTCCTCCTCTTACACAAGCCACCTTGGCATTCATTCTTCTTACACATCCCATCTCCGAAGATGTGCTCACACATGTGTGAGCATATCTCTTCTAGATTCATTAGCATGTTGACAAGTGGCACAATGCCATTGGTTCAATTTTTTAATCCCACATTCTCCCCATTCTTCACTTGTCAACCCTTAGTCATTATAAATAGAGACCTTCTCTATTGATTGAGGATCTATAATTTCATACACAATCATCCACAATTTCATGCAAGGTCTAGGAAAAGCATTCACATTTTGGTGCCCACCGTGGGGTAAAAGTAGAAACGGTGACATGCTCTAGGATCATGATGCTTTTTCTTCCACTGCATTTCTAAATTTTTGACTAAGTATTAGTTTTCTTTGTAAAATTTGTGTTTCTGTGTTTTTCCTTGCATTGGTTATTTGAACCTTAAGTTTACGTTTTCTTTCCTGCTAAGAAAAAATAGAGGAATTCAAAAGTTTTCCGCAATATTTTTAAAAAGTGAACTAAATGTCATTAAAGCCATGATCTTCAATTCTCTATATGTTTTTCTTAGTTCGGTTTGTAGTAGAATTAGCTGCTATTTCATATTTAGTTGCTATTTTATTACATAAGAAAAACACATGGTTAGAATCTACACACAAAAGAACTATTGGTTGATTGATCTTGACCCCCTTCCAACATTTTCTCTACACGTATTAGAACTGTCACGTTTCAAAGTAGATCATTAGTGTAATTTCATTATGGTGCCGAATGACCTAGCTTTCAAATAAAGAGATGCAATCATATTTAGAAGTTTTTATTTTTCTTAGTTTTGTAGATAAATCCAAAATTGAATTTTTCGTGCACTGCATCACTAAAACCATTATTTATAAGAGTCTTAAGAAAATAATCATTCTTTCCATTACTATTGTTTTCGCCATGTTTCTAAGAGGCCATAATTTATATTGCTAGTATTTTCTATCAATATTGTTGTCACCATGTATGAATGACAAAAGAAACATTCACTATTCTTCCCTGAATGCTTGTCTCATCCATCATTTGCACCATTTTGTTCAGTAGTAGTCTTGTCAAAAGAAAGTGGCTTGCATTACACAACACTGCCTTACCCTAAACCAACATCTAATCTTCTATTGCAACCTATTATATTATCCGCCTCATTTTATACATCATCACAACTATTGCAGTCTTCTATTACAACCCATGATATTAGTTACCTCATCACATATATAGTTGTAGCCTTAATTCCTAGCCATCATACCTCACTTGAAGACTATTTTATTTTCCAGGTCAAGCAAATATTGAATATTAAATGCTGGTAGCCTATTTCCAATCACCTTAATTTGCTACAACTACTACATTGACCTATTCTCTTAGTTTATTTTAATTTCAACAATTTCTTATTGGATTTCACCATTTTTTTTCAACATCCTTTTTATTTGAACTTTTTTTTCATGTGTAATGGCCATTTAGATGTCACTTCTTGTCTTGGAAGAGGAATTTTGGAAATAAACAAGCACAATAATTTTAGTCACAGAACAATGGAGGCATGCTAGGTATAGATAGCAAATCATCACAACATTAACTTCTTCATTAAATCACCAGGTCATGTTCGGATAATATTTGTGAAATGGAAATTGGAAGATCTTGACATTATAATAGTTAATGCATTCATTGATTCTTACTGTTTGAGATATGTCAAGATCTCATTCAAATTTGAACAATAGATTTTTTGGGTAAGGAATTTATAGTGTACTCTTACACTCTTAGGTTGTTTCACCTAAAAGGAGAGAGATAAACCCCACTCAAAAGTCTAGGTGGTTCACTCAAATTAGGAAATGTATGATGTTATTAAGACTAAATGAGATGATCCAAATGCAACTAAATAGTATAATTGACTGATTATGAATGCAAAATCTAAGAAATATGCAATGTTTGAAAACATAATGTGATATGTAAAGTAGAAAATGCAATAAAGAAGTAAGCTAATGCAAACAAAATTAAATAGGGCTAAACAAAGTGCTCCTGGGAATTTGATGATGAATCTGGAGTGTTCTGAATGCTAATAGAGATCAATGAGAATCACTAGTGGGACTCATTCGCCACTAATGGTGAATCAGTCCTACTTCTGATGAAAAATTTTGAAAACAAGTTTCTGAGTGTCAGGATTTAGAATTTGACAAAATCTAACTTTCTAGCCTTAAGGTGGGACTCATTCACCACTAATTACAAATCAGTCCTCTCCCCAAATTTTGTGAAATCAGGCACCAGTTCTATAGCAACAAATCTGAGGTTGACTGCTTATCAGGTTGACTGAGTCAAATGTGTAGAAAATGGACTATAGGTTGTCTCCAAGCTTGAAACAGGTTTGATTTGAATTGAAACACTTTGTTGAATTCTTGTCCACCTTTCAACACCTAATTTCTTGACAAATCTGCATACGCAAGTCTACAAACACATACGCAAAATGGGAAAAATGGTTTAGGGTTAGGTTATGGGGATTTTCCTTGCTCAAATCCCGCTCTGGTAATCAAATCCTTAATGATGAAATGGAATGAAATGACAAAGGAAAGATGAATAAGCAACATGCAAATTTCCTAAACTCACCACAACCTTGTTGAAAAAATCTTAAGATATGTCAATGGTTGCTCCAAGATACTTGATTGAATGATGAAAAGTGCTCAAATGTTTGCAAGTGAATGAGGAGATACTTGAATGAATTAGTTGTAAAATGAGAAGAAAAACACTTATTTATACACACTTTCCCTTAGTAACCCAATGATACCTTATCATAGGCCGACATAAGGTAATTTTGAATAAAAACTCGAAAAAAAATCTAAAATATTTTGAATTTTGAGCCAAGAGGGATTCATTCGCCACCCATGGCGAATGGTTGCCACCTTGGACTTGAAAGTAGGTGTCAAGAATTAACTTGCATTTAATATTGTTTATCCAATTTACATTAAAAAAAAAACTTAATTAAGACTTATGAGTGCATAAAGGGGTCAAATAAAGTATAAGAAAGATGTAAATAGTGAAACTAAGCCTACAAAAGCATGAATTCTTGTTACAAGACTTTACAAAACTTTAAAATAGGACTTGATAAATGATGAATAGGTGATTTTTAGGTGAATTTTAATGAATATAGTCTAGAAAAGTGCAGAAATGTTTTACAACACCTCACAACACCTTTACAAGACATCATAATTTGAATTTTAAGGACTTAAAGTGAATGTTTAAGCCACATTGCAAAATTAAATCAAAGAAAAATGGACCAAGCATCATGAAGAAAGACCTAAAATACCATGAAAATGTCAAGGGGCCATTTTTCTATGGAAAATTGAACCCTCACTTTAGTGAGCTTCAAATTCACACTAAAGTAGCCATGACATTGAGATGGCTCCAAATGCACTTATGTTAGCAAGATGGAATGGCAATGATCAAGAGGGATAATCAAGCCCCTAGGATGAAGATCCCATGGAAAACTAAACATAAGAAAAAAGGAACACATGAGAGAGAAAGAGAGAAAAAAGGAAAGACAGATCAAGCTTCAATCATTTGTCTAGCTAGTTGTAGATCAGATCTAGGTTGTTTTTCCAAAAAATAGAAATGCATACTCACTCTAGAGTGAAAAAACTCATGGTGGTCCGCCGGGTGAGGACCTGAAAGAGAGAAACATACGCTAGTTGGTATGCACTCACAAACACATAGGTGTCTATGGGGAAAGTCATGCCGCTGAATGGGCTTCCTGCTCAACCATAGTAAAGTTATACCTCCTGATAACTTTAACAAGGTGCCAAAAAGGAAAAGGTGGTGCCATAGGCTTGCAAGATGGATTATGCAAGGTGGTAAAAAGGTAAACACGTAAAAGTGGAAAAAAAAGGGAAAAATGAAAAATGTTCAAAGGAGTCTTGTTAAGATCATGCAAGGTCTATCACTTAGGGAATATTGTGTCTAAAGTCTCTAAGAGAGGACCAATCAAAGAATAATAGATTCACAACTTAGGGGATGTAGTGTGTCACATTAGGCCACTAAGAGGAACATAGAATGCTAAGATAGATCATGTTTATGAAGGACACTACACCTAACATGCCATCCACAAAATGACAAACACATCGTATGAAATAACAAGGCTACACTAAGGAGCAAGAATGCAAATGAAATGATGCCAATGTATGCTGCCCACTTTAAAGGAATTGTGACACATTGTTCTATGAGCAGTTACTTCAAAGTAGCAAACGGAAAATGCAAACAAAAAGGAAGACATGAGAGCCAACTTGAAAAGCCCCTATGCCAAGTCATACGTTTTCAAGGAAGGCTGTGTCATGTAAACAAAAAAGAGAACAAAAGAAAGGTAGTTTCCCCCCAGAAAGGAATAGATCAAACACATAAGGGATCTATAGATTTGGGGTCAGTATGTTCATTGCTACAATGTTTTTATTGAAGATCTTGGAATTGTCATCATTCCCTAAATACATAGAATGAGAAGAATGATAACAAAATAAAAAGAAAGTCCATTTTAGTTCAACATGGAAGTGTGAGTACCTACAAATATGAACAAAGCTAAAACTCCAATACTAGTTAACAATGGGGTTAGTTCATGTAGATCATGCATAAATACTCCTATGAAATAACACATCATGCTCTAAAATGAAAATAAGTGACAATGATGATCAAAAGACATATAGAAACATGACATGTACCTACTCCATAGTGGATTGGTGTCACATTTTTATGAAAAATGACCCTTTCCCAACCCTTGACAAGCTCAAATGATGAATATTGTTGAATATGCTATGAAGTGGGAAAAATTAGCTCTCAATTGAAGAGAGTAACTTTGCATGAAGATTGTAGATGCTAAAATGAGGAATGAGATCTCCAATTTATAGAATGATAGGATGGAGAAGTATGCAAAATGGGTGAATGTGGGATAAAGATTCAACCAATAACAAGGAACCACTTGTCCAAATGTGAGTGGATGGAGGATGTGTAGGTTTTGGTCAATGTGACAATAAATGACATTAGTTGGCCTTTTCAAATTTCAAATTTTCCTTACTGGAGGGAGAAGAGGGGGCTTAAAAGCCAAGTTTGACTTGTGAGAGACATGTAAGAGCTCTTAAATGCCTTGTGAGATGTACATGCCAACTTTTTTTGAATTCAAACTTGAGGGAACATTCTCCAAAGATGCCTTGTTGAGGGAAAATGAGGATTTAAGAAATGAATTAATTGATTTATTTGTGCAAGTGGGAAAATCTAGAGAATGTGATGGGTGATTAGGATTAGATTAATCATGGTTTGATTAATTTAAGATGATGATTAGGTGATTTGACCCATTTGACTTAGATACTTGGATTTATTTAAATAAAAAAGGAGGAATATGAATTTTGAGATTTAATTAAATAAAGTTTGATTTATTTAATTAAAAGGATGATGAACTTACGAGACGGTTTATTTAATCAAAAGATGGAAGGTTAGGATTTGATTAAAAATTGATGTATTTAATCAAATGAGGTAATGATTTAATAAAGTGAATTTATTTAATTAGAGGATGAAATGTTAGATTTAATTAAATAAAGGTTATTCAATTAAAATGGTGAATTGAAATGCATGCATATTTTGTGTGCCTACATTTTTCTGCTCTTTGAAGTAATGCACTTGCTGAGTTGGTTCAAAGAATAAACCTACCATGATGAAAAAATTCAAAAAAATTATAATTTGTTTTGGATGCCCCAGTGGAAAGAAGTACACTAGTACATTGCCTCCTGAAGAGATCAAGTGAAAAGATTTGATTTGAGGGTCGATCTCGTGATAAAGAGGTTCAAAATGGAAGGTTATGATGATGATGCAAATGAGATGGTTTCAAGATGTTTAGAATAACCAATCTATATTATCCTAAACAACTTAAATCATTATACAATGCATGTGAGATGGATGATGTGATGATGCCTATATGATTATGCAATAGATGTTTTATGCAAATGTATGATTTTATGAGATGCTTAGACTAAAAGATCTATATTATGATGATGAACATGAATGTGAGATGATGTGCAAAATGCTGATGGTTTGTGGATGCGGGATGGATGCACTGGAAATGATGATTAATTATTCATGATGTGATGTTAGTGTGGAAAAGAAGAAATCAAATGAGAAATGATATGATGACAAGAGGATCCAACAAGCCAACTTTATGAGAGATGATGATGAGAAATGGATGATTTGGTTATCAAGAATTGGGATTTTAAAAGGGCCACTTACCTTATGTTTGATAACATGCATAAGCATAATGCATCAAGGTATAGAGAACCTGTATGGAATTGCACTTAGTGTGGTTGGACTTTGACTCGACAAATAGATAGGAGTATTCTTGTTCACACTTGACATACGAAAACCTTACTAGGATGTACTTTAGAAGTTTCAAACATCTCAGACCAAAACATAGAAAGGTATAACCTATCAATGCAATAGTCAACAAGCTGCCCAAAACACCCTCCATACATACCTAACAGAGCAAGTATTCACCAAGGTTATATTACAAGAACACTCAACAAGCATAGCAGACAAAAGATAATGATCATTGCCCCATTCCTTTCTCTCTAAATCATTTTGAGTAGACATCATCGAGAGGTCATTGGAATAAGCACAATAAGATAAATCAAAAGAAAATATCAAGTTCACAAACAAGCCAATGTTCTTCATACCTTTAGCCAAAGGGATGTGTTTTGATAGGATAAGAATCCAAGCTGATATCCAAAATGATGCCCATTGTCAAAATGATATATCCTAGGACATGCATTGTATAGAATGATGATTGTTTGATAAGTTTATTGATAGGTTGTTGATATAAGGTTGATTGACATGTTTGAAAATGATCAAGAGTTTGATTTTTTGTTTAGCGGTTTGTTGCTTCAATTTTGATTTTGTGTTTGAAGTTTGCTTTTGTTGATTGTTGTGATTGTTTCTGTTTATGTTGCCAAAGGATGAAGGTGATGATTAGTTTATTATGGATGATTGATTAGTTTGAGTGAAAGCGAGATGAGACAAATGAATTTTTTCAAATATTTAGGTGTTTATGATGTTTTGAGACTATTTTTGGTATTTTTCAAGATTTTGTAAATATTTTGGTTTTGTTTCTCGGGGCCTCACCAAAGATTAGCCTTTCCTACGTTTAAGCTCATAGATGACATAATTCGGATTCCATGTTTTTTATTTTTTTCTAAATTTTTGAGTGTTTTTGGATTTTGATATGTTTTGGATGTTTTGGATTTTTTGCATGATTTTGACATTTTGGATATAGACATGTGTGACGATATCAATTCTCTATTTTGGTATTTTGTTGAAAACCAAGCTAAGGTTGATTGATCGGATCGATGGATTGATAATGACAACATTGTTGAGGATGCACAACAATGCAAGGATAGTGTTAAGCAATAGAAGGATTAGGATGGATATCCCAAGATGATGAGGGATTGATGATGATTACATTTTTGAGGATACATAACAATGAAAGGATAGTGTTATGCAACACAAGCATATCTTGAGATGATGATTTTTTTATTGGATTTGACCGATCAGGATTTTGGAACAAAATTGTTTTGAATGAGTTGATGTGACATTTGAAGGGTGTGTTAGATGCGACTGATATTTGATTGTTTGGATTTTTGTTCGATGAAAGATGAAACTTGATAAAGAACATTTTCTCATCAAAATATGCCATGGGCTATTGATTTGGATTTTTGCTCACAAGTACTTTGACCAACTTGGTTTCACATTTTCCAATGTTTGAATTGCCACATAAGTTGGAGGATATAGATCAAGATTTATTCTTGAAGCAAGATGTAAATATCTTCTCCCAGTGTCTAGCAATGTATGGAATGTCATGGATGGATTCTCATATAGGTGTATGGATGGATGGATATGGCAAGCATGCAAGGGATGCCAAGAATTATTTTGTGATAAGATAAGGTGTTTGAACACAGGAATGATTTATTGGATAATGCTTCATGGCTCTGATAACATTGGGATAGGATAGGATCAATGAAAATGACTCATGTCAAGATGTTTACTGTAAGCCAGTGTAAAGTGTGCACCAAACTTTTTCAAGATCAAGATAATTTGGATTATGGATGCATATGGATAAAGATGGATTGGATAAATGGTTCATGGATGAATGGATTTATGATGGTTGAGATGGATGGAATGTTGGATTTATTATGGATAGGATGAGATGCTTTCACCTAAACTGGTGCACACAGATGCTCGATTCTACACATGATGCTTGTTTTCTAGGTTTTCATCATGGTACTTGCCCAAACCGCCGCCCATGTAGTTTTCACTAGAGGATGATTTTTTTAACTTTACTATTTTCAATCCTTTTTCTAATTTTTTTAGATTTTCATATATTTTTTGTTTTTTTATGTATTTTTTGATTTTTGAAAGATTGTAAGCTCATGTTGAATCACTTGATGGTGTCGATGTAAATGCTTCTATCATAATGTGCCATTGATATCCTATTTGAAGAAGCTACTTTTCCAAGATATATGCACTTGAATGCAACTTTTGAGATTCTTGATCTGCTTTGTTGATACCGGAGTTGACTCTGTCTTTATGCATACATCGTGATAGAGTTCCTTCTAAATCCTTATGATGAAGGGTTTCTTCCAATACATATTCAATTCAAGAATTGGATATCATGCGTGGAGGCGTGGACAGAGTGTGTTTAGGGATAAGAGATGGATTGGTTGACAGTTTGGAACCTTTGACTCTCCAAACTTGGGAAGATGCAAAATGATGGGTGTATACAAAAGTGTGCATAGAATTAGGACCAATTTCTTGATATACTTTGTATGTCGCTTGAAAATCCTGCTTTTTCTTTTGTGGACATCCTTGATGGATACTTTTCCATTTTTTATTTTCCCCCATAGTTTCTTTGACTGATGGAGTTTTATAGGGATAATATTTCTTTGTATTCTTTTGTATCCACTTGTATTGGATTTGTCCTTCACGCTTCTCTACTTCTTTTTCTTTCATAACATTCTTTGTGCTTTGATTCAAGTCTTTATTTTGATGTTGGTCCCAATTCGTGGATTGGGCGATGGGTGGATGAATATTCATGACATGGCTGGTTGCAGTATTGGCATCAGTTTCATCGTAAGGATTCTTCGTGCTCCCTATGTTGATGTTTGCTTGAGACATAGTTGTCCCCAGTATGGTGGTAGTAGCACCTTTGTTCCTTGATTCTGCTTGTTTTGGGAGCTCTTGTTTAGAAAGAATTCTCTAATAAATGATCACTGCAGATGATGTTATTGGAATTTGTTGTTCCGCTAACTTCAGAATATCCTATTTTGTCTAACCTATTTCCTTGAGTGGATAATTTGGATATCTTTATTCATGATTTCCTCCATCTGAATTTGGGATATATGTAATCCTGATGTTGAAAACTCAACTTGACTGGAGGAATCAATAACTTGATCTTTTTGTGTAATAATGCCAAGAGTAAAGGAATCCTGTTCTGAATGAAGATCATCTATATGTCCATCCATAGAAAGCATCTCATGGGTAAATGGAGGAGTATGTATGTGGATATGATCATCTTGTATACATAGGAGAGTGTCCATTAGATCATTGTAGTATCTTGGAGATACGAATTCTTGATCTTGAATTATTTTAGAATTGCTTTCAACATGCTTTGGATCAAGTTCTTGAGATGGGTCAATTTCAAAGGACAAATTGCTTATAAAGGGTTTTTGGGCATCGTCATTAGGCATAGGAAGTGGCTCAATATCCTCTT
This sequence comes from Sequoia sempervirens, assembly GCA_007258455.2. NCBI lineage: Eukaryota > Viridiplantae > Streptophyta > Pinopsida > Cupressales > Cupressaceae > Sequoia > Sequoia sempervirens. The sequence goes on from VDFB02072274.1 coordinate 26,791,089, forward strand.
GATCTTTGAGTGAATTTGGATCAAGTGTTGAGCTGAAGATTCCTTCAATATCAGCAATCATGAGGTCAAAGGATGTCAATATGTCTTGGAAACACTAGTATTAAAATTGAATATATGAATAAACAAACGTTAAAAATTGCATATAAATGACTAATTTTGGTCAATGCGACCATTAGTAGTTTATTGCCTGGCCATTATAACACAACCAAATTTGGCGACTCAAACCGCTTTAGCTCATTTTATCTACTCATTGATTTGGCTCGGCTACCTCCACTACGATTTAGTCATTGATTTAGTCGCTAATTTAGTCATATATCTAGTCATTGATTTAGTCATTGATTTAGTTGTTAATTTAGTCATATATTTAGTCATTGATTTAGTCGTTAATTTAGTCATTGATTGTTGTTCATGGTAGTTATTTATTTAGTCATAGTTTAGTCATTTATTTGGGTGAATCAATGATTCAAATTACAAATCAAATCTAACTTAATTAATCTTCACAAATTTATGCAAATAAACTTCAAGTATCATAGATATTCAAATGTTGAGAAAAACATTATGAAATGAAGACTAAAATGCTTGAACAAATATGATTGATCATAAATAGATCACAAATCAAAAGAGCCACAACACGATATTTATGAGTTTGAAAATTTACTTCATTAAGCCTCATTGCCAAATCAAAACCTCAATAGTTACAACCTCACTAACAAGTCATTGTCTCACTGATTGTTTTACAATGAATTTCTTTTCTTGAAAGTTTTATTTGGATTTGGAACTCAAAAACCAAATGAAACTCAAGAACATTTACAACAGTTATACTTTGCAAATCTTTTCAAATCAAGGCTTCTGTTTTCCATATATTCATACATTAGAAGTCTTTCTAAGACTTGAGAAAAACATCCCAATGAACGCAAAAGATTTCGGTGATGAACATTTGAGATGATTGTGCTGCAATATGCTACTACAATCCCTCTTTTGAACCCTCTTTTTTTATTTTCAAAGAAGCCTTCAGGTTAGATTTCTCTGCAACAAAAAAGAAAACAAAGAATTTTAAGTAATGAACACTTTAAGAAATGAACACTTTAAAAGACTTTTTCTAATCCTAAAAGGATGTTTTTCTTCATTTCATGGTGGAACATACTTCATCAGTAACAGTACGCAGCAAGAGAGATTTAAGGCATGATAGAGAATTAAACAGAAATAGGGAGAATATCACAAAAAAACTAACATTAGAACTAAGTAGGCTAAAAATCATAGTTAAGTAGAATATTGCATCCTATACAGCAGAATGAAAATGTCTAAATGACTAAAGTAAGCTATAGCTGGAAAGTGTTTTAATAAATTACAAAAGTAAAATGTACAAGAGAATTTCAAATGTTTAATTACCATTTCAAATTTTGAAAAATTAGCTAGAAGCATAAGTTGTAAGAAATAGGACACAACAGATTTAAAAAAATGAGACTTCTCAAGTTTGCACTCATTGAATCCTAGTGCCATAAGTGCAAAGACTCTGAAACTCAAGAAGAAAATATAGATTAAAGAAATATTGTAATTATGAAAAAAGCCATCACTTCTACAGCTTCATATATTTTGAATATCTAACATGTTAAGAATAAGAAGTGGTAGATTCATAAATAAACAATGTTCAAAATGATTGTTTTGATATTTTTCTGAATACCCCTTGAATAGGAAGAACTCAAGATTCCATAGATTTTATGTTCCATTAAAGTTATTTCTTATGCCACTATTACTTTCCAATGTCAAAGATGAAAAAGAGAAGCTTCCAGGCTAAGCTGGCCTAATCCCTCTATGCAAGTCAATATATGTACAATAACCCTGAGCAAATAGTACATAAGAGGAATTACAACCTTTAAATGGTTTGTAAATTATTCTCTAAATTAAGCAGCCATTAAAAAAATGATTATCAGGATTTTCAAATAAAGATTAGCAGAGCGCAATGGTTCTTACTAGCTATTTGCCATAATGGTCAAACTTCTAAGAATGGACAGTCTAAAGCCAACTATTGAGAAGTGATGGTATTTGATGACATCTTTTCTCTCCATTTTTGCAAGACATGTTACCAGAAGTTAAAACCTTGGAGTAGTTTGCAGAATAAAGCTCCAAACATTATAGTTCTATTGAACAAGCCAGCTCAAGCAAAATGACTTTGTATTTTGAGACAACAACTATTGTGATCAATGCAAGAAGTAAAAGCAATAATCACCATAACGTAACACATTTTAGCTTCTCTTATTTGCTTTGAGTAAATTAAATCCATGATTGTACCAACATCATGTACCCAGGAGAAAGGTCATAGTTCAAGTTGTAGTATTAGGTGTCTGATATCAATCCAACCACTACCAGCACATCACAATCAACCTGTACATATAGGGGAACTACTAATCATTCCAAAGACCCCATATTGCATTCATATTGAAGTCTCACAAAAAAGAGAGGTTAAGAAGCAACATACCCTAATTTCATAAAGCATAGGAGCATACTGATATTAATGGAAGCAGTTTAGGATATGGAAAATTCTCTTGGGTAGAGCATAAATTCCAACTCATGCCAGACTCAAAGAACTATATGTGATATTCTAAGATCAAAAATGGAATTTTACATTGGAAACTAAACTGGAACAAAGTTCATAATAGGAGTACTAAAGCCACTAAATGATCCTTATCAAAAGAGCAATCTATCTCAATGGAATTCACTACACTATTAAATAAATGATATAAGTGCACATGTGAATTGACTTACCAAATATGTGCATCATGTCACCACCGGTGCACTAGCTAGGGATCCCACATCTGAATGAATTTACCTAGTGCTTGACAATGATCTGTTTCCTAGTTTCTCCCTCAATATCCTTTGTTCTACCCATCTCCCTCCTTCGATCGAGCCATGGCGACCTCCCCCTCTCCATTGCAGTTACCTATCACTGATGCTCATAGCTGCCATGCCAAGTATGAGCTCAAGAAAAACTCATTTCAATGAGGGTTTTAGAGTTTGTTTATTAAAATGAAATTACCACCAAGATCCTAATTTCCCTGCTTTTTTTTTCTGCCATTTTTTCTCTTTTGCCTGCTTTTTTTAATTTAATTTGATTATATCTCCCGCATTTTTCATTTGAATTTGATTAAATCTTTGACTTTTAAATATATTATAATATTATATTTATATTATAATATTATATTATATTATATTATGCCGATTGTATTTTATAAATCATTTTAATACTTTCAGTCTAAATTGAACTTGAGAAATGCCTTCTAAAATTCACGAATGAATGAATATATTTAATTTAGCTATCCCATATTGATAATATTTGAATGCTAAAGACAAGGTGACCAATAAGAGTGCTAGATGAAAGAGTTACCAAATTATAGATCTATAAAAGCTAGCTTATATCCCTATTTGGACTACACTCATGAAAACCCCTTTTTAGAATGACTACTCTTAAGTAGGTCTATCCTTAAACAGATTTCAACTAAAGATGAATATTTATTGCACTTGGAGAAATATTGAATTTCATAGAACTCAAAAACATTTAAAAATAAAGATAACTAAATGTATCAGGCTAAAAAAAACATTGATAATTATTTGAGGAAAAGAGATTCCCTAATCAAGAATGAGAAAGCTCAACTGAAATTTTAATAAACAGTGAACATAAACAAAATAATTTTAAATGGGACTTCAAGAATATTCGTTGGGTATATAATTGTTTCTGATGTCAACTAGACATTACCTCTGAAATAATCTACAAAAACTCTATCTCAGTCAAAATTGAGTATTCTTCAACTAAACAAGTAGCATCATAAGAAGACGGGTAAAACTTAATCATCTAATTCAGGGAAAAAGAGACCAAAAAAAAACAACAGAAAATGAACTCAGATTTCCATTTGTCCTCATTAATTTAGAGATAACTGAGATCAAGAGAAAACAACTACAAACA
>VDFB02072274.1:26805836-26824138 GCA_007258455.2 Sequoia sempervirens
CTAAGGTTTGTTGTGAGCAACCTAAAACACAATATGTCAATGTAATTCAACCCCAACTTGTCCTTTACCAACCTTCACATCACCCTCAACCTTCACCTAAACCCAAATTCACCCTTTACCCACCTTCACATCACCCTCAACCTCCACCTAAACCTAAGTTTACCCTTTACCCACCTTAGCATGATGTTTTTTCCCATACACATTACACTAGAAATAACTCGCAACCACCGCAACCAACCCCAACCTCCTTACCTTTTCCCAATTCCACACTGCCTAGTGCTCCTCGATTAAGAGAGTATGATCTTGTTGAACTTAAGAGCACTCACACCAAAATATCCCTTTGGGACCTTCTTCAAAATTCACCAAACTATCATTCTATGCTCCAAACAACATTGCAACAAATAGTGGTTCCTCCTAGTACAAACATAATTGATGTAGCAGCTCTTATACAAGGAATGAATGCAGTTAACATAGACATTACCTTTCACCAACATGAGCTCCCTCCATTAGAATTAAGGAAGCAAAATGAGGCCTTTATGATAATTTCTCAATATAATACAACATGCATCAAAAGAACCATTGTTGACAATGGATCTGCCCTTAATGTGTGCACTGTAAAGCTCCTAGATCAGTTACGTGTGGATAAATCACAAATCAAACTTTGATTCCTTATCTATAATAGGATTCAACAATACTACAAATCAAACACTTTCGGTTTAATCACTTTACCTATCACAGTCGGAGTGGTTACCTTGCAAACTCCTATTCATGCCATGCCCTATGATCTCAGCATACAATATTTTTTTGGAAGGCCATGGATTCATGAGATGCTTGTGATACCTTCAACCCTTCACCGAGTAATAAAATATGTCTATAACAACAAATTTTATCAAGTTACAATAGACCCCAAGCCTGGAAGTTGCTTGTAACAACTTGAAAAAGGAACAACAAGTCCTCTGAACACTTTAATTCCAACATCTCACATGGAACCTCTTGATACCAATGAACAAGAGGAAGAATTAGTCTCTAAATTATTAGGTGATGATTGGGGCACATTAGACTTCACACCTTCATTTATGGATGAATACATAATCACATGAAAAGAGGATGAAAAGCAAGAACAATCAGTGATTATGACAACTTAGAACTCAAAGAAATCCTCCCCACCATCTACCTTATCTACTTTGGCAGAAAATACAACCTACACTTGACAAATTTTGATGAGATAGATTATCAACAACCACCCAATCTGCAGAAAATGGAAAGACTTTATGCATGGGGCTATAAGCTTGTGAAACAATTGGGATATAATGGTAAAGGATGTGGAAAGCATGAACAAGGCATTCGTGACCCTATAGAACCTAATACACAAGAGACAAAGACTAGTTTGGAGTACTCTTTCACTAAGATAGTAAAAGGAACTCAATGCCCATCACTCAACATCAACACCATCACATGTAAACCAAGAATCAATATTACACTAAAATATCTTGAATTCCTCAATATGGATTCCCCACCATCCTGGGAGTACGTCGAAAGTGATGAAGCCTTGAACCAACAGTTAGGAGCTTTTGATAAGTCATCTTCTTCCAAAAGAAAAGTTACCTGCACTATGATAAGTGCCAAGCAAAAACATGTTGATACTAATGAGACAAACATGAGCATGGAACCATATGATCCTAAATTTCCTAAGTCTAATGCACTCCCCTTAGGAGATACAATTGATATACCAATGGACATAGATGATAAATAAAATTTTATTAAGATTGGGAAGTTCCATGATGATGAAGAACAAGAAGACACTACAACTTTGGTTCATGATTTTCTTGAATATTTTGCTTGGAAATATTTAGATATGTTAGGAATAGACCCGAAAATATTCACACATAGCATTGTTCTTGCTAAAAATTATAAGCCTATTTGATAAAAGATATGCAAATGAATCCTAAGATAGCCTTGCATGTTAAAGGAGAACTTGAAAAACTCCTCAACGCAGGTTTCATTCAACCTATTGATTATTCTCCTTGGATCTCAAACATTGTCATAGTTGGTAAACCTAATAATCGTATTAGGATATGCACAGAATTTTGTGACCTGAATAAAGCATCCTTAAAAGACAATTTTCCTCTTCCTAATATAGACATGATCGCGGATTCCAGTGTTGGACATGCTTTGTTTTCATTCATGAATGGATTTTCTAGTTATAATCAAATATTCATAAACCCACAAGATCAATACAAGACAACATTCACAACTATTTGGAGAACGTTTTGTTTAGTTATGATGCCTTTTGGATTAAAGAATGCAGGCACAACTTATCAAAGAGAAATAACATTGATATTCCATGATTACATACATAAAATCTTGGAAGATTATGTTGATTAAATCCTTGCTAAATCCTTAACAAGACAAGACAATGTGAATGTCCTTCGACAAATCTTTGAATGAATGCACAAATACAACACGAGACTCAATCCAAAAAAGTGTGTCTTTGGAGTAGATAGTGGAATTTTTTTAGGGTTTATCATATCTCATAGAGGCATTGAGGTGGACACAAATAAAATTGATGCTATAATAAACATGCCACCTACTAGAAAAAATACTTAATTGCATATGTTACAATGAAGAATTCAAGCCATTTGTCATTTTATCGCTTCCTTAGTTGATCAAACATTACCTTACATGCATCTCCTCAAGAAAGATGTACATTTTTTATTGGAATGAGGATTGTAAATAGGCCTTTGAGAGTTTGAAGGAATACCTTGCAACTCCACCTATTTTACAACCTGCTATGCCAAGCAAACCGTTCATCCTTTACATAGTCGCATCATCCCATGCTCTTGCAACATTATTGGCTCAACAAGATGACAATTGAAAAGAACATCATGTTTACTACATTAGTCAAACTTTAATCGAGTATGAAACACAATACACACCAATCAAAAAACAATGTTTGGCTCTTGTATTCACTACTAGTAAGTTGTGAGATTATTTACTAAATTCTAAAACATAGTGGTCATGAAAAAATTTGATCCTCTCAAATATATTTTCAATAAAACAAACTTATTAGGATGTCTAGCTAAATGGGTAATGTTGTTGACTGAGTTTAACCTTAAGTTTGTTTCACAAAAATTAGTCAAAGGCCAAGCCTTGACCGACCACTTAGCTGATGCCCTTTTCCTCTAGCGTTACCTAGCAATGACTCTTTTCCTGATGATAGTGTGTTGACAATAAAAGCTAAAACATGGGAACTATATTTTGATGGGTCTAAGTTTAGAACAGGCTCTGGTGTTGGGGTTATATTGATCCCACCTATAGGAAAGCCTACTTCCTTATCATATCGATTAAATTTCCTATGTACAAATAACACAGCTGAATATGAGGCATTAATTGTTGGGTTACATGATTTTTTAATCATGGGTGTTAAAGATATTAATATATTTGGTGACTCAAAATTAGTAATTAAACAAATAAATGGGACATAGATCAAGCCAAGCATGAAAAATTATCCAAATACAAAGATCTTATCATGTACTTGCTAGAGAAGTTTCAGACATTTACCATTGATAACATCCCATGAAAATATAATCAGCTTACATATGCAATGGAAAGTGTGGCCTCTCTTATATCCCCTCAAGATCCTTCCAAAAATTTCACATTCACTATTCACCCTATTATGAAACCTTTGATTTACAAAAAATGAAAGATGCTTTAATAAAAAATGAGGAAAACTTGAGTGAATGGTAGGATGTCATATTCAACTATTTGAAAAGTGGTACCTTTCCCAAACCAACAACCAAAAACCTTTGTGCTCGTTTATGGAAGCTTGCATCTAAATATACAATCCTGGCCAATGTGCTATATCGAAGGTCATTCAATGGTATCTTACTTCAATGCTTAAAAATATCTGAGACACCTCTAGCACTTCACTAAGCCCATGAAGGTGCTTGTGGTGGACATTTTGGAGGGAAAACATTGGTTCAAAAACTTATCCATATTGTGTATTTTTGGTGAAACATGGAACACGATTGCTTTGATTATGTTCAAAAATGTCATAAATGTCATAAATGTCAAGAACATAGCAATTTGCATCATGCTACTGCTGGTGAAATTCAAACTCAACTTCCGATATGGCATTTTGTAGTTTGGAGATTGGATATTTTAGGAAAATTTTCACCTCCTTCCATTGGACATACCTTTATCATCACTACAACTAATTATTTCACAAAATGGGTAGAGACCATTCCTCTTCGATCTACAACAACTGAGGTAATATGTTGTTTCATCTTAGAACACATTATTGTTGGCTTTGGACTCACTTCTACATTAGTTTATGATAATGGTACATCATTTAAGAATAATGAAGTGAATATTTTTTGGAGACCTTTAATATCCAACATCATTTTTTGACACCTTATTACGCGCAATCTAATGGTCAAGTTGAATCAACTAATAAAGTTCTTGAACAAATCTTGAAGAAAATTGTTAACAAAAATCATAGGGATTGGCACACACAATTGCATTATGCACTTTGGGCTTATCGTATAAGTGTTCGATCTTCCACAAGGACCACACCTTATAATAAATGGTCAATGGTAGTGAAGCAATAATACCCTTATAGTTAGAAATTCCTACACTAATAATTTCTCAAGGACTTGTTGATGATACACATTATAAAAAACAACACTTACATCAGCTTGAGATGCTCGATGAATAGTGCATTAATGCTCTTAAACATCTTCAAGCTTATTACAAAAGAAAACATAATCATTACAACCTTAATGTTATCCCTCGCTCATTCCAAAAGGGTGACTTAGTTCTATCTGCTAATAGACGCAATGTCAATGTCGACCCAAATGCGACAAATTCAATTCTAATTGGTTAGGACCTTACATCATTGACAAAAATCTTGGGTTTGGTGCATACATGTTAACTAAACTAGATGGCACACCCCTTAAATAACCTATCAATGTTGCACATTTATGTTGGTATTATGTCTAATCACTTTGAATATTATGAATAATAAAGCAATGTTGTTAGAGCTATTGGGTCATATCTTATATTCTTTTGCATTGCTTCGTTCTTGACAAATCAATTTGCATATGTCTTGAGCTCTAAAGTGATTACTTAATTCATTTTTATAATTACTTTAGGTTTCATACTATTCAAAATTCCTCTTGTGTTATATGGTAAGTTAGATTATTAAATATATTTAATTTAGCAGAACATACTTAATCATCATGTTGTATCTAAAGGAAACTACAATAATTTTTACTTAGATCACATAAATTTTGTTAAATCATGAAGACATTAATTAAGTAATCTTACCAAGGTTATTTAATTAATCACATTGCCATTTAACATTCAAACACATTAAAACAAATCATAAAACATCAAATGTTCATATATATATATATATATATATATATCCAAAGTTTTATGCATATCTCATCATATACAATATCACTGAGGTCTGTGGGAACTAGATCCCTTGGGCTCTAGTCCTCATGATCCGGTAGCAAGACATCAGGTGATGGTCATATGTGATTGTGACTATGATCTGCCAAATTAGAGTGCAAACTCTAAGCCCTATATCTATCCAAGGGCCAACTGATGCTCCCCTACTATCTAAGTTCCCTCTCTACCTGTAGTCATGATACTTATGCTCGTAATCTCTCCACCTCTACTGGAGTTTAGGATGACTATCTTGTAGCCTCGACTCGATGGAGTCATCTCCTCACACTCTCATACATTTCTCGTAGCCTCGTGAATGGTCTAACTGACTCTGGATCCTCCTCCACGATCTATGGGCACACATAATCTAGGTCCATCTCCTCTTCATCAATAGATGCAAGCACTATATCTATAACCATCTGATAGTAGAGCTCTCACTAGTCTCTCGTCACTCCTACACGGTAGAAACAGTACACAATTGGTACAAATCATCATGATTTATATATATATATAAAGAAGCATAAACACTAACATACATGCATAAAATCAAATATCATCACCTATATCTTTGGTTGGCTGAACAATATCAACATCATCCACTATAGGGGGCATGGAGGACATGCTAGCTTCTCGATGACTCTGAGTACTAGTGCTTGTTGTAGTTACTACTCATGATCTCATCATATAGATGGGAGAGGGATCTCCCCACTCGTATCGATTCTTAGCTACTACCTCATCACTCTCACTCAGGGGTGGCTCCTCCTCCTTGTACTCCTCCTCATCACCCTCCTCCTCCTCCTCCTCCTCATCTCCTCTTTCCTAGCCATCATAGTTAGGATTTGCATCCTCATAATAATCATCATCTATAGCGTCAATGAATATGTCTACAACCATGTATCATACCTCCTTGACCCTGTCCTCTACCTCATCTCCCTCATCTGGCACTAGTCCTGCATCACCTATAGGGACATCCATTATAAATATATAGGATTTGGATATGTCACTGACCACCACTCCTCATGCTAATTTGTGTTATTAACGTCATCAACATAAGAGACTAGAGGTTGGTCAGTCATCAGAGTCACTCTGGACAACATGGTCTATAGTGAGTTGTACAGTATCACCTGGTCTCTGGGCACTCCACATTGATCTCCTAATAAAGGGGCACACCCTTGGTGGTGTCTGTACCTATCCAAACTGTCACATGAGTTGACCATAATATAAAGGATGTCCTACATAGTCACGTCACCCAACCAAAAATCTATCTAGCTGCACATCCTCGTCAACTATCTCGTGGGATCTAGCGACTATAGTGTCAGCTGATAAGGTCTCCAAAGGATCTCTTCCTCCATTTGGTCAAATATCACTCTCCAAAAATGAAAATCTCCATATGGCTATAAGTGTTGTAGAGGATAGCTGACAGCTTGAGGATACCATATAGTTATCACACATGGGAAACTGATAGGCTTGGTGCATGTAATATACTCCAAGCACCAAACCTGTAGAAGCATGCAATGCACCATACTATCTATCTCTTGAAAAAAAAATCAACCCAAATCATAATACAAATGTTCCAGGATACAACATCCCTAAGTACAAACCATCCTATACTCTGCCATCCCATGAATCAAGTGAACTAATCCTCCATCAAGGTGTGTCACTCATCCATCTAGATTGAGTACTAGTTCCACTGTGTGCATCATGATCCATCTCACCACTAGGGCTCATGAATATAGTAGCATTAGTAGCTCAATTCACACCCTCATGCGCTCATCGCATATTGATCTGCCAAGACAGTAATGCATGTCAACTTTCCGCTCATGAAATGAACGATCTCTTTAGAAGTACACCCATTCTCCCCAAATAGGAACTCAGAGAATCTAGTGTACATCCTCTAAGGTAATCATCATCTCCCCCGTCGAGAGGTAAAATGTGCATGTATCTGCATACCAATGCTCACACAAAACCATCAACATGGCATCGTGGTACCTCATGGGAGGCATAAGGTATGCCCAATAGATTCCTATGGCCTAAAGGTGTTATGTCTCCTTCGCTGACAGTGTTGGGGCTATGTCTCTCAAAAAGCTCAACTGTCTCCCCCCTAGTTGTGGCCACGACTAGGTGGGTACCTATCAACATCACAACAATATGCTCTATAAACTCATCTAATATATTCATTATTCATCAAGAAAGTGTACTAGAGTTCTTCTAGTGTGCTTTCCTAAAATCCCTAAACACTTTAGAACCCTTTTGGGACACTTCACAAAGAAACGAGACACTTCGTGAAGAAATGGGACAGTTTGCAAAGAAATGGGACACTTTGTGAACAAATGGGACACTTTGAGAAGAAATGGGACACTTTGCGAAGAAAGGGGACACTTTGTGGAAAAAAATTCCAAGATCCTAAATTAACCTATAAATGCATTGAAAATCATTAAATCACTGCAAAAAAACTATGCAAAGGTCATAGAATCGACTCACCTCATGATGCTGCTCACCGCATGCCACCTAGTCTCGAAGCACATCCAGTCATGAAGGCTTGTAATATTTTCTACTTAGTATTTTTTTTGTCTCACTCATCACTCTCATGCTACAAGAAGGTAAATGAAATGGTAAGTGAACAATTACTCCCCCTTTACCTCTTTTAACTCTTTTCATCCTTTTTTACTCTTATGTATAAAATTAGGGTTATTTTCTATCTTAAGAGTTAATAAAGTACTTTATCTTCAAAACACCATAACAGGTGTTAGGGAACTCCATTTTTTATGTCGTTTGATGCATTGGAATTGTGATTATGCACCCAACATCATCAATTTTCTATTGTTATGTGGCATGGTACTTGGAAACTCCCTATGATATGATTTTTCCTTATTCAACATGGCTAGTTTGCTACCTTGATTCCACCTCTGTAAAGCAATCAGAATCAAGGGAGCATACATCTACCCTCAAATTTGATTTCTAGAAGTTAGGAAAAAGGATTTTTGGACAACTAACGAATTCATGTTGCAGGATGTGGTTCCTAATGTTATGATTTTGCAGATAATTACATTAGGGGCTCCATTCTCCCATCTTTTGAATGAGTATCCTTTTGTGCAATAAAGTATACTCTTTAGAGTCCTTTAGCTTACATATGCACATAGAGTCATATGGGCAATAAAGTGGGTGCTAACTATGGACACAAAAATTGTACTCCTTTGCAGAAAGTACAATCTATGGCCTAATTTGGTCCTATTTTAGACACCCTTGCACCAATCATCTCTTAAAAACTACATTTATAGGCCCCTAATGTTCATTATTTTGGATCTAGAGGCCCATTTCACTCAAACATCATACAAATTTTGACAAATAATACCTAAATCATTCATATCACAAAAACACACCTTTGAAAACCCTATCTGGGACCCATTCGCCACCTTGGGCGAATGATCCCCCTCTAGTGGGACAAATTCAACAAGGGTGAAAATGAGTCCCTTTTGGGGGAATTTTAAATTTTAAGCGGGAAACTCACTGACTTAATTTAATTTCTTAGTGGATTTCAGCCTCTTAGGTCTAAATAACAAGCAATTAGGTATTGATGCCTATAAATATGTGTTTTTAGGCCATTTTTCACAAAGAAAATTCAAAAGTCAAGTATTGAATATCTTTCACAAGAAGATTCATTAGTCTTTCTGCATCAAAGTTGAAGCTTTAGGACAACAAGATAGGGTTTTTGCAGGTCTTCAATCTCACTTCTTATTCAAGATCCAACATTGCAAGGAGTTGATTATGGATGCCTATGGAGAATCATAGAGAAATCTAGGTCGAGGAGATGCAACTAGCCATCAAATCACACCTAAAGACTTGTTTTCAAAGTGATTCCATCTTCCATTTTCTCTTTATCTTCAGATTAAGGGTTTGTATTTCATTAATATTCATTTGAAATGTTGTAGGGTTTCTTAGGTTAAAGTCTTACATCATTCAAGCTCCATTTCAACATCTTATTCTAGCACATTAGGATAGGGTTTTGTCTTCATATTTTCCTAGTCTTAGACACACTTAGTGCTAGGGTTTTATGCATATTTTATCCATTCAAGGTTTAATTACAAAACCAGGGGTTTTACCAAGGAAATACTTGCATTAGAAAACAAATTATATGCTATTTTGTAGGTGTTTTTGAAGTCTCAGATCCAAGATTCAGTTTGGAAGTGTAGCGCAGGTGACAGTGCAGATCTGAAACTTCTTTTTTTGAAAAACATAAAAAGAACTAATTTACCATTAGTGGCGAATGAGTCCCACTGGAGGTATCTTCCAAATCAAAGTGTATATTCTAGTACCCTTTTGACAAAACAAACTTTTGAGTAGAAACCCTGGTCTAAGACTCATTCGTCTAGGTTGGTGAATGAGTCTCAGTCAGTCAAAAATTCAACATTTCTAGTTTTTTAGAGTCATTTCTAATCTCAATAGGTTTATAGGTGTAGACATCCAAATTTGGACAATTAATTTATCCAAGTTTATCACTTTCGCCTAAACATCCTCTTATCAGGAGTTAATTAAGTAATATTACTATTATTTAATTAATATCTTTAATTCTACTAATCCCTAAGGTATTTAATTAATAATTAAATACCTTACCCCTCTATAATCCTCTTTTCATCAAATAAATTAAATAAATATTACATTTATTTAATTCCTCACATGTCATTTTCATCTAATCTTAATCCATCTCTTAATTTCTTCATTAGGGATGTGCACATGCCTAATCCTTGATTAGGATGTGTCACATCCTCCAACTTTTGCAAGTTGGCTTCTAATCCTCATTTATCTTCTAATTATAATTAATTAAGCCTAATCATTCTCCAAGGAATTTTTAATTCCTTTTTATTTGTCCTAGATTCCCTTCCTTTATATGTGAATTTTTAATTCACATTCCATTCTTCCAAGGCTTCTAGAACCTTGGACTTGTCACAATCTCCACATGTGACCAAGTCCCACCTTCTTTGGAGCCCACCTTTTATCCTCTAGATCATCCTAGGAATGTGAATTTTTAATTCACATTTATATCCCAACCACCTTTCCTTTTCCCATGTAGATTTTTGAGGAATTCCAAAATTCCTCAAATGTCCATTTCACTCCCACTTGGGGACAAGAAATCACTTTTTGAGGAAATCTCCCACTCCCCAAGGTGCATGTCCTTTCTCCACCTCATGTACCTTCTTGACACCTCACTTACACCTCATATCCCCTTTGTCCACTTCACCCTCCACATGTCAAGATGTGAGGGCTTGTGGGTTCTCAACCCACCATAGCCCTTCATCTTGGCCTTGTTGGATGCATCTTGACCATTGAATTCTCTAGAGAATTCAAATTCTCTATAAATACCCCCTCCTCAAGGGTATTTTCAACACTTTGTATTTTCATAACTACATGCTGCCAATTTGCATCCTCAATCCTTTGCCATCATTTAGCCATCTCTTTTAATCATCTTGCACATTAATCTTGCATTTAGTCACTCAAGCAATCATCTAAGAAGCACACAAACATTCCAAGCAAGGGCCAATCAAAGAGACATCAACAGCAAGGAAGGTGATAATTGTTTCCATTTATTTTATCCATTTCCTTCTTGTTATATCACTCCTTTGGCTAATCTTGAGGTGTCCTTAGTCTTTTATCATTTGCATTTTTAAGTTATTTTGCACTTAGAGTAGGATAAAACTCTTAGGATCACAATAGGTGCACACATTCAGTCTTGCAACTTTCTATTTTGTTTTACTTGCATTTTTATTCATCTTTTTAGGTCTTTTGCATACAAAACTATGTTTTCAAATAATTTACATTTCTTAGGTTTAGCATTAATAATCACCTTTATTTTTAGTTTATTTCATTTAGATAATCTCATCTAGGAATCATCATATAACATTAATTTTTGAATGTTTATATTGCATTTTGGCCCATCTTTCCCCTTTTAAGTGAAAAACCCTAGAAGGGATAGAAAGACATTCGGGTGTCAAAATATTTTTTTACAGAGAGTAAATCTGAAGTTTTTAGTCAATTTAAAAAATTTAAATAAATTCTTGAGTTTCATACTAGAAAAAATAAAAATTGTTTGAGGATTGATAATGGCGGTGAATTTTGTTATAATGATTTTGAAATTTTTTGTAAAGATTGTGGTATTTATAGATAGAAGACCAACTTCGTATTCTCTACAACGGAATGGAGTTGTAGAAAGAATGAACAAGACATTGATGGAGAAGGCTAGGAGTATTATGAGTGGTGTTGTTCTAGAACAAAGGTTTTGGGTTGAAGTTGTTTCTATTTCTTATTACTTGATTAACAGATCTCCTGCATCAACTCTTGTTGATAAGATGCCTATAGAGGCATGGTTAGGCCACAAGCCTTCATTAAGCCATCTTATTTGTTTTGGTTGTGAGGCATATTCACATGTGCCAAAGGAGAAGAAGACAAATTTAGAGAACAAGGCTGTGAAATGTATCTCCATCAAATACAATTATGGTGTGAAAGGATACAAGCTTTGGGATCCTATTGCATAAAAGGTAATACATAGTAGAAGCATTATTTTTAGAGAAAATAAGCCTTCTTCTATTACATTGTAGCTAGAACAAAGCAAACAAGACGATGTGATTCAGTTTCCTTTTACACTTGAGAAAGTTGAATTGAGGCACATGGATAGACAAGAAGTTGAGGAGAACTCATCTAGCTCTGAATCTTCAGAAGAGGAGGAAGAACCTTCAGCTTAGCTTGTTTGTAGGTCAACAAGGCATAGACAACCACCTGAAAGGTATTCACCTGATGATTGGAGATACATTTTTTCTTTAAATACTAACATGGATGAACCCAGATCAGTAGAAGAGGTATTAGATATGAATGATGAAGAATCCTGGAAGACTGTTATAGATGAAGAAATGATAGCCTTGAGAAAGAATGTTACATGGGATCTTGTACCATTTCCTAAAGGAAGAAAACATGTCGGTTGTAAATGGCTATTCAAGAAAAATATTGGTTCATATGGAGGTATTGAGAAGTACAAAGCAAGGTTGGTTGCAAAAGGTTACTCTCAAGATGAGTGTGTTGGTTATGGTGAGATATTTTCTCTTGTTGCAAAAAAGACATCCATTATATTTTTTTTGTTTATTACTATTGCTTATGATTTAGAGGTCGAGCAAGTGGATGTAGAAACTAATTTTCTTCATGCTGAATTGGAGGAGGATATCTATATGACACAACTAGAGCACTACATGGTGAAAGTTGAAAGTAATTTGGTTTACAAATTGAAGAAATATTTGTATGGCTTAAAACAAAGTCCTAGGATGTGGTACCAAAAATTTGATACATATATGTTGAGTTTTGGATTTGAGCATTCTAAATTAGATCATTTTTCTTATTATAAAATGGATAGTGATTGTTTCCTTTTTATTGCATTATATGTTGATGATATTCTATTTATTGGTAAACGGAAAGGTATGATTTCAGAACTAAAATCTCAACGTACTACTCAATTTGAAATGAAAGATATTGGTGGAGCTAAACACATTCTCGGGATGGAAATTAAAAAATATGGAGTGAATAGAAAGCTATGGCTTGGACAAAGGAAGTATGTCAACTCAATTTTACAAAGCTTTGATATGCCAGATTGTAGACCATTATGTGTTCTTGTTTTAGTTGGAACAAAGTTATCTACTTCAAATTGTCCAGCATCCCATCAGAGTTGGAAGACATGAGCATGGTGCCTTACTATAGTGCACTTGGAACTTTGATGTATGCTATGGTTTGTACTAGAAAAAACATTTCCCAAGTAGTGGGAGTTCTTTTCAGATATATGTCTAATCTTGGAAGATTTCATTAGGATGTAGTTAAAAGAGTCTTTAGATATTTGTGTCGTACCTCCAATTATTCCTTGTTTTATCATAATAATATGACTTTAAAGATGAGATTTCCATTGATATTCATGGTTATGTGGATTCACACTGGAAATGTGATGTTGATAGTAGACGTTCCACCAGTTCTTATGTGTTTACTTTATTTGATGGTGCAATTAGTTGAATAAGTAAGGGACAGGTTGTGGTTTCTTTGTCCACTATTGAAGCTGAGTATATGGTAGCTATTCATGCTTGTAAATAATCAATTTGTCTTAAAAGGTTGTGTTTAGCTATTGGAATAAAAAAAGGTGTAGTGATAATTTATTGTGACGGTCAAAGTGTGATACGTCTAGCCAAGAACCTGATGTTTCATGCTAGGACCAAGCACATTGATGTAAAATATCATTTTGTTAGAGATATGGTTAAAGATGGCAGGGTAAAACTAGCTAAGGTAGAGACTTTTATGAATGTTGTTGATTCTTTAACGAAACTTGTGAACACAAAGAAGTTTAGATGGTGTTTAAAGGCTATGGGTCTTTTGGCCCCTAGCAATTAAGAGATGAGGTTTACACCCTCTTGTTGCTTTTGCAAGGTGTTCAAGAAGTGGGAGATTTGTTGGGAAAATGTTTCTCAACATTGAAATTACATAAGTTACTATTGATACATAAGGTACTACTCATCCAATGACAAGGGGGGGTGTGGGGGGTATCCCCTCATGATAGATTCAGGGGGATCATCCCCCTAGATGAGGTCTAGGGGCAACACGTCCTAAAAGGGGCTCAGGGGAAATGACCCCAAATGGAAAAATTTTATTTATATTTTATTATTGTAAATATGGGCCATTCATCATTATGTATCATCTTTGATAGCTGATATTTTATTATCTTGACTTGCCTTAGAAGGAAACCCTATTTTACAGTGGAATTGTATTACAACTATGTATTGTGATGTATTCTAAGAGTTTGATAGCAATCATGTTGCCTTTGGATCTCTGGTTGGTGATACTCTTGTGAGAAGCTTGCTCTGCAAGAATATTGTAATCTTTGTAATTTCTAAATATTATGTTGGGTGGCTTTTCGAAGGTTGGGTTTTTCTCCCAAAATGGTTTTCCCCCCATAAATCATTGTATTGTCGTATGCATGATGTATGTGTTTATTTTTATTTAATTTTTTGTAACTATTAAAGATCTATAAAAGTTTTGCATTATTCTCCTCTCAATATTAGTGTAGGAAGTTGTTATGCTACCTTAGATTCCTTATAAACATTTCCAATCTTTCTCTTGAAAAGTTCTTCGATCCTTCATCAGCCTAAATCTACAACACAAACACACGAGGGGATTTTTTGTTTTTGGTGAATGGGGTCTTGTCTTGGTCAAACCCCATTTTGGTAATTAAACCTTGAATTGAAATAAACATGAAATATGGAATGAAGAATGAGCAATGCTTTGTTACCGCTCAACAAACCCTTGGATGAATCTTTGAATGTAGATCTACAACTTGCATGAAATGGATTCAATGGATATAGATCTTGATGCTTAAATTGATGCTTTGAATGCTTGACTTGATCTTGAAACCTACATCACAATGTTATCTCCAAAAACATGCATGATGTAAGAAGACTTTGACATGATGGTTGGATCTTGAATGATGCAATAAATCTCTAATAATTTTTCTCTTTAATGCTCTTGATCATCAATTTTTCTCTTGTAAACTTGCTCTCTAAAACTTATTGAAAAACTTAGAATTGAATTGATAAAACAACCTTATATTTATAGTTATGTATCCTTAATGTCATGAAATTCAAATATTACAAGCCGACATTGAAATGTGAATTCAGGGACCTTAAAATACCACCAAAAACATATTTTAAATTTAGGTTCAAAGGCTTAAGGAGGACCCATTTTTTAGGGTAAATAGGATATTTACCATGCTTAAGTTTTACTTAGGAAAATATTATTAGATAGTGATTATTTAGGTGCATAGTTAGGTGTATATAGTTTTTTCAGGTATTTCTTTTACCGACTTCCATCTTTCCTTTATAAGGAACTATTGTACATTATGTAAAATATCTCATGATCTCAATATTTTCATCCCTGGTGAAATAGCCTTGTAATGCTTCTCTTGTTTGTGAAGATTTATTTGCAAGTTGTGCTTCTAGGAGGTGGTTGACACCAACATGGTATTAGAGCCTTCAACCTACAACTTCTTCCACTATTGAGAGTTTTCGTTTGAGTTTTTTTGAGATCATTTATTTGCTAAAGATTTTTCAGCATTTGAAATTTATTAAATTTCAAAATTTCCTTATTTCAAATTATTCTTCATCTTCCTATTGTGTGAATTTTAGGCATGGAATGTTACCAGGCATAGAATATATTAATCATTGACTATGAATCATTCTCTAGAAGGTATGATTTTCCTCTAACATTTACAAACTCATCCTTCTTTGTATATCTTTGCATTTCTCAGGGGCATAGAGATTTGTGCTATTTATCCTATGGAGGAATTCTTTTTCCCTGGTGGCTACAGGATTATCATGCACATCGTGGCTTTTTTAAATCATAGGTCATGGTTTTCTAAATCATGTGATCTATTTGAGTTGTGAGTTTTTGAAAATCAGAGTGGATGGGATTTAATTGCATGGGGAGGTGCAAGGGCACACACAAATTAGAGGTCAAGCAACAATCAAAAATCATAACAAAGTGGACAAGCATTGAAGTCGACTAGTGATCTGAATTTGCTATATAGCATGGAATTTCAAAGGTGGGCATGTATAGACAAAAATGAACCATGATTTTGTAGTTTTGGAGGGTGTGGCATTAGTTTGAAGGATCATTTATTCACTAAAGGATATACATTTTATTGAAACTTTATACTTTATAAAGTTTCCCCTAAATATTTAGGGTTTCAATACTGCATAGTGAAGAGGAAGTGGGCCCAAGGTTTCTTGAAGTTTTTTTAATGTGAAAAATTATCGATACATTGGTGAGATATTGGTCATAAACAATGATTTTTATCGTCCAACACTCTCATTGTTGCAATGAGCTCAGACTCGTAGTGGTGTGATCTGTGTGGTGGTTTGTGCTTGGCAATTATGTGGATTCTTGTGCCCCAAAGATCATGGTGTTTGAATGGTATGCTTTTTGCACCAAATCAATTTTTTTAATCTTATAATTCTTTTTTGGAAGTTTTTATACTTGTGAAAGCACTATCTTTGAAAATTTTGAAGAATTATTGGTTATAATGGTTTATTCAAAGAAATGGGGCTTTAGGAAATGGAGTGATTTTATTCTCACTCATCTTAGTGAGTAGAATCTATTACCATATTTATATAATGAAGTTCCTATTCCAGGCACATGTAGTAGGTATATGATTTGGAAAGGATCTAGGGCTCAAGTCTTTAGAGTTATTTATGAGCATATAAATGATGATGACCTTTTGGATTCACTTGTTCATATTGAGTTCCCTTATTCTCTTTGGACTTACATTCGAGAATCATATGGAGATACTAATACTCCACCCTCTCTCAATGACCCTCTTTCCAACACCAATGTGCCTTGTTATTCTTCAGAGAAGATAGACCATGCTTGTGATCCTTTGGAGGTTTTTGAGACTTTAGATGATGTTGCAGTTGCTTCAGAGGTTCTTGATTCTTTTTCAGAGATAGTTGATCCACCTTCATTAAGTAATTCCATCATTCCTAAGCAATAGGATTATCATTGTCTTCCTGATTGGGATTCATATTTGTCAGACATTAGATTATAGTTCTTGGAATCTCACATTTCAGACTTGGAAGACATATTTGAGGGATTAATTTTCCTATTTGATGATAGTTGTGGTACAACTGTTGTCACTCCATCTCTTCCTTTAGAGAATTTTCAAAATTAGTTTCCAATGGTACCTTGTTTGTCACCTTCTATTGTGATTGGGCATGTTCCTAATTGGTTCATGGCTGTAGAGAAAATGTTTCTCAACCTTGCAATTACATAAGGTATTATTCAGCCAAGGATGACAAGGGTTGGGGGGCTGTGGGAGGCATCCCTCCCCTACACGAGGGGTTTGGGGGTATCATACCCCTGGTTGGGGTCCAAGGGTGGTGTGCCCTGGCAAGGGCTTGGGGGTAGCACCATTGAAAGGAAAATTTTATTTATATTTTATTATTGTAAATCTTGATCATTCATCATTATGTCTCATATATGATGATCAATATTTTATTAGCTTTCAGAATTTCCCTAGAAGGAAACCCTATAATATTAGGGAATTGTACTATGGCTGTGTATTGCAATGTATTCTGAGAGTCTAATAGTTGCTTTGTTGCCTCTGCATCTCTGAGTCGTGATACTCTTGTGAGAAGCTTTCTCTGTAATTATATTGTAATCTTTGTAATTTTTGAATATTATATTGGGTGGCTTTTGGAGTGTGGGATTTTTTCTCCCAAAAGGGTTTTGGCCATGTAAATCATTGTGTTGTGCTATGCATGATATTTGTGTCTATTTCTGTTTAATTTTTTGTAACCGTGGATCCTAAGAATTTTATCCTACTCTAACGTGCAAAATAACTTAAAAATGCAAGTGATAAAAGACCAAGGACACCTTCAAGATTAGCCAAAAGAGTGATAAAACAAGAAGGAAAATGGATAAAACAAGATGCAAATGATTTCACCTTCCTTGTTGTTGATGACTCCTTGATTGGCCCTTGCTTGGGATGATTTTGTGTGCTCCTTAGATGATTTCTTGAGTGACTAAATGCAAGATTGAATGTGCAAAATGATTAAATGGATGGCTAGATGATAGTGGATGATTGAGAATGCAAATTGGCAGCATGTAGTTATCAAATGGCTAAGTGTTTGAGAATGCAAATTGGCAACATAAGGTTGCTCAAATCCAAAGTGTTGAAAATGCCCTTGAGGAGGGGGTATTTATAGGAGATTTTGAATTCTCTAGAGAATTCAATGGTCAAGATGTATCCAATAAGGCCAAGATGAAGGGCTATGGTGGGT
>VDFB02072274.1:26824238-26929108 GCA_007258455.2 Sequoia sempervirens
GCCAATGTGCTATATCGAAGGTCATTCAATGGTATCTTACTTCAATGCTTAAAAATATCTGAGACACCTCTAGCACTTCACTAAGCCCATGAAGGTGCTTGTGGTGGACATTTTGGAGGGAAAACATTGGTTCAAAAACTTATCCATATTGTGTATTTTTGGTGAAACATGGAACACGATTGCTTTGATTATGTTCAAAAATGTCATAAATGTCATAAATGTCAAGAACATAGCAATTTGCATCATGCTACTGCTGGTGAAATTCAAACTCAACTTCCGATATGGCATTTTGTAGTTTGGAGATTGGATATTTTAGGAAAATTTTCACCTCCTTCCATTGGACATACCTTTATCATCACTACAACTAATTATTTCACAAAATGGGTAGAGACCATTCCTCTTCGATCTACAACAACTGAGGTAATATGTTGTTTCATCTTAGAACACATTATTGTTGGCTTTGGACTCACTTCTACATTAGTTTATGATAATGGTACATCATTTAAGAATAATGAAGTGAATATTTTTTGGAGACCTTTAATATCCAACATCATTTTTTGACACCTTATTACGCGCAATCTAATGGTCAAGTTGAATCAACTAATAAAGTTCTTGAACAAATCTTGAAGAAAATTGTTAACAAAAATCATAGGGATTGGCACACACAATTGCATTATGCACTTTGGGCTTATCGTATAAGTGTTCGATCTTCCACAAGGACCACACCTTATAATAAATGGTCAATGGTAGTGAAGCAATAATACCCTTATAGTTAGAAATTCCTACACTAATAATTTCTCAAGGACTTGTTGATGATACACATTATAAAAAACAACACTTACATCAGCTTGAGATGCTCGATGAATAGTGCATTAATGCTCTTAAACATCTTCAAGCTTATTACAAAAGAAAACATAATCATTACAACCTTAATGTTATCCCTCGCTCATTCCAAAAGGGTGACTTAGTTCTATCTGCTAATAGACGCAATGTCAATGTCGACCCAAATGCGACAAATTCAATTCTAATTGGTTAGGACCTTACATCATTGACAAAAATCTTGGGTTTGGTGCATACATGTTAACTAAACTAGATGGCACACCCCTTAAATAACCTATCAATGTTGCACATTTATGTTGGTATTATGTCTAATCACTTTGAATATTATGAATAATAAAGCAATGTTGTTAGAGCTATTGGGTCATATCTTATATTCTTTTGCATTGCTTCGTTCTTGACAAATCAATTTGCATATGTCTTGAGCTCTAAAGTGATTACTTAATTCATTTTTATAATTACTTTAGGTTTCATACTATTCAAAATTCCTCTTGTGTTATATGGTAAGTTAGATTATTAAATATATTTAATTTAGCAGAACATACTTAATCATCATGTTGTATCTAAAGGAAACTACAATAATTTTTACTTAGATCACATAAATTTTGTTAAATCATGAAGACATTAATTAAGTAATCTTACCAAGGTTATTTAATTAATCACATTGCCATTTAACATTCAAACACATTAAAACAAATCATAAAACATCAAATGTTCATATATATATATATATATATATATATCCAAAGTTTTATGCATATCTCATCATATACAATATCACTGAGGTCTGTGGGAACTAGATCCCTTGGGCTCTAGTCCTCATGATCCGGTAGCAAGACATCAGGTGATGGTCATATGTGATTGTGACTATGATCTGCCAAATTAGAGTGCAAACTCTAAGCCCTATATCTATCCAAGGGCCAACTGATGCTCCCCTACTATCTAAGTTCCCTCTCTACCTGTAGTCATGATACTTATGCTCGTAATCTCTCCACCTCTACTGGAGTTTAGGATGACTATCTTGTAGCCTCGACTCGATGGAGTCATCTCCTCACACTCTCATACATTTCTCGTAGCCTCGTGAATGGTCTAACTGACTCTGGATCCTCCTCCACGATCTATGGGCACACATAATCTAGGTCCATCTCCTCTTCATCAATAGATGCAAGCACTATATCTATAACCATCTGATAGTAGAGCTCTCACTAGTCTCTCGTCACTCCTACACGGTAGAAACAGTACACAATTGGTACAAATCATCATGATTTATATATATATATAAAGAAGCATAAACACTAACATACATGCATAAAATCAAATATCATCACCTATATCTTTGGTTGGCTGAACAATATCAACATCATCCACTATAGGGGGCATGGAGGACATGCTAGCTTCTCGATGACTCTGAGTACTAGTGCTTGTTGTAGTTACTACTCATGATCTCATCATATAGATGGGAGAGGGATCTCCCCACTCGTATCGATTCTTAGCTACTACCTCATCACTCTCACTCAGGGGTGGCTCCTCCTCCTTGTACTCCTCCTCATCACCCTCCTCCTCCTCCTCCTCCTCATCTCCTCTTTCCTAGCCATCATAGTTAGGATTTGCATCCTCATAATAATCATCATCTATAGCGTCAATGAATATGTCTACAACCATGTATCATACCTCCTTGACCCTGTCCTCTACCTCATCTCCCTCATCTGGCACTAGTCCTGCATCACCTATAGGGACATCCATTATAAATATATAGGATTTGGATATGTCACTGACCACCACTCCTCATGCTAATTTGTGTTATTAACGTCATCAACATAAGAGACTAGAGGTTGGTCAGTCATCAGAGTCACTCTGGACAACATGGTCTATAGTGAGTTGTACAGTATCACCTGGTCTCTGGGCACTCCACATTGATCTCCTAATAAAGGGGCACACCCTTGGTGGTGTCTGTACCTATCCAAACTGTCACATGAGTTGACCATAATATAAAGGATGTCCTACATAGTCACGTCACCCAACCAAAAATCTATCTAGCTGCACATCCTCGTCAACTATCTCGTGGGATCTAGCGACTATAGTGTCAGCTGATAAGGTCTCCAAAGGATCTCTTCCTCCATTTGGTCAAATATCACTCTCCAAAAATGAAAATCTCCATATGGCTATAAGTGTTGTAGAGGATAGCTGACAGCTTGAGGATACCATATAGTTATCACACATGGGAAACTGATAGGCTTGGTGCATGTAATATACTCCAAGCACCAAACCTGTAGAAGCATGCAATGCACCATACTATCTATCTCTTGAAAAAAAAATCAACCCAAATCATAATACAAATGTTCCAGGATACAACATCCCTAAGTACAAACCATCCTATACTCTGCCATCCCATGAATCAAGTGAACTAATCCTCCATCAAGGTGTGTCACTCATCCATCTAGATTGAGTACTAGTTCCACTGTGTGCATCATGATCCATCTCACCACTAGGGCTCATGAATATAGTAGCATTAGTAGCTCAATTCACACCCTCATGCGCTCATCGCATATTGATCTGCCAAGACAGTAATGCATGTCAACTTTCCGCTCATGAAATGAACGATCTCTTTAGAAGTACACCCATTCTCCCCAAATAGGAACTCAGAGAATCTAGTGTACATCCTCTAAGGTAATCATCATCTCCCCCGTCGAGAGGTAAAATGTGCATGTATCTGCATACCAATGCTCACACAAAACCATCAACATGGCATCGTGGTACCTCATGGGAGGCATAAGGTATGCCCAATAGATTCCTATGGCCTAAAGGTGTTATGTCTCCTTCGCTGACAGTGTTGGGGCTATGTCTCTCAAAAAGCTCAACTGTCTCCCCCCTAGTTGTGGCCACGACTAGGTGGGTACCTATCAACATCACAACAATATGCTCTATAAACTCATCTAATATATTCATTATTCATCAAGAAAGTGTACTAGAGTTCTTCTAGTGTGCTTTCCTAAAATCCCTAAACACTTTAGAACCCTTTTGGGACACTTCACAAAGAAACGAGACACTTCGTGAAGAAATGGGACAGTTTGCAAAGAAATGGGACACTTTGTGAACAAATGGGACACTTTGAGAAGAAATGGGACACTTTGCGAAGAAAGGGGACACTTTGTGGAAAAAAATTCCAAGATCCTAAATTAACCTATAAATGCATTGAAAATCATTAAATCACTGCAAAAAAACTATGCAAAGGTCATAGAATCGACTCACCTCATGATGCTGCTCACCGCATGCCACCTAGTCTCGAAGCACATCCAGTCATGAAGGCTTGTAATATTTTCTACTTAGTATTTTTTTTGTCTCACTCATCACTCTCATGCTACAAGAAGGTAAATGAAATGGTAAGTGAACAATTACTCCCCCTTTACCTCTTTTAACTCTTTTCATCCTTTTTTACTCTTATGTATAAAATTAGGGTTATTTTCTATCTTAAGAGTTAATAAAGTACTTTATCTTCAAAACACCATAACAGGTGTTAGGGAACTCCATTTTTTATGTCGTTTGATGCATTGGAATTGTGATTATGCACCCAACATCATCAATTTTCTATTGTTATGTGGCATGGTACTTGGAAACTCCCTATGATATGATTTTTCCTTATTCAACATGGCTAGTTTGCTACCTTGATTCCACCTCTGTAAAGCAATCAGAATCAAGGGAGCATACATCTACCCTCAAATTTGATTTCTAGAAGTTAGGAAAAAGGATTTTTGGACAACTAACGAATTCATGTTGCAGGATGTGGTTCCTAATGTTATGATTTTGCAGATAATTACATTAGGGGCTCCATTCTCCCATCTTTTGAATGAGTATCCTTTTGTGCAATAAAGTATACTCTTTAGAGTCCTTTAGCTTACATATGCACATAGAGTCATATGGGCAATAAAGTGGGTGCTAACTATGGACACAAAAATTGTACTCCTTTGCAGAAAGTACAATCTATGGCCTAATTTGGTCCTATTTTAGACACCCTTGCACCAATCATCTCTTAAAAACTACATTTATAGGCCCCTAATGTTCATTATTTTGGATCTAGAGGCCCATTTCACTCAAACATCATACAAATTTTGACAAATAATACCTAAATCATTCATATCACAAAAACACACCTTTGAAAACCCTATCTGGGACCCATTCGCCACCTTGGGCGAATGATCCCCCTCTAGTGGGACAAATTCAACAAGGGGAAAATGAGTCCCTTTTGGGGGAATTTTAAATTTTAAGCGGGAAACTCACTGACTTAATTTAATTTCTTAGTGGATTTCAGCCTCTTAGGTCTAAATAACAAGCAATTAGGTATTGATGCCTATAAATATGTGTTTTTAGGCCATTTTTCACAAAGAAAATTCAAAAGTCAAGTATTGAATATCTTTCACAAGAAGATTCATTAGTCTTTCTGCATCAAAGTTGAAGCTTTAGGACAACAAGATAGGGTTTTTGCAGGTCTTCAATCTCACTTCTTATTCAAGATCCAACATTGCAAGGAGTTGATTATGGATGCCTATGGAGAATCATAGAGAAATCTAGGTCGAGGAGATGCAACTAGCCATCAAATCACACCTAAAGACTTGTTTTCAAAGTGATTCCATCTTCCATTTTCTCTTTATCTTCAGATTAAGGGTTTGTATTTCATTAATATTCATTTGAAATGTTGTAGGGTTTCTTAGGTTAAAGTCTTACATCATTCAAGCTCCATTTCAACATCTTATTCTAGCACATTAGGATAGGGTTTTGTCTTCATATTTTCCTAGTCTTAGACACACTTAGTGCTAGGGTTTTATGCATATTTTATCCATTCAAGGTTTAATTACAAAACCAGGGGTTTTACCAAGGAAATACTTGCATTAGAAAACAAATTATATGCTATTTTGTAGGTGTTTTTGAAGTCTCAGATCCAAGATTCAGTTTGGAAGTGTAGCGCAGGTGACAGTGCAGATCTGAAACTTCTTTTTTTGAAAAACATAAAAAGAACTAATTTACCATTAGTGGCGAATGAGTCCCACTGGAGGTATCTTCCAAATCAAAGTGTATATTCTAGTACCCTTTTGACAAAACAAACTTTTGAGTAGAAACCCTGGTCTAAGACTCATTCGTCTAGGTTGGTGAATGAGTCTCAGTCAGTCAAAAATTCAACATTTCTAGTTTTTTAGAGTCATTTCTAATCTCCAATAGGTTTATAGGTGCACACATTCAGTCTTGCAACTTTCTATTTTGTTTTACTTGCATTTTTATTCATCTTTTTAGGTCTTTTGCATACAAAACTATGTTTTCAAATAATTTACATTTCTTAGGTTTAGCATTAATAATCACCTTTATTTTGTTGTTTATTTCATTTAGATAATCTCATCTAGGCATATTGCATCCATATAACATTAATTTTTGAATGTTTATATTGCATTTTGGCCCATCTTTCCCCTTTTAAGTGAAAAACCCTAGAAGGGATAGAAAGACATTCGGGTGTCAAAATATTTTTTTACAGAGAGTAAATCTGAAGTTTTTAGTCAATTTAAAAAATTTAAATAAATTCTTGAGTTTCATACTAGAAAAAATAAAAATTGTTTGAGGATTGATAATGGCGGTGAATTTTGTTATAATGATTTTGAAATTTTTTGTAAAGATTGTGGTATTTATAGATAGAAGACCAACTTCGTATTCTCTACAACGGAATGGAGTTGTAGAAAGAATGAACAAGACATTGATGGAGAAGGCTAGGAGTATTATGAGTGGTGTTGTTCTAGAACAAAGGTTTTGGGTTGAAGTTGTTTCTATTTCTTATTACTTGATTAACAGATCTCCTGCATCAACTCTTGTTGATAAGATGCCTATAGAGGCATGGTTAGGCCACAAGCCTTCATTAAGCCATCTTATTTGTTTTGGTTGTGAGGCATATTCACATGTGCCAAAGGAGAAGAAGACAAATTTAGAGAACAAGGCTGTGAAATGTATCTCCATCAAATACAATTATGGTGTGAAAGGATACAAGCTTTGGGATCCTATTGCATAAAAGGTAATACATAGTAGAAGCATTATTTTTAGAGAAAATAAGCCTTCTTCTATTACATTGTAGCTAGAACAAAGCAAACAAGACGATGTGATTCAGTTTCCTTTTACACTTGAGAAAGTTGAATTGAGGCACATGGATAGACAAGAAGTTGAGGAGAACTCATCTAGCTCTGAATCTTCAGAAGAGGAGGAAGAACCTTCAGCTTAGCTTGTTTGTAGGTCAACAAGGCATAGACAACCACCTGAAAGGTATTCACCTGATGATTGGAGATACATTTTTTCTTTAAATACTAACATGGATGAACCCAGATCAGTAGAAGAGGTATTAGATATGAATGATGAAGAATCCTGGAAGACTGTTATAGATGAAGAAATGATAGCCTTGAGAAAGAATGTTACATGGGATCTTGTACCATTTCCTAAAGGAAGAAAACATGTCGGTTGTAAATGGCTATTCAAGAAAAATATTGGTTCATATGGAGGTATTGAGAAGTACAAAGCAAGGTTGGTTGCAAAAGGTTACTCTCAAGATGAGTGTGTTGGTTATGGTGAGATATTTTCTCTTGTTGCAAAAAAGACATCCATTATATTTTTTTTGTTTATTACTATTGCTTATGATTTAGAGGTCGAGCAAGTGGATGTAGAAACTAATTTTCTTCATGCTGAATTGGAGGAGGATATCTATATGACACAACTAGAGCACTACATGGTGAAAGTTGAAAGTAATTTGGTTTACAAATTGAAGAAATATTTGTATGGCTTAAAACAAAGTCCTAGGATGTGGTACCAAAAATTTGATACATATATGTTGAGTTTTGGATTTGAGCATTCTAAATTAGATCATTTTTCTTATTATAAAATGGATAGTGATTGTTTCCTTTTTATTGCATTATATGTTGATGATATTCTATTTATTGGTAAACGGAAAGGTATGATTTCAGAACTAAAATCTCAACGTACTACTCAATTTGAAATGAAAGATATTGGTGGAGCTAAACACATTCTCGGGATGGAAATTAAAAAATATGGAGTGAATAGAAAGCTATGGCTTGGACAAAGGAAGTATGTCAACTCAATTTTACAAAGCTTTGATATGCCAGATTGTAGACCATTATGTGTTCTTGTTTTAGTTGGAACAAAGTTATCTACTTCAAATTGTCCAGCATCCCATCAGAGTTGGAAGACATGAGCATGGTGCCTTACTATAGTGCACTTGGAACTTTGATGTATGCTATGGTTTGTACTAGAAAAAACATTTCCCAAGTAGTGGGAGTTCTTTTCAGATATATGTCTAATCTTGGAAGATTTCATTAGGATGTAGTTAAAAGAGTCTTTAGATATTTGTGTCGTACCTCCAATTATTCCTTGTTTTATCATAATAATATGACTTTAAAGATGAGATTTCCATTGATATTCATGGTTATGTGGATTCACACTGGAAATGTGATGTTGATAGTAGACGTTCCACCAGTTCTTATGTGTTTACTTTATTTGATGGTGCAATTAGTTGAATAAGTAAGGGACAGGTTGTGGTTTCTTTGTCCACTATTGAAGCTGAGTATATGGTAGCTATTCATGCTTGTAAATAATCAATTTGTCTTAAAAGGTTGTGTTTAGCTATTGGAATAAAAAAAGGTGTAGTGATAATTTATTGTGACGGTCAAAGTGTGATACGTCTAGCCAAGAACCTGATGTTTCATGCTAGGACCAAGCACATTGATGTAAAATATCATTTTGTTAGAGATATGGTTAAAGATGGCAGGGTAAAACTAGCTAAGGTAGAGACTTTTATGAATGTTGTTGATTCTTTAACGAAACTTGTGAACACAAAGAAGTTTAGATGGTGTTTAAAGGCTATGGGTCTTTTGGCCCCTAGCAATTAAGAGATGAGGTTTACACCCTCTTGTTGCTTTTGCAAGGTGTTCAAGAAGTGGGAGATTTGTTGGGAAAATGTTTCTCAACATTGAAATTACATAAGTTACTATTGATACATAAGGTACTACTCATCCAATGACAAGGGGGGGTGTGGGGGGTATCCCCTCATGATAGATTCAGGGGGATCATCCCCCTAGATGAGGTCTAGGGGCAACACGTCCTAAAAGGGGCTCAGGGGAAATGACCCCAAATGGAAAAATTTTATTTATATTTTATTATTGTAAATATGGGCCATTCATCATTATGTATCATCTTTGATAGCTGATATTTTATTATCTTGACTTGCCTTAGAAGGAAACCCTATTTTACAGTGGAATTGTATTACAACTATGTATTGTGATGTATTCTAAGAGTTTGATAGCAATCATGTTGCCTTTGGATCTCTGGTTGGTGATACTCTTGTGAGAAGCTTGCTCTGCAAGAATATTGTAATCTTTGTAATTTCTAAATATTATGTTGGGTGGCTTTTCGAAGGTTGGGTTTTTCTCCCAAAATGGTTTTCCCCCCATAAATCATTGTATTGTCGTATGCATGATGTATGTGTTTATTTTTATTTAATTTTTTGTAACTATTAAAGATCTATAAAAGTTTTGCATTATTCTCCTCTCAATATTAGTGTAGGAAGTTGTTATGCTACCTTAGATTCCTTATAAACATTTCCAATCTTTCTCTTGAAAAGTTCTTCGATCCTTCATCAGCCTAAATCTACAACACAAACACACGAGGGGATTTTTTGTTTTTGGTGAATGGGGTCTTGTCTTGGTCAAACCCCATTTTGGTAATTAAACCTTGAATTGAAATAAACATGAAATATGGAATGAAGAATGAGCAATGCTTTGTTACCGCTCAACAAACCCTTGGATGAATCTTTGAATGTAGATCTACAACTTGCATGAAATGGATTCAATGGATATAGATCTTGATGCTTAAATTGATGCTTTGAATGCTTGACTTGATCTTGAAACCTACATCACAATGTTATCTCCAAAAACATGCATGATGTAAGAAGACTTTGACATGATGGTTGGATCTTGAATGATGCAATAAATCTCTAATAATTTTTCTCTTTAATGCTCTTGATCATCAATTTTTCTCTTGTAAACTTGCTCTCTAAAACTTATTGAAAAACTTAGAATTGAATTGATAAAACAACCTTATATTTATAGTTATGTATCCTTAATGTCATGAAATTCAAATATTACAAGCCGACATTGAAATGTGAATTCAGGGACCTTAAAATACCACCAAAAACATATTTTAAATTTAGGTTCAAAGGCTTAAGGAGGACCCATTTTTTAGGGTAAATAGGATATTTACCATGCTTAAGTTTTACTTAGGAAAATATTATTAGATAGTGATTATTTAGGTGCATAGTTAGGTGTATATAGTTTTTTCAGGTATTTCTTTTACCGACTTCCATCTTTCCTTTATAAGGAACTATTGTACATTATGTAAAATATCTCATGATCTCAATATTTTCATCCCTGGTGAAATAGCCTTGTAATGCTTCTCTTGTTTGTGAAGATTTATTTGCAAGTTGTGCTTCTAGGAGGTGGTTGACACCAACATGGTATTAGAGCCTTCAACCTACAACTTCTTCCACTATTGAGAGTTTTCGTTTGAGTTTTTTTGAGATCATTTATTTGCTAAAGATTTTTCAGCATTTGAAATTTATTAAATTTCAAAATTTCCTTATTTCAAATTATTCTTCATCTTCCTATTGTGTGAATTTTAGGCATGGAATGTTACCAGGCATAGAATATATTAATCATTGACTATGAATCATTCTCTAGAAGGTATGATTTTCCTCTAACATTTACAAACTCATCCTTCTTTGTATATCTTTGCATTTCTCAGGGGCATAGAGATTTGTGCTATTTATCCTATGGAGGAATTCTTTTTCCCTGGTGGCTACAGGATTATCATGCACATCGTGGCTTTTTTAAATCATAGGTCATGGTTTTCTAAATCATGTGATCTATTTGAGTTGTGAGTTTTTGAAAATCAGAGTGGATGGGATTTAATTGCATGGGGAGGTGCAAGGGCACACACAAATTAGAGGTCAAGCAACAATCAAAAATCATAACAAAGTGGACAAGCATTGAAGTCGACTAGTGATCTGAATTTGCTATATAGCATGGAATTTCAAAGGTGGGCATGTATAGACAAAAATGAACCATGATTTTGTAGTTTTGGAGGGTGTGGCATTAGTTTGAAGGATCATTTATTCACTAAAGGATATACATTTTATTGAAACTTTATACTTTATAAAGTTTCCCCTAAATATTTAGGGTTTCAATACTGCATAGTGAAGAGGAAGTGGGCCCAAGGTTTCTTGAAGTTTTTTTAATGTGAAAAATTATCGATACATTGGTGAGATATTGGTCATAAACAATGATTTTTATCGTCCAACACTCTCATTGTTGCAATGAGCTCAGACTCGTAGTGGTGTGATCTGTGTGGTGGTTTGTGCTTGGCAATTATGTGGATTCTTGTGCCCCAAAGATCATGGTGTTTGAATGGTATGCTTTTTGCACCAAATCAATTTTTTTAATCTTATAATTCTTTTTTGGAAGTTTTTATACTTGTGAAAGCACTATCTTTGAAAATTTTGAAGAATTATTGGTTATAATGGTTTATTCAAAGAAATGGGGCTTTAGGAAATGGAGTGATTTTATTCTCACTCATCTTAGTGAGTAGAATCTATTACCATATTTATATAATGAAGTTCCTATTCCAGGCACATGTAGTAGGTATATGATTTGGAAAGGATCTAGGGCTCAAGTCTTTAGAGTTATTTATGAGCATATAAATGATGATGACCTTTTGGATTCACTTGTTCATATTGAGTTCCCTTATTCTCTTTGGACTTACATTCGAGAATCATATGGAGATACTAATACTCCACCCTCTCTCAATGACCCTCTTTCCAACACCAATGTGCCTTGTTATTCTTCAGAGAAGATAGACCATGCTTGTGATCCTTTGGAGGTTTTTGAGACTTTAGATGATGTTGCAGTTGCTTCAGAGGTTCTTGATTCTTTTTCAGAGATAGTTGATCCACCTTCATTAAGTAATTCCATCATTCCTAAGCAATAGGATTATCATTGTCTTCCTGATTGGGATTCATATTTGTCAGACATTAGATTATAGTTCTTGGAATCTCACATTTCAGACTTGGAAGACATATTTGAGGGATTAATTTTCCTATTTGATGATAGTTGTGGTACAACTGTTGTCACTCCATCTCTTCCTTTAGAGAATTTTCAAAATTAGTTTCCAATGGTACCTTGTTTGTCACCTTCTATTGTGATTGGGCATGTTCCTAATTGGTTCATGGCTGTAGAGAAAATGTTTCTCAACCTTGCAATTACATAAGGTATTATTCAGCCAAGGATGACAAGGGTTGGGGGGCTGTGGGAGGCATCCCTCCCCTACACGAGGGGTTTGGGGGTATCATACCCCTGGTTGGGGTCCAAGGGTGGTGTGCCCTGGCAAGGGCTTGGGGGTAGCACCATTGAAAGGAAAATTTTATTTATATTTTATTATTGTAAATCTTGATCATTCATCATTATGTCTCATATATGATGATCAATATTTTATTAGCTTTCAGAATTTCCCTAGAAGGAAACCCTATAATATTAGGGAATTGTACTATGGCTGTGTATTGCAATGTATTCTGAGAGTCTAATAGTTGCTTTGTTGCCTCTGCATCTCTGAGTCGTGATACTCTTGTGAGAAGCTTTCTCTGTAATTATATTGTAATCTTTGTAATTTTTGAATATTATATTGGGTGGCTTTTGGAGTGTGGGATTTTTTCTCCCAAAAGGGTTTTGGCCATGTAAATCATTGTGTTGTGCTATGCATGATATTTGTGTCTATTTCTGTTTAATTTTTTGCAACTGCTAAGGATCTGTGAATGTTTGTATTATTCTCCTCTCAAGATTACTGTAGGAAGTTATTCTACTACCTTAGCTTCCTTACAATGGTATCATCTTCTAAGGTCTTGGTGACACATAAGCATATTTCAAAGACATTATCATCCTACATTTGATTTCACTAGTTGATTCCTACCTAGAATGGGAAGCATTCTTGCATTTGTATTTGGTTTTGTTTCTTCCAAAAGGGAGACAAGTTTCTTTTTGATATTCGATCATTTTTTGTCTTTAGGAACTTACCATTTTTGCAGGCGATTACACATTATGGGGGCCTACATAGTCTCTCATTTTCCCTCTTATGGTGGGGCTATTGATTGTTGTATATATATGATGTATGTAGTCTTTGGGAAGTGTTATTGAGTCCTCCATCCATGCATCTTGTTTTTCTTTTCTATTTTTATTTTCTCTCTTTTGGAGAGGGGTTTTCTCCCACATGGTTTTTCTCCTTTTCTCTGGTTGTGAGAGATTTCATTGCATTGCATTTGAAGTTGTAAATGGGTACCTAACATGGTTTTGTAGCTGGGAACCATATTGCATCTTGATATTGCATAATAATCTTTATAAGTTACACTTAAGGGGGGTTTTAGGGTAAATAGGCTATTTACCATGCTTAAGTTTTACTTAGGAAAATAATATTAGATAGTGATTATGTAGGTGCATAGTTAGACTGGGCATATAGTTTTCTCAGTTATTTCTTTTACTGACTTGCATCTTTCCTTTATAACGAACTATTGTACATTATACATGTAAAATATCTCATCTCAATATTTCCATCTCTGGTGAAATAGTTTTATGTTACTTTTGTCATCTGTGAGGATTTATTTGTAGGTTGTGCTCCTAGGAGGTGGTTGAAACCAACACCATTCGCCCATGGGTGAATAGGTCTTGAGGTCCCTATTCTTGGAACACACATTGCTCAAGGTAAAGTTTTATGTGTTGGCATTAATTATTGTTGGCTTTCCCCTTCAGAAAATGTAATTTATTAGGCTTGTAGACGTAAAATAGGGCTTAATAAGGCATAATTAAGTCTAATTTAATTGAGGAGGGCCCAAACAATGTGTGAAAATTTAAAGGGATGCATTTTTCTATAGTATAGTAGCATGAGAGAGGTGGTCTATAACACTATATATGATGAAAATCTATGATGAGGGTAATTGTGTGTTTATGGAGGTAGTGGGTTTGTGATGGTTTGTTTGGATTCTTGAGAATAGGTCACATAGATCACTGTTGATAGATTTATCAAGGTGTTGGCATTATAATATTTCAATGTTTTATCTCCTAATAAGGGAGATGCTAGTGAGACTAAATAATGTACAATGTATCTAATGGATCCCTATCCATGGGGATTTGGTCTACTAGTCAATGATAGATATCCTTAGAGAAATATGATTGTTATTAGTGAGGGCTTGCTTGCCCATTTAGGGAATGGCATTAGATATTGATGCATACATTGGGAGACTACAATAGGAAACCCAAGTTTTTATGGATCTTGAAAATTACATGTTGCTAAGTAATAAGACTAGTCACTAAATTATGCTAGGTTTTATGAACATGGTAGTAAATATGGTGGACATGGGTACAATGTTCGCATTGACCCCATGTATGATAACATGTTTATATAGGGATTTACACTTTTTTTATGAATTGAGATGGGAGAAGTATAAGAACATTG
This sequence comes from Sequoia sempervirens, assembly GCA_007258455.2. Taxonomy (NCBI): domain Eukaryota; kingdom Viridiplantae; phylum Streptophyta; class Pinopsida; order Cupressales; family Cupressaceae; genus Sequoia; species Sequoia sempervirens. The sequence goes on from VDFB02072274.1 coordinate 26,838,663, forward strand.
TTGTTACTAAAGTTGTGGGCCTTGGACCATATATTAATAGGGAGGAAAGAGGGAGCATACCTAGTGTAAATAGTGGAGGATCCTATTGTATATAAGTGGTGGATAGAGTAAGGCATATGGGAAGGACATCATAGGGAGATTATCTACTATAGTTGAGTTCTAAATTTCCTAGTAGTAGAAGAAATCAACTAGAGGTTGTACAAGGTTGGGTACTACTAGAGGGTAGAGGACATGTTATATTTGAGGTTTACATAGACACTATGTTATATTCATGGCTAATGAGGCTTTATCATTAAGAGGTATAGGCTTAAGAAGGTGTTACTCTAGTTAGATACATAATACAGTGTTCCCAACTAGTTACATGTTTGGGTAGAGGAAATTAGGGTGATTAGATACTAGGGCTCTTGGAAAATAGAGTTGGAGGTCCAAATATTTTTTTATAGTAGGAGGAGAGGTATAATATAGGAGGATAGACAAGATAATAGGCACGCGTGAGCATAAATTGATATAGAATGCACACATGCAAGAATAGGTGGAAGTGGGGTGCCAGAGGTAGGGTTGCTAAGAGGAGTAGATACATGGTTCAAGATAATGTAGATTATGTGTAAAAAGCTAGCATTAGTAAAATTATAAATAGACAATCTAGAGATAGAGTGAGATATTTGTTATCTATAAAGGGAGAGGCTATAAGTAGAATGAGAATACCTCGAGTGAAGAGGGGTGTAGCAAAAACAAAAGGGTGGTAGTTGACGTGGGAGATAAACTAGGTCAAGAAATTGTTAGGTGTGTAGTAATTATCAGATGCATTGATAGAGATGGTGCGAGCATTTTGGGATATACAATAGGTAATGTGAGAGCTTCACTATCATATATCATTTTATGAGGACCTAGGTAATGCCATTGGTGCAAGGTGGTCCACCTACATAAAGTAGTTGAGTGCATGGTATGGGGCATTAGTTGGTCACGACAACCTCCACCATTATCACTTGGGCTTTTAGTTAGGCTACCAAAGGGAGGGGATGGTGGTGATAGTCATGCATGACTAGTCACATGATATAGTTGTATGAGGGAATGTGTCATGTTATATTTTGGCATATGTGTACATACATTCAATGACCCTTAAATATCTTATTAGATCTCATTCCCATCACCCCTCTCCCTATATCTCACATTGGGGGGTAGTGTTTGATATCATGCTTTGGAAACATCTTTTGGGATCCTCCCATTTGTACATATACAGTTAATCGATGTGCGTCCCTCTCTAACATATCACTCTACAACACCTTTTTGATGTGCAATTATTGTCATACATAAGAGAATAACTCAAACATCTCCCCTACAAATACATCTTAAATGAAAAAAACCTTATCTAGCACCATTGATACACTCTAGTTACACCCCTAGCCATTGTGATACCCATGTTCCATTTCCCATTCATTTTCCTTCATGAAATACTTTGTCCTCTACATTAAACATACAATCAACATATAATTTTAATTTATTTAACAAATATATTATTTTACTCAAGAATTATTTTTCATGTATAAACACAATTTTTTTAAAAATATTTTATTATAAATATATGGAAATAGTGAGGACAATAAAAACAATGCACAAAAAAACCCTGGCTTATTAAGTACAAAAGCTCTTCCAACCATTGCAAGCAGTCTAGATTTGTACTAAGAACAAATTCTAAGACCACATAGATGAAGCTACACATTTTCTCTCTGCATGTAATACCATTTTAAAGTCATTTTAGAGCAGGAATCCAATGTGAAAGGGAAGGGGTTATTCTAACCATTCTTAGTTGTGCCAAGACCAAAATATAAGACCACATAGATGAAGCTGCACTTTTTATCTCTGCATGTAATCCCATCTTAGAGTTATTTTAGAATTGGGAACTCAATGTGAAAGGGTAGGGGTTATTCTAACCATTCTTAGTTGTACCAAGACCAAAATCTAAGACCACATAGTTAAAGCTGCACATTTTCTCTCTACATGTAATCCCATTTTAAAGTCATTTTAGAACTGGGAATCCAATGTGAAAGGGTAGGGGTTATTCTAACTATTCTTAGTTACATGGTCAAAGCCCATTAAAAAAGGAAAAATATTTTTGGCGTTCAAACAACGACTATTCTGTTTGAAATCAAATATAAAATGGGTTTACTTTGATCAAACACATAAGAAAAAACTATGTTACTAGGTAGACCATAGTTATTTGTATTTTTAGCTAGATTACTATGTGTCTTAAACTATATTCCTAGTCTAAAAAGGACTTGTACAAGAAATGTAAGTATAAAATAACCAAATTTATGTTAATTAATTTAATGATAATTAAATTTATAAATGGCAAGAGTGTTTAAAGATATTTGATAAGAAAGTAAATGGAGTGTGGAAATTAGATAAGATGGTTAATGTAGAAGATATATTAGAGGAAGAAAAACTAATGTTGTAGAACAAAGAGTTGCAAAGTGTGGTAGTGAAAAGAGTTAGAGAGGATGCACAACAAAGTAATCCACATTAAGGAGATTTTATGTTAAGTTGCATTGTAGATAATATATGATTTTTCAAGAGAATGAAAAAATTAGAAGGTGGACAAGGGAATGATGTATATGGTGATTTCATTGATAAATGGTGAATTATTTAGTTTGGCAAAAAATGTTTTGAATAAAATTAGCAAGTTTTGAAAAAGATGAAGAAGTCATATCTTCAATTCTAATAAAGATGAAGAAGAAAAATAAGTGGATGAAATAAATGTTAGTGTGAACATGCTAAAAGAAGGAAATTTATTAGATGATTGTAACATTTAGAATGTTACTATAGAAAGAAAGCTTGTATTAAAAAAATACTTGAGAGGAATGATGAAATAAAAATGGATACTAAGCACTCATTGATATTTTGAATAATGGTAGTTCATAGAAGCAAGATCTAAATAATTAGAGATAGGTCAAATAAATCATAAATAAGAATACATTTGTGTAAGTAGTGTAGAAGGTATAAAAATAGTGTTAATTAAGACTAGAGGCAACCATAAAGTGTATAAAGAGTAAGTGATGATGGTGAAGTCAACACAATTGGGGGCAAATATGATTGTGGTAATCCAAGTGTTAGAGATGAAAATACAATTAAGGTAGATGAGAAATAAAAAGATAATTTAAATGACAAAATGCAAGGAAAGGAGTTGCTAAGAATGCAATTGATTGCTAAAAAGGAAGTTCAAATAATTGAGATACAAAATATTGTACATGAGAATAGGAAAGATTCTGAGAAATTATAGGATAGAACACAATTCATAATTGATTTGAATGATGAGAGGTATGCAAGTAAAATGGACATGCGTTATTGTGATATTTATGGAACGGAGTATAGAATGTTAATGTATTTAAAAAAATGACAAGATCAGAAGGATGTGATTGAAAGAAAATAGAATAGTGAAGACTAGATAAGAGATGGCAACATACATAAAATTATTTTGACATAGAAATAAGAATAGTAATAGAAGTTGTGAGACATTGTATTTGGATTGACAACTAGACAAATGAAAAGATTTATATATTTGACAAAGAATATATATATATATACATTAATGAAAAAGGGAAAAAGAAAGTCAAATGTTGGATTTTTTTTAAAAAAAATTTGGGGGTAAAAGGCACAAGGTCAAATGTTGGATATTATTTATAGAATTTTTTTTTTTTTGCAAAATTATTTAAGAAGATATATTAAGTATAAAGTGTGAGTGGGTTGAAGAGTACGGTCAAAGAACTGGTATCCGTCCAATTAAGAAGGCATGGATACCAGGTGAAGTCCACCCTTCACCATTAATAGGGGTATGACCAAATGCGAGGAGGAAGACTGACAGCTCTATTTATCACGCTTTTGGCCTTCTGTCATGGCATTAATTTGAATAGGACAGGGAAGTAGAGAAGCTGTGAAACTTTTGTGACCATGTGGGATTCATGTGACGGGACAAGGTTTTCACACCCCCAATTTTTTCACGTTTGAGACATGGAGAATGTGACAGGGTAGATCAGGTTGTTGGGAAGAAACAAAGAAAGGAAGGGACGTTGTGGTTCTTTCGGAGAAAAGCAATTCACTCCTGGGTTTTGGTCGCCTTGTTTGTCCCGGGTTCGAATCACAGGGACACCAAATGCAGGATGTGGAGTTTGGAGGAGGTAGTGGAAGAGATCACAAGATCACACAAGAGTTTGCCTCCCAGGCCGAGTGGAGACGAAGTGGAAGCAGCGCTGTTTCTGATAGGAAATGTGGACGCTACAAAGAACACACGTTTGCAGACTTTGAAGAGGCAGCCGAAGCCTCCGGATGCGCCAGAGGAGCAGTTTGCAGTGATGCAAGAAATGCAAAGAATTCGAACTGAGATGGAGGCTGAAGAGGAGAAGCGCGAGGCCTTGGCATTGCTGCAGATGGAGGATTAAAAACTTTATTTTTAACCGAGTAGAAATTGGAGAATGACATCTTTTCTGCTTTGAGTTTTGGTATCCCTGCTACTGCTATAGTTTAATAAGGGGCTTTTGGGCTGGAACGGGCTTTGACGTGAGTAGAGGAAGTGTAATCCGGTGTGCAGTATATGAATTACGAGCTAAGGTGGGGAAGAACAAAACCAACAGTAGATCTCTGGAACCTAGGTCTACAGTATGTCTGGAAACTTTGACCATTTACTCTCATCAGCATTGTTGGTAGCAGAATACAATTTGGGTAGAATCTTGAGGTAAGCCCCTCGCCATGGACTCAGTTCAAAGTGAAATGGGATCTGCATGGAAAGATCTCTTTTTGCTGTGTTTTATTTTATTCTAAAGCAATTATGTTGTTTTTGTTAAACGAAGGCATTGGATCTGGAATTTTTTTATCTATGGCTGTATCCTGTTTAATAAATGCTCAGTACAATTCAGCAAGGAAGAAAATATTACTACCAGTCGCCTTAGTTTGTACTCCGTTTGCGTGTAGGTTTGTATCGTCACATTAGCAATAATCTGAGACATGATTATTGCTTCATGTGGATGTTATTCAATTTTTTGAGCATCGGTAGACATAACTACGCCTCCTTTCCAAGTTCACATTTTCCCTTAAATGTGTGTTTTTGGGGGATTCTTCAATGGTTATCTAGAAATTTGGTGTGCGTGGGGTTTTTGAGGGTGTTACCAAAATGTAGTAAGGAGTGCATTGTCTGTGTTACAATTTCAACCCTGTGCATATTCTTCTAACAGTGTCCTGCTTCAAATAGTTCTTTTTTCTTTTATAACGGAAAACTCCAGACACGTTAATATTTTACGATAGCATTTTTTTTCTGTCACTATTTCGTTTTCAAGTGTAATTGAAGAAGACGTTGGCATCTCTTTACGATCCCTTAAATCAATATATTGTACACTTGGACCTTGAAGCTTCACCTAAGGGAAGAGTGGACCTTGGCGACTATGTCAGGTCAAATCTAATTTCTGCAGATGTGGGCAATGTGTACATGGCTAGTAAGGCTAATCTGGAGACCTACAAAGACTCCACCATGGTTACAAATGGGTTTGGCAACAGAAAAAATATCCCTCTACTTTTTCTTGCTTGTTTGGGCCCTCTTTGTTAAATTAAGCATTCACATTAGGTCTTGGATTTTTGTAAGCTAAATAGACTTAGTTGTGCCTTATTTTAGGTGTTGTAAAGTGTTGTACCACACTTTCACACTAATTTAGGGTTCTCATTATTAATTGGGCTTCTTTATGCCTTATTTGGCCTTATTTTGCATTCACAAGTCTTAATTAATAAAGTTTTCCAAGGATAATCCTGACATAAATCAACATCTAATCATAATTCAGGGGTTTTTAAATTGTATGGCCCAAATTTAGTGATCTAGGACTCATACACAACCTTGGGCGTATGGGTTCCACCTAAGTTTTGGTGCCCTGATCTTGATTTTACATGAATCTAAGCATTTCTAAAGAAGTGTGTCCCATAGCTAACCCTAATGGGACTCATATGCCACTTCTGGTGTATCAGTCCCATGTGGCCCAAAATCAAATTTAATTCAAATTCTTGGCGGGATTTTATCCTCCTAAATCTGATGTCAGCTTGTATTGTTGTAATTTTGAAAAAAATGGTATAAACAAGTATAAATACAAAGTTATTTCACTCATTTTACACCTTACAAGTTGAATGAGCATCCTTATAGAAAATTTGAGTTCACAAGAGAATTCAAATGTTTACAAGAGCATTCAAGAGCCTTCGAGAGTTGATTATCAAGTGTTTTAGAGCATTATTCAAGTATCAAGCATTATGTTAAAGTCATCATGCATCATGTTTGTTTCTGAGCTAACAATGGTGATGTAGGGTTTTGTGATTCAAGCTAGCATTCAATTCAAGATTCACACCAATCAAGCAAAAGTCAAGATCTATATCCATTAGAGCCACTTTATGCATGTTTGTAGCACTTTATTACTAGGGTTTGGTGAGTTGCAATATTATATTTTGTTCATTCATCACTTCTTTATCTTATTTGATTTCATTACAAGGTTTGATTATCGAAACGAGGTTTGACCAAGACAAACCCCTTTCCACTAACAAAACAATATTTTTCCCTCTCTTTAGTGTGTGATTTGTAGATTTAGGTTGAAGACCTTTTAAGGAGCAAGATTGGAAAGAAGTTGTCAAGATTCCAAAGTCATTAAAGTTGATATCTTGTTTACAAGACCATTGAAGGACACTTACAAAGTAGAATCTTCCACTTCAAATCCAGAAACCAAATTGAGAAGACAAGGTAGAAGTTGAAGATCAGATTCAAATCATGATCCTCTAAAAAAATCTAAACTAGACTAATACACTACTTTTGGCATATGAGTCCTAGTATAGTCAGATTTCTAGATTTTAGGAGTTCCAGATATATCTCTACCAGATTCTTGTTTCTGCCCAAAAACCTTAATCTGGGACTAAATCACCTAGACTGGCGTATGAATCCTAGTGTACATTAATTTTAGTGTTTTCAGTATTTCAAGTCTTCATTCAATCTCCTACAGGTTTCTAGGTGCACACATTTGATCTCCCAGTCTTCTATTATGTTTTGCATTCATTTCTAGGTCATTTAATGAAGATTTACATATCATTGGGTTTCATATTTGATCTTGCATGTCATTTATTTTTCTAAGCCCTAGCTTGGTGGTGAACCCCTCTTTAATCATTAATCATACCCTAGGAAATCCTTTAGCAGATATCTTTCCTTTATTCCATCCTTAGATTGAAATATCTAGGGTTTCCTTGCGTGAAACAAGACAGTGAAATAAGAGGAGCCCTATCTCTTCAAAGATAGAAACCCTCACCCTCTATTTTTGTTGATTCAATGGGTGAAGCTAAACTCCCAAAAAAAAGAATCTATGTATGTAACATTATAACATAACACTATCCCCCATCCAATGCATTGGACAAAATGTACTAACATAAAGACTTGACAGACGACATTGACGGACGTTTAGGCACCTACTCTTTCTAGTACCATCAGGTGTCCCATCATCAATAAAACATGTCAGCCCTAGAGGGTTTTCAAAATCATAATTTTGAATGCAAAACAAGCACCAAAGGTGGCCATTTTAGAATAATTATTTGGAATGGACAAAAATCCCAAAACATCACCATTTTCAACATCTTCCATTTTGTAGGTTGCTCGAGAGTGCAAAGAGGAGTTGCAGGTGTTTAGAGGCCAAAGCATAGCGACGACTCTCCCTAAAAAAATGCATTTGATGAGTGCGGGAAAATAGCTAGCAGGTATGTATATCTACCAAAAATATATGTCATTTTTTCATTCTACCCAAGAACTATGAAAAATTGAAAAACTATTCATTACCAAGATGGGTTTTCATTGACAAGAAAATAAAGGGTTTTCTTTGTGAAAAGTAGTTTTCATTTGAAATGGAGAGCCGTTTATGTCCTTTTGTATTGAAGGTTTTAAAATTTTGTCATTTTAATATTCTCACAACACAAAACTTTTAGAAGAAGCCGAATGAAATAAATGACAACCCATTATGGAAATATGAGTGAAATAATTGAATATCATTTAGAGAAACTAGAAACCATCCAGAATATATAACTAGGCTAGAAAACATGATGTAGATTCTACAATGAAATGATATATTTTTAAAACCGCATAAAGCCCATTTCGTTTCCATTTTCGACATTCTCATTTTGAAGGTTGTTGGCATGCTCAGAAGGGAGTTGCAAGGGTTCAGAGGCTGAAGTAGAGCAACCATTCCCCATACCAAAATGCATGTGACAAATGCGAGCAACTAGCTAGTAGGTACATGCATATCTGCTAGAAATATATGTCAGTTTTCCCTTCCACCTAGGCATTGTAAAGAATTGAATGGATATTCATTGCAAAGATGGGTTTTCATTCATGGGAAAACAAGGGTTTTCATTTTCCCTCAGTATGTAGAGGGTTTTACAACATTGTGTGGGTTGAAGGTTTCATAAATTATGTACTCACCTTGCACAATGTTTTCCAATCTACAATCATATTGTGGATGTATATTTAGATAATATTAAGAAATATAATGTATATTTGGATAAATGCATAATGGAATTTCCCTTTTTTCATCTGATTGGAACAAATAAAATGCTCACATTATTTGCAGTCTTGGAAAACGCACTATCCCATATTAGTTATTTTATTATGAAAAGTTTTGTTTCGTTACAACTAAGAATGTAATGAAGTCCACTTTCAATTTTTTGAGCAACTCTTTGCTATAGTCAAAATGGCATTTCACTTTCTTCGTCAGATTGGAACAAATAAAATGCTCACATTATTTGTAATGTTGGAAAACACATTGTCTCCTCTCAAGTATTCCTTCATGAAAAGTTTTTTTTTTGTACACTCCAAAAATGTAATGAATCCCACCTTCATATTTTAGAACAACTCTTTGGTAACGTAAATATGGCATTTCCCTTTTTTCATCTGATTGGAATAATTATAATGCTCACATTATTTGCAGTGTTGGAAAACACACTATCTCATCTCAGTTATTCCCTCATGAAATTTTTTTATTTCGTATGCTCCAAAATTGTAATGAAGTCTACCTTTGAATTTTTTAAGAACTCTTTGGTAATGTAAATATAACATTTTCCTTTTTTCATTTGATTAGAACAAATAAATTAATCGCATTATTTGCAGTGTCAGAAAACACACAATCCCAGGTCAGTTAGTTCATTATGAAAAGTTTTGTTTCATTACATTCCAAGAATTTAATACAGACCACTTTCAAATTTTTGAACAATTCTTTGGTACAGTCGAAATGGAATTTCACTTTCTTCATGTGATTGGGACAAATAAAATGCTCACATTATTAATAGTGTTGGAAAACACACTGTCTCCTCTCAATTATTCCCCTATAAAATGCTTTTTTTTTATACACTCAAAAACTGTAATGAAGTCCACCTTCATATTTTAGAACAACTTTTTGGTGACATAAATATTACATTTCCCTTTTTTCATCTGATTGGAGAAAATATAATGCTCGCATTATTTGTAGTGTTGGAAAACAAACTATTTCCTCTTAGTTATTCTCTCATGATTTTTTTTTGCTTCATACGCTCCAAACATGTAATGAAAATGTCTACCTTCATATTTTAGAAAAACTTTTTTGTGGCATAAATATGGGAATTCCCTTTTTTCAAAGCTCTGATTAAATAAATTTAATGCTCACATTATTTGCAATGTTGGAAAACACACTGTCTCCTCTCAATTATCCCCTCATGAAAAGATTTAGTTTCATACGCTCCAAAAATGTAATGAAATATTTTGGAACAACTCTTTGGTAATATCAAAATGGAATTTCAGTTTCTTCATTTGATTGAAACAAATAAAATGCTCACATTATTCGTAATGTTGGAAAACATAATGTCCCATGTCAGATAGTCTATTATGAAAAGTTTTTGTTTTGTTCCCACAAAAAATTTAATAAAGTCCACTTTCAAATATTTGAACAAATATTTGGTACACTCAAAATGATATTTCACTTTCCTCATCTGATTAGACCAAATAAAATGCTCACATTATTTGCAGTGTTAGAAAACACACTATCTCCTCTTAGTTATTCCTGCATGAAAAGTTTTTTTTTTGTACACTCAAAAAATGTAATGAAGTCTACCTTCATATTTTAGAACCACTCTTTGGTGATGTAAATATGGAATTTACCTTTTTTCATTTGATTGAAACAAATAAAATGCTCTCATTATTTGCAGTGAACATGGAAAACACACTATCTCCTCTCAGTTATTTTGTCATGAAAAATAAAATTTATGCTCCAAAAATGTAATGAATCCCATCTTCATATTTTAGAATAACTCTTTGGTGACGTTGAACCGTCAATTTTATGGTGTGTTCTATGTACTTCTCTTGCACTCTTAGGGTTTTTCACCAAAAAGGAGAGAGATATAACCCTAAAATTGAGGTGGTTTGCTCAAACTAAGATATGAAAGATGGAATTAAGACTAAATGTAATGATTTAAATGCAACTAATTGATAAAATGGATTGATTATTAATGTAAAACCAATGAAATATGCAATGTTTGAAAACATAGTGAGGTATGCAAAAATGAACGAAAAACATGAACTAATGAAAACAAAATTGAATTAGGTTTAACAAAGTGCACCTGGAAGTTCAATGTTGATCTAGGAAGGTTCCGAAAACTGGTAGAAATCACTATTGATCAACAGTGGGACTCATTCACCACTGATGGTGAATTAGTCATCCTACTGGTAAAATGACTTGAAACTGCTTTCTGACTGTCGGGAACTGAATTCTGAAAAAACCAAATTTTCTAGCCTATAGGTGCGACTCATTCACCACTAATGGAAAATCAGTCCTCCTCCAAAATTCTATAAATTCAAAGGTCAATCCTGTAGGTCTAGATCTGCACTTGTCTTCTTGTCAGGTTGACGGAGTCAAATTTGCATAAAACAGACTGTAGGTTATCTCCAAGCTTGAAATAGGGTTTAGTTGACTTGAAACACTTTGTTGAATTATTTACCACCTTTCAACACCTAATTTCTTGACAAATATGCATACAAAAGTCCACACACATACAAAAGGGGGAAAATGGTCAAGGGATAAAGTATAGGGATTTTCCTTTGTCAAATCCCACTTTGGTAATCAAACCCTTAATAAAGAAATGAAATGGAATGAACAAGTAATGATAACTAAACAACATGCAAGTGTCCTAAACTCACCAACCTTTTTGAAGAAATTTGAAGTTATGTCAATGGCTACTCCAAGATGCTTGATGTTTGCTTGATTGAATGATGCTTGAATGTAATTAGTGAATGAGTGAACTTGATGAATGCTTGAATGACTGGGGGTTGAAGTGAGAAAAACACATATTAATAGACACTTATGCCCTAATAACCCAATAATATCTCATCATAGGCCAACACAACGTCTTTCTGAATAAAAAACCGAAAGGAATTTTAAATTATTTTGAATTTGGAGCTAAGAGGGACTCATTCACCACCCATAGCGAATGGGTCCCACCTTGGGCTTATCAGTGGGTGGCAGGAATTAAGTTGCATTTAATGTTGTTTGTCGGGTTTACATTCAAAAATACACTTAATTAAGTCTTATGAGTGCATAAAGGGGTCATATAAAGCATAAGAAAGGTGTAAATAGTAATAACAAGCCTAGAAAAACATGAAATCTTGTTACAAGACTTTACAAGACTTTAAAATAGGACTTGATAAGTGATCAAAAGGTGATTTTTAGGTGAACTATAATAAAAAAAGGTCTAGAAAAGTGTAGAGGGTATGTGTAGGATCATGATAGGCCAAAAAGTGGCAATATGATGGGTATGTGGCTGATGAATTTTTTTTACCCAAAATTGATGAAACGAAAAGGGTTTTTAAAGGATATTCTCAAATTTCGACCAATATAATTTATGCTTTACTTTGAATTTAATAAATAATTATTATTCATTTTCTATTTAAATTACGGCTAAAGTCTTGATTGATAGGCTGATTGAAAAACATCTATAGTTTTCAAACGATACCACATTTTTTGAATCTGAAAAATGCATCACATTCTATGCTTCACATACTATAAGATTAAAAAAATAATAACAATAATTTCATAAATTTTTTACTAAGTTAAGGTGGTCAAACATACAAGTTTTTTTTTAAAGTTGTAATAAAAAATTCATAATTAATCATTTGCTTGGAAGCAAATTACAAAAAAAAATGCATCACATCAGGACATGAGCCCTCTACTTATATCTAAATCCTTATAAAAAAGTATTATCATTTTATTGTGGTTAGGGTGGTTATACAGACACCTACTTCTTATTTTTCCCTAAAATTTAAGTACTCTGCATTGAAATTTCAAATTTTCACCAAATAGATTTAAAAAAAATAAACCTAGTAGTTTAGAAACTACATTGAATTTTCTACAAATTCTATTCTTAAATATTTTTGAAATAATATAGATAACTTATTCATTTTTTTACGTCAAGTTTCCTAACTCTGATTTTTCTAATTTTTTTGCCACTTAAGGGCCTATTTTTTCCATGATGATCCTACACATACCCTAGAAATTCTTCACAACACCTTCACCAAACGTCATAATTTTATTGTTTAGGCCCTAATGTGAATGCATAGTTACATTGCAACATTAAATCAAAAAAAAAATGAGTCAAACATCACAAGAGAAAGACCTAAATAACCATGAAAATTTCAATGATACATTTTTCTATGGCACATTGAACCCCCACTTTAGTGAGAGGATGAACTTGCTTCAAACTCACACTAAATTAGCCATGCATATCAAGAATGATCCAAGTGCACTTATGTTAGTAAGATGGAATGACAACGATCAAAAGGGATGATCAAGCCCATAGGATGAAGATCCCATGGAAAACTAAACATAAGAACAAAGGAACGCACAAGAGAAAGAGAAAAAAAGAAGAGATATGAAAAGGAAAAGTTAGATCAAGTTTTGATCATTTGTTCAACTAGTTGTGAATTACATCTAGGTTGTTTTTCTAAAAAAAAAGATGCATACTCACTCTAGGGTGACAAAACTCATGGTGGTTCGCTGGGTGAGAAGACCTAAAAGGTGAGAAACATATGGTAGTTGGTATGCACTCACAAACACATAGGTGGTTATGGGGAAAGTCGTGTCGTTGAATGGGCTTCTCGCTCAACCATATCCAAGTTATACCTCCTAATAACTTCAATAAGGAACCACAAAGGAAAAGGTTGGTTCATGTTTCATAAGACAAGCAAAGCTTTGTATATGCTTAGAACTCATGAACAAATGCCAAAGTACCACAGGAATGCAAGTTGCATTATGCAAGGTGGGAAAGATGTAAAATGTAAAATGCAAAAGATGTTCAAAGGAGTCTTGTTAAGTTCATGCAAGTTCTATCACTTAGGGAATATTGTGTCTAATTTCTCCAAGAGAGGACCAATCAAAGAATATAATATTCAAAACTTAGGGAATGTAGTGTGTCGCATCAAGCCACTAAGAGGAATGTAATATGCTAAGATAGATCATGCTTATGAAGGACATCATACCCAATGTCATCCACAAAGTGACAAATGCATCGTATGAAGTTACAAGGCTGCACTAAGAACCAAGAATGTGAATGAAATGATGCCAATGTATGCCCCCCACTTTAAAAGAATTTCTACACACCCTTCTGTGAGCAATTAATTTAAAGTAGTGAAGGAAAAAAATGTAAAAAGAAAAAAAGACATGAGAGCCAACTTGGAAAGCCCCTATGCCAAGTCATATGTTTTCAAGTAAGGATGCTTCCTGTAAATGAAAAAGAAAACAAAAGAAAGGGAGGGTTTCCCCCTAGAAAGGAACACACCAAACACATAAGGGATATATGGATTTGGGGTGCGTATGTTCGTTGTTGCAATGTTTTTATTAAAGAGCTTGGAAATGTCATCATTCCCCAAAGTGCATAGAACTGGAAGAATGACATAAAAAGAGTGAAAACCAAAGAAAAATAAAGTTTGTTTTGGGTCAACATGGAAGAGACATTGTAGTCTCAACACTTTGCATCATCCCCAAAAGGAAAACACAAGCAAAAAGAAACAAAAATGTGAAGTTTTTAGGTCAACATATGTAAAGTATACATTTCTATCTCAATGCCTTGCGTCATCCCCAAAAGGAAAAGCACAAGAAAAGATAAAAAAGGAAAAGGAAAAGGGACCTTTTGGGTCAACATAGAAGAGACATAGGGCACCTCTCAATGCTTTGCATCATCCCCAAAATGAAAACACAAAAAAAAGAGAAAAAGAAAATGTAAAATGTATGACATATAGAAGAATATAGGTACAAATAGACAAAGTTCACAAAGAGAGAGAACATCAAACACACATTATAGGGGAACATGATATGCACATACAAGCACACTAAAGAAAACAAGAAGAAAAAGGAAAATGTAAAAAGGCTAGCAAGGCGAATGCAAGTCAACCATCTAACAATTCATCCACCTTTCAATCATGTTCAATATATTGCGAGGGTGGTTGACTGTCCAAAGGAAGAATTGCAAGTGTCAAACTAGGGAAAGTGACAGGTTCTTCACTTGGTGTAGGAAATTTATCATTTAAACTCATGGTAGATGAAAATAAAGATTTTAGATTTTTATGCACTTCATCTATTTTAGTGATCTCCTCCTCCTCATCATCATCTAGGTTAATCATGATGGGAGGGCAGAGGGTAATTTCCATGGAAGGGTGTATCATGAGTTTTGGTTATTGTATCGAATAATTTTATCGTGATGGTTGTATCGTACTATCTTGTGGTGGGTCAAGAGGAGGGTGATCAGGTATTTCTTTTGTCAAATTTGGAGGTTGATTTTCTTTGGTGTTTTCGGTTTGCATTTGATGAGGAAGGAGACAATGACGATACCTACACTCCCTAGCACCACGGTTTCTTTTAATTTTATTTTGAAGTTGTTGAGGTGTAAGAGTGGGTTGATCCACCATAGGTTCCTTTTCTTCTATGGGGAAAGAATGGAAGAAACTGAAGAAGATGGGTTAATCACTTTCTCTTTGGCTTTATAGACTTGTTTAATGCGAGGAGGCATGATGGGATTGGTTTCACTATCTCTTGGTCATTTTTACGATGAAGGCAAAGTATCTATGGTTGGTTTCTCATAAGGTTGTATGGTTTGTTCATTTTAGGACTTAGGCTAAAGGATTGTCTCATCAAGGATAAGAGTAGTGGAAATGGATGGGGACATGTTATGAAGATACAATTTGGCTATTTGTTTGGCTTTGAGCTTTCGATAGGTAATGAAAAAGAAGTATTTTCGAGGGGTGATGGGCTCCATAGGTCCAGGCCAAAAGGCTTCTAAGGAAAAAATTACATTTAGAGGACAAAGGATTAAAGCCACTCTGGTGTATGGTAAATATTTCATTGCCATGTAGAAACTTCAAACATTTGTGAATAGCTAAAGGAACAAGTTTCATTTAGAGAAGGCAAGGATGACCTAGCTATAGATGAAACTAGTCCAATTGTGGAATAACAGAAAATGTTACATCCAAAGTTCTGGGTCCTATTTGTAAGGGGAGTACAATCGATCCAATTGTAGGGCATGCAAAACTAGTATGTGTCTTAATTCATGTTGCTGGTTTATTATAATCATCTTGATAGAGATCTTGTAATACTAAAAACTCTTTTATGATCACATTCTCACCACAAGTGGGATCTATTAATATCCCATTGGTGGGCTTATCATAGATTTTTTCGGCTATGTAAAGAGGACAATCAGGAAGCTTTTTAAGTATATCACAACAAGAAAAATTAATATCAAGAGATTTGTTGGTTGGGCCCTTACGATGGACAACATCTATTGTACCCACAAGTTCATCCATAGGATTAACTTGGGTAACATTTGGAGTAATATGATGTTCATTATTTGTATCAATGTTCATCACATGAGTGTTTGAAGGTTCACTAGCCTTAACAAATGAAACATTGTGTTTAGGCATAAGGTTGGTAAAGATTTGTAAATTCTTATTAGGGGGTGCAACAAACTTATTCTCTTGATCATTGACACCCGCAATGGACAAATGACCAGAATCAATGAGGTCTTGAACTAAGTGTTTGAGACACATACATTGTTCAGTGGCATGTCCATTTTGGCAATGAAAATGACAACAAGCATTTGGTTTAAAGGTGTGTGGTAAAGGCTTTGTGGTATCAAGTGGTGTAATGGTAGGCAAAGTAATCATTTGTTGGTGCAGAGCAATTGATTCATTGTGTTATGGAGAGTATTAGGTAAGGGGGTAAATTGTCTCTTTGGGTCCCCATAGATAAAGGGCACCATTACTTTAACAACTTCCACTTGATTAGGCACTGGTTGAGTTGGTTGTGTTGAAAGAAAATTGAAGTGTAAAAATCCTTTGTTTGGTTTTCTAAAGTTTTGTGTGTTGTTCTGGTTTTTTTATTTAGACTTCTCAACTCGGTTAGAAGTGGAATTTGAATCATGACTAGTAACTGAATTCTAATTTAGTCACAAAAGGGTTGTGTGTAAATGCATGAATGAATGAAATTTCATCATTGTCAACCTATCTTGAATGTGAGTTTTCAAGTTTTCAATAAACATCTTTTGGAGATGTGAATCAGGAATCTTGACATCAATTTGAGCATACAATGACTAATAACGTAAAATGAAATCAGTTACCTTTTCATCTGTGTCTTGTTTACATCTCATTAAATCAGCCATTGTCTTTTTGGGAGTCATATGGACTTGGAAATGACTCATAAAGGAATCCAAAATTTCATTAAATGATTGGATTGAATGATTGGGTAAATTTGAAAACCACTCCAATTCAATGTCCTTTAGGGTCCTAGGAAAAAGTTTGGTTAATAGTTTATCATCAAGGAAAAATAACTGTACAATGTTGTATAGGAATTAATATGATTAGTAGGGTCTCCTTTACCTCCATACTTCTCAAACCTAGGCATCTCAATTCCCTGTGGCATATGTGTTCATAAGATCTCTAAGGATAATGGGCTACTGTAGACATGATATGTGGGTGGAGCATTTTGATTTTGTCTAATGGTGGATATTTTTTACATTGCATGGATGAAACGATGTTAAAGAGTTGTGTAATAATGGGGTCGGTGTAAGTGGTATGAGGGGGAAGGGAAAATGGTGATGGAGTGTAAGTAATTTTAGGAGAAGTGAAGGGGACACTACGAGGGGTGAAGGTAGAAGATGTAACATTTGATGCCACAAAAGAACTAGGAATGCTAGTTGGAATAGTGAAAGGAGTCATATTACTAACCTATTGCATGGTTATTGTAACTTGAGGAGTAGTATAGGTGGGTATGGATGCTATGGTTGAAGGAGGAGGAATGTGAGATCCTCCTTGGCTCACAACATTTTTTGTTGATTGGGATGTGGAAGGAACATGTTTGTTGTATATCTCAGCTATTCTTTTCATAACTTGTAAGAAATCATCACTTTCAATCAAGTGATGAAGGTTTTCTATGGCAGTGGTGGAAATGTTTTCAAGACTTAAATCTTGTTGCAAATATGAAAAATCCTCATGAATACTAATGACTTTATCTTGGGGAATGGAACTAGTTTGTGTGTCAACATGCATTGGATGTGAAGGTAAAGTCATACTAGTGGTAGTA
Organism: Sequoia sempervirens; assembly: GCA_007258455.2. Taxonomy (NCBI): domain Eukaryota; kingdom Viridiplantae; phylum Streptophyta; class Pinopsida; order Cupressales; family Cupressaceae; genus Sequoia; species Sequoia sempervirens. The sequence continues at coordinate 26,856,302 of VDFB02072274.1, forward strand.
TCCATGCTTAATGCACCATTTTCCATACTAGGAGTAGGAGCTCTTAAGATCCCAAGGTCTGCAATGAAAGTGCTATCACGGGAAGCCATGAGTCTAGAACTTCGTCTCACTAAAGTATTATCAATAGGGCACCAAACACTCATAAAAGTACCAAAAAATATGGGGTGAATGATGAAAACTAGGAATAATAAAATTCTAATGATAGAAATTTTGTAAACTAAAACAAGAAGGCAATAATAGGAAACAAAAATGTAGGAAAAACTATGAAAATGCTAGAAATTTCAATGCAGGAAATGCAATTGGATTGATTCACCCAAGGTGGCGAATGAGTCCAAGTATGGAACTTTTTTATGTTTTTTCATAAAATTTAAAATGATTTCAATGCTTTTCAGATGCAAAATGAGGATGCAAATGCAGATTTTTAGTTTTTTAATGAGTTGATATGCAAAAATGAAATCTAAATGATGCTTTCACTAATGCAATTTTAAAAACCCTAGGATGCAAAAATAAAACAAAACCTAATTGAATGTTGATGCAAAGGAAACCTAGGATGCAAGATACAATTTAAATTAGAAAGATAATGTGCTCAATATGTAGGTTCACTAAAATGACCCATCAATTTTATGATGTGTTCTTGTAGACATGGAAAATTAGCATATTGCATTTATCTAAGTCCATTCATTAAATAAATCAAGTTTATTTGATTTATCTCTATGGTCCTCCTTTTAAATTAAATAAACACTAACATTATCCCCCTTAGTTAAATAAATCAAAATATTTATTTAACTAAATCTAAAATCATTTTCCATCTCCTTTTGATTTAGTTTAATCAATAAATCTAAAGAAAAAAGGTCAAATCACCTAATCCTCTCTTAAATTAACTAAATCAAGATTAAATCTAATCTTAATGCAAGTCCCATCCTCTAGCTTTTCCCACTTGCACAAATAAAGGATTTTAATTAATTTATTAAATCGCTATTTTCCATCAACATGGCATAAAAATGGAATATTCCCTCAAGTTTGAATTCAAATCCAAGTTGAATGGTCCCTTCCAACATAGCATTAATTCTCCTCTTACATGTCCCCCACTAGGCATTTAAGACCCCTTCTTCTCCCTCCAACAAGCCAAATTTGAAATTTGAAAAGGCCACCTAATGTCATTTATTGGCACATTGACCAAAACTTGCACATCCTCCATCCACTCACATTTGGACAAGTGGCTCCTTCCTATTGGTTGAATCTTTGTCCCACATTCACCCATTTTGCATGTCTCTCCATCATTCTCTCCTATAAATAGAGAACTCATCCTTTGCATTAGATCATCCACAATTCATGCAAAGTTTTTGAAAGAGGAAAAAATGGGTTTTACAAGGACCTGAAATGACAAAGTTTAAAAAATAAAGAGAAATTTAGTAAAGAAAACATAGAAAGAAAGGCTATTAGAAAACAACAGTAAATGACCACAGCCATCTAAAAGGCCAGCAAAGGCCACAAAACCAAAAACCAGCCGAAAAGCCAGCAATAGCTAAATTTGTCTTGAAAAGATCAGCAGTTTCAACTTCCAACTCATTCATATCCTGAAAACCCCTCTTTAAGATCTGAACCATATGTGTAGTGGGAGGCTCTTTCCTTTTGAGGTTGGCCCAGGTACTTTTAGAAATACATTGGTCCTCAAACTTGCTTTCCTTTTTCGCTTTGAAGTCAACAACCAGTGAACCCTGTTGTGTTTTTTCCAGCTTTTCAGACATAGCGTTGATATTAATGGCATTGTGCATAGCCATTTTATGGTTTTGTTCCACTATAGTTTTCAAGTTATTTTTAATTTTAACTATTTATTCTTCCAGAGACTCGTACTTTTTCTCATTTTCTCCACCTTTCTTACCAGTGTTGTTCTTATTCTATTTCCCTTCTTCATTGCTGAGAGTGGCCAACTTTAGCTCTAGCTCCCCCAATTTGCTATACAGGGCCCTGATTCTTTGATTGAGCTCATTAATTTCATGGTAGGCCTATTTCAAGACCTTGAATATGTCACTGATGTCATTTCTAGCAGAGGCCAAAATGTCACCAGACTGAACCCTGTCTAAAATGAGATTAACATCACCCAGGTTGGGGGAGCTAATAAATCTAGTACCATCAAATCTGAAAGAGGCAGGAGGAAAGGGCACAAAATTTCTACTAGCTTCATGGTTCTCAGCTTTTTCTTCCAAAGATTCCACATAATAGGAGACCAGCTTGTTGGCAGGGGAGCCCTTAAGAACAAGATTCATTAAGGGGGCAGAGTAGTCAGGGAACATCTCAGGGTTATCCTTAGCAAGCTGGGATTTTTTAGACTGGGTTTTCTTACTAGACATCTCAGAGGACAGGTGGGTTTCAACAATTCTCTCCTAGTTAGGCTGAATCTCCAAACCCCCACTATTAGTAGTGTAGTCCTCAAACTCCACAGAGGCAACATGGTTAGATAAAGCCAACATGCTTTAATAGTGTTCATAAATTAACCTAATAAGACCAGGATGAAGAATAGGGTATCTCCTAGGATTTTTCCTATGGTCTTTCAGGCTATTAGTCAACAAACATAATAGGTAGTGAGGCATCATATCATCTTTCTAAAGGAGGTAAATGGCATAATAGGTCAAAATAGGGTGTGGGTTATGAGAATTCTTACCAAGGTATTTTTGGACCTTGATTGGGCTCATGGTAATGTTTTTTTTTGGGTATTTTTGCTTCTTTGAGTCTATATATTGAGGGCTTGAGATGGAGGCATTAAGGAGTTTTTGTTGTAGGGTTATGTTCGTTGACTAATTTTCATTGAACAATTCATGCAAAGTTACTCTCTTCACATTGAGAGCTAATTTTTTCCACTTCATCTTCAAGGCATTTTATCATTGAGCTTGTCAAGGGTTGGGAAAGGGTCACTTTTCACAGCAAAGTGACACCAATCCACTATGGAATAGGTATGCATTTGTGCTTCTTTTGTGCTTCCAATTAGTTTGTTTTGTTATCTTTTTTGAGAGGCATTATTCATTATTTCATAGGAGCATTTAGTAAGTTTTCATAAACTAACCTTTGTTATGGAGTTTAGAATGTATGCAAATTTTATTGGTGCTCATAGTTCTGTGTACTTCTCTTGCACTCTTAGGGTTTTTCACCTAAAAGGAGAGAGATAGAACCCTAAAATTAAGGTAGTTCACTCAAACTAAGATATTAAAGATATAATTAATACTAAATGAAATGATTTAAATGTAGCTAATTGATAAAATGGATTGATTATTAATGCAAAATCAATGAAATATGCAATGTTTGAAAACACAGTGAGGTATGCAAAAATGAACTAAAAACATGAACTAATGCAAATAGTATTGAATGAGGTTTAATAGAGTGCACCTGGAAGTTGAATGTTGATCTTGGAAGGTTTTGAAAACTAGCAGAAATCATTGTTGATCACTAGTGGGACTCATTCGCAGTGATGGCAAATCAATCCTCCTACTGGTAAAAAGAGTTGAAACTACTTTCTTGCTGTCGGGAACTAGATTCTGACAAAATAAAAATTTCCAGCCTACAAGTGGGACTCATTCACCACTAATGGTGAATCATTCCTCCTCCAAAATTCTATAAATTCAGAGGTCAATCCTATAGGTCCAGATCTACACTTGTCTTCTTGTCGGGTCGATGGAGTCAAATCTATAAAAAATGAATTGCAGGTTGTCTCCAAGCTTGAAATAGGGTTTAGTTGATTTGAAACACTTTTTTGACTTGGTGATCACCTTTCAAAACCTAATTTCTTGACAAATTTGTATAAAAAGGTTTGCAAACACACATGCAAAAGGGGGAAAATAGTTAAGGGTTAGAGTATAGGGATTTTCCTTGGTCAAATCCCACTTTGGTAACCAAACCCTTAATAAAGAAATGAAATGGAATGAACAAGGAATGATGAAGAAACGACATGCAAGTGTCCTAAACTCACCAACCTTGTTGAATTAATCTGAAGCTATGTAATTAGTGAATGAGTGAACTTGATGAATGCTTGAATGAATGGGGGTTGAAATGAGAAGAAAAACACTTATTTATACACACTTATGCCCTAATAACCCAATAATACCTCATCACAGGCCATCATATGGTCTTTTTGAATAAAAACCCAAAAGGAGTTTTGAATTACTTTGAATTTGGAGCCAAGAGGGACTCATTCACCACCCATGGCGAATGGGTCCCACCTTGGGCTTGTAAGTGGGTGTCAGGAATTAAGTTGCATTTAATTTTGTTTATCAAGTTTACATTCAAAAATACACCTAATTAAGTCTTATGAGTGCAAAAAGGGGTCATATAAAGCATAATAAAGGTGTAAATAGTGATAACAAGCCTAGAAAAGCTTGAAATCTTGTTACAAGACTTTACAACACTTTAAAATAGGACTTGATAAGTGATGAAAAGATAATTTTTAGGTGAATTATAACAAGAAGAGTCTAGAAAAGTGTAGAAATGTGTTACAACACTTCACAACACCTTCACTAGACATCATAATTTGAATTTTTAAGACCTAATGTGAATGCATAAGTTACATTGCAATGTTACAGAGAAAAATGAGTCAAACATCACAATAGAAAGACCTAAATAACCATGAAAATGTCAATGAGATCCATTTTTCTATGGTATAGATGTAAATATGGTATTTCCATTTTTTTTATCTAATTAGAACAAATAAAATGTTCTCATTATTTGCAGTGTTGGGAAACACATTGTCATATGCCAGTTAGTTCGTTATAAAAAGATATGTTCGAGTATTTTGGAGCTAAAAAATTTAATTTAGAAAACACACTATACCATGTCAGTTAGTTTTTTCTAAGCATTTTATAATTTGTTGGAAACATATATATATATATATATATATATATATATATATATATATATATATATATATATATACATACATACATATATACATACATACATACATAGCATACATACATACATACATACACACACACACACACACATATATATATATGTATATGTATATGTATATGTATATGTATATGTATATGTGTATGTATGTATGTATGTATGTATGTATGTATGTATGTATGTATGTATGTGTGTGTGTATGTATGTGTGTGTATATTGTTTTCATCAATTGTTGGAAAACACACTATCTCATGTCAGTTAGTTTAGTATGATAATTTTATTTGTTCTAAATTATATTCAACATTTATTTTTAAATCATATGAGGAAATTGAAATGCAACTTTTAGTGTAAGAGTTGTTTTAAATTGTGAAGCTGAATGAACTTCACTACATTCTTACTATCTACAAAACTAAAGGTTTTGGAAAACATTGGGCATTATAAAACCTACAACCCACATATCATTCTAAAACCCTTGACAACTAGAAACCCAATTGCTTAGTCACCCCTCACCTCAATTTGGTATATATTTTGTATTCCCCACCAGTAACTCCTCCCCGTGCTCTTGCAAGCCACGGGCCCAGTTTTCTTGGCTGATAGGAGGTGGGAAAACCAACTAATGACATTATCTCATTGCTACTATTTCCCTAACATTTTCTCTTGTATGTCAATTTCATCACTTTTATCCCCCATATCATGGGCCCCACAGTATGCCATCTCATCATGTTATTAATTTTTCTACATATTATTTTGTGCATTTTTGTATATGCATAGGTGTGTTTTGTTAGGAGATTAGTTGCATCCCATTACATTCTTACTGTGTACTAAACAAAACTTTTTCATTACTTTCATACTATCTATATATAACTGCATGTTGGAAAACACTACCTGTCTCTAATCAAATTGAGTTGAAGGGTGACAAACCAATTGGGTTTTTACTAAGTTGATCAGAAAAGGTTTTGATTACATTCATACTATTTTCTAAAATTCTAGGTTGGAAAACACTAGGTGTTATAAAACCTGCAACCCACATATTGTTCTAAAACCCTTTACAAGTAGCAACCTAATTGCTTAGTCACCCCTCACCTCAATTTGGTATATTTTGTTTATTCCCCACCTCCAACTCCTCCCTGTGCTCTTCACCTTTTAGGTTCGAGCATGGAGAATGAAACACAAAGTACTTTTCAACCTGTAATTATTTTGTGCATTATCATATTTAACCAATGTGATCACCTACTAGTTTTTGGTCAATCAAAGATTACCTACTATTTTTTTGTCAATCAAGGTAATCACCAAGGTTTTCATTTACTTCTTAACCACTATTCTTGCATAACCAATGTACGTTGTGATTTTCAACCAGTGTGTCTTGCAATAATCCATATTTTTAGTTCTTTATACAAGTAATGATATAAATAGAAGTTTGGCAATGGTATGTGGTATCTTTTTTGTTTGTTTTCTTTTCCCTTATTGATTATGCAAGTAATGACCTCTTTCATATGTGAGGAGAGATGATTTTTTCATATATTTGAATGAACCTTTAGTGCTTCACAGTTCTAGTAGAATGGTAAAATGGAAAATAAAATTGTTGATATATATTACTAGTATTAGTGATAGGATAAATTAAAAATTAAATTCCCATTATATAGTTTAATATGTTTGTTTGTTGTTTGTAGAAGTTGTAATGTTGCAGTCAACACAACATATAATCCGATATTGGTGAAGTTTGGAATAAAGTGAATTCTTCGTAGCACCAAATGACTTTAATTTTCCAATTTAATCTATCGCTAACACTTGTATTTCTTCCAAGTGGTGGATATAGGAAAAGAAACAAATTTGAACAAAACAAGGTTCGGTGGATTGAGAAGGATGCTTCAGGAGACATGAAGCTTTTACACTAAATATAGGTGATTCTAGCTACCATAGCTTGAATTGAAAGTGCACTAGGCAGTTAAATTTTGAAAATTTATTTTTCATTTAGAAGGTTTTGATTTATATATAGATGAGATGCTTAGTGTGGGGAATGCAAAAAATTCATAGCTTAATTTAAATAAATTAAATGTTGTATTATTGTGTGCATATTATATCCCAAAATTTTACGTGAATCGTGTTTCTTCCTTGAAGTGTGAGTGTTGCACAAGAAATTCTTAAAGCATCAATGAAGGGTGATACTATATCCTTTTAATTACCCTTCTCATAATTGATTTGTGTTAATTTTAGGACAATTTCTCCAACACTACATTGATATGATTTGTCTCCCAAAACATAATAGGAACCTCTAGATCCTTCATAATTAGATTAGATATATTTGTAAAAGAACATAATATTTATCATTTTACATTAGATTATTTCTCCATTTAAATCATGTACCTTTGTCCAGTTATGAGGCATCATTACATAGTTAGAATTCATAAGGTTGTGATTAAGGAACATTGTTATTGTAATTATTTTTACTCAGTATAATATACCATACAAACTACAAAGACGAGGCCATAATAACACGGAAATGGCCATTAGGCTTCAAAATTTTGTAAAGAAATTGTTGTTCTATAAACACAGTGCAAAAGTTATGTAAACACAATTTGTTTTGTAATGAGGTCATCTAATGCGTTATCATCTACTATGTGTATGGAATCTTGTGCTAATAAATAAATATCCCCTACTATTGATCGAGAAAATATCTTGTTGACGCTTCTCAAAGCCCACTTGACTACTCTTCCTCCAAAAACATGAAAGAAATTTTATAAAAAAAAATCATTTTGAACATATCATAGAGTTCATGGTCATTATACTAATGAATGTAAGGCTCTAAGTAATAAAATTCAACATCTTAAGGATTGTGGTGCTCTTCCTTGTGTTGATGTACCTATTTTGATACTGGTTTTCATCCTATCACATTGCTTATCACTATATGGCATTGGTAGCTCTATGTGTCTTGCTCATGCCATTCATGGTGGTAAAATATTAGGTGGAACCATTTCCCTCTTGGTTTGCAACATGATAGTTCTTGGTGGTTTTCTTTGTCTCTTTGATTAGGGGCCAAGGATAACTAGTTTTTTGAGGTGTGAATTCTTTTCAAGGATCACCTCTACCTCTCTTTCTTCTTAAAATACCAACATAGCAAGTATGTTAACATTTTAAGTGGGGACATATGGTCCCTTGTTCATTATTCACATGTTCCCTTCTTAGTGATGATAACATACATCTCCTAGGAAGTGTGACCTTTACATTAGCATTATTTTATTGACATTGGCATTATTTCAGTTTGGCATTAACATTTTGACATTTCTTGTAGCATTAGCATAAGAATCTTGATCATGTTATGGTTCCTTATCAAATTTATCAAGATGTATAACTTTGGTATGGTTAATTTTCTACTTCCTAGGGCTCACCTAGTGGACAACGTATTTCACTAGCCTGTGTGAGTGCAAGTTGTTTGCATAATGGATAGTGGGTTTCCATTGCTAAATGCTATTTTTAGACAAAAAACTAAGGCTTGATCCACGTCGAGTTGGAAAAATAGTCAAGGCTTGATCCATACCTTTAGCCACATTTTTGGTGGCTCACCTAGTGGATAATGGATTTCACTAGCCCTTGTGAGCATATTTTTCATGCCCGCTGAGCATAACACAACTTTCTTACCTATGGAGCCATGTGTTTCATAAGTGATTTTACATGCTTATGAGTTTATTTGATGGATTTTTCATAACACAACTTTCTAGTCCATCTTTCTTTCCTCTTTGCATTAATTTTGACATTGTATGTTTGTGCATCTTGTCTTGCTGCTTCATATCATACATTCGTGTGTGTCCCTTTGTACTTATGTTATTTTTCCATGGGATATTGGATCTTGGGGGCTTTTAAAACATCCTTGATCCTTGTCATCCTATCTCATTGAAATTTGTGCACTTGGACCCCTCTTGACACATATTTTTCTACTTTAGTATGAGTTTTGCACTTACGCTCATCCTCTCACTAAAGTGGGAGATAAATGTAGTGTAGAAAAATGTACTCCTTTACATTTTCACACTTTTTTTGGGTTCCCTCAATTAAATTAGAATTAATTATGCCTTAATAATCCTTATTTTACATCTACAAGCCTAATACATTATATTTTCTAAAGGGGAAACTTGACAACAATTATTTCCAACACATAATACTCTACCTTGAGCAATGTGTGTTCCAAGAATAAGGATGTGGGACCCATTCACCCTTGGGCGAATGTGTCTTCCCTAAGCCTTTGAAATTAAATTTAAAATATGCTTTTGGTGATATTTTAATGTCCCTAAATTTTAATTTCAATGTTGGCTTGTGATGTTTAATTTTTTAAGGAAATTAAGAATACATACTTATAAATACAAGGCTATTTTATCAAATCAACTAGAATTTTTCAATTAGGTTTTTGAGAGATCAATACTAAGAGAAAATATTATTTTCAAGAGCATTCAAGGGTAGACTTATCAAGAAACTAAAATCAAGATCTCAAGCATCATGTCAAAGTTATCAAGCATCATGCATTTTTTGGAACTATCATTCTAATGTAGGTTTCAAGATCCAAGTCGGGCATTCAAGCATCCATTCAAGACATTTCATGCAAGTTTCAGTCCTTCAAGGATCTACATTCAAGGGTTTCAAATCAAGGGTTTGGTGAGTTGCAACATAGCATTGTTCATTCATCGTTCCTCTCAAGTTTCATTATTTCATTTCAAGGTTCAATTACCAAAATTGGGTTTGGACAAGGAAAACCACCATCCATAAAAAATAAAACAATTTTTAACCTCTTATGTATGTGTTGGTTCAAAGGTTGAAGAAAATTTGAAGATCTCAAAAGAGCAATTTGGTAAAGTTGGATTTGTTTTAACCTTTTTTGTCAAGCCACAAAAAATTAGATCCCAAATTTATTTTGGACTTTTTGATAGTGTGATCTAGGGGAATCAAAAGTCTAGACCCAAGGCCTAAGGATCTAAAATCAAATTTTAATTCTTGTAAAAAGGACTCATTACCTAGTGGGCGAATGAGTCCCAAACAACTTTTCAAATAGTTCTTTTGGTGACAGGTACTTTGTGTTTAACCTTTCTCGGATCTACCATATATTTGTTGTTTCTCATAGTCTTATGCTTCATCTACAAGATCTAAGTGTTATCTTGAATAAATACATAATTGTGATTTTCTATTTTTAATTTCTACACCAAAATTGTTGTTCAGGCTGATACCTCCATCCTCAATCAAAAGGAAATCAATATATTCCCTCACTAAGTTGAATCTACTAAGGGTTGCAAGTCAATTCTTTGTGCGGATCGCATTTCCTAATGAAAATAGGAAGATAGGTCCATCATACCCCATTTTCCCCATTTCAAATTAGTAAACCCTATTTTTCTACATTTTCGAAACAAACCCCGCAAAGGAGGAGAACTTCTATCATGAAAAGATGAGTGATAGGAAGAAACTCCACAAGGAGGAGAACCCCTATCAAAAAAATATGAGTGATAGAAACAAACCCCATAAGGATGAGAATCCTATCACAAAAATAAAAGTGTTAAAAACAAACCGTGGAAGGAGGAGAACCCCTATCACAAAAATATGAGATTATAAGACAAGTCTTGTTAGGTTACCCCCAAGCTAGATGATGAAATCAAGAGACATTAATATTTTTAAGATATACATTTTTAAAAAATAAAGATAATTTAGATATGACACCCCCCCCTTAGAATGATGTGTAGTATGTAAAGGAGCACATGTCAGTCTAAGGAGAAGAAAGACAAAGCAACATCTTATGTCATGACATACATGGTGAGATGTATTCATGAAGTTTTATCATGCAAGGGATAACACATAGAATCTACAACATCAAGAAATAGCAGAGACAAACAAATAAAGAGCACATGGGGATCTAATTAATCAGGGTCAAAATTGATCACAAATGTATATAGATAAATATATAATAAATTATATGAACTATCATCTTTCCCTAAATATATTTGAATGAGAAGAATAGCACATGAATAAAAATAAAAAATTGGTTCAAAATGGAAGAGGCCTAAATTCCCCAATACTTTACATCGTCTGTGACATGAAAAGTTAAATTTAATGACAAATAGAAGAATGACTAGACAAACAAAAGAAGTTTTACGATAGATTCTCTTCTGCATTCAACTATCTACAAGGGTATCATAGGTCCTCCAAGTGAGAGCACAAATATAAATACACAAGCATGGAGGAACACAAATAAACACACAAATCTACTTTAAAGATAAGAAGAGGTTTCACTCTAGTCTAACACCTCTAACAATCATCCTGATTGGAATCTAGATCATCATAATGGGAGAGAATACAAGATTTGAGAGGGTGGATAGCAAGATATGAGGAGGAGGCCACCTCAATGTATCCATCGACAAGCTCTTACAAGGTCAAGGCCATCGATCTAGAAAAGATAGATGAAAAAGTTGGGATGTTCTCCATCGAGTTGAACATACACTTTTCTAGAGTGAAATGTTGTGACTGAATAGGAGGTGGACAAACTAGAGATTCATTGTTGACCTCTGTAAGAGGGGAAATGATAAAATCTGGGGAAGCAAGAGATTTTTCCATCATAAGAACATAACAAACTAGAGTAAAACAAGATGGAGAAGAAGAAGAAGAAGAATATTTATTATGACTATCCTTCAGAGAGAGGACATGCTTGGATTTTTACTTAAGATGAGGATGTAGGATCCTCGCATCAGAAGCTGAAGAAGGAGAAGGATCCATAATATACATGACCTTTGTATGAGGCATGTCTATAGGCTTAGAAAAAGGAGGAAGATTGTGTAAGCAATTGAGCAAGGAAGGTTTTGAAGAAGAAGCAATGAACACCTATGTCCGCTTAGGGTGAGGTTCATCAGGTTCTATCAATGAATCTAAAATAAAAATAGAGGCAATGGAAATCAAATCAAGAATAGAAGCAAGAATGATTAGTAAAACAGTTCATGTATTTGGCATAAAGTATATTGTTTGTCTATGAATGTGAGTATTTTTATATGACCAACTAGCATAAAACACCTTGCTTGCCAATGGACCCATGTGTTTCATGAGTGATTTTACATCCTTATTATAGCACCATTTTTCCAATGCATTTGATGGATGATGTTTGGTATATGAGACAAATTTAAGACTGAGGTCTCTTTACCTTACTAACTCGAGTCATTTTTAGTATTGACCATGTGTTTGTATTTTATTGTGTTTCTATTGTTTGTCTTATATTTTCTATGTGTTTTCTTTATGTCTTTGGAATGTTTACTTTGTGTGTGGTATCGTGTTTACCTTGTGTCTTTTACATATTTTCTTCATGAATGTTGTGTGTTTTGTTAATGTATTCTTTGTATATAGTTTGTTTTCTTTGTGCATTCTTTGTGTATTCTTTTAAAATATACTCCATTGATTGTTCTTTAAAATCTTATGTGTGAGTGAATCTTTCTTGCATTATGTGCATGTTTATTTTAACATTGTGTATTGACTACATCCTAAGTTGAGGGCTTGCACACTCCTCAACTTGTCATCATCTTTTATTTTTGGTGTTTTTATTTCCTTTAGTGTGAGTATGAATGTAAGATCGTACTCTCACTAAAGTGGGGGCTAAATGCAACATCTTGAAAATTGTCACCCTTGATAATTTCACATTAGGTTTTACACCCCCTAAATGCTTAGACCTAATTATGCATGTAATCTCCAATTTTATGAATATCCTCAAAAAATAGAAATCAAGGGAAATGAGAATGAGTACTTAATGATTTTCCTTGACACTTTAGTCCCTAAAAAGGATGGATTTGGTCTAGAGCACCCCACACCCTAGACCACCCCTTTTTGGCTGCAATTTAAATATATCAATGTTATCATTTTCTTATTTGAATTTCTAATTTTGAATTTATCAACATCAGTATTTTATTTTTGAGAAATTAGAATAATTGCATACAAATACTAGTCCTTTTCATCATTTGAACACCCAGAAAGTATATTGAATAAATTGAGGTTCCTAAAATCACTCAATGGTAGTCAAGGGAAGAATTAGCAACATTGTTACAACACTTTCATAAATCAAGTTCAAGTTTGCAAGATATCAAAAAATAATGAAGAAATTTATGTGCAAGGAGGCAATTATGAATGAGAAGTGATTATGATGCAATTATGGAGAAGTATTGAGTTATCCTCTACATGCTATCTATAGCAAGATATTTTTGATTATCCAAAATACTGAGGGGGGGGGGTAAATCAGTATTCTATTAAACCATTTAGTTGTAAACCATCCAATTGTTAAAGAACATACAACTGTAAGTAAGAATGCAGACATTAAAAAGAACATGACACCATAACACACATCAATGCTAGATTTTTATGTGGAAAACCCAAAATGGGAAAGAATACAATGAGGGTTAGCTCACAATATATTATATCTGGATATAGTATACTATAAGGGCTCAGTGTCAGGACACACTATCCTTAAAAGGCTCACAGCCAAAACATGATCTGATACAAAGTTCACCTATCTTTTGTTGTATTTTAGTTCCATTAAAGCTCTAAATAACAATTAGTACCCTTCTTAGTAGTTGCTTAACAATTCTACTTTGATTCTAAACTTCTACAACTAAACACCACTCACATCTAATATTTCATTTAAGTTCACACATCCACTTATCTCTTATGCACCACACACACTCTCACTTCCAAAAATATCTCATGTATATAACCAAAATACATTTCATACATCAATTAGGTCAGTCTAATTAGATGTATATAAAAAATTGAAAAAGCTCTTGTTGGCACCACACAAGATTCAAAATATCTTTTTGCCTAAAAAAATTGTGTAATACTTAATTTCAAGTTAGTGTGGATCTAAAATAAATTCAACTAACATTTGCAAGGTATAATTAATCTTCTCAACACATATTATACATTATGTCAGCTAGGGGTAGGACCTAATCACAAACATTCCAATCCAACACACACACACACTTGTCAAAACACCATCCAGATTTGATATTACTTCAGTTTCTCTTTGCATCAACATTAGAGAAACTATCTTTAGAACCATAGCATCAAAACAATCTTCTCAAGAAAATGTGGAGTGTCCCGTGTTGATATACTAAATAGAGAGATGATTGTAGTATACAGAGTTGGACTATGTCATTGATAACTTTCAATATACATCAAAAAACTTCTTGAGAACTTGAATATAGTTATGTGAAGCAATAATAATACTAAGATTAAGAGAGAAGAGTTACATCTCTTTTTGAGGTGAAGTGAAGACCCAAAAACCAATGCACTAGACCACAACATCAACGAAGGATACTTAACCAAACCTCTAGTAGATCAACTTCTAGTATAGATAGTACTATAACACCAAAATATGCTTCTCACAATGTTGACATCAATGACAACACTATACCACCCGAATCAACCTATGTATGTACACCTCATGCTCATGTTGTCAAGCTCCCAAACTTCCAACAATCTCCCCCTTTGGTACTGATAACAACATACATATCAAAACATTTTTAATACCAATACAAAATGAATGAATACTCTCCCTTTCAAAATTAATCTTGACATTCCAAAAAAAAAGGTTTTCCAAACATTTAAAAAAAAAAATCTTCTTACTATCTATCTCTCCCCCTTTGACATCAATGGAAAAGGTCATGCAGGGGTCTAGTATATTTCCCTTAATTGCATGTATGCATTACAACTTGATCAAAAGGATATGAACATATTAACCTGAAGATGAAGATCCCTTGAGATTCTTTAGGATATCCTGCTATGTAGTTGTACCTTCTTCCCAAGAACCTTTTACATTTGCAAAAGTCTTGTATATTAATTCAAGCTTTGTTAAAGACTCTATACCTTGTTCCATAGTGTTGGGGCTGAGTTTTATTTCTGATAGACTATCAACACTAGCAAGGGTATTGGTTATAGGAGTGTGCCTGATTTTTATCATATCTTTAAGTGCCACATATTGTTTGATCACTTTTGTTCTTTGATTCTATAGGTTAAATATTTTTTCCTACAACTGCATGATGTAGGACCATCTTTGATCATCCCTATCATTTTCCAAGCTACAAAAAGCTTCTTGAGTGCTCAACCAAATTTCATTTCTTATTTCATTTATGGCATTTAATTTCCAATTAGACTAATTCAGGTAGAAAGATACTAATTCCTAAGCTTCTTCTTCACAATCCTGAACATCATTTAATTCCTTCAAAACTATGTCATGATGTGCATCTACACATTTCTTCTTGATTCCTTCTAGATTTTCTTCTGTAGATCTTGGTTTTGACCCATTTCCTGTTTTCTCTTTGAATCTGAAGATGTATGCCTTCAATGAATCAATCATGCTCTTGAGATTTTCCAAAGTGGATATAGACGAATTAAAGCTAGCATCGGGAATCACTTCTTGTAAACCTATTAATGCTTCATCCAAGTCTTGTATGTTTGCACTCTCATGCTCATATTAGGTTACCTCAAATTGACTTCCTTCTTGTTCTATGATTTTTTTCTTAATAACAACATGTTTTCTCTTCTTTCCTATTCTTTTTGTACTACTAGAGGCTTCATCCATAGACATTTCTTCTACATTTGTTCTATTGGGGTCCTTTAAAATTTCTAGAAGCACTTTTACATAATGATCAACTTCTTCCTCAGTTACTTCATAATCTAACTCATAAATCCACACAAGTCTGGATTCAACTACTTCCATGTAAAAAAAAATTAGTAGAGACAAGGAAATTGATGTCTCTGGAGTATTTTTCCACCACACTTTCTAGAATTCATGTCCTCTTATTCATCCTCATTTTAAACATTCCAAAGAATGTTGCATGAGAAATTCCTTAAGCATCCAAACCACCAAGATTCATCATGAGTGATTGGATTAAAATTTGTTTGATATGATAGGTAAAACTATTCTTGTAATTCTATCTTAATTTGGGTAGATGGATCTAAATCAATCCTTTAGAATTTTGTAGCTTTATCAGTTTACTTGATGTCAATTTGGGGGTCGTGAACTTGTGAAAGATATTAGGGTTGTTTTCCTAAGGGTTGAACCTAGAAATTCAAATGGGGATGGATGCAACTACACACAAATCACAGTTGTTCAGAAATATGGTTTTTAGACCTCTTGTCACCTGTGTGACAGGACCTGAGCTAAATAGCTCGTAATAAAAGAATATTAAAACTAAATAATAAAATAGAAATAATAATTCTTACTGACACTAGACTACCAAAAGTAGATGAATTATGGAATGTAAAGTGATAAATAAGGTTCACGCGTATTAATAAGCACTCCAATTAACACTTTTTTGAAATAATCTTCCAAATCAAGTTCATACAAAACATCAAACACATCGATTAAATCTTATTGCAAAGTAGTCTTCTAAATCGAATGTACTTGTAGCACGATATCAAAACAAACAAATCAATCACCAATACATTGAATAATAATTAACAACACATCAAGAATGGTTTTAAGCTAGCACAATGATTAAAGATCAAAATAAATTTAAAATTGAGAAAGTCTCATTATCACACAACACACTGATTCTACAACTAGTCATTGGGTGATCAAGGAAGTGGGACCTTCCTTCTCTAATTTCCAATGATGAAACAGAAGCTTACTTCACTCTACTTAATGCTTATGCAAGATGATATTTCAAACTCCAATCTTATTTTTAATCAAAACAACTTATAGATATATATTGTCGATTACTAACTTAAGTCTTAGCATACATATATAGAGATCATATGTTGCTAAGTTAACAAAAAAAATCAACAAGGTATATCACTATTTGCGTTGTGTAGTGCCCCTCATGATACTGTTCCCTTTTGTTACTATGTGGATACTGTTTACGTTTGTTACAGACTCAAGATGACATGGGTGATTGTTTTTCCTATTTGAGCTTATGTGTTTTGCTTGGATACACATGATGGTGTTTTATGATGTTGATAATATAATGATGCATGGTACCATCTTTCCTGATTATGCTATATTGTGTGACTATGTAAATTGTTTAATACTCATTTCATGATGTGTAGGATGTTGTGCTGATGTTTGAGTTTTGGGTGAGGGGGACGGTGTTGCATCGCTCATACGTGAGTGCCCTGCCACACCGCAATTCTCCCTCACAATGCGTTTGACAGTAGATATATATATATATATATATATATATATATATATATATATATATATATATATATATATATATATATATATATATATATATATATATATATATGTTGTTCCAACACTTGTTTTTATGCAGGACTGCAGGTACCGGGCACCGACTCCACCTGCATCGTCAGGTCTGAGCGTGCCCAATATACCCAATGGTTATGACGTGGTTTAAGGATTTGACAAGGAAGTGTCCATGTCTGTGTCTGTCGTCTGTCAGTATTTCATCCTGTTATGGTATCGTACTGTTTCATGATTGATCATTTTAAGTCGTAAATCTTGATGCGTTTATCATGTTATTTGGATGTGTATCAATTTGGATAATTGGTAAATTAATGTAGTGCTTCTATCAGGCATAGTCGTTGCTTATGTCCATTTAGGCATTGTCTTGAAGCTTCCTAGCTTATTTTTACAATATGGATTTAATAAATTAAATTATTAAATTTTAATAATTTAAATATTAGATTAATGTTAAGGTTAAACTATACTGAAATTTAAAGGAAACACAAAATTGCATGATGTTTATTTTAATTTAAATTCGCTAAGTTTATAATTTAAATTTAAATTACTTGATAAATTTTAAATATTAGATTTAAAATAATTTGACGGAGGGATGCAATGTAATATTACCCCTAAAGTAAAGTTTAAAAAAAATAAATTCAAATAATAAATAATAATTAGACGTATATGAACATATATAATTATATATAAAAAAAATAAAATTGTTTCTATTTTATCCACCCGAGTTTTCATTAAATTATATAACCATGAATTAATACGGGATAAATGAGTTTTGATCAAATCAATTTAACATTGTAATTCCCTCGGTTACTGCAGTCAAAATAGTGGGGGTAGATTTCTTATTTTACTAAATCCCTCCAAGTGTTAAACGAGAAAAATAATAGGTGCCGGGTGTAAAATAGAAGACGGTGTTGATAGACACCTGTAGCCTGCATACCGAGGTTTGTAAGTTTATTTTCTGAATTTATCGGAGAAGGATGGGGGGCAGTTGCGAAAAACACAGAGGGTGAAGAGAAATTTCACAGAGGGAAAATTCTGTCACGGACTGCCAAATCCAGGTTAGTGAATTTTAGATTTTTTTTAATTTTAATTGTTGAATTCCAGTTTTTTTTTTTTTTCTAAAACTTCAGTCAATAAAGGTTTAACTTCTTACAGCAATCATCTGTTTGCCACTGAATTAACCCTGCCTTGAGTTCAAGGGGTTTTCTTCTTTCACCGTAAAATAAATTTCTCTACTTCTGCATTTGATGAAAGTGTTTTCATTTTTTTCTCCAATCTTTGATCAATAAATAAATAAATATGGTCTTGTTTAGGTGAAAGGTTCATGGAAATTACTCCAGGGTAAATTCATATTCAACCATTTTCAACTGCAACACTTAAACAGATAGGAATTTAAAAGTTTAAATAACGTTCTTGATTTTATTGTCAACCTATTGCAGTCGCAACACTTAAAATAAAATAGGGTCAACATAATAATATATTAGAAAAGCTTTTCCCAACTTTGAGCTCACATAAATTATGCGCACTGGTTTAATTTTGTCTGACTGGAAGATAATTTTCTATTTTGATTATTTTATTTTAATCCTTTTTATCCCAATGTGCTATCTTTAATTTATACCATTTCTCTGTTATTCCTTGGCTGCTAACCTTTTTATTGCTGTCACCAGTGGCGTTGGGTATTGCTTCTGACTGCTTCTTGTATTTTCCCTGATGCTTTTGGCAACCTGTCTCAGCTGCAGTAGTTAGGTTTTGGAGGTTACTTAAATTTAAACAACCTCCCTGATATCATTTGCAATCTTCCTCAGTTGGAACTCTTTGATGTTAGAGAGTAATAATGTGTTTCCTCTCCTGCTAATTGCATTTGCTTGAATGTTCTAATTGCCGTTCTGTGCATAGTCCATGAGGCGTAATTCCTTTGAGGCATTTTGTTAACCATGGAATTATGTACATTATTCCATCTTATTTCTTTGTTCAATCCTTTTCCGTTTGAGTGAGAATGGTTTTCTGGACACTTCTTTTCTTTGTGAAAGGCTGGGAGTGTGGCCTTTTGTTGTATCGTCTTTAATATCTTCACGCAGACAGCATACACAGCCGTTAGTGCCAGCCTTGTTATTAATAAAACTTCCTTTTAACATTAAAGTTTGAGGAGCTATCTTAGCACTAAGAAGATAAGTAATATTGGATTTTATTTTATTTTATTTTTACTTTTTTTTACCTTTCAAATCAACTGAAAATAAATTAATTAATTAATTAAATTGATGAGTAAATAATGTCCTGAATTAATAGTTATATGGAGTAGTGTTAAGATTTATTTTGTAAGCGTTTAATTTCTTTCGGATTTTAAAAATATTTATGTCTATTTTAATTTCAAGATATTTTATCCATCTACATATTTATTTACTGTGTGATGAGTAACTTGGATGCATATAATATCTTGATTTGCAGTAAACAAACATGTTTTATTTGAATTAAATTTGTCTTTCTAATTAACAAATACATATATATATATATATATATATATATATGGGTTATATTTAAAATTTTTAAATATTTTTGAAGTAAAGTGATTATTTTGCTATATTTCACAGTTTCCTCACACATTTGGACTAGATCTATTTGCAGATGAATTTAAAATTAGAATTAGCTAAGGAGGAGAGTAATTTTTTTAATTAGAATTAATTTCATATTATTTAAGTTAAAATTATTTACAATTTCTTTTACTGGAGGGCAATTATGATAAAAGTTTTCAGATTGGAATTAAAATTAGAATTAGCTAAGGAGGACAGTAAATTTTTAATTAGAATTAATTTCATATTATTTAAGTTAAAATTATTTACAATTTCTTTTACTGGATGGCAATTATGATAAAAGTTTTCAGATTGGAATTTAACATTAGAATTAGCTAAGGAGGACAGTAAATTTTTAATTAGAATTAATTTCATATTATTTAAGTTAAAATTATTTACAATTTCTTTTACTGGAGGGCAATTATGATAAAAGTTTTCAGATTGGAATTTAAAATTAGAATCAGCTAAGGAGGACAGTAAATTTTTAATTAGAATTAATTTCATATTATTTAAGTTAAAATTATTTACAATTTCTTTTACTGGATTGTAATTATGATAAAAGTTTTCAGATTGGAATTAAAATTAGAATTAGCTAAGGAGGACAGTAAGTTTTCAGATTGGAATTAAAATTAGAATTAGCTAAGGAGGACAGTAAATTTTTAATTAGAATTAATTTCATATTATTTAAGTTAAAATTATTTACAATTTCTTTTACTGGATGGCAATTATGATAAAAGTTTTCAGATTGGAATTTAAAATTAGAATTAGCTAAGGAGGACAGTAAATTTTTAATTAGAATTAATTTCATATTATTTAAGTTAAAATTATTTACAATTTCTTTTACTGGATTGTAATTATGATAAAAGTTTTCAGATTGGAATTAAAATTAGAATTAGTTGAGGATAGTAAATTTTTAATTAAAGTTATTTAGTTTAAAAGAAGTTAAATGTATACCATATTCTAGGGCTTACTCACTTTAAGGATGTTATGATCTAAAATGCACTTAATTATGGTTAATCATTTAATGATTCTTTACACTATCTTAAGTAGGGTTGGATTAGGTTTACGTGTAAGTGAAAAGATATTTATAACTTATTTTGTACATGTTAGATTGTTATTTAGTTTATCTGTATACTCTTTGGTATTGATTCTTTATGCATAATTGTGATTCTTTGTTGTTCATATTTCCCTCTTATTTAATTGCACTTTTTGGGTAATTTTATGTCTAGATATATTTTGGATATGATGGGAACCCAAATGTTTAAGTTACTTCCTTTTGTTAGCCATGGGTGATATGTAGTTAGACTTCCAGAGGCGAAGGGAACCTTTTATGTGTGTTGAATATTCTCGTGGATGGACCTTTGGATTCCATTGATTGTGATTTTATTTTGAGCTCGTGGGTGTACCTTGTTCCATGATTTCCCTTACATTTTGGTGGTGATTATGAGCGAGATGGTACATGCCTCGCATGTGTTTTCATTTTATGGCTTTTATGTTTGGTACACCCTTGTGGTTGTGAGCTTTGTTGTGGAACTGTTGGGGAGGGTGGCTCTTCATGGGGGCCGGCGCACAAAGGGGTTGTTAGGGTAACCCATGGAAGAGTTTCCTAAACAAGTGATAATATAATTAATAAACTAGTGGGTTTGGGTAGCTAAAAAATTAAACAAGATTAATGATGTGCCTCACCCATACCGTTAGTGCTTTCACAGACTAAGGATGGGATGAGAAGACCTGGTTGGTAAGATCACTACCTTGTCCTCATGAAAGGTAAGTGGTTCCGCATGAGTCGCCCTATGGAGCGGTGCCCTAAGATAGGCTGCCTGGATAACCATAGATGGAGGCAGTACCTTGTGATAGGTTGCCTGGATAATCCATGTTAGGCCATGCGATGACACTCTCCCACAGTATCCGTTTACTCTTCCTTGCTTGGTAGCCTCTGGAAGTGTTGATGTACTTGTTGATGTACTTTTTGATGTACTTATTGATGTACTTATTGATGTACTTGTGAGTTACTTGTTGATGTATGTGATGATGTACCTGTCGATATACTACTTGATGCACTTGTTGATGTATGATGGGATGTTGTTCTATGTCAGTGTTGATGTTAGTCTTGTTTTCTTGTAACTTGTT
Organism: Sequoia sempervirens; assembly: GCA_007258455.2. Lineage (NCBI taxonomy): Eukaryota > Viridiplantae > Streptophyta > Pinopsida > Cupressales > Cupressaceae > Sequoia > Sequoia sempervirens. Next base: position 26,878,103 of record VDFB02072274.1, read on the forward strand.
GGATATGTACCCTTTCTTGTCATTTCCTAGCACGGGGGGTGGACCTTCGGGTCCACATGGTCGGGTGGAACGTGCTATGCACCCATTGGGTTCCCAGGATGTGTTCGTGAGACAGATGCGAATGCAGAATTCCAGAGTTTGTCTTGGATGAAGAATTTCCTCCCTTTTGGTACCATAAACCTCATTTATGTACTCAATGTAATCTTCCCCATGATAAAGGGAAGCTCTATTTAATGTTTCTATTGTATCCTTGATGTTTATTATCTGTGGAAATATGCTCCACAATTGTAACATGAAACTATGAATTGAATCTCAATAAAATTGTGTATCTCTCTTATAATTATGGATGAATGTATGTTATCCTTATGTTTCTCTTTTGCTTTCATCTGGATAAAAGTTCTATGTTTGTAATGACTATTCCATGTACCCCAAAGGACGTAGATAGCTTTGCAAATACATAATCGCTCTTCATGTTAAGATTATACATTTCCATCTTATACAATGTTTCTCAATTCAACAAAAAAAAAATGTGCTGTGTTTTGTTGTCCTTTGGGGTTAACATGGCGGGGCATTACACGTTGTTAAGGCCTACAACCAACAACGTCTAAAAGTTTCTTAGAAATATATTTACAGATTTAACATTATTCCAAAACAAAAAAACTTAAATCAAACTTAATCAAAAGTGACACATGACTCATCAGATGGTTTTTGTCCTGATTCCACTGATGCTCCTCTTGCTCCCATGCATCATCCACCTAACCATCCCCTATTTTTCTCAATCATAAGGATAATTAGTAAATAATTAAAGGTTTTGATATATCCACAAGTTTTTGTCATCTCTTTGCATTTTATTAAATATCCCTACTTCATTAACAAATAGTGACAGGAACTACAAGGGATTGTATGGGAACAAAGGGGTAAAAAGGTAAAAAAAGAGGTAAAATTAAAGACACATGGGTATGTGTGGGATCATCATGGAAAAAACAAGCCCTTGAGTGGCAAAAAATTCAGAAAAATAAGAGTTAGGAAACTTGACATAAAAACTTGAATAAGTTATCTATATTATTTCAAAAATATGTAAGAATAGAATCTGTAGCAAATTGAATGTATTTTCTAAACTACTAGGTTTTTTTTTTTTTTAAATCTATTTGGTGAAAATTTGAAATTTCAATGCAGTGGCACTTAAATTTTAGGGAAAAAATAAGGAGAAGGTGTCTATCTGACCACGCTAACCACAATATATTATAATAATAATAATTTTTTATAAGATTTCAAATATAAGTAGAGGACTCATGTCCTGATGTGATACATATTTTTTTGTAATCTTTTTACAAGTAAATAATTAATTATGAACTTTTTATTAAAACTTTTAAAAAATTTGAAAACTTGTATGTCTAACCACCTTAACTTGGTCAAAACTTCATGAAATTCATTTTTTTAATCCTATAGTATGTGAAGCATAGAATGCAACACATGTTTCAGATTCAAAAAATGTGATACCATTTGAAAGCTATAGTTGTTTTTCAATCAACCTATCAATCAAGACTTTAGTAGTAATTGAAATAGAAAATGAATAATAATTATTTATTAAATTCAAAGTAAAACATAATTTATATTGGTGGAAAGCTAAGAATCTCCTTTAAAAACCCTTTTCATTTCATCAATTTTGGGTAAAAAAAAGTCATCAGCCACATACCCTACACATACCCATCATATTGCTAGTTTTTGGCCCATCATGATCTTGTACATACCCACATTTACCCCTCATCAATGAGATTACTTATCTAGTGTGCTATCGGCTCTGTGTTTTTCCATTCGACCATTCCAATAACCAGTAACTCCTTTATAAATTAAAACAGTAAACATATTATTCAAGTACTGTATCGAAATGTATTCTTCTTATTTGTTTTTACTTCTCTAAATTTCTTCAGTAGGTGATGTCGAAGTAGTTTACAAAGTTCATAGTCTGTACCATTCTCAATTATATCATGTGCAATATATTCAGTAGCTGTAGAGACTATATAGTCATTACTAAGTAAGCAAATTTTATGTCCAATAAACATTGCAACATATCGAATGACTGGATTTTCAATTGTACTCAAGACAAGTTATTTTCCTTCAAGAGTTGCGCTAGTCACTCTATTAATTCCTAATCATTAATAGAATTTCATCTCAAAACTAGTTTGGAGGACCATAAACTAGACATATCCCTTATAGCTTCTTTGGTTATCAAGCATGCACCAACAATCTAGATAGACTCATCATGAATCATGCTTAATACAATTCGAATGTACACTTCTTGTCGAATTCAAAAAGTGGAAATTTCCACAATACATTTAGTTTCTTTTCAACTAGGGTTTTATATGCATCATAGTTTCCTTCTAATTCACTTTTCCACAAAAAAATTAATCAAATAGGTGACATTTCCTCAATTTTTTCATGAATGTATGCACAAATATCTTTAGTAGGTAACACTCTAAGGGGAATCCTAGAAAATTCACCCGCTAAATCTTTGAACAAATTTTTCAGAGAATACTTCTTAAATCTAATTTATGATTTGTTTGAAACACACTGCCTTCGAACCATCCATTCTATTTGTAGACATGAAAAACTAGCATCATGCATTTAATTAGGTCCATTCACCAAGTAAATTAGGACTATTTAATTCATTCCTAAGGTTATTCATTTAAATTAAATAAATCAAAGTCTCACATCAACCTTTTAATTAAATAAACCAAACTTTATTTAATTAAATTTGCAAATGCATATTCCATCCCTTTTTTATTTAAATAAATCCAAATATTCAAGTCAAATGGATCAAAATCAACTAATTATCACCTAAGCTAATCTAATCTTGATTGACCTAACCTAACCACCCATTACATCATCTAGCGTTTCCCACTTGCATCAATAAATCATTTTAACTCATTTATAAATTCATCATTTTCTTTCAACTTGGCATAAAAATGGAATATTCCCTCAAGTTTGAATATGAAGACAAGTTGACTTGTCCCTTCCAAAATTGCAATAACTTCTCTCTTTCAAGTCCCCCTCTCAACATTTAATTCATAAATTCAAATTTGAATCTCCCCCTCTTGGGCACATTGGCCAAAACTTGCACATTCCTCAAGCTATCATAATGTGACAAGTGGCCTCATCTCATTGGTCCAATCTTTATCCTACATTGCTCTCTTATGAGAATTCTTTCAACTTGAGAATCTATAAGTAGAGGGTTGATTCTTCATCAAATCTATCTACACTCTCATGCAAAGTTACTCTCTTCAATTGAGAACTAATTTTTCCCATCACCATTGCATTGCATCTTGTGAGTTTTAGCAAGGATTGGGAAAGGGTCATTGGCACATTTAACACCAATCCAATATGGAGTAGGTATATGTCATTTTTTGAATGTCTTTTGATCCTTGTTATTGTTGCATTTCTTGAACATTGACATGTTATTCCATAGAGGTATTCATAGATTTGCATGTGTAAACTAGCCCCACTAATGAGTGTTGGAGATAGTTCATTTGTAGATTTAGGGGTGCTTCATCATGGCACGAGAAGGAGGGCTTAGATAAATTTTTAAACAAAAATGGATTTCAAACATGGGGTTTTGAATGTTTTCAAAAAATGAGATTCTCTTCACTTTCAAAATAAATATCAGAATTACAAAACTACTGTCAAAATTTGTTTTAGATATTTAGGGTTTTTAGGTGTCTATTAATATGCAATGAATGCTTTCTTTGTTAGTAACAACACCCATATTTACACTATGTTATTGGTCTATCATATTCGTGTTCTAACATTGATCTAAAATCTAACAAATTTCTTCACTTATCTTGACATAGTTTGCTACTTATGCTCCTCTGATGCTAGCAATGACCTTTTTTCTGAGCTAGCCCTTATGTTTGTTATCTTTCTAGCATTTCTCAATGCTTGACCAAATTTGGAGCTGCTAGAACCATTTTCTAAAGAATCGACCTGGGTTTATCTCTCACAATAGATCTTTGGGAACCTCTTACTTGTGTAGCTCTCCTGTCTTTTCTCTTTGGCCTATAGGAAGACCTCTCCCGCGAGCTGATTTTTATAGACCTATGATTTAACAAGATCTGTATGATTTGTAGTAGATACAAGCCCGAATCCAAGCTTCTGTGTGAAAGAGTGAAGAGTTTTTGACAAGCTTGTTCAAACAAATCACGTGTTGCTTTTCTTTTTTTAATGCGCAGTCTATATTTGAAAGTTCTTGGCACGCAACATTTCTTTGGGAAATTATGTCAAATAGTTCACATGCCTTGTCTATAATTCCACATTTTGCATGCATTCCTAACAGGGATAAGCCTTGATGGCTAGCATAGGGGAAGATACACCTTCCTATTCCATGCATTTATTCTTGCAGCATCATGCATATATCCTTTGATTTTTTGTATCTTGCTTATTTTTCTATACATCAAACATCATAAATTGTATTACAGGAGTCAACACAAAAGCCTGCTAGCACAGGTTGTGGAATTCTGGTTTACAACTGTCAATATCATTTGTTTGAAAGTTGCTCATGCCTTTAGTGCACCTTCCTGCAATCAACACATTCCATGAGAGAAAATCCCAAGAGGCGTTATAACACATAGTTTTTCACTTTGTCAAATCAAAATAAATGCATCTGAAATCTTCCCAACTTCACAAAGACATGGTCACATGGGACACAATCATTGCATTTAAGAAATCAATTTTACACCTGACAAATGCATTTGCTTGAAATTTTTAAAATACTTTTAAATTGTTGTCCTTACTATTTTTTGTCTTGTATGGCCATGAAAACTCTATTATTGGTCTTGACTTAATGTCTATCTGCAGATTCTTTTGGTGTGGTGTGACTTGAGACTTTTCTGTTTTTTTGTCGACTTTTTCCTTATCACCCAAGGGATTTAGTTTTTAATTCATCATTTTCCTTCTGAGGCAGCTTGTATTAATGGCATTTAATGTACGTATTTATGAATTTACTACTCTGGTCGATGGTTGTCACATGCCTAGAGGGGTTCAGTCATTGTGGCAGCTTTGTTTATGACTATCTTCAATTCATTCATTGTATGATGAAGATGTTTTTTATTCTTATTGAAAAAAAGTTTAGCAGATTTAGAAGGGAAAGATGAGGATATCTGACGACAAAAGTCACATAAGTTCCAATAGCAGTCATCTTAAATGAATCTTGGATATCAATTAGTTTGAGCCTCTCTTTTAGACATACCACTGTTTTGTAAGAAAAAGAACTTTAAGCCCAATCAGTTGTGTTTTTGTGTTCCTTGTCTTGAAGACTGTTTGGGGATTCAAGTAATTGCTACATTTTTTATGCAGCTCTCAATACTAGACTCATCCTTTTTCTTTAGTGGACCCATACTGACCTTGTTTTTGAGATATTTCCAATGAGTATTTACACTATCTTCTATTGCCAGAGGATAGCCCCACATCATAATAATTCTTGCTCACTCTAGGTTTTCCCGCTTAGTCCACCCACGAGTAGGTTTTTCTTTGAAGTTCTTTTCCATTGTATCAGGCTCCTTCTCAATACGACTAATATGACCAACTAGGTGCCTCAGCCATCGAAATTGGTCCTTTGACTTAGAGTTTTGAGTTCCAAGTACAGGTGGTTTGAAAGCACTAGCAAACTGTCCCTTAACCGCTAGCTTTGGAAAAAATTCGCAATCAAAGTAAATATTTCCTTCTAAAGCCCACGTGAATACAATATTATTTGGGATCACATATGCATTGAAATCAATTTAAATAAGGATTAAATTTTTTTAATTTTTTTTGGTTTGCATACTTCAATACGCACATGTTGCAAGTCTATTCAAGCTGACTAATGATGTCCTGGCCCCTTTTGTTGGTTTATGTGAGATCTGCTTTTGTTCAATTAACAGTACATTGCATATCTTGGTATGAATTTGTAGATCAGTTGAAGGACTAAAAGGCATAGACAGTGTGCAAATACTTTGGGAGCATTTCATCCAACCACCACACAGATTGATAATAGGAGTGATGTGGACAAAGCTCTCTTTATTTGCTCATAGTTAAAAAAAAAAAAAAAGGTATTGAATGATTGGATGTAGTGATATGAAATAAGTACTTTACTTATTTGTTTTTTATTCTAAAAGGTCTTTATTATCCATTTGTTGGATAAAGATATCAAAATCCTTGTTTTTATTAAAATTGTGTTGATCTTTTTATATGACTAAATATTATTAACGCTTCATCTTTCATTTAAAATCATTTTATTGTTTGGAATCAATGATTAAAATGAATTTGTTTAATATTTTTTGACTTCCTTTTTTATAGGAAAGCGAAGAAGGAAGATGAAGGATAACGAAGGACAATGAAGGTAAAAGAAGGAAAATGAGGAAGGTGAAAATGAAGGAGAACAAAGAAAAGAAAAAGGAAAACAAAGGAAAGTGAAGAAGGAAGATGAAGTAAAATGAAGGAAGAAAAATAAAGCGAAAGAAAGAGAAAAAGAAAGAGAAGCATAAGGAAGATATTTTCGCAAGATCAAAGTGGTTTTTTAACACTTTAGTGTTTGTTTCAACTTTTTCATGAAATTTTTATCTCTTCTTTCTTAGGACACTAATTTTCGTTTGGGTTTAAAAAGAATATTTCCAATTTTTTGTAAAGGTTTAAAATGAACATTAGGGATACAACTTATTAGAGTTTGTTTTGGATAACAATTGAACAAAATATCTCACACTTGTCTTTTGGTGCTTAAAAAGAACTCACATTTTGCTTTGTGGATTTAAAAAAAACAAGTGCAACTTTGTTTTCGTGGAGGCTTACTTAAACTAAATTCATTGAAAAAGGATGTATGCACTTATCTCGCGCTTTATAGCAATCTTGAGAATCAAAAGGCCTTTTTAATGACTTTAGGGTGAGATAAATCAGTCACCTCCAGCACTTCAATTTGGGTTTAAAATTGAACAAAATCTTGTGCAAGTGTGAGTAGAGCATCATTGTGTATATTATCTTTCTTTGTGTCATCAAAGATTGATCAAGTTACGCATTTTGTCTTTGCCTAATTTTTTTTATCCTATAGGGCTTACCTTGGGGAAAAAGTACTCACCCAAGGGAATGACTCAACAGGTAACACTCTAAAGCCAAGAGTATTTCCAACTGGGATATAAATGTGGATATTGGAGTAAACGCCAATATCACGCGGCTGATTCTAACAAGATGGATCTGAAAGGGGACTCTTGCCGTATGGGTCAATCTCCATGAACGAAAAGTCCTTATTAAAACCCATGTGCTATAATTTTCCAAAATCCTTTAATCTATTTGTTGGTGCAAGAACAGTTGTTCTGAAGCCGCCCCACACTTTTACGGTCTTTTAGTAGAAATGGAAAACATTCCATGGGAGTTTCATGGGTGTTGATGCTTGGCTTCCCCGTATAAGTGAGTGTTGTGGAGGGGAGCCAGTGGGGTCAAGCATCTAACCATTCGCTAAAGATAAGCATAGCTAGACTTGTCCAAGTGGGAATCCAACAAATATTGTCTTACACATCCATATGCTTGTACTTATTCTTGGGTTACAAAATGCATTGCTAAATCAAAAACATCTTGAAAACAAACACTTAACATCATTATCCAAATTTCAAACCCTTTTGGAGACAAATGCAATTGACTCAATCCATATGTTATTGCTTTCCCTTGGGATTTATATCCTTAGAGGTTTCTAAACATTGGATTACATCTCAATTTGTCTACTTAAGTAAACAATAGGAAAACCCTTGCCTTAAGTTCATCAAATTTCCACATAACATATCTTGTGGGGTTTCAAGAAATTAAGACATTGGACATCTTAGTTTGAAAACTTAATCAAAGAAAGTGTTTATGGTAAAATAAAGCCATTAAGCAAAGCTAAGAAAAATTAACTTTCATGTGTTTTGAAGACTCACGATTCTCAAAAATTCCAAATCCCAAAGCGAAAACCATTTGTTGGAAATCCGAAAATGTATGTTCAAATGGAATTATTTCTTGGTTACAAAGGTCTATAGAAGCATTGTATGCTCTTCAATTCCTAGGTCTAGGCAAACAAAGTGTCTTTTTTAGGTTCATCTTAGGATCAAATAAAATCAAAATCTTTTTCACCCATCCTTCAAAACATCAAAACAAACATCATCTCACTATCACCTTTTGGAAAATCTTGAAATCATCCTTAATGCTAGGATTTTTGGCAAAATCAAAAAAATCATCAAATCCTTGAGACTATATCATTGACAACTTTATCAAAATCACCTTTTTCTAGGTATGTGTAGATGCATGCTTTTGCATAGGCTTATCCAAAGTTATCAAAATCATCTAGTTTAGTTTCGTATGTGTAGATGCATCCTTCTTCGTATGCTTGGCTAAACTATCATCTTGTTTGAATAGGTGTCTATAGGTAGATGCATCCTTCTTCCTACACATATTCAAATTATCATCCTTTGAATGAATCTATCCCTTATATAATCATCCAACATCTTAGAGTCTTTTTTTTCAAAATCAAAGCAATCCAGATCAATCAAAATCAAGGACAATCCCAAATCCAAAATCAAATCAAAATCAAAATCTGAAACATATCCGAAAGTCCCAAAAGCCTAGTATCTCCTTCAAGATTTACCAAAAGATCATAAACATCCACATCATCCATCTTTTGCATCATCATCATATCACCTTTCGATCCTCAAGATATCCTAAAATTTTCTACTTTGAGGCATAAAATAAAGATCAATCCAAAGAATCAAGAGATTCATCTCCCATTCTTAAAAATTGATCCTTGTTTTATTGTTCAAACTAGATCTCAATACAAGAAGAGCATGGAGGCCAATAAATAAACACCCGTTTCAAGTGATTTAAGTCAAACCACTCGTGAAATGAATCTCATTGGGTCTAGGAATCTCACAGTTAACCTTCCAACATCATCACAAAACCCACAAGAAGAATCCCAAGGAGAAGACCTCACCTTTGGGATGTCTCATGATGAAATAACTGAAATGCTTCAAAATCTGGAAAACCATAAGATTTTCAATATCATGATGAGGCTTAACCCTTCATTATACATGCTTGAACTAGCAAAGCAAGGGGCCAAATTACCTTTATATTTTGACATGAGTACCATAGTGGAGACATATTTTCCTCCAATCTCATTCACCATTCATATCTCATCCACACCCCCATCCCAAAATATCACTCAAAACATTTTGCAAATCATGACATCTTTTGCTCCAACCCAACCCAATGTTAACAAGGAAAATGCATTTCTCAATGCTATTAAAGCACACCCCCTTGTTAATAATCAAAACTTGGATGCAAACACCACCTTGGAACAAAACATACCCAAAAACCAATTACATAAGAATGTTCCTCTCACCTTCCATCATGATCCATCATCATCATTCTTCCATGCAACACCTCAAACTTATCTCCTCACAAATTCATAAGAGGAAGGAGACATGTTCGGACCAGGGGGAATTTTCAAGACCACAACATTTTTGCAAGGACTCGTACCCCTTACATTTCCACCACTTCCACTTTTTCCATCATCATCCACACCACTCCTTGGCTTAGGGCTTCCCCCCTTATGAAGTATCGATCAAACCAACATCCCAAATATCAATCAAAGCATTATGCCAAATGCTCAAAAAAATTCATTAATATCGCAACAATAGATGACAACTACACAATCAATCACAACATCATCAAACACCTCGCTAAGATCGCAAAGCATGGTCTCTCAAGGGCCAATCACATCAATAGCACCACTTATCACTCAAAGCACCACATCAACAACACCATCCACCAATCAAATCATCAACACGACATCACCACTCACCACCTTCAAAAATGTCATTTTGAATCCACCACCACCCCCACCACCACCAACTTCCACCACATCAAACCAATACAATGCGACATTGCAAGTTGCTTTTCAAAGGGGATTCCAACAAGTGCATAAATAAAAGTCCGTACAACTTGCTGCTCAGCAAGGTGCACAAGCTGCATTACAAGCACAACAAGCTGGGCAAGCCCAAGCTTTATTGCAACAACAAAAACAATAAGCTGCCCAAGCCGCTCAAGCATTGCAAGCATTACAAGCACAAAAGACTGCTCGAGCACAAGCTCTATTATAACAACAAGCAGCACAAGCACAAGTCCAAGCACAAGCAGCTCAAGCATAAGCTCAAGCTTAGGAAAATTCCCAATACCAAGCATAGCAAGCACAAGTACATGCACAACTTCTTGCACAAAGACAAATAGCCCAATTGCAAGCATATCAGCAAGCAATAAAGCAATATCAAGAGCAGCAAGAAGCAACTGAATTGGCAGCCCAACAACAAGCGTTGTTGGAACAGCAACAAGCACAACAACAACAACAATAAGCACAAATCTTAGCGCAGCAACAACATGATCAACAACAAGCGTTGTTCATACAAAAGCAGGTGGAAGCCTACCTAGCTCGACAAAATATATAGATACCATTGAACAACACACCAACCAACCCACCCACCCAACCCACAATCAAAACACCACAAAACACTTTCATCCCACCCCCTGATCTGAAAAATGATGTGACAACACAAATTAGGTTGCTCTCGCAACAAGTGCTCAATCTTCAATCAAGGTGAACCACAAAGACACCAAGAAAATTGTGTTCTTACCCATTCGATAGGAGCCTGGTAATGAAACAATTCCCCAAGGGATTTGAGATCCACAAATTTGGCAAATACCGAGGGACGGGAAACCCTGAAGATCACATCAGGGAATTCTAGGTTCATTGCATGGAAGTTGCATACGACGATACTTATCATATGTGACTATTTCCTAGGAGTTTGGCAGGCCACACTATGGAATGGTTTTCTCACCTACCTTCAGGGATTAGAATATTCCAAGAAATTATAGATTCATTCATTAAGAACTACTCATGCAACATGCAATGGATGTTAGTCTAGAAGCTCTCAGCTCTAAAATAAGGAAAGGGTGAATATTTCGCTTCATTCCTACAACGATGGTGATCCAAGGCCAATCGAAGTAAGTGGACCATGCTTGAGGAACAACAAGTTTGCACCATCATAGCCAACCTTGACGGCCTCTTGGCATTTCATCTCAAGGGTCAAGGAATCACCACATATGACCAATTGATCCCAAAGGCACTTAGCATCGAACGAGCCCTCATGACTCAACTAGCGGGATCAACCTCATACTTCAAACAAAAAAACAACCACCCATCTTCCAACTACAACGATAAACTGCGCACGTGGGAAAGGAACAAAAACATTACTAATGATGGTGTCATCGATGCCAAGGTTGTCATTAGTGCCCCTTGCCAACATACACCCGCACCACAAATCCAAATCCAACACCAAAACAATCATCACATGACACACCAACCAAACAACAATCCAATAATCAATAATCTCAATGATCAAAGAGGACCACCCCAATGCAAGAGTTATCCCAAGTGAAAGTACACCACTTTGGGGGAACCACTTGAAGACATAATGAAAAAGATGATAGACAAAAAACTCATCAAGGCTCCTACCTTTGAAAATTACCAAGAAGCAGATGTGAAACCTCCTTGGTATAGTGAGAATCAACTTTGTGAATTCCATAAAATCAAAGGCCATACCACAAACAGTTGCATGAGATTGAAAAACATCATTCAAGATCTCATCGATAAAAGAATCATAAATTTGGAACAACCTATAGGAAATTAGGATCTTAAGATATACACGAATATGATGTTGAATCATGGGAACAAAGAGAATAACAATGATAAAAGGAAAGGAACCCACTCAAATGTAAACCATGTGTATGAAACAGTCGTCGCCTCCCTAGATGAAAAATGCATGGTCATCACCATCAAAGGTTCCCATGCCGATTGTGGAGTCACCACAAGAGGTAGAAAAGTTACCATTGCAGGATCATTCGAGCCAAACAAAGTCCTTGCATCTAGATCTATTCCTAATGGCTATAATGTCCTAGATCAACTCAAGAGAATGCCAATGCAAATCTCCATCATGGAGTTGTAAAAATCTCATCTTCCCATAGGAAAGTCCTTGAAGAAGCGTTGACCTCATCCAATGTCCCGACATATCTTGATGTGGAGAAATTCCAAGCTATGGTCAGAAATATCATTATGCCTAATATTCTCACATTCTCTGACCAGGATTTCCCTGCTCAACCATCTCACAACCATGCACTTCACTTAGAAGTCATAGTACATAAGAGCAAAGTCAAAAGGGTCTTGGTGGACAGAGGTGCGGGTTTGAATATATGTTCTCTCAACCTCATCAAACAATTGAAAATCCCATAGGATTATATTGACAAAGGAAAGGGTATCACAATAAGATCATATGATGATCAAGAAAGATTGTCCCAAAGCATGATCAAACTCCCTATTCAAGTAGGGATGGCTCTCATGGAAACCACTTGTCAGGTCCCGGACCTTGACTTACCATATAACATCCTTTTGGGACATCCATGGATTCATACAATGAAGGCAGTAGCATCAAATTTCCATCAATGTGTGAAATTCACACATGAGGGACAAGAAGTTACCATCCACAGAGATCTTGAACCCTTCTCCTACTGCAAAAGCCTCAAAGAGAAGTATTACAAAATCCCCCAAGTACCAAAAAATGATGAGGGCCCATCCACACCATACATTGATCCCGCCACTCTCGCATCCACTTCTGCGATAGAGACACCCACCACTCCTGCCATCCCCACCATCTATAACATCAAGCTTATCATCCAAGATAACGGTTGTGGAAACTACAAGCTCCCTAATAATGCTTTTGTGGTAGGAGAGTTACAACAATCTCCTAGATCATGGGGATAACTAAAAATAAATGAAGCCTCCACATCCCAAATGTCTCTTGAAAATTATCCCACCTTCACAAGTTGGGGAGATCTGGGATGAGAAGTTATTGAGGTGGATCCATCTCACATGCTATATCAAGATGAAAGACCAGTAGTGGACTTACCAATGGATGACATAAGCAAGGGTTTACAAATGATGCTCACAATGGGCTATGATAGAAATCAAAGACTTGGACAAAAATACAATGGGCTTATACTACCTATCATGCCAGAGATGCGACCAATAACAAATGTTGGCCTTGGATGTACCCCTTCGAGTATAACCATACGAGGCTGAATTCCTTTGGTTAGAACAATTAATAATCTTCCTCAGCCAACCCCAACAGAACTATGCTTACCAGTGTCTACAGATAGAGTCGTAGATAACTTTACATTTGATATAACCAATGTTTGTAGTAGTAGCGATGATGAGGATCACCTGACTAACTTACCTAGGCTATTTGAGGATACCACTCTTTGCATGATTAGCACCCTATCTATTGAAACAAACCACCAAAATCATGAGATTCACCTAGTATATCCCCAACTCATCGACTATGACCAACGAGGACCACCAGTTCTTGATACATTCAAAAACGATGAGGCACTCTCAGAATTCATGGGATTACGGGATCACAAAGCAGGGTTTATAATGGAGTTGGACACACATGCCTATTATGGGGAAACAATTGAATCCTTCAGTCGCAAAAGTTAGAAATTAAGAATAATATCCAAGTCCTTGAGTGAAAACCACACTGTGGCACTCTCTAACAAGAAAAAAGTAAAAAGAAAGGATGCATCCAATGGTGAAAACCTCTCTTAGGCACCCGAGGATGGGGGATTCAATATTCATTTAAGAGCTATTCATCAGGAAAAGTCAACAGTCTTGGCAGAAAAATGCAATCCAGTCAACCTAGGAACAGAGGAGACCCCACATATCACATTCTACATGGAATCACTACTATCAGAAGAGCAAGAGCTCCTATTAGTATTCCTAAGGGAAAGACAGATAAACTTCGCATGGAGTTATGTTGACATGCCAAGACTTGATCCAAAGACCATGGTTCACCACTTAGAAGTGTATCTAGAAGCAAAGCCTGTCAGACAAAAGCTTCAAAAAATGCACCCTGAAATCACCCTGATAGTCAAAATGGAGTTTAAAAAGCTATTATACACAGGATTTATCTGACCAATAGATGATCTAGAATGGGTGTCAAATTTGGTACCTATTTCAAAACCCGACGGAAATATCAAAATCTACACAGACTTCAAAGATTTGAACAAGGAATCTCCAAAAGATGACTTCCCACTTCCCAACATCGACATGATAGTAGACATGATAGGGGGACATTAGATGTTGTCACTAATGGATAGATTCTTAGGGTACAATCAGATCATGATAGCTAAAGAGGACCAACATAAAACAACTTTCACTTGTCCATGGGGGACATATTGTTGGAATATGATGCCATTCAGCTTAAAGAATGTGAGAGCAACATACCAAAGGGCCATGACATTGATATTCCACAACATGATCCATAAGACAGTTGAGGACTATGTTGATGACATTCTAGCCAAGTACAGAAAGAGAAAATATCACATAGCAACCCTTAGTGCCATCTTTAACAGGCTGGAGGAGTAAAAGGTCAGATTAAACCCTAAGAAGTGCATATTCAGCGTACAATTGGGAAAATTGCTAGGATATATAGTATCAATGATGGGTATCAAGGTAGATCCAACAAAGGTAAAAGAAATCCTCGAGATGGAGGCACCAAAAACATTAAAGCAATTGAGATGTCTCCAAGGTAGACTCCAATCCATTAGAAGATTCATAGCACAACTAGCAAACATACAGAACCCATATTCCCACGTACTCCACAAGGGAGTAGCTTACAAATGGGATACCAAGTCTGAAGAGCCATTTAACATAATCAAAGAATATCTACTAACACCACCATTCTTAAAGCCACCCATCCCAAAGAAACCATTGATCTTATACGTTTCAACAACGACAATAGCCCTTGGAGCTCTTCTAACTCAGCATGACAAAAATGGAACAAAAAGGGATATCTATTACATCAGTAGGACAATGGTTGGTCATGAGCTAAACTATTCATTCATCAAGAAAGCATGCCTAGTAGTAGTGTTTGCATCTCATAAATTCGGACATTACATGTTGGCACACAAAATAAAGCTCATCTCCAAAATCAATCCTCTCAAATACTTATTGTCAAAGGCAATGCTCACAGGAAGAATGGCCAAATGGGTGATGATATTCTCAGAATAAGACATCAAATATGTGGAGTGGAAATCAATCAAGGGCCAAGTCATCACAGATCAATTGGTAGAAGCACCTATCTATTCTGAGAATCCTCTTGTCTAAGAGTTTCCATATGAATCTATTTTCAACCTCAACATAGTTGACCACTGGAAACTATACTTCAATGGCTCATACACACAGTATGGATTAGGAGCTGGTGTCTTCTTCATCACCCCACAAGGGGATTGAATACCAAGGTCCTACAAACTAGCATTTCCCTACACCAATAACATTGCGGAATATGAGGCTTTGACCATAGGTCTTAGAATAGCAGTGCAGTGGAACATCATGGCTCTCAAAGTGTACAGAGACTCCCAATTGATCATAAATCAAGTGAATGATTAATACCATACCAAGGAAAAAAATCTCACTCCATTCAAGAAATTGGTGGACTCTCAAAGAATCCTTCATCGAAATTACATTTGAGCAGATACCTAGAGCCAACAATAGAGCAGCAGATTCCATGGCAACAATTGGGTCCCTACTGGACATCCCCAACAATGTTCCAAAATATGAATTCTTGATAGAGCAGGTTTTTGTGCCCACATTCGAGGTACCAAAATCAGAATTCATGTGCAAAATTGTTGGTCCCAGTGATGCTTGGTACCATGACATATATACATACCTTTGAATAGGAGTCATACTCGTCGACTTACCATCAAACCTAAAATGAACCTTTGTCAAAAAGGCATCCAAATTTGTCATCCTAGGAGATACGCTATAGAAGGAACCCTACTGCGCTGCCTAAACGTTGAGGAGGCATTAACCACTCTAACTGAAGTACACAATAGTATCTGTGGTTCACATTCGAGTGGAATGACCATAGCAAAGAAACTACTAAGGATGGGGTATTATTGGCCCACAATGGAATGAGAAGCACATGAATATACCAAAAGGTGTCTACAATGTCAGCAGCATGGGGACCTCATCCATGCTCTAGCTCAAGAGCTTCATCCTATCATCACACCATGGCCCTTTTCGCAGTGGGGACTTGATCTCATTGGAAACCAACTTCATCTAACAGTCACAAATTCATCATAACTGCAATAGAGTACTTTACTAAGTGGGTGGAAGCCATACCCATGATGTATATAACTGAGAAGTAGATTTCTAAGTTCATCCTGAACTATCTCATTCGTCACTACGGTGTCCCACAAGCCATTATCTCAAATAATGGGACACCATTCACGAATCAGGATGTCTATGACTTATGCAAAAAATTCAAAATCCAACATCGCTTCTCCACCCCATACTATCCCCAAGGCAATGGCCAAGCATAAGCTACAAACAAAACCATTCTGAAAATCCTCAAGAAAACAGTCAATGATGTAGGTCGTGACTAGAATTTACAACTTAATCTCGCCCTCTGGGCCTATCGAACCAGTATCCGCACACCCACCAACGCCGCCCCTTTCTCCCTAGTCTACGGATCAGAAGTAGTACTCCCCACTGAGATCAAACTCCCATCACTCAGGATATCACTACAAAACCTCATCACAGATGAAGAGTACCGAGTATTAAGATTAAATGAGCTGGAGCTACTGGATGAGCAATGGATAAATGCCTTGAATCATTTGCAAGTCTATCAGAATAGACTCAAAAGGAGCTACAATAAGAAAATAAGAAGCAGGACGTTCCAAGTCGAAGAACTAGTCTTAAAAGAAAATCAGAAGAATGTCCCAAACCCAAGCAGCAAAGGAAAATTTGAACCCAATTGGTTGGGACAATTCGTTATCACAGCAAGTTACAAGTCAGGGGCATATCAGTTATCAACACCCAAAGGGGAACCTCTATAGGAGCCCATGAATAGCTTCCATCTCAAAAAAATTTATGCCTAAATCTTTCAAGGTATAGAACCAAAAAATCCAAAAAAATCAAAAAAATTCCTGAAAAAATGGTTACTTCGGTGAAAACCTGGAAAATAGGCGTCTTGGTAACAAAAAAAAATCAAAAAAGAAAAAAATCCAAAAAAAAATCAAAAATAGTAAAGAGAAAAAAATTTCCTCTACTGAAAACCACTTTGGTGGCACTTTGAGAAAGTACCTTGGTGAAATCCTGGAAAATAGGTGCCTTGTGTAAATAAGCACTTTACATCCATCAAGATCTTTATGGCTTGTTCTACATCATCCATCCATCATTCATCCACTCACACCTGCATCATAGCTTGGTCCTGTTTTCATGATCCCTCCTAGTACTACTTGGCCCATCCTTAAGGTTAGTTTGTCCTGCCTTTATCAAAGTAGTCTATGGCATCACGCTGGGGGCATGTTCTTATCGGATTGGATTCATGTATGATCTTAAAGTCCTCAAATCAGAAAATTCAAAAACATTGAAAAAATCAAAAAATCCAAAAACATCAGAAAATCAGTAAATCAAAAATATCAAAACTTTAGAAAATCCAAAAGCATCAAAAAATTATCAAAATCCCAAAAACAGGTCAAAAAGTCAGTCAAAAAGCCAAAAAACAAAGTCATCTTGTCAAACTACGGGTCTCTGAGCCTTGAATATAGGCAAGGTTGATCTTTGATTATCCCCCGAGACACTTAGGTCAGTCCTTTAGGAGTCTATCATAATAAATTGACATTTCATCATGTATATCTTCATTTGTAAATCGGTCAAGTCGTCAGTCGAACTACGTGGTCTCTGTGTGTATAACGTAGGCAAGGGTAATCTGTTGATTAGCCCCCAAGGCCCCTAGGATAGGTCTTTAGGTTAGTCTCTTGGTCAAAATCTTAGAAAATCCCAAAACATTGGAAAATCGAAAATCAAAACATTTGAAAATCTTGAAAAATACCAAAAATAGCCTCAAAACATTGCAAAATGTCAAAAACATCCAAATATTTGAAAAAATCCATCCACCTCATCTCTCTTGCACCCATAATAACACCATCCATAATAAACTGATTGTCACCCTCAACCTTTGGTGAAACCGTTAGAAACAAGTCTAACAGGTTAAAAGTAAAACTCAAAAACATCAAGTCTCAGGTTTAAGTCAGTACGTAAACAAGTTGGTCAATTATTTGTGTCGATAGCCCATCATCCAAATAGTCTCATTTCAATCATCTGATAACATCATGTCCTAGGATGAATCCTTCCTACAATGGGCATTATTTATCAAAAAGAACACTTTGGATAAATGAAATGACGTGCCACCATCACTAACATGTCCTAGGATGCATCCTTCCTACAATGGGCATTATCTTTTGGCAATAGTTTTGGTTCCTATCCTTGAAAACACATTCCTTTTTGGTTAGCAATATTGAAGAACATCAACTTGTTTCCATGCTTTATCTTTGTCTTTTGACTTATCTTATTGCGCTCAGTCCAAGGACCTCTTGATTATATACGAACGAAAGATTTAGAGAGATAGGAATAGGGCAATGATCATTATCCTTTTGTCTGCTCTGCTTGTTGGACATTCTTGTAAAATAACCTTGGTGAATACTTGCTCTGTTAGATATGTATAGAGGATGTTTTGGACAGCTTGTTGACTATTGCATTGATTGGTTATACCTTTTCGTGCTTTCGTCTGAGATGTTTGAAACTTCTAAAGTGAATCCTAGCAAGGTTTCTATATATCAGGTGTGAACAAGAATACTCCTATCTATTTGTCAAGTCAAATTCAATCACACTAAGTACAACATAATCCTAGTCCTTTATACCTTGATGCATCGTGCTTATGCGTGTTATCAAACATAAGGTAAGTGACCCTTTTAAAATCCCAATCCTTGATAAGCAAATCATCCATTTTTCATCACCATGTCTCATCATCATCTCTCATAAAGTTGGCTTGTTGGAACCTCTTGCCATCATCTAATTTTTTCTTTTTTGCACTAACATCATGTAATGAGTAGTTCATCATCATCACTAATGCATCCATCCTACATCCACAGACCATTAGTAGTCGGCATATCATCTAACATACATAATCATCATCATAATATAGATCTATTAGTCTAAGCATCTCATCAAATCATACATTTGCATAATCATAACATATCATATCATCCATCTCATCCATCTCACATCATATCATCATGTAAGTTGTTTAAGATAATATAGATATGTTATTCTAAGCATCTTAAAACCATCTCATTTGCATCATCATCATAACCGTCCATCTTGAACCTCTTTATCACAAGATCGACCCTCAAATTGAATTTTTTCACTCAATTTCTTGAGGGGGCAATGTACTAGTGTACTTCTTTCCACTGGGGCATCCGAAAAATCAGAAATTTTTTGAATTTTGATTGCGGCAAGTTTATTCTTTGAACCAACACAGCAAGTACATTGCTTCAAAGAGGGGAAAAATGTAGACATGCAAAACTAGCATCATGCATTTAATTAGGTCCATTCACCAAGTAAATTAGGACTATTTAATTCATTCCTAAGGTTATTCATTTAAATTAAATAAATCAAAGTCTCACATCAACCTTTTAATTAAATAAACCAAATTTTATTTAATTAAATCTCCAAATGCATATCCCATCCCTTTTTTATTTAAATAAATCCAAATATTCAAGTCAAATGGGTCAAAATCAACTAATCATCACCTAAGCTAATCTAATCCTGATTAACCTAACCTAACCACCCATCACTTCCTCTAGCTTTTCCCACTTGCATCAATAAATCATTTTAAATTATTTATAAATTCATCATTTTCTTTCAACTTGGCATAAAAATGGAATATTCCCTCAAGTTTGAATATGAAGACAAGTTGACTTGTCCCTTCCAACATTGCAATAACTTCTCTTTTTCATGTCCCCCTCTCAAAATTTAATTCACAAATTCAAACTTGAATCCCCTCCTCTTGGGCACATTGGACAAAACTTGCATAGTCCTCAACCTATCATAATGTGACAAGTGGCCTCATCTCATTGGTCCAATCTTTATCCCACATTGCTCTCTTATGAGCATTCTTTCAACTTGAGAATCTATAAGTAGAGGGTTGATTCTTCATCAAGTCTATCTACACTCTCATGCAAAGTTACTCTCTTCAATTGAGAACTAATTTTTCCCATCACCATTGCATTGCATCTTGTGAGTTTTAGCAAGGATTGGGAAAGGGTCATTGGCACATTTGGCACCAATCCAATATGGAATAGGTATATGTCATATTTTTTAATGTATTTTGATCCTTGTTATTGTTGCATTTCTTGAACATTGACATGTTATTCCATAGAGGTATTCATAGATTTGCATGTGTAAACTAACCCCACTAATGAGTGTAGGAGATGGTTCATTTGCAGATTTAGGGGTGCTTCAGTATTAAAATTGAAAATTCTGAAAAAGAATTGTTTAAGTAGAATACCTCTATAATTTTCTTTAGTGAAGAATAGGGTTTTGATCTTTAGCTTCTGGAGCATTCCTTGAATCCACTTCCTCTTATTCAATTTGCATTTCCTTTGCATCAAATGGATTTTTCTTCTCAAATATGTTTTAAGCTCCATGATTTGACTTGGATCAATAAATGTGTTAGCAATAAATGTTGTAGATAAAGTTGTAAGACTTTGAGCAAACTACCACATCACAATTATTCCTTCCGCAAATCTATTAAATAGGTTTATAATTCCTTTTTCCAAGACATATCTTCATGTCACAACTTGAAACTTGGTATTTTAGGGGGTTTTAGAGCTTTTTTTTTTTTCTCCTCCTAATCCATTGCATGAGCTTAGTTTGTGACGGGATTGTCTACACCGGGAGATGGAAAAGATAAGATTGATAATTTAGATTCTCCTTCCTTTCTCCAAATCCTTTCCATTTCCTTCTTAACCTCTGTAGGGTTAATCTTGATGATTGGCTCATGTCTCTTTATCGAATAATCACTTTTCATGCTTCTGCAGTCTCTAGCAAAGTGTCCTGGTTTGTTGTAATCATAACAAACAATATTTTTCCATCTAAATTGTCTTTCACTCAGTCTATATTTGCACTAGTTAGCCTTGTGTCCAAATAAATTGCAGTGATAATAGTAGCTATTGAATGAATAAATTGTCTTGTTTAGCTTCTAACTTCTGTATTCTATAGCTTTATGTCTAATTCTCTTACAATTAAAACATTGACTGAAGAATGATAGAGTATTTGATTCACTTCATCATTTTGTTTCATTTTATTTCCATAATCTTTTTCCCTATGTCCAAATCTATTGCAAGAATAGCATACATCATTAAAGGATAAATACCTTTGAGCATTAGGCTGTTTGATAGAAATCCTTCTACTATTTCTTCTTTTGTTTTTGAATTTTCTATCATTAATTTGAGTCTTCATGTTAGGTTATTGATTTTCTTTTGAACTATTTACTTCTTCAAATCCCAAACCACTTTTGTCCTTAGATTTTTTTTGTTCTACAATTAGATTATCTAGTATTGTAGAGCTTACCACAAGTTTATCATCATGTCTTCTTGCCTTTGCTAGATCTAATTTCAGAATTATCACTTCTTGTTCAAGCTTTACACATTCATCCATCTTCTCTTATATTTCAACATTCTGACATTCTTCAATTTTTCTCTTTTCTTCTAGTTTTTATTTCATATGGTGATGTCCTCATCTACTTTCTTTAATTGATTACTAATTTCACTATATTTCTCTTTTATCTTCTTAATGCACTCGTTTGCTTCCTTTATGTTGTCCTTCAAGTCCTTATTTTCTTCTGTATGTTCCATAGAGATCTCTTTCGAAGGAATAAGAAATATTTTATCTTCCATGTATTGAAATTCTAGGACCTTCATCAAGCTATTAGACTTTTTAAGAGGAACCAAGCTCTGATACCAATTGTTGATTATTTGGAATACTGAGGGGGGGTGAATCAGTATTCTATTAAACCATTTAGTTGTAAACCATCCAATTATTAAAGCACATACAACTATAACAAGAATGAGGACATTGAAAATAACATGACACCATAAGACACATCAACACCATATTTTTATGTGGAAAACCTAAAATGGGAAAAACCACGATGAGGGTTAGATCACAATATATTATATCTTGATATAGTATGTTATAGGGGCTCACTGTCAGGACACACTATCCTTAAAAGGCTCATAACCTTGAATGATTACAAAATGGTATGGCTCATTTCCAAAACATGAACTGATACAAAGTGAACCTATCTTGTGTTGTATTTTAGTTCCATTGAAGCTCTAAATAAGTATTGCCTTGCTTAGTAGTCACTCAATAATTGTGCTATGATTTTGAACTTCTATGATTGAACACCACTCACATCTGATATGTCATTTAAGTTCACAAATCCACTTATCTCTTATGTGCGACTCTCACTTCCAAAAATATATCATGTATATATACCCAAATGCATTTCATACATCAATTAGGTCAGCCTGATTAGATGTAAACAATACAATCCAAAATAGCTCTTGTCAGAACCACAAGATTTGAAACATCTTTTCGCCCAAGAAAAATGTGTAATACATAATTTCAAGTTGGCATGGATTTGAAATAAATTCAACTAACCTCTGCAAGGTATAATTAATATGCTCAACACGTATCATACATTAGGTTGGTTAGGGATAGGAATTAATCACAAACATTCCAATCAAACACACATACACTTCTCAAAACACCATCCAAATTTGATATTAATTCAATTTCTCTTTGCATCAACATCAAAAAAGTCTTCTCAAGAAAATGTGGAGTCTCCCATGTTGGTATATTGAATAGAGAGATGATTGCAGTATACAAAGTTGGACTCTATCATTGATAAATTTTAGTATACATCACAAAACTTCTCGAGAACTTCAATATAGTTGTGTGAACTAATCATAATACTAATATTAAGAGAGTAGAGTTATACCTCTTCTTGCAGTGAAGTGTGGACCCAAAAATTGACGCACTAGACCACAACACCATCAGTGAAGAACACTTAACCAAACCTCTGGTAGATCAACTTTTGGTATAGATAGTACTGTACAAGTAATACCAAAATATGCTTCCTACATTTTTGACATCAATGACAACACTAGACCAGCCGAATCAACCTATGTATGTACACCTCATGCTCATGTTGTCAGGCTCCCAAAGTTCCAACAGATATTATGTTTTAGGAACTAACCTATTGTAGATCTATGAATCAATCAAGGCATCCATCAATCAAATTGTATTTTGGAATCTCTTCTTCAAGGGTTTTCCCATCAAGGTAACATTATCATTTGTCATTTATCAATTTTAGTCAATTATTGTTGTTTTGACCTCTTCCCAACCTATGATGCACCCTCTTGATCACCATCAATTGTTGTACGTGGATGTATAAATTATAAAAAGGGGTTTGAATTAGGAAATCCCTTATACAACACAACCTTTCCACATTTTTTCATTTGTGTAGGTCAAATCTAGGATTTTCAATAGAAGATAGCCATAAAAGACAGAATGTAGACTATAACATACATCTCAAAAAATTTAGATCCAAAAAAAGAGGATTCTAGTATGGGGCATTCCATGCCCTAGACCAACCATTTTAGCTTCAAATTTATATTACATGTTCTTCACTATTGCCATTTCTCAAATCCAAGTTAGTTCTAGCACTTTTCATTTTCATCTATGTGATAAATTACATTTTTAGATTTAGGGCTATATGTCATATAAGCTTGTTAAATCACACATAAAATTCATCATCCTAATAACTCAATACAACATAAAACCTAGGAGGTTGGATCTCCCTTGTGGTAGCAAGATAATCATCAACCCTAGTTGATTTATGTTTAAATTTTGTGTCAAGTTAAAAGGAGATAATCCTAGTTAATCTAATTGGATCTAGGATCACTTTTCCTACTTAACAGGGGATATTCCTTTTACGGGGGGGCTTCTCTTTTTATGGGGGTGTGTTTGTACATGGGTACCTAATCAAGATTTCATTTGTTGGGACCCATCTTTTCACTCACCTAAGCTATTATTAAGGGGGTGTTAGTGTAGGTTTTTTATTTTCCTTATGTTTTGGGATATTTTAAATTTTCTATGCATATTATTAAGCTTTCTTAGGTTAATTAGAATTGGTTATTATTAGCCCACATGGTATAATCCATCAATTCTAGGTGTCACTCTCTCCCACATATGGGTAGTTGAGTCTCACACCATCTTTCAGAATTATATGACACCTCTCATATCCATTCATTTGTCTTCATCTAAGTAGGTGCAACCATGTGATTTATCATTTATCAAGTAGATAAAAGTCAAACCTATTTTGGGAAATTAGAGTTATTACACCTCTTAGATGTATATACCCTTATTTTTGTTATATATACAACACTCACCTCTCTTCTCTATTAGTCACAAAGAGTAATGTGAACTTTGCTTATATTCTATTGAGTTTTGTCTCTAAAGTTATCTCTTTTTATATTTCTCTATTTTTTTACTATTTTGATGTTGGAATATCTATCAATTAGAGTGTGTATGATTGACATCTGACATTAGATATTGGCTAAAATTATTTCTTATCAAAAAATCTAACATAAATTGGTGAACTTCCCATCCAAAATTATATTTGGACAATCTGCAATAAGTTTAATGAAAGAGGCAAAGCTCCAAAGTTGTATTTCTTCTATAAATAGATCCAAACAGCTACAAAGGACCATATTGGTCTTCCACATCTCTTGGTGAAAGACACCACCACAAGATCATGTAGAGCTTTTATGATAGAGATCCAAGATAGTTGCTACAATGATTTTCACCCAAGTATCTTTCAAAAGGTGACCAATTGCAATTTTTCCAAAAATTATTCTACCCAAGAGATTCATGTTGTAATGTTGAAATCACTCACTAGAATATGATCATTTATGTGTACACCAACAAGTTACAGTCAAGCATTTCCATTATGGTGACTTCAATCTCTAAGAATTGAATCAAGAAAATTCATCTCAACTAGATAGAGAGCTTCTAATTTTTTCATGTAAAAATGTTTCATGCCTTCAAATTCTACCAAATTAATCATTTTGAATAGAGAAACAACATAGAGAGGCTAGAAGTATCCATAAAAATAGCTAGTCCAAGATGGTAAGGAAAGTTATAGTGTAGACTAGTTGCCATTGTGAACACCATCAAAAGGGACCAGAGACAAATCCATAGATATTATCTAAGGATGGGCTAACAAAAACTCAGCTTGGACACAATGGTCACTTCAAACTAATCACAGTTGTGGTTTGCTAATAGACCAACCAACCAATCAAATTTTCCCCATAGATATGACTTATTGGATATTATTTAGAGTAATTTAAGTAATATACGATTATTTAACTTCCAAATGATGGCACTTCGAGATTTGATAACATTTATACAAAGTATAGAATCTCCTTTAATGTCAATTTGATTGATATCCTTTTCCTTGCACACAAATTGAGCCCCAATAAAAGAGCTTCAAATTTTCAGCTTTGTTGTTAGAGCATATGGATAACCATTTAGAGGTAGCCCAAACAAGGACTCCCATGTTATTTCTAATTATACATCCACTATAAATAATCTCAGGATCTCCTCAAGGGAACCCATCAAAATTTAGTTTCATTTTTTTCTAGGCGAAAGGGTCAAATTTTAAAAATGTACTTATATTAATATATAAAATTGCATATTTATTATAATAAAAATATTTTCAAATATTAAATAGTACTATTAAATTAAATTGATTATGAGAAATATTTTAATTAATAGAAAAAAAAACAATTGATTATAGTGTATGGTTAATCATATTGTTCATAGATATGAAGTATTATAATAATTCTATAAACAAATTTTTAATTAATTAATTAATATTATTTTAATTAAAAAATTAATAGAATAAAAATATATATGGATAATTAAAACAAAACATTTAAAATACTTGATAAAATATGGATTTAAGAAATATAAAATTAGAATGTATAAATTATTTAGAAATATAATTTAAGCTAAATTATTAAATTAACAATTTATGTCAAATGATTAAGTATTAAAAAATATTATTAAATTTAATTATTCAAGTAAAAATAATTAAAAAGTTTAAATATAATATTGTTATCAAATTCATATTATAAAAATTAAAGTCATTAAATATAAATTTATTATATCTATAAAATTATCTAAATGAATAAAAGAAATATTATTAATATAATTTAAATTTTAAAAAGATAGGGAAAAATTGAAACCCCTTAATTATAACTATTACTAGCACTTGCACTGAAAGGAGGTGCAATGGTTACGTTGATTGTATTTTATATAAAATATATTTGAAACGAGGTCTATAATTGAATTTATAAGTAGTAATTAAAAAATTATATATTTTATGGAATAGAATTGGTTCATATATTGATGCGTCTTTTGCATGAAGATATTCTAGAAACAAAGTAATTAAACTTACAATTGATGTTGACCATTAACACTTATTACATGTAGTTGATGTTGACCAAAAAGAACATTGCATCTCACATCTACTTCCTTATTTATAGCCATTGAAAATTCTATAGGACTAAGATTTTGTAATTTTTTTGGTGGGAACAAATTTGGTTCTGAGATAACAAGCAATATAGAGTTAGAGTTAAGTTATTTTAGAATTGTTTTTTTTTTTGTGGGAATAGAATTGGTTCTGAAACAATAGCTAATATAGAGTTAGAGTAGAGAAGGAAGGGTGACACATAAATGTAGTTGATGTAGTGTAAAATTAAATTGAAAGTTAATGTGAAAGAGATTGGATTGAAAAGTGTATACCTCATTTTTTCATAGTGAGAGTAATTGTGAGTGATCCTCCTATTTTTTCCTGATAATTGTGTATGGATTTTTTTGCATTTTGGAGTACCGCTCAAAAGAGAATGGTGGTTGAATACAAAGTTGATTTAATGATTTTACTTTTAATATAGTTGTAAATCTTAGTGCTTGTCTTTCTATTTTACCAATATCAATTGTTGCTCTTTGTAGGGTCAAGCCTTGGGATTTATGTATAGTAATTGCTCATGCCATGGATAATGGTATTTTCCTACACTCACCTAGTGATATAGGTATTATAGGTTTAGCCTTTAGATCATTTTGGTTCCATGGTGGCCAATTGTAGTTATTGATTATTACTACAACATCTATTTGGTAGCTCAACCATAAATGATGGCATGCATGTTGATGCATTTTGAGTCTCTTGATCATTAGTGTCAGGTTCATTGTTTGGGACCATTGTTTCTTCGTCAATTTCAATAGTGTGAAGCATGTTTGAAATTTGTGTACTTATTTCAAGGAGTTGTTCTATGTAGGATGTATTTATTTCAACATTGCTAATAATTTTTGTGACTTCTACTTTTATTGCAATGCATCTCTAATATGACTTCTACTTGCATAACATACATAATAGTTTCCTCATGTATGCAATTTTTGAAGTATTAGGACATGTAGGTCTCAAATTCTATGTGGAAGTACTTTTGCAATATTTTTTTATCCTATGGGAAGATAATCATGCATGCCATTATATTTTTATTTCCCCCAACGAGTGTGGGTTACCTATAATATTAGGTTTACTCTTGCTATGAGCATCTCTTCTACTTGAGTGAAATTTTGCAACATAGGAGGTTGTTCTCCTGGGTCCATATTATTAGATGAAATCGATGAACTCCTTTCTCATTGAAACACTGTTTACAAATAAAATTAATATTTGATTAATGAACAAGCATGTCAAGGTAGAGTTCCTTACATATAGTGCATGTCTATAAGTTTGATAACATGTATGTATTCTGTATCAAATTTTTTTATGCGGTCATGAACTTACTATTGTTGTACAATGATGTTGCAGTTTCTGATTCACTTGGTATTTGTTTCTCTATGTTTTTTAGATGATTGTGAGCACTTATTTCCTCTTTATGATGAGAATAGTAATCTCAACTTCTTTTATAAATTTGTACTCTTTGAAGTTCTATTTGATGCCCCGGTTAACAGTTTAACTTTTTTCATTGCTAGTGTCCATCATTTGTAATTCAAAATAGTATGCATGATTACTAATAGTCATGAGAAAAAAACATGGACTAATACAAAGTATTTTTATTTATTTGTACATATATAAATGAAATGAGAGAAATGCAACTAAAATTGTATATAATGAAGAAACATACCTAAGATGAATAAAGTTTAAATGAAACATGCAATATTCAAAGAACTAAAATTTGATATTACTTGACATAGATAGATATAGTTTGTAGGTCCACTTACCATGGCTCTAGTTTTGTTATCTATGGAAGTTCTACTATCTAAAGCAATGGAATTAGGATATTAGAGTGTAGTTCATGGATCTTTGTAAAAGAGTGGGGCCTTTCAAAACCCATTTTTCTAATTTATTACTCCTTAATAACAATTTTCCACAATTAAAAATAATATTTTGTGGAAATATAATATCTTTAATAAAAAATGCTATTAATTTGATTAAATTTTATTTAGAAAGTGATAATATATATGCCCAAGGTATGGTGATATTTTTTAAAAAGTTTATGGTTTAGGTTTAGTGAGCATAAAATAAATTATGAATATCATGGTGTCAAAGAAATCAGTTTGGAGATGGTCACTCCAAAAGTTCACTTTAATACTTATCTCTCTTGCAAAGATTTGTGACAAAAGATTCAACTTTAACTTTTTATATTCAAATTGCAATAATCTTGAGGTAGAAAATGGGGCTTCAGAGTGAGCCCATCTACAAGAATCCACAAATAAACATTTTAATAACATTTTAAATTGGAAAAAAAATTATTGTCCAACTCAAGCACAACAAAATGTGCTCACTGTTTGTCAAAATAGGTCTGCCTAGAACTGAAGGTGCACATGGATTCACTTTCCCTTGCAAATAGCTTTGTTTTCAAGGAATTATGTAAATGCAGAGCATGCATTCTATGATTTCTTTGAAGCAAAATTGCAAATTGTGATGCATTTGTGCACTTGTAGGGGGTGCTTCAAGATCATCAAAGGAATCATTAACTTTCAAGTACAAGATCATCTAAAAAGAAAATCATTTGAGGAATCCTCTGAGGAAGTCTAGAGGACTATGATCATACTCTCTCTCAATCACCTAGTGATGGCAGGAGCTTCTTGGGAGGATTTAGTTTGTACGATGAGGATTGTGTTAACAGAATTGTCCTTCAACACATCAACAAGCGAAAGCTACAAATATTTCTATCACATTATTTCAGCAAGACCTAGAATGTGTTTGAGCTATGTACCCTTCTACTCAAATGTACCCACCATGCTAAGATGAGCTATAGAGCCATTCCAGATGTTATAGGTCTCATGCCACCATCTGAAAATTTTGATTTTCAGAAAGAAGAATGTCGTCACTTTAACTCAAAATTCATGTTGTTTGTTGAGCAGGAAAATCATTTAGGCTAGCTTTCAATTTTGAGGTCATGTGTGATGCTTTAGAGGAATTTCATGAACTAATGGAGTTTAGGCATGACAATATATAGCCTATTAGCTAATAATTTAAAATATTAATTTATCTATGAATCAACCAATTAATAGGGTTTGGTGGGCGACGATAGCCAATCGCATAGGTAGAGTGGATCAAATCAATGAGAGAAGATCATCGATTATAATGAAGAAAATCATAAAAAAAATTAATTGCATGTCATTGCATATTTCTACTACATCTTTGAAGTTAAACTAAAAAAGAGAAGCATGTATCCAATAGAATATTTTAATTTAATTAATGTTAAAAAAATAGTTCAAGAGAAGTGTGTGTCCAATAGAATATTTCAAAAAATATATCTAAATGCATGTCATAAATTTATTATATTAATTCAAGTTGAAGTATAGATTATTAAAATTGAAACATTAAGTTATTTAGTGGCTGATGGTATGGAAAAAGTGGTTTTGGACATAACAATCATACTTTTCTCTAATTCAAGAAAATGATCCTTGGGATGCATGAGTCAGATCTTTTGTTGGTGTTGCCTTCTAAATGTCCCCTTAGGTGAATGTTACAGGTTATCAATAGAAATTACCCCATCTTGGTGGTTTATGGAAACATTAAGTTAACATAGAGGTTAATTTAAGTTAAAGTATAGATTAAAATTGAAACATTAAGTTAGCATAAAGGTTAATTTAAGTTAAAATATAGATTGAGGTTGAAACATTAAGTTAACATAGAGGTTAATTTTGTAACACCCCGTCGTGCAAACCCCGTAGGAACAACTAGAAATGCAACAATTTTTTTTTTTTAAGAACATAAAGAATGTACTTAAGTATTCCAACATAACAATGTTCTAAGTTGCACAACTAAATCCCTTGGGGTACACAAGGTGACATTACTAAACTAACCCATAACAAAGATAATAGATTAAACATTAAATATACAATTATGTATCTATTCATTCACATATCACCATTTAAAAACATCCATTAATGTTAACCACATTCATAAGAATAATCCATATAAAACCATACATGCAAATCATAAATAAATTAATCATGAAGATATTAAGTATATATATTTCCACAGATACAACATAACATGATCGGTAATTACAAATGGTAGTACATGAATGATTACATGGTATGAATATACATTACATTAGCCTAATAGTACATCACAATGAACACATATACAAAATTACATCAAAGTCTTCCCAACAAACATGGGAGAGATACATCAATAAATAAAATACATCTGTAGTACAAATACACATCTAGCAACATATGAATACTGGATCAACAACATCTACAAAACCCTACACTAAATGGTACCACTGCATCCAAAGGGCACCCAACGGGGTGTGTAGCATGTTCCACCCAGCCACCCCCATGCTAAGAGTAAACAAGGAAGGATCCTCGACCAAGCACATCTAAACAGTAACACAAGACTAACTTCAAACAAGATAACATAATATCAAAAGACCACTCACTAAACTAAACAAGGATAAAACACTGAAAGACAAAACAATAGACCACTTCTAGAGGAATTCAATAAAAACAACTCAAATGGAATGCTAGAGGAGAATGTCATCACATGGATTCACATGGATTATCCAGACAACCTATCACAAGGTTCTGCCTCCATCTATGGTTCTCCTGATAGCCTATCTCAAGGCACCACTCCATAGGGTTACTCATGCGGAATCATCAACCTCTCGTGAGGATGAGGCAATGATCATGCCAACCACGGCCTTCTTGGCCCACCTTTAGTCTATGATAACACTAATAGGTAGATGAGGCATCCATAATTATCTTGATTATTGTTTAACTACCCACCCCCTAATTAATTACTTAGGTTATCATTGATTACTCTAACTCTACATGGGTTACCCTGACATCCCCTTTGTGTGTCGACCCCCACTTAGAGCCACTCTCCCTAGACACCCAAAACATAAAATCTCACACCAAAGGATTGTACCGACAAGAACACTGAACCAACAAATGGAACATCCGTGAGGTAAAACCATCTCGCCAAAATCATATGAAACACATCCATAAAATGGTACAACCCATGTATAACTCAAATCACAACCATAGCCAAAACATAGGCCAAACATCAAAATACAAGATCAAAAATAAACATCAGTATCTCCACCTCTAGAAGTCCCTAATCAATGACTTAAACTCCTACATGAGGATTAACTAACTCAAGGGTTTTCCCATTGCCACAAATACAATAACAAGAAAACCACAATAGTCTCAACGAATAGTCTTGAGAAAAACCAATTATGTAAACCAACACAATAAATTCACCAAATAAATAATTTAACTTTTTGAGAATATACGATTTAATTTAAATCACGAAGCTTAATTCAATTTACTCAATTACACTATCTCATTTGCAAATTTACTTCTTTATTCCATAATCCCAACATATTTATTTATCTTAATATATATATACACATATATATATATGCATATATCCACTTTTATGCAATATACATATATATATACATATATATGTATATATATGTATATATATAACACATTAATTTCCTACATAAAAATCATATAAAAAAAAAGTATATATATATATATATATATATATATATATTAATATTAATATTAATATATATATGGGTTGGGGCACTAGCTCGGTTGGCTAAATCTTTCCTGTTGTAGGAGGTTCATCATGAGGTCTAGTCTCCCCCACCCCTGTGGTACCGAAGGGCGTGTCGTGCCAGCACCCCCGGTCATGTTAAAAATTTTACCAGGCACACTGCAGTTTATATGGGGTCATGCTACCTGATTCCTGCAGTCTAAATATATATATATATAGATATATATTTATAGAAAAGAGATATAACATAAAAAATTTGAATGAAACAGAGCCCAAAAAAAAAACCCTTTAAAACACATAACCCCGCCAGCCATGGTACTACGTACCTCCTCGTGGGGAGGCTACGGTCCTCGCTGGTTGTGTACAGCAACCGTAGGCTATTGTGTGTAGTCAATGGTGATTAGGCGCAATAGTACCACAGGGTATAGTGGGGGTGCTATAGCTTTGACCGACCATTCCCACTCCCCCAATATAAAATTTAAATTTCTTTTTATATATATTTTTTAAAAAAAATTATTTGCTATAAAATAATCTACCACAGAAAACAAGAAATGAATGCATAAATTTTTATTTTTATTTTTATTATTATTATTTTATTTTTTTCTTTAAAACAACGCCTGACCATAAACAAAGGCATAAATATATATAAATTTTATTCTATAACATAACACAAAATTCAAAATATATATATCTATTCACAAGCATATTTTATTCTATGAAATATGCAGTACACAGACTTTGCAACTATGTAGATTTTTAAAAAAAGATAGAATATATAATACATATATTTATTTATTTATTCTGTATAAATATATATATAAGTAGATATATATATATATCCAAAATTTATAAAATAAGTAATATGAACAATCATATTTTCTTTATCAAACACAAAATAAATCGGGGCAAATAAATTCAACCCATAATACAATGATTTTTCCACTCAAACCTGAATCTCACCACTAGTTTTATTGAAGTTTCAGAATATTTCACACTAGTTTTCTACAAAGATTCAAGGATTTAACACAACTATTCTTTTCTAAAAAAAAACAAAACCTTCTTTCAAACAAAAATATCAATTTAAAGTATGGCAGACATGATTCTCTTTACAGAATAATAAATCAGAAAGGAAACAATAAATTTAAAGGAACCTGGAGTTCTTCGTTCAATGTAGAATCCAAACACAATAGCTTTCTTCCTCTTTGCAAGTAGAATCCCCTCTACAGATTCTTCTTAATTTCCTTCCTTTAGCTAACTTCTGAACCAATCCTTTCTTCTTTTCTTACAAAACAATTTTTTTACAGAGAAGCATAATAACCTATCTTTTTTCTTTTTTAGACAAAAAACCAAAAAAACCATTGTGTGTCTAAAAACTCCCTCACAATAAAAATAAATAATAATAAATAAAGCTCTTCATCTTTTTCCTCAAAAATCCTCTCCATTCATTGGTTTTTTCCTTGCTTTTAAAAGCACACACTTATCTCATAGGTTTTATTTAAAAATTCATTATTTTCACATGATCCTATCCTCACAAGATATTCTCTTCTAATTTTCTAATTTTAATATCTTGAAAAAGATAATATATAATTATCACCCACATTATTTATCTAAATTAATTACTTAAACCTTTTAATTAATTAAATAACTTTTAATTTACAATATTTAAATTCCAAATTATAATTATACTCAATTAATCATATCCACAAAATATCATTAATTTATCCCATATAAAATAAAGATAAATTAAATGACAACTAACCATAATAAAATAAATAAACAACCACAATACAGAGACAAGGATGAAGCCAAATCATGACACAACAAGACTCACAATGGGATGACGGACTTGGGACGAGGACACTTCCTTATCAACTCCCTTTTTCAACATCGTACCCATTGGGTTAATTTAATGCTCACCTTGTCCTACCGAAGTAGGTGGAATCAAGACTTTATTCCTGCAAATCCTACATACAAACAAACATCAAGTAACATGTAAATCTCCATTGCAGACACACTATGAAAGGAAATTGTGGGTAGTAGGGTGCTCGCAAGTGAGTGATGCTACTCCGTCCTTTCACCAAAACTCACTAACAACCACATCAGAAAACATAGCATCATAGAATCACAACATCGTCACATATAACATTAAAGAAAACCATAGCATAATCAAATAATCTAACCACCACATAAAGTATCATAAATCATCATAATAATGTCAAGTGCAGCAAACCAACCAAACTATGAATCCACACACAACCAAGTCAGTGAATTAATCACCATCACAAACCAGTAACAAACCAACACATAAGAGTATCAAAGAGTATCGAGTATCAAAGAGTATCAGCAACATGGGGGTATTACATCCTCCCCCCTAGAACATCACTTACTCCTGGAAGCCAGTAAATAAATATGGGTAAGCCTCTCTAATATGGGACGCATCATCCCATGTCGCTGAAGTCTCATCATTCAGGTCCCACTAAACCCACACCTAATCAATATCTCTGCCCCTAAGGGCAAGTCTTTGATGCTATAGCATCACTATGGGCTCGAGAGCTAGCTTCCCATCCTTGACCTGTAGAGCATTCCAATCAAGTACGCAAGTAACATCAGGATAATATGGTCTAAGGACTAAAACATGAAAAACATCATGAATCCACGATAGACTAGGTGGCAAGGCTAAGCAGTAGGCAATAGGTCCAATCCTTTCTAACACCTCAAACAGCCCTACAAAATGGGGTGCAAGCTTAGAACCCTTTCCATAATGAATAGAGCTCTTCTGCAGATGTACTTGAAGAAACACCCGATCACCAACTGCAAACTGCCGATCAACTCTATGTGCATCAACATACTTCTTTTGTCTATCCTGAGTTGCAACAAGATGCTCTCGGATGCGAGCCACCTGTTGTTCCATATCTCGAAGCATTTCGGGCCAAGGAGAACGTTGTCCTCTAATCGATCCCAACTCAAAGGGGTATGACAATGACAACCATATAAAGCATAAAAAGGAGTCATGCCAATCAAACTATGGTAACCATTGTTATAGGCAAACTCGCCTAAGTGCAGATAATCTTCCCAACATGATTGTTGGTCCATGACATACATGCGAAACATAACCTCAAGCACCTGATTGACTCTCTCATTCTAACCATCTTTCTCAGGATGGTAAGTAGAACTAAAGTTCAATTGAGTCCCTAAGGACTGCTGCAAAGATTTCCATAATGCGGATGTGAATACTGGATCTCTATCAACTGGATCTCTATCAAAAATTATTCTTTGTGGTATCCCATGCAATCAAACAATGTATACCATGAACACCCTGGCCACCATAGAAGTAGTATAGGAAGATCGGATAGGAGAGAAATGGGCTACCTTGGTCAGTCAATCCATAGTGACCATGATAGCATCATGTTGCCTGGAAGACATAGGCAAGCCGACAATGAAATCCATAGAGATAATGTCCCACTTTCATTATGGAACAAGATGAGGCTGCAACAAACCTGTCGAATGATGATGCTCAGCCTTAACGCTCTGATAAACATAAGGTTGTAGTAACTTGGGTTATAATAGAATTATTAGAATCCATATAATATATAATGTAATTACTCATCTTATAACTAGATATAAACAAGGAAATATGAAAGACAAACTAGTAGGCAGATATTTAATATTTTTAAAATTTTAAGTAGAATGGGCACTAATAGACTAACGAGTAGGAATTATTTTAGCATACTTTAATATTTTAATAGTTATATCAATTTAACTTAAGGTAACTAGCTTGGGAAATACAAACCTTGGTATTTTTAAAATTATCTACTATATCAAAAAATTTACAATTTTTAGATGTAGAGGAAGAAACTTGTGTACCTAGAGACTTAGAAGAAAACATGTTTAGATCCTTTTCTAGTATAAATGAATTTCTAGACAAGATATACTTTTGAGTAGTAATACTTATATTGGATTATTGATTTATTTTTATTTTTATAGTTCTTAGAAACTTTATCTTGTAGAAATTTTGCAGAGACTATATATTATTAATTAATTGTTTTTAGTATATAGGCCATCCCCTCTTTCTAAGTTGGAATCATATTCAAGGTAACTAATAATAGAAACAACAACAAAAATCATTAGATTTATCAATAATAATTTTCTCAATAGATTTTTCATTGCTATCAATCATTAGCATTAAACCTATTCATCTCCAAGAAAGATGAGCCATCATGACCTATTTTCAAATAAAAATTATATATTGAGTTACTTTTCCTCCAACTTGTATTATGTGTTAAATTGATAGAAATCCTTCATATAGAAGATTGTAATCCCAATGCCTTATTTGGTTGTCCATAACCTTTTCTTAGAATATATTGGTATAAGGGTTGTTTTGATTATATGGGAAAACCAAGCTTTGAAGGAACCTGCAACCCTTTACAACTTAAGGTACAAAATTATGCTTCTCAAGAGATACTATGTTAAAACACCAGCAACAACCCAACACCCAAAACATCAAAAGAAACAAAATGATACTTGAAAGATAAAATAGTAAACTATCAGCAACACCCAATAGCAACAAAATGAAAAAAAAAACAAGAAAGAAATCAAGACCCAGCAACAGAAAAGCATACAACAAACAAATAGGACACTATGGTGGAACCCCAAAAAAATTTCATGGTCCCATTGGTTCCATAGTTAGACATGTGATTGCTCATGGTTTGTTATCTTTGGGGTTTAGGATTTATGGTTTTCTTTAACATTTTCACCCTTGATCCTCTTATTCAACTTATGTTTTCTCATTGACCGGTTGCATCAGGCAATCGGTTGCTTAAGTGGCATCTTATGGTCTTCATCATCATTGTTTACCTGGCCCCAATATTTAGGGTACCTGTTGAGCCTAGGATGTCCCCTTTTAAAAACAACTTATGCCCACATGCATTTTAGCATCACTTAGATTTACCATTGGCAGTTCATCACTCATTGCATGTTCTTTTGAACTAGCCCATGTCCATCATACGACAAATGAAACATTATCTTTCTTATAGCCTTAGGTCTATCGCCCATTGCTTGTCACATTCTCACCACCAAAAAGGAAACCCTTGATGAGTGATGCGGTTAAGTATTTAACCCATCACTAGCTTTGCTACTACTACTAGTTGTCTCATGAATTGTAAAAGGGAACCTGTGACCATCTATGGGTGGAGTTTCTCCCCATCGTGCGAGCTTGGTGTATCGCAGGTTGAGATTTCTCAATGAAAAGTGAATGAGAAATGAGAGATATGATTTGGTCTCTGAATAGGATCCTTTTGAGATCAAGATCAATGATCAATATCTCATTGCTCGCTTCTCAGCAATCGCTTGATGAAATTCCAAAGAAAAACTGGAAGAAGGGATGAGCAATACTCATAAAATATGAGGGGGTATGTGTGGTAGCTCCTTAACTCATCATCAAAGTATGTATCAAATCGCCGAAAATGCCCCATGGAGATTGTGGAATGATTTGATTTGTTGGATGGAATTTTCATATGAGAAAATCAATGGCTCAAATTCAAATGAAAATGACCAACTAATGGAGTAATTGCTCACTCATGTGAGCCTTCTTGCACCATTAATGGTGAATGTACTTTGTCAAATTCATGTAAAATGGTCTGTTGTTGTATTTTCTTCTCATTTTAACATTTGAGGAGTTGAAGAAGAGTCTAGAACGACAGGAGAAAAGATAAATAAAAGTTGCAGAAGGGTTTCCCAAGTAAGTCATCATTGAACCCCATGAATTTTTCTTGTTCTTTTGCAAGAAATTGGCACATTAAATCAAAGTGTCTAGCTTCTTTGCAAGGGTAAATTGGGGGTTCTTGGCTTTCTCTTGATTAGTTGTAGTTTTTTAATTGGGATAAAAGTAAAAGGGTAAAATTGTGTTTGAATTTGAATTTAAACTATTAAGAATAGAGTATCAGTTCCAAAACCTAGTTTGAATTCAAACCTGAAAGCCCTAGCCAAGTCAAGATGAATCATCCTAGTGAGTCATCATCTTCAATACCCATACCCAAGAGAAAAAATAGAAAGTCTCCCATGACCCACCACAAATATCTAGAGGAACTGAGAAGAAAAAGGGTCATCCCAAGAGTTATATTTGTTTCATGGACAAGTTCCAACCGATAGATGTTAAGGCAAGTGGTAGGAAAGCCACCGAAGGAGTGTTGACTACCAATTTCAAATACCTTGCAATAGAAATTGGTGACATGGTTGTGCCTAAGTTAGGGTGGGAATTTTTCTTTTATGCTTTAAGAAGAAGAGATGCCAAACATCCTGGCTAAAATATGTGGTGTTATGACTTGGGAAAGTTAGTTGTCCTAACATCTTTGTAGAAGTTGACCCAATGATGCAACTAGCTAACAAATATGATGAATTCAATAG
Organism: Sequoia sempervirens; assembly: GCA_007258455.2. Classification (NCBI taxonomy): domain Eukaryota; kingdom Viridiplantae; phylum Streptophyta; class Pinopsida; order Cupressales; family Cupressaceae; genus Sequoia; species Sequoia sempervirens. The sequence continues at coordinate 26,916,664 of VDFB02072274.1, forward strand.
GGTAATAATAGATACAAAGGGTAATATCCTCTTGAAAATTAAAAGGAGTAAAGTGATACAAGTGTTTGGAATTAACCCTGATGCAAGTGAGAAGATTAGCATTGAAAAATTACAACAAGAATATACTTGACATAGGGTTGGGATTAGAAGAGGTGAGCTCCCAAAACATAGACGTGAAAGGGACATAGTGTTTGCACTTAAGGAAGCTAAACCATTTGATTGCGAGAATTTTCAAATCACTTTAGGTACACATATTATATGTTGTGCCAAGTGCTAGGAGTGAAATGTGATGGAAGAATAGTGGCAGCTCTGCTAATGATGATCATGGATATTCAGTATAAAAACACATAAATGGTTTGATTATGCTCACCAAGTTGCTAAACAATTACATTTTGATTTCGTGAGATTCAAAGAAAGGAAAATCCCACTCAAATTTAGGAATTATTCATTATTGATGCATATGTTGCTATGGGAAGGGAGAAGGGTTTTCAGTTAAGCTTTGAAATTAAGACAAGTTGATGAAAACAATCATGAGCTACCTATCCAAATGTGGACGCATGTCTGGGATTTGCACTACCCAACCTCTAATTACATTGGATTCTATAATGCTATCAAGCACACCATTCTAGTATAGATGGGATTGAGGCTGACAGATAGACTTTGTAAAATAATTAAGGAAGTTTTGAGGCCAAGAGAGTGTGGAGATGACCCCAATATGAGTACAATTGGGGAGATTGGTATTTCTATGACAAGTGCATAGTTATCAGATGCCATGGGACCACTCTGGCACCACACCTCATGCCAATATTTTTTTTTGACATAATAGAATTCATGGAAATTATGTGAAAAATGGATAACAATGATGTAGAGAATTTCAGGGTATCCAAAAAGGCCTCCATGATTGCAACACAATTCTCTTTTGATCATTTTGTTGTTACTGCAAAAGAAGCATATGATATTTTTGGGATAATGGTAAACAACTTGAGAATGGAAACAACCCCCATCATAAAGTGTGATCTAGAGGGATTCATTGATAGAGAAAATATTAGGAGGGGAATATCAGGATATGGATCCCATACATTTTATCAGAAGGAAGATGTGATAAGAAACCTACCTACTTTTGATGTTGTCCTAGACAAAGAGAAATTTTGGATGAAGATGATTGAGATAGAGCATAGGTCTTCCACAAGGAATTATTACTATGAAATCCCATAAAAATACATCATTGATAAGTTCAAGAAGATGGAGATACTACTAAGTGATTTCAGTGATGGTGCATTTCTTGAGAAGGTTCAACAAGCAAAATAGATGGCTCAAAGTGTTTTGCAAGAGCATCTATTGAAAACTATTGGGAAATAAAAAGAACCCATGGCACCATAAGTTCAGTAGCAACCGATTGATATTGATGATGTCTCTATTATGTATCCCATTCTTGAAAATGTCGAGAAAACACAGAATGTTGAAGGGGAGATGGGACAACTATCTATTGGATTAATTCCTATTGATCAAAGTATAGAGAAAGAGTTTTCATATCCTGATGTGGGAGATGTAATGCAACCATTTTTTCTAGATGAAAAGTTAGTTCCTTGGGAGTATGATGAGGACCAGGATAATGATGCAAGGGTTTTAGCTTGCTCCAAGTTTCTAGAAGATGATTCTTTTGTTAAAACTAGAGAATTTAGAGAATTCATAGTTGAGTTAAGAGCTGAGGAAATAAATGATAGGATATTGAAAGAATGGGAGGGATTTGACCCCTCACAACATGAAGAGGTCAAGAAACTAGATGAGGAACAAATAATTCAAGAAATTGAGTAAATGAATCCCACGGAGGCTAGAAGACTCATTAAGGAGAGTGGGATGCTTGTAATGCTAGGATGGGACTTGTCTTCTATAATTGCTTTCGATGCAATTAAGAGTGACCTAGATGCCATGGTATTAGAAGAAACATTTGATGAGAAGACATTAGGCTCAGGGTTTAGCACCAATTTGCATTCACTAGCCATTTGGTCATTGACACCTGATTCAGGATGGTGCAAACTCAATAGAACAATGGCTAGTCTCTCAGGAGAATTGATCATAGCAAGAGCTTCAGAAATGACAACCACATAGGCTGCAAGGTTAACAATGGATTCAACTAGATTGAGTGTGGATATAACAGTGATAACATAATTGAGATACATTAATTTTTTGGAGAAACATAATAAATTTTTTGAAGAGTACAATAAGGTGAGGGTCACTTTGGCCAAACAAAGTCAAAAGGCCTTACCTACATCTCTAGAGTCTACTACTTCACAACAAGATAAAGATACCTAAAAGTTGAGAATTGATGCATTAAAGAGAGAGCTCCAAGAAGCCAAGTCTGAGAAGAATAAGCTCCAGGAGAACATGAACAAGATTACTAAGGATATGATTGAAAAAATTTTGCGCCACTAATTTACCAAAGAATCCCTCAAAGTAGAGGCCACATTGTTAACTTACAAAGGTATACATGAGGCATTTGAGATGTTCCAACATGTTCTAAGAGGTTTTCAAGAGCACATGGAATAAATGGAGCATAAAGTTAAACAATTAAAGGGAGATCCAAGCAAATGCAAAGGAAGACCCTAAAGCTCCAATAAATCTTCCAAACATAATAAGAGGAATTGAAGTGATTTGTGAAGTCACGAAGTTTTCATGAAAATATTTGTGAATAGTTGCAAGGAAAAATAAAATCCTTTAGAAACATGGAAGATCAGGGTGTGCCAAAAATCCTCAATGAAGATGGAACGCTCAAAGACTATGCATCATGGAGAGCTTTCTTCAGGCATCAAACAACTATAGGTCCACATATAGTGTACATTGATGATAAGTTAGACTTAACTATGTTGAATGGTTTAATTGATAATCTCATTAGAATTTAGATAGACATGGACACCTTTATGAAAGAAGCCAGGGTAGTAATTGATGCTAGGTATAATGTATATGACACTAAGATACAAAAACTTTGGGTATTAATTGGCCCACTAAGGATGAATACATAAATTGGATTGAAAAGTATATAGAGTGAGTTACAAAGGTGATGGGATGGATATAGAGCATGGTCAAGTATAATAGAGGTTTTTCCTTTGAAAAAAATTGTTTAAAGTTTATATCCTCCCAATCAGAAAAGCGTATGTGGTTATCTAGCCAATTCTCTTTCTTTGCTTTAAGTTTTCTTTCCCTTTTTTTATTTCCCCCCACTTTCTTCAGTGCAAATATAATTTTCTGGGGGTTGAAATGAAATGAAATATTGTGAAATACAAAATAAAATGTAATGTGACCGACCAATAGCCTGAGGCTTGTATTGCTCCCTTGATCTTATAAAAGGGAATTCAAGGCTATTGTGCAAGGGTATTTTCCAAATCTTGGTTGATCTCGAGTTAGATTATCATAAGCAAATTGTCTATGAATTGTATCAAGCATACAAGGGTATAGAATTTTTCTAAGTCTTAGGAGTTGAGTCTTTTGTTTACAATTAGCTTAAATTTTTTATAGTGATAGTACATTTGAAATCAATGATGGAAATTTTCAAGTAGATTGTCTCCTATATACACATTTACATGAATTAGCAATGAAATAATTAATGATCATTTCATTGGTCTTTAATTGTCATGGCTAGGTGTATGTTTATATTGTTGCTTTAATTCAATGAGTTGATCAAAATGCTTTGATGTAATCACCGATTCATGAATGCCAATTTTCAGGATAATTAAGTACTCTTTATTTGGGAGATTTGAGTTGTGAATTTTCAATGTAAATGCATAATAGTTTGTGAATTTGGATGTTATTATTGTTTCTTTATAGTTTGTTGTGAATTGGACCCCATCACCTAAGATAAAGCATTGTTCTATATGTCAATCAGATTCAAATATATTTGATTAGCTAGATCTTGTCGAAGAATAACTCATTTAAACAAAATCATACTCATATTTTCAATTGTTGTTATATTTTTCATTTGAATTGTCCATTCTATGCTCCAAGTGGTAAAGGTGAAAAGGATTTTCCTAATTCTTTCCAATTATCACCTGTTGAGTCATGAATATGAGAATGTATCTATTGAATATGCAATGTAGGTGGTAGCTTTATCAAGGAATGACATAAATACATTACAGGATCACCCTCTCAGGTTATGCAGATCCTAAAGTGTAGGAGGAAAGCTAATTTGTTTTCTCTCATTCGTTGGCCAACCCCTTTAGGTTGTTGATTATTCAAATTTGCAAATCCCTAGGCTTCCTTGAAGATTCGATTGAAAATTAAAAGTTCCAACACACTATTTCATACTACTTAAGGTGTTGGCCACCTCAAGCTCCTATCTTCTATGCATTTCAATCATGTCCAGCAACTCTTTTTTCTTAGCTTCAAAGGATTTCTTCTAGTTGACTATCCCTCTAGCAACAAGGCCTTTACCATCATCTTTTGTACCTTTTTTCCCTTTACCTTTGGCTGAGTGTTCCTTCTCCACTAACTTAGAAAAATATAATTGGTCCTCCCTAAGTTCACTAATTTTACGAAACGAGACTTCCAAAGAGTCTGCACTATTCTTCACTGAAATGTGACAAGCATGGAGAAGCTTCTTTATATCTGCATTGGGTTCCAATATCTTGGATTATAAACTAGCCAAATTCTCTTCACACAAAGGTTTGAAATCATAGTATGAACCCTCAAGATCAATAGTTTTGTTAATCAGAATATCTAAATCCAAGCCTTTCAAAATATTCTTCAAATTCTCTTTCAAACCCCTTATTTTAATGTTTACCTTATTAAACTCCAAAAGAGTCCATTTTGCTAAATTGAAAGTGTTAGTGGCTCTTGCCCTTGCCATGTCAAGGAGCTCAAACATAGAGGCGGAATCATCATTGAGATAGGAAAAGTCCTCAAAAAGAGGATTTACCTTTAGAGGCTCTGAATTCACATGCTTCTGCTCCACATCCTCCTCTTGAACCTTATTCTCCCCCTCCAAGTCCACATTGGGAGAGCTATGAACCAAGGAGTCATAAATTTCCACCCACCTCCTCTTAAAATGCCTTCTCCTCATAGAGAACCATATCTTTCAAAGCCTGGTTCTTCAACTTGGAAATGCATTTGGAAACCCTACTCAGCTTATCCTTTGCCTCTGTTGTCAACACATTCTCCTACAGTCCTTTCTCTTTACCACCATCCACAATGTCACTCTGGCCAACGTCCAAAGCTTCATTCTTGGGTGTGGAATTTCCAGAGACCACCTTTGTATGCTCACTATAAAAATGTGAATCTGACTCATTCAAAATAAGGTGCTTAGCTATCCGTTTACTTTTAAAGTTACCCTTCTTACTCTTTTTTGAGGAGGTAGCCACAAGGGATGGTGACCCATCCTCATCCTCTTCATTCCACTCCTCTTCCTCAACAATGTTGGTTTCCAAGCCAGAAGAGCCAAAGTTTCACTTAGAATCTTCTCCTTACACTTAATTGCAGAGGTAGGGACAAGGGCTTTAACACGCTCCATGATTAAAATAATGAGACCCTCATGGAGGACCAAATCCATCCTACTTTTTAAGTGAGCATAAATAGAGACCTCCATGGAAGATAACAGAAAAAATGGAAAGGAAATAAACAACTCATGTGTGTGAAATCATTTAAAAGAGTAAAATCATGGCCAAGGATTATAGTGAACCTGCCTTCCAAATTCGCATACCACATTATCACCTCCACAAGATTCGCCCATACCTTCTTGAGAAACTTCCACTCATAACCCTAAATTTCCATTTTGATAAGTTTTTTCCATTCGTCATCTTTGAAGAATTGAGCCATTTCTTCTACATTACTCTTCTTTTCCTTAAAGAACTTATGGCCAACCATCAGAAACCAAATCACAGTAGAAAATCAACTCCTCATCAATATCAAATACCAAGCCCTTTATCTAGATTTTACATTTATACCAACAAGAAACAAACTTTTTCAAAGCATTCAGGTCATTCCCATGCAATCTTTCTAAGAACAACGCAAAGTTCCCATGTTGGAGAATCCTCCAAATTTTCTTATTCTTCCTTAGGCTCACACAATAATGCAACTCAATTTTTCTCCTGTCACCTCCCATTTCCTCAAAAAATAGAAGTAGAAAACCCTTGCAATTATGATTTTTCTGATAGCCAACAAGCCAAACAAAACCCTCAAAGTGTATGAGTCAAGAATTGGTACTAAATATTAAATGACGCCACCACATAGGCTCATCTAAAACCATCATTTCTCATTAAGATCCTAGCTTTCTTGAGAAGGAGAGAGCCTTCCTCCCATGCACAATACTCATTTAGCTTAACAACCTCATTGGTGAAATTTTTTTCCAATGAATTACCTTCTCAAAAAATGTGAGATACACAAGTCTCTTCATAAGAACTTAACATGATTATAGTATCCTTTATTAATTGATCAACATTCCAACTGGGCCTATGGATGCCATGTAGATAATTGATGGTGTTTAAAGAGTCACCTTATAACCATATTTTAGAGTAACCCCTATCCACAACATATTTGATGCTTATAAACACAGTCTCCGCCTCAGCACAATGATTTTTCTAATTTCCCAATGGGAGTAATAGGAAATAGTAGCTAATTCCTTACCATTTTAAAAAATATTTCTTCCACTTAAATTTTTTGAGGAGTTCATCTTCAATTTCAATAGTCATATAGTAAAAATTCTCTAAAGTTGTGATTGTAGCTCTCCTCAAATGAAATGTAATGTCTAGGGTTTATAGAAATTATGAAAAATCACTTTTGATTTTAAAGAGTAGACCTTTTTTCTTGCTCAATTTTATCTACAACTTTACAAATTTCTTAAAATACTCACTTATAGGCTCATGTATTTCCTTATTCATTTGGGTTAACTAAGAAAATATATATTTTTCATTTTATATACTCTTAAATAATGATCTAACTTAGTTTTCAAATACTTTTATGAGTCAGTAGAATATTTGACAAGTGATAAAACCATTAACTAGTAGTGTTACCGATAGATTCATAAAATAACCTAATTTCTAAATCCTCATGCTACATACCTATAATAGCACATGTAGTAGAAAAAGCATCAGTATGGTCATCTAAAAATATCCACCTACCACCTTTGAATTTTAGAAAAAATATTTTATAACCATTGGGAAGATCATGAAGCTAATTTCATCAAGAAAAAGGTCCCATGGCTACACAAAAAGAAACTAGTGGTGGTTGTCATGGCATTGTGTGGGTAGGGATATTTTGAAAGATAATAATAAGAGGAACAAAAGTACAATGGAGAATTTTTTTTTCTAAAAAATAGAACAAAAATCTAGTACTTATTTTAGCAAAAGATGGTATACTCATGTAATTCTTTTGTGTGCATTAGTATGAAAAGAAAAGAAATTTATACCTTGAACCAAGCTATCAAAATAAGATCTAGAATGATCAGCAAAAAAGAAAGGAAAAAAATGGGAAAAAATACGTTATGGTTGCAAAACATTGGTAGAGTTTCACTACAAAAAGGAATGGGAACAAGAAGAGGAAGTAGAAGTACTAAAACTTTAAAAACAGGGATTGCTACCTTTGAAGACTAAAGAAAGGAACTAGCTAAAAAATGAAAACTCATTGAGCATAGATCAAATTGATCCAAAAATTAAGTTTGGAAGTGACTCAATTGAGGAACATATGAAATACATAGAAGGAAATAATATGGTCAAAGTATACCAAAGAAAAATGGGTCCCCAAAGGTGTAGTGCTGGCAACAAGAGCGAACAAAATCCCTCTACTACCAAAGTTACAAGAAATTTGTAAATCATTTTTTTAAATTCAAATGAATTATCTAAATCAACAAATAGATATAGGGAACTTTATTTCATCATGAAGTGGGTGGGAGAATGCCTTTCTAGGGCTAAAATATAGAAATTATGTGAATTTAATTGTGCAAATGAAGTTAAGATGAAAGTATTACCTAGGATTTTTTTCATGTTAGAATTTCCATCTAGTGAAAGAAAGAAAGAATAAGAAATTTTAAATCTTGAAGCATTGATTATGGATGGTGTGAACTTATATACCATAGAATATGTTCTTGACTTCAATCCAATAACTCACAAAATAATAGACACCTAAATTTTAATTCATATCTACAACCTCCCATTGGAATACTAAAATAAAAAAGACCTAAAAATGATAGGGAAAAAATAAGATATTTCATCAAGATTGATGATCTAATTGGGAGTGGATATTTTTGGGATGTATTCCATAATTTAGATATTAATAAACTTACAAATTCCCCCAAAACAAGAATTGGATTTGAGATTATAATATGGAATATGGAGGCAAAAGATAAAATTTTAAATCTCCCCAAGAAAAGGATGGGAGAGGATTTTGTTTATGCATGAAGTACCAAATCTCAAGGGAAATCCAAAAAATAATATAGAATAAAATAGAAGGGAAAAATAAAAGAACAAAATAGTTGAATCTCCTACAACTCAAATCATGATTGGCAATCTTAAGTTGGAGAATACTAGAACTCTATATGACTTGGAAGATATAGAAAAATACCTATTAGAATCCCCCATCCTATAGGAAATTTTTGATCAAGAATTTAGCCATTATTAGATTTAACTTGTGATCTATTTGGTATAAAATAACAACATAATGAAATATGCCTCCAATAAATACTTTGAGGATCCTTGTCCTCAACTAGAGTTTGATTTTTTTATGGATATAAAAATGGAGGAGATCCCATTGGGGCCTTGAAAAGAATCATCTCTATTGATGAAAGAAGGAAGTAAAATTGGGAGGATAGGAAGAAAAAAAAATGGAATCTAGTGATGAAGTCCGATGCATTAGAGATTAGTTCACTGGAAAAGTAAGGAATTCAAAAAATATATTTATAAATTGAAAAGCTTGATCATGGAGATAATATAGATAAAGGAAGAAAAATTAAGAAAGAAAATTTAAATATAGATGGAGATGTAGAAGGTCAATTGAAGATAACTATAATGCTAATATTTTGGAAGGGAAAGACCCTTCATGGAGGGAAATGAAGATATCATCATGGAATGTTAGGGACTTAAATTCCCCTAACCAAAAGTTCTTAATCAACTTGTACAAATTTGTTTTGATTTTCAAATGAAATTGAATGAAATTTAAATGTGTTGCAAAATGACTGATTTGTTTTTGTAATTTTTCAGATTTACAAAGGTGCAAAACAATGCAAATATAAACCCTATATTATATGCAAGATTTAAATGCAAAAGAAAAAATACTTATTCAATGCAATTCTAAATGTAATGAATGCAATATTTTAACTTAAAATGCAAACAAAGACTCCAAAAAATAGAAAAGTGCAATGTTGAATAAGTCGAGTTCACCAAAAATGATTATGGTGAAAATAGGGTGCACCAAAATGAGTGAACAAGATGATGGACCACTTATTTTTCTAGGACCAAAATCACCTCAAATATGCAAAATAAGATGCTAATAACAACCAAAAATGCAACCTAAGGGTATATGCGTGATCATGATGGGCCAAAAAGTGGCGATATGATGGGTATGTGTAGGGTATGTGGCTAACAATTTTTTTTTTACACAAAATTGATGAAACGAAAAGGTTTTTTAAAGGAGATACTCAGCTTTCCACTAATATAAATTATGCTTTACTTTGAATTTAATAAATAATTATTATTCATTTTCTATTTGAATTACGACTAAAGTCCTGATTAATAGGTTCATTGAAAAACATCTATAACTTTTAAATGGTATCACATTTTTTGAATCTGAAACATGTGTCACAATCTATGATTTGTATACTATAGAATTAAAAAAAAAAAAATCATGAAGTTTCAACCAAGTTAAGGTGGCTAGATATATGAGTTTTTCATATTTTTTAAAAGTTGTAATAAAAAAATCATAATTAATTATTTACTTGGAAAAAAATTTGCAAAAAAATATGCATAACATCGGGACATGAGTCCTCTACTTATATCTAGAATATTATAATTTTTTTTATCATTTTATTGTGGTTAGGATGGTGAGACAAACACCTACTTATTTTTTTTACTAAAAAATTCTATGCTACTTCACATTAAAATTTCCAAATTTTCACCAAATAGATTAAAAAAAAAAAAAAAACTAGTAGTTTAGAAACTAAATTCAATTTTCTACAGATTCTATTCTTACATATTTTTTAAATAATATAAATAACTTATTCAAATTTTTATGTCAAGTTTCCTAACTCTGATTTCTCTAAATTTTCATCGCCACTTAAGGGCCTGTTTTTTCCATGATGATCGTGCACATACCCCTAACTATTATAGCAACTATGGGGAATTTTTTAGAGCATAAAAAGTATGTACCTAGCTAGAAAGTTGTTGTTTTTGATCTATGGATTACTCATTTTCCTTCAGTGGCGAATGGGTCATTTTAGGGTTTTAGGAAACTAATTTTAAGATCATATACCTTGATGTCTACACTCTTCAAATCCTATTTGTCAACTTATAGAAGCCTGTAGTTAATTTTGTAGAGCTATTTCCATGATCTTGCACTATGAATGACAATTTTTGCAACTTTGAAAACTTTGCTCCAAATCTTGCTCAACTTGATCTTCAACCTATAAATCTATAATTACAAACTCAAGGGCAAGAAAACTCGTTGATTTGTTAGTGAATGGGGGTTATCCTATAAAACCTATTATAGGTAATTAAACCAAGTGATGAAATGAAGGAAATGAAGAATAAAAGTGAAATAATGTAAATGATAGATCACCTTGGATGATGTCTTGTGATTCAAATCTACAAATAATCATGGAGTGGCCATGAAGAATGTAGATCTTGGATGTAGTATGATTCTTGTAAGTGGATCCTCAATGCAACATTAACTTCTTATCTCAACACACATGAATGCATTAAACCCTCGATATATGATGATATGACTTTGAATTGTTGTAATGAACCTTTGAAATCTACCTTGAAATTCCTTATGAATGCTCTTGAAGTACTCTAATTTTCTTTCTTTTGATCTCATGAAGTCACACAAAATTTCTAAGAGAAACAATGTGAATTAAACCCTTATTTATACTAAATTAGGAGATTAGCCAAGAAATTCAAAGAACTAAGGCCAATGTCAGATCTAGAAAGAAACATAATTAAATTCCCACTAGAATGAAATTCAAAAATAAGGGTCTCATTAAGGGAGGACCCATTCACCACCAAAGGTGAATAGGTTCTGGCTAAGTTTCCATGACCAAGCTTTAGGGAGCTGAAAGAAGGCCAAAAACCCATTCCAAATCAACTAAGACAGGGGGGTCCTATTAAGGGAGGACCTATTCACCATCAAGGGTGAATGGGTCCTAGTAAGTTTGGGTCCTGGCTCAACTTACCAAGACCAAAATTTTCCCAATGAAATAATTTGATATTTAATTTATAATTGTCAGGAGAGATCCTTGGGAGGTGTCAAAATTAAGGCCTAAAAAGGGGGGTTAATAACTCCACTTAACCACAATGAATTAAGACTACCTACATAAATGTGAAAGTTCTTTAAAACAATTTACAACACTTAAAAAAGGTATTAATTATGCTTATTTTACTTAGGAAGTGACCCATAAGGTTTAATTAAGCAAATAAGTCCTAGAAAAGTATCCAAAGTTATTACAACACTTCACAACACCCCTACAAAGGACCAATTAAGGCATGTTTTAGTTAAATAAAGGTCCTAAAATTATGTTAATGTGTACAAGACATTAAAACACTACTCCAAGGCACCATTAGTTTAGTTTTAATGTCAACTATCAGATTGAGCAAGAAAAAGGCTACTTTTTATGTTACTACACAACATAGCATTGTTCATTCATCATTCCTCTCAAGTTTCATTATTTGATTTCAAAGTTTAATTACCAAAATGGGGTATGAGAAAGCAAAACCCCCCATCCACCAAAAACAAATAATTTTTTCCCTCTTTTGTATGTGCAGGTTCATAGGTTGAGGAAAAGTTTAAGATATTAAAAGAAAAATTTGGTAAAGTTGCATTTGTTGTCACCTTTGTTGTCAAGCCATGAAAACTCAGATCTTGAATTTATTTTTAACTTTTCAATAGTGGGATTTAGGGGAATTAGAAGTGTAGACCCAAGGCCTGAGGATCATAAAATTAGATTTTAATTCCTATAAAAATGACTCATTCCCTAGTGGGAAAATGAGTCCCAGACAACTTTTAAAAAAAAAGTGCTTTTGGTGACAGGTATGTATAGTGATTAACCCTTCTCAAATTTTCCATATCTTTGTTGTTTCTCATAGTTTTATGCTTCATCTACAATATCTATGTGTTAGCTTGCATAATTGTGGTGATTTACTATTTTTTAGTTTTTATTCCAAAAAGTGTTGTTCAGGCTGATAACCCCATCCTCAATCGTAAGGAAATTTGTATATTCCCTCATTAAGTTGACTCACCTAAGGGTTGCAATTCA
>VDFB02072274.1:26929208-26976688 GCA_007258455.2 Sequoia sempervirens
CAACCCTTTACAACTTAAGGTACAAAATTATGCTTCTCAAGAGATACTATGTTAAAACACCAGCAACAACCCAACACCCAAAACATCAAAAGAAACAAAATGATACTTGAAAGATAAAATAGTAAACTATCAGCAACACCCAATAGCAACAAAATGAAAAAAAAAACAAGAAAGAAATCAAGACCCAGCAACAGAAAAGCATACAACAAACAAATAGGACACTATGGTGGAACCCCAAAAAAATTTCATGGTCCCATTGGTTCCATAGTTAGACATGTGATTGCTCATGGTTTGTTATCTTTGGGGTTTAGGATTTATGGTTTTCTTTAACATTTTCACCCTTGATCCTCTTATTCAACTTATGTTTTCTCATTGACCGGTTGCATCAGGCAATCGGTTGCTTAAGTGGCATCTTATGGTCTTCATCATCATTGTTTACCTGGCCCCAATATTTAGGGTACCTGTTGAGCCTAGGATGTCCCCTTTTAAAAACAACTTATGCCCACATGCATTTTAGCATCACTTAGATTTACCATTGGCAGTTCATCACTCATTGCATGTTCTTTTGAACTAGCCCATGTCCATCATACGACAAATGAAACATTATCTTTCTTATAGCCTTAGGTCTATCGCCCATTGCTTGTCACATTCTCACCACCAAAAAGGAAACCCTTGATGAGTGATGCGGTTAAGTATTTAACCCATCACTAGCTTTGCTACTACTACTAGTTGTCTCATGAATTGTAAAAGGGAACCTGTGACCATCTATGGGTGGAGTTTCTCCCCATCGTGCGAGCTTGGTGTATCGCAGGTTGAGATTTCTCAATGAAAAGTGAATGAGAAATGAGAGATATGATTTGGTCTCTGAATAGGATCCTTTTGAGATCAAGATCAATGATCAATATCTCATTGCTCGCTTCTCAGCAATCGCTTGATGAAATTCCAAAGAAAAACTGGAAGAAGGGATGAGCAATACTCATAAAATATGAGGGGGTATGTGTGGTAGCTCCTTAACTCATCATCAAAGTATGTATCAAATCGCCGAAAATGCCCCATGGAGATTGTGGAATGATTTGATTTGTTGGATGGAATTTTCATATGAGAAAATCAATGGCTCAAATTCAAATGAAAATGACCAACTAATGGAGTAATTGCTCACTCATGTGAGCCTTCTTGCACCATTAATGGTGAATGTACTTTGTCAAATTCATGTAAAATGGTCTGTTGTTGTATTTTCTTCTCATTTTAACATTTGAGGAGTTGAAGAAGAGTCTAGAACGACAGGAGAAAAGATAAATAAAAGTTGCAGAAGGGTTTCCCAAGTAAGTCATCATTGAACCCCATGAATTTTTCTTGTTCTTTTGCAAGAAATTGGCACATTAAATCAAAGTGTCTAGCTTCTTTGCAAGGGTAAATTGGGGGTTCTTGGCTTTCTCTTGATTAGTTGTAGTTTTTTAATTGGGATAAAAGTAAAAGGGTAAAATTGTGTTTGAATTTGAATTTAAACTATTAAGAATAGAGTATCAGTTCCAAAACCTAGTTTGAATTCAAACCTGAAAGCCCTAGCCAAGTCAAGATGAATCATCCTAGTGAGTCATCATCTTCAATACCCATACCCAAGAGAAAAAATAGAAAGTCTCCCATGACCCACCACAAATATCTAGAGGAACTGAGAAGAAAAAGGGTCATCCCAAGAGTTATATTTGTTTCATGGACAAGTTCCAACCGATAGATGTTAAGGCAAGTGGTAGGAAAGCCACCGAAGGAGTGTTGACTACCAATTTCAAATACCTTGCAATAGAAATTGGTGACATGGTTGTGCCTAAGTTAGGGTGGGAATTTTTCTTTTATGCTTTAAGAAGAAGAGATGCCAAACATCCTGGCTAAAATATGTGGTGTTATGACTTGGGAAAGTTAGTTGTCCTAACATCTTTGTAGAAGTTGACCCAATGATGCAACTAGCTAACAAATATGATGAATTCAATAGGGTAATAATAGATACAAAGGGTAATATCCTCTTGAAAATTAAAAGGAGTAAAGTGATACAAGTGTTTGGAATTAACCCTGATGCAAGTGAGAAGATTAGCATTGAAAAATTACAACAAGAATATACTTGACATAGGGTTGGGATTAGAAGAGGTGAGCTCCCAAAACATAGACGTGAAAGGGACATAGTGTTTGCACTTAAGGAAGCTAAACCATTTGATTGCGAGAATTTTCAAATCACTTTAGGTACACATATTATATGTTGTGCCAAGTGCTAGGAGTGAAATGTGATGGAAGAATAGTGGCAGCTCTGCTAATGATGATCATGGATATTCAGTATAAAAACACATAAATGGTTTGATTATGCTCACCAAGTTGCTAAACAATTACATTTTGATTTCGTGAGATTCAAAGAAAGGAAAATCCCACTCAAATTTAGGAATTATTCATTATTGATGCATATGTTGCTATGGGAAGGGAGAAGGGTTTTCAGTTAAGCTTTGAAATTAAGACAAGTTGATGAAAACAATCATGAGCTACCTATCCAAATGTGGACGCATGTCTGGGATTTGCACTACCCAACCTCTAATTACATTGGATTCTATAATGCTATCAAGCACACCATTCTAGTATAGATGGGATTGAGGCTGACAGATAGACTTTGTAAAATAATTAAGGAAGTTTTGAGGCCAAGAGAGTGTGGAGATGACCCCAATATGAGTACAATTGGGGAGATTGGTATTTCTATGACAAGTGCATAGTTATCAGATGCCATGGGACCACTCTGGCACCACACCTCATGCCAATATTTTTTTTTGACATAATAGAATTCATGGAAATTATGTGAAAAATGGATAACAATGATGTAGAGAATTTCAGGGTATCCAAAAAGGCCTCCATGATTGCAACACAATTCTCTTTTGATCATTTTGTTGTTACTGCAAAAGAAGCATATGATATTTTTGGGATAATGGTAAACAACTTGAGAATGGAAACAACCCCCATCATAAAGTGTGATCTAGAGGGATTCATTGATAGAGAAAATATTAGGAGGGGAATATCAGGATATGGATCCCATACATTTTATCAGAAGGAAGATGTGATAAGAAACCTACCTACTTTTGATGTTGTCCTAGACAAAGAGAAATTTTGGATGAAGATGATTGAGATAGAGCATAGGTCTTCCACAAGGAATTATTACTATGAAATCCCATAAAAATACATCATTGATAAGTTCAAGAAGATGGAGATACTACTAAGTGATTTCAGTGATGGTGCATTTCTTGAGAAGGTTCAACAAGCAAAATAGATGGCTCAAAGTGTTTTGCAAGAGCATCTATTGAAAACTATTGGGAAATAAAAAGAACCCATGGCACCATAAGTTCAGTAGCAACCGATTGATATTGATGATGTCTCTATTATGTATCCCATTCTTGAAAATGTCGAGAAAACACAGAATGTTGAAGGGGAGATGGGACAACTATCTATTGGATTAATTCCTATTGATCAAAGTATAGAGAAAGAGTTTTCATATCCTGATGTGGGAGATGTAATGCAACCATTTTTTCTAGATGAAAAGTTAGTTCCTTGGGAGTATGATGAGGACCAGGATAATGATGCAAGGGTTTTAGCTTGCTCCAAGTTTCTAGAAGATGATTCTTTTGTTAAAACTAGAGAATTTAGAGAATTCATAGTTGAGTTAAGAGCTGAGGAAATAAATGATAGGATATTGAAAGAATGGGAGGGATTTGACCCCTCACAACATGAAGAGGTCAAGAAACTAGATGAGGAACAAATAATTCAAGAAATTGAGTAAATGAATCCCACGGAGGCTAGAAGACTCATTAAGGAGAGTGGGATGCTTGTAATGCTAGGATGGGACTTGTCTTCTATAATTGCTTTCGATGCAATTAAGAGTGACCTAGATGCCATGGTATTAGAAGAAACATTTGATGAGAAGACATTAGGCTCAGGGTTTAGCACCAATTTGCATTCACTAGCCATTTGGTCATTGACACCTGATTCAGGATGGTGCAAACTCAATAGAACAATGGCTAGTCTCTCAGGAGAATTGATCATAGCAAGAGCTTCAGAAATGACAACCACATAGGCTGCAAGGTTAACAATGGATTCAACTAGATTGAGTGTGGATATAACAGTGATAACATAATTGAGATACATTAATTTTTTGGAGAAACATAATAAATTTTTTGAAGAGTACAATAAGGTGAGGGTCACTTTGGCCAAACAAAGTCAAAAGGCCTTACCTACATCTCTAGAGTCTACTACTTCACAACAAGATAAAGATACCTAAAAGTTGAGAATTGATGCATTAAAGAGAGAGCTCCAAGAAGCCAAGTCTGAGAAGAATAAGCTCCAGGAGAACATGAACAAGATTACTAAGGATATGATTGAAAAAATTTTGCGCCACTAATTTACCAAAGAATCCCTCAAAGTAGAGGCCACATTGTTAACTTACAAAGGTATACATGAGGCATTTGAGATGTTCCAACATGTTCTAAGAGGTTTTCAAGAGCACATGGAATAAATGGAGCATAAAGTTAAACAATTAAAGGGAGATCCAAGCAAATGCAAAGGAAGACCCTAAAGCTCCAATAAATCTTCCAAACATAATAAGAGGAATTGAAGTGATTTGTGAAGTCACGAAGTTTTCATGAAAATATTTGTGAATAGTTGCAAGGAAAAATAAAATCCTTTAGAAACATGGAAGATCAGGGTGTGCCAAAAATCCTCAATGAAGATGGAACGCTCAAAGACTATGCATCATGGAGAGCTTTCTTCAGGCATCAAACAACTATAGGTCCACATATAGTGTACATTGATGATAAGTTAGACTTAACTATGTTGAATGGTTTAATTGATAATCTCATTAGAATTTAGATAGACATGGACACCTTTATGAAAGAAGCCAGGGTAGTAATTGATGCTAGGTATAATGTATATGACACTAAGATACAAAAACTTTGGGTATTAATTGGCCCACTAAGGATGAATACATAAATTGGATTGAAAAGTATATAGAGTGAGTTACAAAGGTGATGGGATGGATATAGAGCATGGTCAAGTATAATAGAGGTTTTTCCTTTGAAAAAAATTGTTTAAAGTTTATATCCTCCCAATCAGAAAAGCGTATGTGGTTATCTAGCCAATTCTCTTTCTTTGCTTTAAGTTTTCTTTCCCTTTTTTTATTTCCCCCCACTTTCTTCAGTGCAAATATAATTTTCTGGGGGTTGAAATGAAATGAAATATTGTGAAATACAAAATAAAATGTAATGTGACCGACCAATAGCCTGAGGCTTGTATTGCTCCCTTGATCTTATAAAAGGGAATTCAAGGCTATTGTGCAAGGGTATTTTCCAAATCTTGGTTGATCTCGAGTTAGATTATCATAAGCAAATTGTCCATGAATTGTATCAAGCATACAAGGGTATAAAATTTTTCTACGTCTTAGGAGTTGAGTCTTTTGTTTACAATTAGCTTAAATTTTTTATAGTGATAGTACATTTGAAATCAATGATGGAAATTTTCAAGCAGATTGTCTCCTATATACACATTTACATGAATTAGCAATGAAATAATTAAGGATCATTTCATTGGTCTTTAATTGTCATGGCTAGGTGTATGTTTATATTGTTGCTTTAATTCAACGAGTTGATCAAAATGCTTTGATGTAATCATCGATTCATGAATGCCAATTTTTAGGATAATTAAGTACTCTTTATTTGGGAGATTTGAGTTGTCAATTTTCAATGTAAATGCATAATAGTTTGTGAATTTGGATGTTATTGTTGTTGCTTTATAGTTTGTTGTGAATTGGACCCCGTCACCTAAGATAAAGCATTGTTCTATATGTCAATCAGATTCAAATATATTTGATTAGCTAGATCTTGTCGAGGAATAACTCATTTAAACAAAATCATACTCATATTTTCAATTGTTGTTATATTTTTCATTTGAATTGTCCATTCTATGCTCCAAGTGGTAAAGGTGTAAAGGATTTTCCTAATTCTTTCCAATTATCACCTGTTGAGTCATGAATATGAGAATGTATCTATTGAATATGCAATGTAGGTGGTAGCTTTATCAAGGAATGACATAAATACATTACAGGATCACCCTCTCAGGTTATGCAGAGCCCGAAGTGTAGGAGGAAAGCTAATTTTTTTTCTCTCATTCGTTGGCCAACCCCTTTAGGTTGTTGATTATTCAAATTTGCAAATCCCTAGGCTTCCTTGAAGATTCGATTGAAAATTAAAAGTTCCAACACACTATTTCATACTACTTAAGGTGTTGGCCACCTCAAGCTCCTAGCTTCTATGCATTTCAATCATGTCTAGCAACTCTTTTTTCTTAGCTTCAAAGGATTTCTTCTAGTTGACTATCCCTCTAGCAACAAGGCCTTTACCATCATCTTTCGTACCTTTTTTCCCTTTACCTTTGGCTGAGTGTTCCTTCTCCACTAACTTAGAAAAATATAATTGGTCCTCCCTAAGTTCACTAATTTTACGAAACGAGACTTCCAAAGAGTCTGCACTATTCTTCACTGAAATGTGACAAGCATGGAGAAGCTTCTTTATATCTGCATTGGGTTCCAATATCTTGGATTATAAACTAGCCAAATTCTCTTCACACAAAGGTTTGAAATCATAGTATGAACCCTCAAGATCAATAGTTTTGTTAATCAGAATATCTAAATCCAAGCCTTTCAAAATATTCTTCAAATTCTCTTTCAAACCCCTTATTTTAATGTTTACCTTATTAAACTCCAAAAGAGTCCATTTTGCTAAATTGAAAGTGTTAGTGGCTCTTGCCCTTGCCATGTCAAGGAGCTCAAACATAGAGGCGGAATCATCATTGAGATAGGAAAAGTCCTCAAAAAGAGGATTTACCTTTAGAGGCTCTGAATTCACATGCTTCTGCTCCACATCCTCCTCTTGAACCTTATTCTCCCCCTCCAAGTCCACATTGGGAGAGCTATGAACCAAGGAGTCATAAATTTCCACCCACCTCCTCTTAAAATGCCTTCTCCTCATAGAGAACCATATCTTTCAAAGCCTGGTTCTTCAACTTGGAAATGCATTTGGAAACCCTACTCAGCTTATCCTTTGCCTCTGTTGTCAACACATTCTCCTACAGTCCTTTCTCTTTACCACCATCCACAATGTCACTCTGGCCAACGTCCAAAGCTTCATTCTTGGGTGTGGAATTTCCAGAGACCACCTTTGTATGCTCACTATAAAAATGTGAATCTGACTCATTCAAAATAAGGTGCTTAGCTATCCGTTTACTTTTAAAGTTACCCTTCTTACTCTTTTTTGAGGAGGTAGCCACAAGGGATGGTGACCCATCCTCATCCTCTTCATTCCACTCCTCTTCCTCAACAATGTTGGTTTCCAAGCCAGAAGAGCCAAAGTTTCACTTAGAATCTTCTCCTTACACTTAATTGCAGAGGTAGGGACAAGGGCTTTAACACGCTCCATGATTAAAATAATGAGACCCTCATGGAGGACCAAATCCATCCTACTTTTTAAGTGAGCATAAATAGAGACCTCCATGGAAGATAACAGAAAAAATGGAAAGGAAATAAACAACTCATGTGTGTGAAATCATTTATAAGAGTAAAATCATGGCCAAGGATTATAGTGAACCTGCCTTCCAAATTCGCATACCACATTATCACCTCCACAAGATTCGCCCATACCTTCTTGAGAAACTTCCACTCATAACCCTAAATTTCCATTTTGATAAGTTTTTTCCATTCGTCATCTTTGAAGAATTGAGCCATTTCTTCTACATTACTCTTCTTTTCCTTAAAGAACTTATGGCCAACCATCAGAAACCAAATCACAGTAGAAAATCAACTCCTCATCAATATCAAATACCAAGCCCTTTATCTAGATTTTACATTTATACCAACAAGAAACAAACTTTTTCAAAGCATTCAGGTCATTCCCATGCAATCTTTCTAAGAACAACGCAAAGTTCCCATGTTGGAGAATCCTCCAAATTTTCTTATTCTTCCTTAGGCTCACACAATAATGCAACTCAATTTTTCTCCTGTCACCTCCCATTTCCTCAAAAAATAGAAGTAGAAAACCCTTGCAATTATGATTTTTCTGATAGCCAACAAGCCAAACAAAACCCTCAAAGTGTATGAGTCAAGAATTGGTACTAAATATTAAATGACGCCACCACATAGGCTCATCTAAAACCATCATTTCTCATTAAGATCCTAGCTTTCTTGAGAAGGAGAGAGCCTTCCTCCCATGCACAATACTCATTTAGCTTAACAACCTCATTGGTGAAATTTTTTTCCAATGAATTACCTTCTCAAAAAATGTGAGATACACAAGTCTCTTCATAAGAACTTAACATGATTATAGTATCCTTTATTAATTGATCAACATTCCAACTGGGCCTATGGATGCCATGTAGATAATTGATGGTGTTTAAAGAGTCACCTTATAACCATATTTTAGAGTAACCCCTATCCACAACATATTTGATGCTTATAAACACAGTCTCCGCCTCAGCACAATGATTTTTCTAATTTCCCAATGGGAGTAATAGGAAATAGTAGCTAATTCCTTACCATTTTAAAAAATATTTCTTCCACTTAAATTTTTTGAGGAGTTCATCTTCAATTTCAATAGTCATATAGTAAAAATTCTCTAAAGTTGTGATTGTAGCTCTCCTCAAATGAAATGTAATGTCTAGGGTTTATAGAAATTATGAAAAATCACTTTTGATTTTAAAGAGTAGACCTTTTTTCTTGCTCAATTTTATCTACAACTTTACAAATTTCTTAAAATACTCACTTATAGGCTCATGTATTTCCTTATTCATTTGGGTTAACTAAGAAAATATATATTTTTCATTTTATATACTCTTAAATAATGATCTAACTTAGTTTTCAAATACTTTTATGAGTCAGTAGAATATTTGACAAGTGATAAAACCATTAACTAGTAGTGTTACCGATAGATTCATAAAATAACCTAATTTCTAAATCCTCATGCTACATACCTATAATAGCACATGTAGTAGAAAAAGCATCAGTATGGTCATCTAAAAATATCCACCTACCACCTTTGAATTTTAGAAAAAATATTTTATAACCATTGGGAAGATCATGAAGCTAATTTCATCAAGAAAAAGGTCCCATGGCTACACAAAAAGAAACTAGTGGTGGTTGTCATGGCATTGTGTGGGTAGGGATATTTTGAAAGATAATAATAAGAGGAACAAAAGTACAATGGAGAATTTTTTTTTCTAAAAAATAGAACAAAAATCTAGTACTTATTTTAGCAAAAGATGGTATACTCATGTAATTCTTTTGTGTGCATTAGTATGAAAAGAAAAGAAATTTATACCTTGAACCAAGCTATCAAAATAAGATCTAGAATGATCAGCAAAAAAGAAAGGAAAAAAATGGGAAAAAATACGTTATGGTTGCAAAACATTGGTAGAGTTTCACTACAAAAAGGAATGGGAACAAGAAGAGGAAGTAGAAGTACTAAAACTTTAAAAACAGGGATTGCTACCTTTGAAGACTAAAGAAAGGAACTAGCTAAAAAATGAAAACTCATTGAGCATAGATCAAATTGATCCAAAAATTAAGTTTGGAAGTGACTCAATTGAGGAACATATGAAATACATAGAAGAAAATAATATGGTCAAAGTATACCAAAGAAAAATGGGTCCCCAAAGGTGTAGTGTTGGCAACAAGAGCGAACAAAATCCCTCTACTACCAAAGTTACAAGAAATTTGTAAATCATTTTTTTAAATTCAAATGAATTATCTAAATCAATAAATAGATATAGGGAACTTTATTTCATCATGAAGTGGGTGGGAGAATGCCTTTCTAGGGCTAAAATATAGAAATTATGTGAATTTAATTGTGCAAATGAAGTTAAGATGAAAGTATTACCTAGGATTTTTTTCATGTTAGAATTTCCATCTAGTGAAAGAAAGAAAGAATAAGAAATTTTAAATCTTGAAGCATTGATTATGGATGGTGGGAACTTATATACCATAGAATATGTTCCTAACTTCAATCCAATAACTCACAAAATAATAGACACCTAAATTTTAATTCATATCTACAACCTCCCATTGGAATACTAAAATAAAAAAGACCTAAAAATGATAGGGGAAAAAATAAGATATTTCATCAAGATTGATGATCTAATTGGGAGTAGATATTTTTGGGATGTATTCCATAATTTAGATATTAATAAACTTACAAATTCCCCCAAAACAAGAATTGGATTTGAGATTATAATATGGAATATGGAGGCAAAAGATAAAATTTTAAATCTCCCCAAGAAAAGGATGGGAGAGGATTTTGTTTATGCATGAAGTACCAAATCTCAAGGGAAATCCAAAAAATAATATAGAATAAAATAGAAGGGAAAAATAAAAGAACAAAATAGTTGAATCTCCTACAACTCAAATCATGATTGGCAATCTTAAGTTGGAGAATACTAGAACTCTATATGACTTGGAAGATATAGAAAAATACCTATTAGAATCCCCCATCCTATAGGAAATTTTTGATCAAGAATTTAGCCATTATTAGATTTAACTTGTGATCTATTTGGTATAAAATAACAACATAATGAAATATGCCTCCAATAAATACTTTGAGGATCCTTGTCCTCAACTAGAGTTTGATTTTTTTATGGATATAAAAATGGAGGAGATCCCATTGGGGCCTTGAAAAGAATCATCTCTATTGATGAAAGAAGGAAGTAAAATTGGGAGGATAGGAAGAAAAAAAAATGGAATCTAGTGATGAAGTCCGATGCATTAGAGATTAGTTCACTGGAAAAGTAAGGAATTCAAAAAATATATTTATAAATTGAAAAGCTTGATCATGGAGATAATATAGATAAAGGAAGAAAAATTAAGAAAGAAAATTTAAATATAGATGGAGATGTAGAAGGTCAATTGAAGATAACTATAATGCTAATATTTTGGAAGGGAAAGACCCTTCATGGAGGGAAATGAAGATATCATCATGGAATGTTAGGGACTTAAATTCCCCTAACCAAAAGTTCTTAATCAACTTGTACAAATTTGTTTTGATTTTCAAATGAAATTGAATGAAATTTAAATGTGTTGCAAAATGACTGATTTGTTTTTGTAATTTTTCAGATTTACAAAGGTGCAAAACAATGCAAATATAAACCCTATATTATATGCAAGATTTAAATGCAAAAGAAAAAATACTTATTCAATGCAATTCTAAATGTAATGAATGCAATATTTTAACTTAAAATGCAAACAAAGACTCCAAAAAATAGAAAAGTGCAATGTTGAATAAGTCGAGTTCACCAAAAATGATTATGGTGAAAATAGGGTGCACCAAAATGAGTGAACAAGATGATGGACCACTTATTTTTCTAGGACCAAAATCACCTCAAATATGCAAAATAAGATGCTAATAACAACCAAAAATGCAACCTAAGGGTATATGCGTGATCATGATGGGCCAAAAAGTGGCGATATGATGGGTATGTGTAGGGTATGTGGCTAACAATTTTTTTTTTACACAAAATTGATGAAACGAAAAGGTTTTTTAAAGGAGATACTCAGCTTTCCACTAATATAAATTATGCTTTACTTTGAATTTAATAAATAATTATTATTCATTTTCTATTTGAATTACGACTAAAGTCCTGATTAATAGGTTCATTGAAAAACATCTATAACTTTTAAATGGTATCACATTTTTTGAATCTGAAACATGTGTCACAATCTATGATTTGTATACTATAGAATTAAAAAAAAAAAAATCATGAAGTTTCAACCAAGTTAAGGTGGCTAGATATATGAGTTTTTCATATTTTTTAAAAGTTGTAATAAAAAAATCATAATTAATTATTTACTTGGAAAAAAAATTTGCAAAAAAATATGCATAACATCGGGACATGAGTCTCTACTTATATCTAAGAATATTATAATTTTTTTATCATTTTATTGTGGTTAGGATGGTGAGACAAACACCTACTTATTTTTTTACTAAAATTTAAGATTACTCTTACATTAAAATTTCAAATTTTCACCAAATAGATTAAAAAAAAAAAAAACTAGTAGTTTAGAAACTAAATTCAATTTTCTACAGATTCTATTCTTACATATTTTTTAAATAATATAAATAACTTATTCAAATTTTTATGTCAAGTTTCCTAACTCTGATTTCTCTAAATTTTCATCGCCACTTAAGGGCCTGTTTTTTCCATGATGATCGTGCACATACCCCTAACTATTATAGCAACTATGGGGAATTTTTTAGAGCATAAAAAGTATGTACCTAGCTAGAAAGTTGTTGTTTTTGATCTATGGATTACTCATTTTCCTTCAGTGGCGAATGGGTCATTTTAGGGTTTTAGGAAACTAATTTTAAGATCATATACCTTGATGTCTACACTCTTCAAATCCTATTTGTCAACTTATAGAAGCCTGTAGTTAATTTTGTAGAGCTATTTCCATGATCTTGCACTATGAATGACAATTTTTGCAACTTTGAAAACTTTGCTCCAAATCTTGCTCAACTTGATCTTCAACCTATAAATCTATAATTACAAACTCAAGGGCAAGAAAACTCGTTGATTTGTTAGTGAATGGGGGTTATCCTATAAAACCTATTATAGGTAATTAAACCAAGTGATGAAATGAAGGAAATGAAGAATAAAAGTGAAATAATGTAAATGATAGATCACCTTGGATGATGTCTTGTGATTCAAATCTACAAATAATCATGGAGTGGCCATGAAGAATGTAGATCTTGGATGTAGTATGATTCTTGTAAGTGGATCCTCAATGCAACATTAACTTCTTATCTCAACACACATGAATGCATTAAACCCTCGATATATGATGATATGACTTTGAATTGTTGTAATGAACCTTTGAAATCTACCTTGAAATTCCTTATGAATGCTCTTGAAGTACTCTAATTTTCTTTCTTTTGATCTCATGAAGTCACACAAAATTTCTAAGAGAAACAATGTGAATTAAACCCTTATTTATACTAAATTAGGAGATTAGCCAAGAAATTCAAAGAACTAAGGCCAATGTCAGATCTAGAAAGAAACATAATTAAATTCCCACTAGAATGAAATTCAAAAATAAGGGTCTCATTAAGGGAGGACCCATTCACCACCAAAGGTGAATAGGTTCTGGCTAAGTTTCCATGACCAAGCTTTAGGGAGCTGAAAGAAGGCCAAAAACCCATTCCAAATCAACTAAGACAGGGGGGTCCTATTAAGGGAGGACCTATTCACCATCAAGGGTGAATGGGTCCTAGTAAGTTTGGGTCCTGGCTCAACTTACCAAGACCAAAATTTTCCCAATGAAATAATTTGATATTTAATTTATAATTGTCAGGAGAGATCCTTGGGAGGTGTCAAAATTAAGGCCTAAAAAGGGGGGTTAATAACTCCACTTAACCACAATGAATTAAGACTACCTACATAAATGTGAAAGTTCTTTAAAACAATTTACAACACTTAAAAAAGGTATTAATTATGCTTATTTTACTTAGGAAGTGACCCATAAGGTTTAATTAAGCAAATAAGTCCTAGAAAAGTATCCAAAGTTATTACAACACTTCACAACACCCCTACAAAGGACCAATTAAGGCATGTTTTAGTTAAATAAAGGTCCTAAAATTATGTTAATGTGTACAAGACATTAAAACACTACTCCAAGGCACCATTAGTTTAGTTTTAATGTCAACTATCAGATTGAGCAAGAAAAAGGCTACTTTTTATGTTACTACACAACATAGCATTGTTCATTCATCATTCCTCTCAAGTTTCATTATTTGATTTCAAAGTTTAATTACCAAAATGGGGTATGAGAAAGCAAAACCCCCCATCCACCAAAAACAAATAATTTTTTCCCTCTTTTGTATGTGCAGGTTCATAGGTTGAGGAAAAGTTTAAGATATTAAAAGAAAAATTTGGTAAAGTTGCATTTGTTGTCACCTTTGTTGTCAAGCCATGAAAACTCAGATCTTGAATTTATTTTTAACTTTTCAATAGTGGGATTTAGGGGAATTAGAAGTGTAGACCCAAGGCCTGAGGATCATAAAATTAGATTTTAATTCCTATAAAAATGACTCATTCCCTAGTGGGAAAATGAGTCCCAGACAACTTTTAAAAAAAAAGTGCTTTTGGTGACAGGTATGTATAGTGATTAACCCTTCTCAAATTTTCCATATCTTTGTTGTTTCTCATAGTTTTATGCTTCATCTACAATATCTATGTGTTAGCTTGCATAATTGTGGTGATTTACTATTTTTTAGTTTTTATTCCAAAAAGTGTTGTTCAGGCTGATAACCCCATCCTCAATCGTAAGGAAATTTGTATATTCCCTCATTAAGTTGACTCACCTAAGGGTTGCAATTCAATTCTTTGTGTGGATCTCATTTTTTAATGAAAATAGGAAGATAGGTCCATCATACCCTCATTTTCCCCATTTCAAATTAGTAAACCCTATTTTCCTATGTTTTCAAAATAAACCCCACAAAAGAGGATAACTTCTATCATGAAAAGATGAGTGATAGAAACAAACCCCATAAGGAGGAGAATCATATCACATATAGAAAAGTGATAGAAACAAACCCCATGAGGAGAACCCCTGTCGGAAAAAGATGAGATTATAAGACAAGTCTTGTTAGGTTACCCCAAAGCTAGATGATGAAATCAAGAGACATTAAGAATTTTAAGATATACAATTTTAAAAAATAAATATAATATAGATATGATAGCCCCACCTTAGAAGGTGTGTAGTGTGCAAAGGAGCACACGTCATTCTAAGGTGAAGAGAAAAAGAGCAACATTTTGTGTCATGAAATACATGGTGAGATGTATTCATGGAATATTATCATGTGAGGAATAACACATAGAATTAACAACATCAAGAAAAAGAAGAGACAAAGAAATCAAGAGCATAGGGGGATCTAATTACTTAGGGTCAAAACTGCTTGCAAATGTATATAGATAAATATAGAATAAAGTATATGAACTATCATCTTTCCCCAAATAGATTTGAATGAGAAGAAGAGAACATGAAGAAAAATAAGAATTTGGGTCAACATGGAAGAGGCTTAAATTCCCCAATGCTTTTCATCGTTCATGACATGAAAATTTAAATTTTATGAAAAATAGAAGAATGACTAGAAAAATAGAAGAAGTTTTCTATGATATATTTTATCTCCTATATCCAAGTACCTACAAGGGTATTAAAGGTCCTCAAAGTGAGAGAAAAAATATAAATAGACAAGCATGGGGGAACACAAATAAACACACAAATCTACTCTAAAGATAAGAAGAGGTTTCACTCTTGTTTGAAACCTCTAACAATCATCCTAATCCCAATCTAGATCATCATAATGGGAGATAATACAAGATTGGAGAGGGAGGATAGCAAGAGCTAACAAGGAGGTTGGCTCAATATATCCATTGAAAATATCTTATGAGGTCAAGTACATCGATCTAGAAAAAGATAGATGACAAAGTTAGGATGTCCTCCATTGAGTTGAACATACACTTCTCTAGAGTGAAATGTTGTGACTAAATAGAAGGAGGTGTATGAACTGGAGAGTCATTGTCGACCTCTATAAGAGGGGCAATGAAAAAATCCAAGGAAGCAACAGATTTTTCCATCATACGAATAGAACAAACTAGAGTAGAATGATATGGAGAAGAAGAAGAATATTTCTTATGACTATCCTTCAAAGAGAGTACATGCTCATATTTGTACTTAAGATGAGGATGTAGGATCCTCACATTAGAAGAAGAAGAAGGAGAAGGAGCCATAGTAGACATGACCTTTGTATGAGGCATGCCTATGATCTTAGGAAAAGGAGGAAGATTGTGTAAGGATGTGATCAAGGGAGGATTTGAAGAAGGAGAAATGAATGCCTGCACCCGCCTAGGGTGGGGTTCATCGGGGTTATCGAGGAAGCCAAAATAAAAATAGAGGAAATGGGAAAAAAATCAAGAATAGAAGCAAGAATGATTAGTAAAATAGTCCATGGATTTGGAATAACAAATATTTTTGGTCTATGAATGTGAGCATTTTTATATGACCACCTAGCATAACACACCTTGCTTGCTAGTGGAGCCATGTGTTTCATGAGTGATTTTGCATCCTCATTAGAGAACCATTTTTTCCAACACATTCAATGGATGATGTTTGGTATTTGAGAAAAATTTAAGGCTAAGGTCTCCTTACATTACTAACTCGATTCCTTTTTACTACTAACCTTGTGTTGGTATTCCATTATATTTCTATTGTTTGTCTTATATTTTATGTGTTTGCTTTATGTCTTTGAAATGTTTAATTTGTGTGTGGTATCATTTTTACCTTGTGTCTTTTACATGTTTGCTTCATGTATTTTATGTTTTTTCTTCATTTATTCTTTGTAGACGGTGTGTTTTCTTTGTGCATGCTTTGTGTATTCTTTTAAAATATACTCCATTGATTGTTCTTTAAATACCTTATGTGTAAGTGAATATTTTCTTGTCTTATGTGCATGTTTATTTTAACACTATGGATTGATTACATCTTAAGTTGAGGGCTTGCACACTCCTCAACTTGTCATGTTTTATTTTTGGTGTTTTTATTTCCTTTAGTGTGAGTATGAATGTAAGATCATACTCTCACTAAAGTGGGGGCTAAATGTAGTGTCAAAAATTGTCACCCTTGATAATTTCACATTAGGTTTTATGCACCCCTAAGCACTTTGACCTAATTATGCATTTATTTTCCTAGTTTATGACTATCCTCAGAAAATAAAATCAAGGGAAATGAAAATGAGCACTTAATGTTTTCCCCTGACACTTTGGGTCCTAGAAAGGATGGGTTTGGTCTGGGGAACCCCAAACCCTAGACCACCCCTTTTTGGCTCCAATTTAAATGTCATTGTTATCATTTTGTTATTTGAATTTCTAATTTCATTTTTCAACATCAATATTTGATTTTCAAGAAATTAGAATAATTGCATATAAATACTAGTCCTTTTCATCATTTGAACACCTAGAAAATATATTGAATAAATTGAGGATCCTTAAAATCACTCAAGGGTAGTGAAGGGAATAAATAGCAAGACTATTACAACATTTTCATAAATCAAGTTCATGTTTGCAAGACATCAAAAAGAATGAAGAAATTTATGTGCAGGGAGGCAATTGTGAATGAGAAGTGATTATGATGCAATTATGGAGAAGTATTGGATTATCATCTACATGTTATCTATAGAAAGATATTGTGTTTTAGGAACTAAAATTTTGTAGATAAATGAAGAAATCAAGGCATCCATCAATCAACTTGCAGTGTGGCATCTCTTCTTCAAGGGTTTTCCCATCAAGGTAACATTATCATTTGTCATTTATCAATTTTAGTCAATTATTTTTTGTTTTGACCTCTGTCGAGCCTATGACATACCCTCTTGATCATCATCAATTGTTGTATGTGAATGTAGAAATTATAAAAATGGGTTTGACTTAGGCAAGCCCTTATACAACACAATGTTTCCACCTCTTTTCATGTGTGTATTTCAAATCTAGAATTTTTAGTAGAAGATAGCCGCAGAAGACAGAGTGTAGACTGTAACATACATCTCAAAAAATTTAGATCCAAAAAAGAGGAGCCTATTATGGGGAATACCATACCGTATACTAGCCATTTTAGCTTCAAATTTATATTAAATGTTCTTCACTATTGCCATTTCTCATATCCAGGCTAAAGTTCTAGTACTTTTCTTTTTCATCTATGTGATAAATTATATTTTTAGATCTAGGGTTATATGTAGAATTAGCTTGTTAAATCACACATCAAATTTATCATGCTCATAACTCAATACAACATAAAACCGAGGATGTTGGCTCTCCCTTGTGGTAGCAAGCTAATCATCAACCCTAGTTAATTTATGTTTAAATTTTGAGTCAAGTGAAATGGAGATAATCATAGTTAATCTAATTGGATCTAGGGTCAGTTTTCCTACTTAACAGGGGATATTCCTCTTATGGGGGGCTTCTTTTTTTATAGGGGGTGTCTTTGTACATGGGTACCTAATCAAGATTCATTTGTTGGGACCCATCTTTTCACCCACCTAAGCTATGATAAAGGGGGTATTAGTGTAAGTTTTTTATTTTCCTTATGTTTGAAATACTTTTCCTTTTCTATGCATATTATTAAGCTTCCTTTACTTAATTATAATAGGTTATTATTAGGCCACATGGTATAATCCATCAATTATGTGTGTCACTCTCTCCCACACATGGGTAGTTGAGTCTCACAACATCTTTTGGAATTATATACCACCTCTCATAGTCATTCATTTGTCTTCATCTAAGTATGTGCAACCATGTGATTTAGCATTTACCAAGTACGTAAAAATCCCACCTATTTTGGGAAATTAGAGTTATTACTTAGTTGTATATGTCCCTATTTGTGTTATATATACAACACTCACCTCTCTTCTCTATTAGTCAAAAAGAGTAATGTGAACTTTTCTTATATTCTATTGATTTTTATCTCTAGAGTTATCTCTTTTTAGATTTCTCTACATTTTATTATTTTGATATTGGTTCAATTGTCAATTAAAGTGTGTTTGATTGACATCTGACATTAGATCTTGGCTAAAATTATTTCTTATCACAAAATCTAACATAAATTAATGAATTTATCATCTAAAAGTATATTCAAATGATTTACAATAAGTTTAAGGAAAGAGGAAAAACTCCAAAGTTGTATGTCTTCTATAAATAGATCCAAACACCTACAAAGGACCATATTAGTCTTCCACAACTCTTGGTCAAAGACACCACCACAAGATCATGTAAATATTTTATGATAGAGATTGAAGATAGTTATTACAATGATTTTCACTCAAGTATCTTTCAGAAGGTGACCAATTGCAATTTTTCCAAAAATTATTCTACCCATAAGATTCATGTTATAACCTAGAATCACTCGCTAGAATATGATCATATATGTGTATAGGTCAACAAGTTGCAATCAAGCACTTCCATTATGGTGACTTCAATCTCTAAGAATTGAATCAAGAAAATTCATCTCAACTAGATAGAGAGCTTCTCATTTTTTCATGAACATTTCATGCCTTCAAATGCTACCAAATTAATCATTTTGAATAGAGAAACAACATAGAGAGACTATAAGTATCCATAAAAATGGCTAGTCCAAGAAGGTGAGGATGCATACTAAGTTATAGAGTAGACCAGTTGCAACTGTGACCACCATCAAAAAGGACCAAAGACAAATCCATAGGGATTATCTAAGGATGGGCTAACAATAAGCTAGATTAGACACAATGGTCGCTTCAAACTCATCACAGTTGTGTTTGCTAATAGACCAACCACCCAAATCGATTCCTCGTAGATATGACTTATTGAATATTCTTTTAAGTAACTTAAGTAAGATATGATCATTTAACTTCCAAATGATGGTACTTCAGGCTTTGACAACATTTATACAAAGCATAGAATCTCCTTTAATGTCAATTTGATCAAGATATCCTTTTTCTTGCACACAAATTGAGCCCCAATAAAAGAGCTTCAAATTCAGTTTTGTTGTGAGAGCATATGGATAACCATTTAGAGGTAGCCCAAATGACGACTCCCATGTTATTTCAAATTATACATCCAGTATGAACAATCTCAGGATCTCCTCAAGAAGCCCAATCAAAATTTAGTTTCATTTTTTCTAGGCAAAAGGGGCCAATTTTGAACATATATTTATATTAATATATAAAATTGCATATTTATTATAATAAAAATATTTTCGAATATTAAATAGTAATATTAAATTAAAATGATTATGAGAATATTTAAATTAATAGATAAAATAGAATTTATTATAGTGGATGGTTAATCATAATGTTCATAGCTATGAAGTATTATAATAATTCTATAAACAATTTTTTAATTAATTAATATTATTTTAATTAAAAAACTAATAGAATAAATTTTATCCTATTTGTTAACTTCCAAAGTTATAATGTAATAAAATATGGATTTTTAAAAAAATAGAATGTGTAAATTATTTTTAAAATAAAATTTAAACTGAATTATTAATTTAACAAATTATATCAAATGATTAAATATATATATATTAAAAAAATAAAAATTAATTATTCAATTAAAAATATATATATAATATTATTATCAAAGTAATATTATAAAAATCAAAACCATGAAACATAAATTTATTATATCTATAAAAATTATTTAAATGAATAATAAAAAAATATTAATATAATCTTAAATTTTAAAAAGTTAGGAAAAAATCAAAATCCATTAATTATAACTATTATAATTTTAAAAATTTAATTTTACAGATCTCTACAAATCAAACAGTTAATAGCCGGTAGGGCAGTGGGCGACGAGTGCATTAGGTAGGGCATCATCGATTATATCCAAAACAACATCAAAAAAATTTACCTGCATGGCATTGCATTTCATGTTAGTCTGAGTGTTTAAAAATGTTAAACTAAAGAGAAGCAATAGAATTAAAAATCTAGATGTATTAATTTAAGTTAAAATATAGATTAAAATTGAAACATTAAGTTAACAAAGAGGTTAATTTAAGTTAAAGTATAGATTGGGATTGAAACATTAACATAGAGGTTAATTTAGGTTAAAGTATAGATTAAAATTGAAACATTATTTTAATATACAGATTGATTGTATATATTAAGAGAGCAAGACAAATTAGTCACAGAGATTGAGAACATTATGAAGAAAATGGTTATCATGCAATCAGTTTTGGGTGGAGTAATTTTTGTATTATGAATTGCAAGAGTTGGTGCTTCTTGTTTTTCAACCATTTACAGTTTTGGTGATTCATTGATAGATACAGGAAATGATATCATTTCAGATTCTTCAGTTTATCGTCAAATTAACACTCTTTCATATGGTGAAACTTTTTTTAGGAAACCAACAGGCCGTTGTTCTAATGGATGTCTTGTCATAGACTTTTTAGGTGATTAGAATTAATTCTATGTTTTTTATTATTTATAATTGATTTTTATGTTTGATTGAAATTGATTTAATAGCTAATTGAATGTACATGTTTTGTTGTGTAATTTGATAGCTTCTTCATTAGATTTGCCTTTCCTCTCACCTTATCTTAAAGTGGGAAGGATGCCATTGTCGTCAAGGTTATCAGGAGTAAATTTTGCAGTAGCAGGTTGTAGTGCATTGGATTCTTCTTTCTTAATAAGAAAAGGTGTTATTACCACAACACCTCTATCTTTAAGCCGCCAAATAAATTGGTTCACACAATTGAGAAACAATAGTTGCAAACAAAATTATGGTAATTATGTTATTGTTATTTATTTATTTGATTTTATTTTAATTATTAAATAAATTTGATTTAATTTGATATTTTATTTAATTGATTTTATTCTACAGGATGTAGAGAACATTTTTCAAAAGCCTTGTACTTTTTTGGTGAGATCGGAGCCAATGACTACATTGATGCTACCATACTTCTAAAGCCAATAGCAGAAATACAAAGTTTTACTTTACCCATCATAACAAAAATTCATACATCTCTAGAGGTAACCCTCCATCTTAAACATTTGAAGATAATGTTACAAAAAAATCTGTTCTAGAAATGCAGATTAGCATTTTCAATGTTAACCCTCCATCTTAAGCATTTTCTTTTGTATTAATTGATAGTTTGAACACAATGTTACAAAAGTATCTGTTCTAGAAATGCAGATTAGCATTTTCAATATTTATACAAGGTTGTCATACACAAAATTACAAAATTACATAACAGTATTTGAAATGATCTGAGTAGAAATGAAAAAAATCGAACAAGGCACCCCATCTGTCCCCTCTCCCCTCTTTCCTACGGGGAAGGCAGCTTTTGCATGAAAATATCCACTTATCTGCACTGTGGATTGTGGAAGGGTGATTGGAGTTCGATTTCTCTACCCCTATTGACCACTACCACTGTCTAACTGTTGGATGGTGTTTATTGTGTTAATAGGCAAATAGATATTCTCTTACTCTTTAATAATTTTAGTTTTATAATAAAATTTATTGATTCTGTTATGTCTTGCTGCATCTCTATGTTTGTGATCACTGTTGGTGTTTTGTTGTAAGTTTTGTTTCATAGTTATTATTGTATCTTTTACTACAGCTGTTTTGTAGTGTAATTGTTCGTTTTCTATAATAGTTGTTCTTGTTGGACAGCCTTATAAGTGCTGGTTTTTCTAGCAGCTATAGCAATGGAATGACGATGGTGAATAACGGCATTCCCATCCCGCTCATCTCGGGTTGTCCATAATCCTATCCCACCAAGGCGGTACACAATCTCTATGAGTCTACTGATTTCTGAGTTGTGATCTCATGCACGTCATTTCCGAGCCAGCGAATAAATCCCATCCAGCGTTAGCCTACCAACTGATCAACCCCATTATTCCACACATCCCACAGTTGGCTCTAATCTCCCTCTTCCAACCTGTGAACTTCCGCTAAGGGCTTCTGCAAGACCCCACCATCCCGCCTATAGAAGAGTAGGGGCCTTGGGTCGGAGGATAGATTGATCTGCAGCTTTGAGCGGGTGGCTTGTCGTGAGTATTGCACCTTTTACTACAGCTCTATTTCATGTATTTGTCAGTTTCCTATAGTTTGTTGTAGCTGTTCTTGCTTAGTTTTGTAAGTGCTGGCTTTTCATGTATTTGGCAGTAATCTATTTGTAATTTGTTTTTTATCATTAATTTTTTATTTTATTTTAAGATTAAAAAAAAATCTAAATAAATTTATATAATTTCACGATATCAAGTTTTCACAATCTATAATGTTTATTTGTTTGATTTCTGGACTTCATTGTGTAATAATTTTTGCATCAACGTTTCTCCTTGAGCTTCTTATTTTTCATTCTGATGATGGATCAGGGAGTATGATCCGAAAGCAAAAATTATTACACAATAGAATTCAGAAATCAAGCAAATATAAATTTATATAATTATATTATAAAATAGTATTAACTAAATAAGATGTTTTTAATAGAATTTATTTATTTATTTTTAATGTGCAATTTGTATATGTTATGATAGGGTTTACAATAAAATATGCACAGTTTTGTATCATATGATTTAATTGAATTATTTTATTGAATTTGTAGAGTCTTATACAACAAGGAGCTCAAAATATTCTTGTTCAAGGAATTCCACCATTAGGATGTTCTCCTATAATCCTTACATTACTAAAATTCATAGATTATGAAGACTTTGATGAAAATGGATGCCTAATGTCATACAATCGAATTTCTCGATACCAAAATGCATTATTGCAACGAACAATTAAACATTTGAACACCAAATATTCAGGAGTCAATCTCGTATATGCAGATTACTACAACATTGCTTTAAATATTCTGAAGAATCCAGCTAAAAATGGTAAGGAGTCACTATTTCTATCAGCTTATAAGAGTTAAAATATGATAGTAGTTGATTTAACAAAATTTGTAAAATGTTATGAAGTTAACATGAAAGTTATGGATTTAATAATGTTTATGATACAGGTTTTGAAGAAACTTTTCAAACTTGTTGTGGATTTGGTGGAGGAACATACAATTTTAACCTTCTTGCAATGTGCAGTATCAATCATAATGTGAAAGCCTGTTCAAATCCATCAAAATTTATCAATTGGGATGGAATACACCTGACTGAAGCTGCTTATCAAATTATTGCTCAGTCTTTTTCAAAAATTTGGTTCAAGGAATGTGTGAGTAGTGACAAAAAATAGGAGAGATAATTAATTGAAATTTTTTCTTAGAAATCAATTAACAATTTTGTAAAATTACAATATATGTTTTTTCAAATTATTAATTTAGATTTTAATATTACTGTATATATACAAATATAAGTTTTTGAGTATTATGATTTATTATTATTTGTATGTTAATATTAGTGTATACAAAGAATCTTTCATTGAATTGAATTTGATCCAAAAAAAAGACATGAATTATATTATACATTAAACTATATGAAATTAATAGATTTCTAATTTTATAAATTTCTGCTATTGCATAGAAATCTAATAGCAAGTGCAATCTTAAATGAAGAATTATTATTTTTGTTTAGAAAGAGATGCATGATTTTATTGATTTATTAATAGTAGTCCAATCTTAAATGAAGATATATTATTTTTTTTTACAATTGCATTATAAATGAATATAATTTCACTCATGCAATAGCAGTTTAATGTTGCACTTCCCCAAATTTCTTTCTTTATTTTTCTTTATATTTTGAAAGGTAACAAGATATTTTGATTTATGTGGTGAGCATAGAAAGTGCAACAGATTTGTAATTGAGCAGTTCTATTTTCCTTTATATTTTGAAAAGTAACAAGATATTTTGATTTGTGTGGAGAGCATAGAAAGTGCAGCAGCTTTATTTTCTGCGTACTTGAGCAACTCTATTTCTTGTGAGGAGGAGGAGCAGCTCTGTTTTATGAAAAATGTATGTATTCTGTTTTTCTTGGCATGAATCTTTATTAATATTGGTTACTTTAGTAACTATAGAAATAAATTTGAATAAGAGTTATAAACATGTTTATCTTATTAAAATGATTAGGATATAGTTCAAGAATTGAATTTGAATAAGACATAAATTCATTTATCTTATTAAAGAATATAAAATTATTTGTAAATGTACGATATATAAATATGTCATTTTTAAGGTAAGCATGAGAACAAAATCTAAGATAAAAGAATAAAGCAAATAATTACTTGGACAATTTTTTCACAGTAAGTTGAATCTTTTATATATAGGCTAGTTAGTTTTCTTTACTGTGAAGTTAATTATAACTGATTTCTTTGTGTGATCAAAGTCATTTAATTTAATTTTATTTAAATATTGTTATTAAAAGAATTTGATGTGGGTGTATATGTAATTTTAAAATTTAAAATTAAAATTGTTAAAATTAAGAGATCAAATCAACATTAAGAACATCAGATATAAAATAGTTTAGTTCTAATATTATTAAAAAGAGCTTTCAGAGAGACTCTGAGCCATCTCAAAAGCCATGAGTAAACCTAAAGAACCCATTAAACCATTGGAATAGCAGTTAAAACACATACAGAGAAAATGGTACCCTCTGTTTAACCAATGCATGATCTAAATAACCCATTTGAAAATTGGAAACCTATGATAAGATCAAAATAGTTTTGGTAAACTGCCCATTTCAGTGTCCATCATTAAGGATGTTTGTATTTGTCATGGCAGATTTATGCATTGAATTGAGCTAGAATGAAATCGGAGAATTCTAAGATGTATAAAGTAGGCTTTTCACTGCTCTTATATCTTGGATTATGAACTAAAGAAAAATATGAACAAGCATCTGAACAATGAAAATAAATTATTTCAAATTTACGTTAAAGGAATAGGGATGTGACATGCAACATAGTAATTAAAGAATGAATTAGGTTTGAAAGATAAATGTGTGTAAGTACCCAGACAAGAAAGAAGACAATCATTCTATATTTAGAATGAATACAAATGATTCCTACGTTGCTTTGTAAAATTTATTATGGTATAGTTGTAGAATTGAATTTGAATAAGAGGCCATAGCCTTGTTTATCTTATTAAAGAGTACAAAATAATTTGCAAACATAGGATATAGGAATATGTCTATACCCCATACATGGTATTCTTAATCTGAGTATGAAAACAAAATTACTTGGACTGTAATCAAGGTCATTTAATTCAATTTAATTAAAGTATTGTTATTGGAAGAATTTGATGTGGGTGTGTAGATGATTTCAAATTTAAAATTAAATAGGTAGTCAAATCAGAACTATCTAAAATAACTCAAATATTTAGGTTGTATTTAATTAAGCAAATTTATTCTAAGCTATGTCATGTGAAGATTCAGCTTACCAAATCATCTTGGTTCTAAAAATTATTTTTCTAAATTGCTTGCATCATTATAGTAATTAGTCTATTAATAGTCATTTTTTATTCATTCACTTGTAATGGACCAAGAATCTCCATATTCATGGAAGAAATCACTCTAAAGGATATTTTAATTGTGTTTGAATGAGATATAAAATAACTATAAGTTAAATTTTTTGTCTCTTGGTTTTATCTGTTGCTTTAACGTAAATTATCATGGTGTAAGAAATCATAAATAATACTCTTTGACCTCCTTTCTTAAATAGAAAAATATGGTATAAGTGTGATTTTACAATAACAAGAAATTTTACCCATTTTATATACCAGAATCCAGTTGCTCTTTAAACAATATTATTGAATATAAAGTATTACTTTCGAGTTTAATAGGTCTATTGGGTGTGAAAATGTGGTTATGGATGGAGGATCTTATTAAAAACTATCCAACTATGTAACCTAATACAAATGCCCACAAAAAACATACATGAAATACACTAAGAACAACTTTATTAATTTATAGTATTAAAATACATCAATAATCTTTTTTACTATAATTACAATAATATTTAGGCCTTATACTTGAATTATAATCTCAAGATCTTCTTTCTATGTTTCTCTATAATACTATAGATTCCAATTCTCTAGTTTTTTTCTCCACCTAATTGTCTCTCTCCCTCTCTCCAAGTGATTTGCTACCTTTTTATAGTAAAGCTTGATGTAACTTAAACTATCACCAACCAAAAACATTTCAAAATGTCTCATTCATATAACATAAGGTTCATTGACCTAATATTAAATGATTTCACATTTTGTTTTTCTTTGGAACATGATGATTTTCTTACGGGGAGTATAAATGAAAACTTCCTTAAGTGCAACAAGATATAAAATTTCAAAGTCAATGTAACTAAAATCATGGTCCTCCCTTGGACCAATAATGTAATAAGCAGCATTAACTTTTGACACAAAGTTCAAATCCATGGTGTGCAACTTGTAGGCCTTCCTTAAGCTACCACAACAATACACAACTTATAATAATGCATGAGTTAAACATTTGAACATGATTATGAAAATCTTATGATGTTATACAACCGTATTGTGGTTTGTTTGCATGTGTTAATTATTTTATAACTACGGCAATAAAATACAACTAGAAAAAGATTATTATGATTGTGATAAATATGAACACTTACAAGAGATAAATATGTGTACACATGTGTGTGTGGTTGATTCAAAAATTATTATATGATTGAGATGCTTCTACATCAAATACCATTTAAAATTATGCTAACACTTTTTTGTATAGATTTTTGCATAAGGGGAACCAAAATGGTTCACCTTCATTATAGACATCCATATAAAATCTTTAATAGGTCTCCCTTTCCACTTCATTAATTATTCTTCATATATTTTTTCTTTATATTTCTCCCAACCTTAAAATCTAAAATATCCTCAGTTTCTTCTATTATATATTTATTATATTCATGCTAGCTAATTTAACTTTGTACTTCCTTCCTCTATTATTCCTTTATGATACTCATACAAATAAACAACATTAAACACTAGTGATATTCCAAATCCTTCTAATAACTTAATCTCCTATTAAATATTTGAACATTATCCCATAATATTGCATTGTCTAAATTTCCTCATGTTCAAACTTTGTTATGTTCCATGTGGTAATAATTCATTCCTCAAATATACCAATAAGTTTCATCTCCAACTCCATACTCTAAGTATGCATTATTTTCTAGTTACTCATTTCCTTATAAATATTGAATTCATTCTTTATAACTATTTGCTAATTTCCTCATACAATATTCATATGTTATACATAATATTTGGCTTCAATACTCTTTACTTGTCCAACTCTATCATCAATAAATTCAAATACATTTCTTGAGATTTGTGCATACAAAGTTTGAAATAGTTATTTCTTCATTCTTCTATTCACTCAATTATTGTATTTAAACTCTACTTAGATTAACATCACATCATATTAGTTACCTATCTTTTCATCCTTCAAAACATGTTGATAAGTTTAAATCCAAACTTATATTTGTTAGAGTAATAAGTCATTTCACTTAATTAATTTAATCATATTGGTTAATTAATTAAGTCACTTATCACATTAGATTTGATAAATCTAAACTTAGGCACATTAATAATTAATTATTAAGTGTGCACACTAGGGTTTCTTTTTAGGGTTTGATCTCCTTTCTTAAGGATTGATCTCATTGTTAAATTCATTCTCTTAATTCATTTCTTCAGCTTGAGGCTTGTAGAGCATCTTTGTTGTTCTAGACATTCTTCTTTCTTTGTGACAAGTTATTGAATGCAGGTGATTCTTGGGGTCTGTGAAGTTGGGTTTCTCAACTTCTTCATAGTATCAAAGCTTCAAATTTGCAACTGCTTGTTTGTCTTTTGAAGGATATTTCCTTACAATGATTTTTAAGTGCAAGGGTTTCAGCGAGGCATCTTTTTGCAAGATCTGGGGGTAGCCTATTTTTTTGTGCATTTTTGGGAAAAACAGACGATGGGTACCTGATCAGGCCTTGTTGTAGGGACCCATTTTGCTTTCATGCATCTTCTCTTTAGTGTTTTAGCTACTTCCTAAGTTCATCTTAAGGGGGGGTGTTAGAGTAATAAGTCATTTCACTTAATTAATTTAATCATATTGGTCAATTAATTAAGTCACTTATCACTTTAGGTTTGCTTAAGCTAAACTTAGGCACATTAATAATTAATTATTAAGTGTGTACACTAGGGTTTATTTTTAGGTTTTGATCTCATTTCTTAAGGATTGATTTCATTGTAATTATTCATTCTCTTAATGCATTTTTTCATCTTGAGGCTTGCAGAGCATCTTTTTTGTTCTGGACATTCTTCTTTCTTTGTGACAGGTTATTTCATGCAAGTGATTCTTGGGGTCTGTGAAGTTGGGTTTCTCAACTTATTCAATATTCACTTAGTATGTTATCCATATATTTACAAGTAATATGTTGTGTTTGTGTGAATAGAGTTATTTCTCCAACCTATTCTCTTCTAGGGCCTATTCACACCTAGGTTTTCAAGTTTACTTAGGGAACTTTGAGTGTACTATGAGGATACTTACCTCTTTATGACTTATGTGATATGAATATGACACTTGTCATAATATTTTATTATTTTAGCTCTCACCTTGCCCTTATAAGTAAGGATTCTCTTGTACATTATTATAACATGTATACATCTTATAACTTGCATCTTGTAGAATTACTGGAAGTATATCATTTTTGTAGCTTCTCTCTGATCTATGGAAGGTCATTTAGTGTTGTAAATTGATCATTTATCCTATGAGACATTTGTACAAGTTCAACATAGTATTATAGTTTTTATTCTTGTAATAATATTCTCAATTTTAGAGATATTCTACAATCATTTTTTTTTGGGTACATCCTAGACAAGATATAACCCCATGGTTGATCCTAGAGGATCCAAATCTATATGGATCAATAGAAACATGATATACTTTTGGAAGTATCATTTTTGGAGATTTTTTGGCCCCTACCTTGAGTCATATAGTCTAAATAAATTTTTTACTACTTCTACAGTCATTATCATCATTTTTGTACATAGTTAGCAAAAAAATTGGGCAAAATATATTATTTTAATTTTTAAAAGTTTTTTATTGTTTTGTAAAATCTACCATATAGGGGTCTGCAAACCCCAATATAGAATATCCTTATCATCCACATTATTTATAGATTTCATAGGGATTGCAAGTACCTTTTGGAGGTATTCTAGCCTATATGAGACACTCGATTATGCCAACAACTTGGCATTCAATTCCAAGGCTTATGTGCCCTAAATGTTAGGGACTTAACAATATCATTTTTCCCCTCAAATAGGTTGTGCCACTAGTGGGACTCTCAAGATTAGCTACCAATCCTCTATAGTATAAGCACTAGGAAAAGAACTCTCATACACCACCAAAAGTGATTTTTTCATTACTCTACCTAGATCATGCCTTTTCTATTGAAGAACCACCCCTATCAAGCCCCTAAGGCCATTTTCAAGCCTTCAACAAGTAGTTTTTTTCTACAAAGAATAATTTTTAGTTGAGTATTGAATTTGGATTTTAATGGTAGTTGGAAAGATGGTTCCATGTACTTTTCTTTGGTAAAGGTAAATTTTTTATATATTTTTAAGATTACAAAAAAATCATCCTAAAGTTACAATTGATGTTGTTTATTGAAACCGGCATAAATTTTACATACATACTCAAATTTTAATAATACTTTTAAATCACTCATAAAATCACAAGGAATCATAACCTCCATTTTCCTATTTTGCAAGCAATTTTGTTAAAAAATAATTATATATTATAAATAATTGGTTAAAGCCTTTTAATTGTATAAAATAGAGAAATTTATCATTATAGATTATTGTGGGGTTATAAATACATGATAATTTTTTGTCAATATAAGGCACTTGATATAAGTTCTCCTTTATCTTTTATCTATTGGTGTTTGTCTCTTAGTCATAGTGAATCTCAAAACTTTTGAGCTCTTCACCACACATAAATATCACTCAAAAATTAGAAATAAGACAATTACTACAATATAAGGTAATTTCAAAAGTATTAAATGATAAATTGCCTAAATTCACTAAGGATTTTGAAAAGAAATCATATAGAAATAAATTAGATGAACCCATAAAGCTCATAGGATTGCATGTATCTAAGAAATTATTTTATATTGTGAAGTGCATTACACCTAAGCAAGTTTTGAACAAACTTGATGGATTGTATGGTACACTTAATGAGTTATGAATTTTTCAGCTAGGGGAAATCTAACATCACTCTCTCTAGATGGATTTTCTACAATTCAAGATTACCTTGCTAAATTCAAACCAACTTTTTCACAATTAATAAAGATGTGGGCATGAGAAAATTGATGAGGTATGTAACTTCTTGATTCTATCAAAGTTGAAGGGTTTATTTCTAGGGTTTCCATATACTTTATATTATACTATAGATACATTGGGGAATTAATTTAATATGATTATATATGAGTTGTTTTGTGAGCATACTAGTAGGGAGTATGCATATTTAATTCATATGGATGCACTTATTAGTTCTAAGATCCAATATTTGATGGCTCAATCTTCTAAGGTTAGAGGAAATATTAAAAAGAAGCCTGAGATATAATCTCATTTAGATAGTGCATCTCCCTCCAAACCTAAGAAAAATAATACTCTTAAATCCACTTTTTCTTCCACTTCTAATTTTGGTGAGTATTCCTCCAATATGAAGAAGAATACAATAATTCCTTATAATTTTTCGGCATTCCTACTCATGATGAATCTCATTTCTTTAAGAAAATACAAGAATTGGATTAAATCATGTAGTAATACAATATGTTTATCCATAAGTTTTT
Organism: Sequoia sempervirens; assembly: GCA_007258455.2. Classification (NCBI taxonomy): domain Eukaryota; kingdom Viridiplantae; phylum Streptophyta; class Pinopsida; order Cupressales; family Cupressaceae; genus Sequoia; species Sequoia sempervirens. The sequence goes on from VDFB02072274.1 coordinate 26,960,581, forward strand.
TTTTTATAGGAAAAGGGAAATATTTTTCTATTTGAGGTTTTCATTCATATAAATAATAGTGGGATACTTGATTCAAGTGCTTCACATCACATGACCAATTCACATGATCTACTTGAGTCTCTTTATGATAGTAGTACTTCTTAATTTACAATAAGTAACTCTTCATAGATTCTCCTTTTGGGAAGAAGCACTATTGAGTTGTAGGATTGCTACATTGAAGATGTTATTCTTGTTCCTGATATTTTACGAACCTTCTTTTTATATAGCATTTTTTCATTTAAAGGATGTGAAAACATTTGAGGTCACTCCATATGATTTGATTATTCAATAGTTATAAGATCTTGAGAAATTTGTTTCTTTAGGGAATCAATCATGAGGCATTTTTCCATAGTTTTGATGGATTTGAGCCTTTGTCAATTTTATCTCTTATAGCACATTCAAAATCATCAATCATAATTTGACATGAATGGTTTGGTCACTTGAACTATAAGTATCTTTAGTAGTTGAGGCACATATAAGACTTGGTGATTGGTCTTCCTAGGTTTTCATGAATAAAAGAATTTTTCCTAGGTTATTTTCTTGGAAAACATTATCATGAACCCTTTCCTAATTTTAATTCCACTCATACTAAAGCATCCCTATATTTTCTCAACAATGATCTTATTTTATTTCTAACTCCTTAAATTTCAATGGCTTAGTATGTGTTCACCATTATTATTGACTTCTCATTATTCACATGGAAGTACTATTTTAATTACAATGGTGATTCTCTCACCACTTCCATGTCATTGAAAAAATTTATGGAGAAGTTAGGTATTTCCCTTCAATATATATGCACAAATAATGGGAAGAAGCATGTGAACTAAGAATTTCAAGATTCATCCATGAGCATGATATTCAACATCAACACACACTTCCTTAGACTTCTTAATAGAATGTTGTGGTTGATTGGAAGAATAGGACCACAAAAGATATGACCAATTGCATTGTTCAATTTAGGTCCAGGGCTCCAATTTTGATGGGTTTAAGTAGTCAATTATTATAATTATATTAATAATTGTATGCCCACAAAGAAGTACAAAATCACTCTTAAGGAGGTTTGGTCCCATGTCAAGTTTGATGTTTTCTTATTTGGATTATTTGGTAGTGAGGCTTGGACATTCATTCTAGATGTTAAAGATAAGGAAATGGAGAATATGGGGTAAGCTTTGATTTTTATTGGCTATTCTAAGGATGTGAAGGCCTACAAGTTATTTGATCCTGTTACATAGGATACCTACATGTTGTAAGATATTTAGTTTGACTAGTCCTTCATAAATATGGGTAATTCTTCCCCTATTTCATCACTACAATATAGAAAAATGTGTGACCCATCTCCTTTTGTGGGGTTTCAAAACCTTTTTCCTATTTCATTAAATAAAGAGAGGGTTTGATAGATTTGGATAAGATATATGATTGACTTATAGCCTGAAAGGTGAGTCAACTTTCCCTTGACCAAATCTAAAATTAACCAAAGGAAGAAATGCAATGATTCAACTAGCCTAATGATGCAAATGATTGTTCTGATGTAAAACAACATATCCTTGAGATATCACAGAGAAATTTAGACTTTAGAAATGGATTGAGCCTAGGACACTCTACACCTATGGCATAAATTTAAGACTAATTTTCAAGGACACTTCCTTCAAGGGAGCCATTGTTCTTATTTACCAATTTCATATATGTTTTCACAATCCTTTGGTGCCAAATCAAATATTTCATTATTTTCTTGTCACACTAACGGATAATTTTGTGAGTTTTTGTGAGTTTTCAAGATGTAGGGTTTGATTGAAATATAGAATAATTGATATTCAAAATTCCTCCAATCCTCTGTAAACCTGAAACCTACACATTTAAAGAGAGAAGAAAGGTGTCATTTAGGGGCTTTCCTTATTCAAACCCTGTGTTATTATTTCTACTTCCATAATGACAATGTCAATGATAAAATCATAAATGATAAAAAGGAATGATCAATCAACAAATTTATGTAGCTCACCACCCTTCAAGCTTCCTTGAAAGACTAAAGTCATATAAATCTCCTCAAGGCTTGATTTCTTTCTTGAATTACTTGGAGACCTACAAGGGTTAGTCTTCACAAACAATATGAAAATATAAACATGAATGAACTCATACACACTTTGACATGATGCTTAGATCTTGAATTACTACAATAAATATTTGAAATTCTTCTCTTGAATTGCTTGGTAATTCTCTTCAAAATAATTCTTGCTCAATAATTCTTGTTATTGCTAAATAGATCTCTTGTTAGTTTTGAAATAGTGAAATGACTAGGTATTTATACACAATTATTCTAATTTCCTGAAATTAAATCTTGATAGCTGACTTTAGATATTTTATTTTCAAATAATAAAATTTTGACACCAATATAATTAAATCTAAAGCTAGAAAGCTTCACATTGAAGGTTTCGAAGTAGTGGAGGTTGGCTCCCAACAGACTTTGAATGCACTCCTCCTTCAAAATACTCGAAGGGCCTAGTCTTTGTGGCATTGGCACTTTTCCTTTTCTCTTTGGTTGTTAGTGTATTGTAACTGAAAATATATTTCAATTTTGTGTTCCTTTATAGGTTTCTTTAGATTTGTTTTTGTTTAGTTCTTGGTTTCCCATAACCTTCTTATCTACATGGCAAACATTGTTAATTTTTTTCTCTCATTATAATAAAGGGAGTGGGCCCCTCATCACATGGCTTACAAACCAAAAAAAAGTTATCAAACATTATATTAATAAAGTAACATTTATTTATTTTATAAAGATTTAATGAAAAATCATTCTAAAAAAATTATATTTGAAAAAGATTAAATTTTGGTTTTTAATTGATTCAAAATCAATTTATTAATAAATTGAATAGCTTTTTACAATAATATTACCTAGAGCAAGTACTAATAAATAAATGAAAAATAAATAGGGGCAGGGGGCCTACCTCGATTGGCTAAAGCATCTTGTTGTACAGGCAAGAGGTCACAAGGTCTAGTCTCCCCCCAAACCCGTGGTACCAGAGGGCGTGTCATGCAAAACCAAAACCAAAACCAATACCGAATTTAGCATCTCTAGCTAAACTACTTACTATTATTAGTATTTCATTTTACTATTGTTTCCTAAAAGGTAGGAAGCAGGAACACACCATCTATGAAGCATAAGATCTACTTTTCAATTGAAGGCTATAGAAATCTTGTCTTCAACTCAAGAGTCTTCTAGCTCTTAAAACTGATAGATTGAAGCAGTAGCTTTAGGGAGATTGGTTTTGGTTCATCTAATTTTTATTAATAATGGCAAGGTTTCATAATGTTTTTTTGCAAACTCTACTCATTTTTCTCATTAGCATCATTGACAATATTATAAAATTTGTGCAGAACCTTGAGGTAATTCATTCATCATAATATAAAATATAAAATAATTACTATGTTGTTATATGTTAAATAAATTAAATTGTTTATATGGTTATATCTATTGGTTTTAAAGATGGTTATAGATGGAGTAAAATGGTCTCTTCTAGTTGTTTCATAATTGTGATCAATGATAATTGAAAGAAACATCTTAGAGGAAGCTTGCAAATTATAGAAGTTAGTGAAAGTTGACTGTGTTGGGGACTTATGAGGAGGATCCTTATGACTCTCAGTCTCTACTGTTGTGTGGGGTGAGAGGGAGAATTGCAAGTCAACTATTATTATTGCTATTATTGATGGATTTGACTACCAACCAAACCTTGTAGTTAAGGTTTTATCACAGGCCTTCTAAATTTTAACACAAAAATATAAAAATTTCAACACAAACATGTAAGAATATAGTCAAACTGTATAATTTTGAATTGAGATTTTATCACATGTCTTCTAAATTTCAACACAAACATATAAGAATATAATCAAAGTGTATAATTTTGAAGGTATTGATGTGTAATTGTGCCACGTGATATCCAATGTGTAAGATGTGTCATATGATATCCAATGTGTTAAGTGTTGAAAATGATTTTTAATTGTTTTTTGATGAATAAGAAGCTACTATCTATATTAAAAATAAAGATAAAGTTACATATTCACAAAAAAAGGTGGGAGGTAAGAAGGCACACCCCGAGAGTCACATGGGTAGAGCCCGAAAATCCAAAACCCAGACTCACTTGGGCCTAACCCAAAAGTCCACAAACATTACAAACATACAAAATAAAAATCTTTTATCTTTAAAACAGATTTTTAATTGTTTTCACCATTGTTTAAAAACAGATTGACATTTATCTTTTAAAACACTTTTTCCTTCTTGAACTATCATATACTAACAACATTTCAGAACTTAAAAACATCCCAACAAACATTCTAAAAACTATCTTATTCATCTTTTTAAACCTGTGAGTAGTTTTTCTTTCTCATATTTGTTGTTTTATTTCACGTCTGCACTCAATTATTTATAACGGAATCTCAAATTAGTATAGAGATATTTTGAACTATAAAATAAATTGGGCATTTCAGGGAAGAATGGGAATTTAAAACGACAAAACAATGGGGTGAGAGAGGCTCGAGTTCTCGACCTCAGTATTACTCAATGATAGCTATGAGACCTACGCGCTAGCCAACTGCGCCACCACCCCATAAATTTTTGTTATATTGATCCGTATTTGTAAGCTACTGGATTCTTTGACTGGATTAACCGACCCTACCTTTGCTTCTGTTGCCTTAGCTTTGTGCTCTGCTTCTTATGCTTTCACTCAATCTACTTAATCTTCTGTTATTACGGCCATGCTTTTTCCCGAGCTTATACACCAAGCGGAGATAAATATAAAGACTCTGCCTGTTTAAAATTCGTTGCAAGAAGATAGCGCACATTAAATATGGGTGCATAATTACTTCATAATAGAGTGCAACTGATTTGGTATGCAACTAAGAAAATATTGGATCCAAAAAAGCATCTAATATTCTTTTGTATTGAATAAATAAATGTAAATTAATGATTACAATGAATGTGCATGTTTATAAAAGTAAAATAAAGAAAACTCTAGATGATGATTGTATTATATTGGTCTATAAGTGTCTTAATCTCATGCAATGGAACAACTAGACCTATAATTAGCCCAATCTAATAATTAAAAAACACTCCTAAGTTATGCTTAAGTTAATAAAGGAATATTAAGTGACTTAATAATTAATTAATGAATAATTAATTATCAAGTGATTATCCTAATTACTCCAACAAAAAATACCTAAAAATATCTATACCACAATCCAATGACAAATATTACCTTTCTAGGGCTCCTAGTGCATGGGAAACATCTACTCTAAAATTGACTAAAGCATCCAAAAATTCCATCAACAACACTATCATAATGGATGTGACTAAATTCCTTTATCACATTGTTTTGAAGAAAATAGACTAATCTACAAACCTACAAACCAAACCACTATAAACTCTCTCTTTTGATCACCATAATCTCCCAAGTCCTTCACATCACATAAAAATAGATCAAAAATCCCCAAAAATTTATACTATTACTAAGAAAATGGAGTATAATAATAGTAAATGATCATGTCTATAAATATCTCATATCTAATATGAAATGAATCAAATCTCCATGATAAATAATAGATCATAACAAGAAAATATGTAAATCAAACCCTTTCCTTCCACCACCATCAACATGTGTTCAAGTTGTTACAAGTAAGATCTCCTTCCAAATCCCCAAACAAACAAATTATCAACATTCAACCCCAGTGTAAACATTAAAATAGGTGTAATATTTCTAAACTAAAGGAATATCAAACTAACAACATTCTTGTAGCTATGAAATATTCTATGGCCACTTAACATCTCTTTTAATATTCAAACCAATTATTAGTACTAACTCTAGAACTAAAGATCTGCATGTAAAGAGATAAAAAAAACTTAACCATGCATCTAATCCTCAAATAAATCCTCAATATTGGCATCTATAACATAGGTATGATGTACAAGAGATGAAGAGACACAAAAATAATACATCTAATAACTAGGTGGGAAATACCAAGTAGATCATTCACCACTGATTTGGACCAAGAGTTGGGTATAAGATTATTCCATTATTGAGGCATAATCTACTTAAAAATTCCATGTTAAATTGACATCTAGCTCCAAGAGAAAGCTCCTCATTCTTTGAATTGAAACCAAGTCAAGGGGCTCCACCATTCCAACAAATGAGCACTAAAAAGGTTATTAATCCAACCTCATCCATATATGATATAGATGCACAACCAATCATCTTGAATTCCAAATGCATCCAACTACAACTTTGTAATAACCAAAAGCTCACAATGTAAAATGATCAAAACACTCATTTATAAAATTACCACAAATCAACAACCACTAAATATTCTAATATATTAGCATAAAATCTTAGAACTTACCATGATATCATGATTTACATCTTTGTAATATCTACCAAAATCACTAAGATCTCTCCATGGAAATAAGATATGCACATCCTCATAATAATGAAGATAAGCATCCTCCATCAATAATACAAGGAGCTATCAAAAGACTCTCATTTCTTACATGAGGTAGAATCTAAAATATTCCCATGAAACCAACATCCATCACAAAATATTATTCATCACAAATTGATAAATCCATATCACTTCCAAAGCTCCTACTAAAAGTGATGTAGAGCTACATACATGGCATCATGATAAACATCTCCTAGCTAAAAATCATCCATGAGGCTCACATAATCAAAGAAATGAACTAGAAAATAAAGATATTCTAAAAGGAAAAGTAAAACCATGATCTCCAATCCACAAGATACCACTAACTATGTAACCACACAAATTTCTCACTAAACCATGATTTGGAACCTCTCGTGACACCATAGTTAGTTGCTATAGGTACTAAATTATATTTATTTAAGAAACTCCAAATAATCTTATGTGTGCCTCAATATAGTGAACATTCTAATGTACCATGTTGACAAAAAAGGCATCCCAGATAGAATATACAACTCTATGGCATCTAATAATAAAACCACATTTCAATAAGACACCTACAACACATCAAAGATCTTGTCTTGAGTTCTCCATATAACTTGCAAGTGCAAACAACCCATAAAGCCAACACACATGCGATATTTGAAAAGTAATAAAAACATGCACAATGCTCCAACTAAAACTAAAGATATGCAAAACTTATAGATCACAAATAATGCAAGATACAAATTCAACACCACATTAGTAACATGTAAAATAGAGATAACTAAAGATAATACGAAGATTATCCATGACTGCAATGCCATATCAAACCTTTAGATCCATAATCTAGTAATCATAATTCATGAACCCAACAAGCAACAACCACATAAATGTTAGGTGGCTAAACATATATCAGGGTAAGTGCACAAAGATGGGGGCAAAAAAGTGGCCACTTCACTTTTTGGTCTTGAAATAGTGAAAGCACGAGCATGTTATAACAAAAAATGCTCGCGTTATGGGTTGGTATGATGAATCCTAGGCTCATTCATTACCAAGATAAAACACAACCACATTATAACACTCTCACGTTATGGTTTGAATTTCAAAAAAATTAAACATTATTTGAATAAATTGTCAAAACGTGAGCACGTTATAACATGCTCGCATTATGTTCTATATTGAAAAAAATTCTTCTCTTTTTTTCTCTACATTTCTTGTCCTTATGTTTCAAGGAAACTATATACATGAAATAAACATCTAAGTTATATTTCATGTACATAGTTTTTGGATATTTGAGATTGGTTTCAGATCTCTAGGAGTTATTTAATGTGCATTCTAGTTTTTGGAAGACCTTACAAATATTTAGCCTTAGTGAAATGTTAGTAATTAGCATGCCAAATTTTAGTAATCAACAATTTGTACCATCTTTCTCTCTCTCTCTCTCTCTCTCTCTCTCTCTCTCTCTCTATCTTACTCATTATCTATATCTCACCTATCTCTCTCTACCTCCTTTTCACCCTCTCTCTCTCTTCCTCCTACCCACCTTCCCTCTCTACTTCTCTCTATTTAACCTATCCATTGTTTCCTCTCTCTCACTCTCCCTCCTCTCTTTCAATCTCTCCATCTTCTTCCTTCCCCTCTCTCTCTAATTCTCTTTATGTCACTTCTCTCCCCCTTTGTTCCTCCATCCTTCCCTCCTTCACTCTCTACTTCTCTCTATCTATCTCCCTCACTCCTCTCTCTCTCCCCCCTTACCTCTCCCTCTCTCTACTTCTCCCTCCCTCCTCCCACTCTCTATCTATCATTCCCTATATACTTCTCTCTCTATCTCTCTCTCCATATCTAACTAGATCCCTCCCTCATTCCCTCTCTCTCCTTCCCTCTCTCTCTCCCTCTCTCTCAATCTCCCAACCTTCCTCCTTCCCTCTCTATTTCACTCTCTCACTCTCTCTCTCTTCCCCATCTCTCTCTCTCTCTCCATCAATCCTTCTCTCTTTCTCCCTCTCTCTCCCTCTCTCTCAATATCCCAACCTTCCTCCTTCCCTCTCTCTCAACTTCTCCCTCCCCCTTCTATCTCTTCTTATATACTTCTTTGTATCTCACTCTCTCCATCTCTACCTCTCTCACCCTCCTTCCCTCACTCTCCCTCTCTCTCAATCTCCCAACCTTCCTCCTTCACTCTCTATTTCTCCCTCTCTCTCTCTCTCAATCTCCCAACCTTATAGTTAACCCTATACCCTCAACATTATCCCTCAACCCTCATCCTTATACCTTAAACCTTAAATTGTCATCCATATACCCTAAACATTATCCCCTCAACCCTATACTTAGAACCTAAACTCTACTCTCTCAACCCTTAGACCTATACCTTATACCATCAACCCTATACACTAAACCCTATACCCTATAAATTTAACCTTATACCCTCAACCCTCAACCCTATATGTAAACCCTAAATCCTAAAACCTCAACCCTATACTCTAAACCATACACCCTCAACCCTCATCCCCATACCCTCAAACTTGAACCCTATACTTATACCCTAAACCCTACATTCAACCTTGTAGGTACCTCAAATCCTCAACCCTAAACCCTCAACCATACACCCACATGCCTATACCCTTAACCCCATACTTAAACCATAAACCCAATACCCTCAACCCTCACCACTATACCCGATGCCCTCAACCTTATACCCTAAATTCTAAACATTATCCCTCAACCCTATACTTAAACCCTAAACCATATGCTCTCAATAATTAACCCTATAGATACTTATACCCTCAACCCTATACAATAAAACCTATACCCAATATCCTAAACCCTAATTCCTATACCCTATACAAGTTTAACCTTAGACTCTCAACCTTGAATATTATCCATAAACCCTAAACCCTATACTTAAAACCTAAACCCTCAACCTTATACCTTAAACCATACACCCTCAACCCTCATCCCTATACCCTATACTCTTAATCCTCAAATCTCAGCCCTATACTTAAAACCTAAACCCTATATTCAACCTTGTACCCTAAAACCAATACCCTCAACCCTCTACTGAATATCCTAAACTCCAATCCCTATACCCTATACACTTAACCCTATACCCCCATCTCTGATCACTATCCCTCAACCCTCAACCCTATACTATAAACCTTACACCCTCAACCCTCATTACTATACCCTATACACTCAACCTTATACCCTAAACCCTAAACATTATCTCTCAATGTTATACTTAAACCTTAAACCCTACACTCTCAACTCTTAATCCTATACCTTATACCCTAAACCCTACACCCTAAACCTTATACCCAATATCTTAAACCCTAATACTTAAACCCTATAAACTTAACCTTTTACCCTGAACCCTATACTTAAACCCTAAACCCTATACCCTATACCCTCAACCCTCATCCCTATACCATATACCCTCAAATTTATACCCTAAACACTGAACATTATCCATCAACCCTATACTTAAACCCTAAACCCTAAATTCAACCTTGTACCCTTAACCTTAAACATAGTATCATCAACCCTATACCGAATATCCTAAACCTTGAATAATTAACCTTAAATGTATTACCCTCAACCCTATACCCTCAACCTTATGCCTAATATCCTATTAAAACTTAATCTATATACCCTATACAATTAACCTTATACCCTCAATGGGCTATACCCTTAACCATCATAATGGGAGAGAGAAAAAAGGGGAGGGAGAAAGGGAGAGAGAGGGATATGATAGATAGAAAGTAGAGAGGGAAGAAGAGAGTGAGAGAGAACGAGGGGGAAGGTGGGAGAGAGAGAGAGAGAGAGAGAGAGAGAGAGAGAGAGAGAGAGAGAGAGAGAGAGAGAGAGAGAGAGAGAGAGAGAGAGAGAGAGAGAGAGAGAGAGAATGGTGAGATAGAGAGAAGGAGAGAGTGAGATAGAAATAGGGAGAAGAATAGAGGGATAGAGGGAAAAAGAGACTGAGAGGAGAGATGGAAAGAAGGGGAGGGAGGTTGAGGTAGAGAGAGGGAGGGACAGGAGAGATAGAGAGAAGTAGAGAGGGAAGGAGGGAGAGAGGGAGAGTTAGGGGGGGTGATAGATATGTGTGTGTGAGAGAGAGAGAGAGAGTGGTGAGATAGAGAGGAGAGAGTGAAAGGGAGGGAGAGGGAGGGAGGGAGAGAGAGAAAGAGAGAGAGAAAGAAGGAAAAGAGAGGGAGAGAGAGAGGTGGCTAGAGGGAGGGAGAGGAGAGATAAAGAGTAGAGAGGGAAAGAGGTAGGGATGGAGATATAGGTGAGATAGAGAGAGTCACAAATGGAGAGTTAGGTAAAAATAATGGGAGGGGAGATAAAGATAAGTATAGAGAAAAGTAAAGCGCTGAGGGAGAGAGGGAGGGAGGGAGAGGTAGGGAGTGAGAGGTAGGGAGGAGATAGAAGTGTGTGCGTGTGTGTGATAGAGAGAGAGAGAGAGGAAAATAGAGAGTGTGTGTGAGAGAGTGAGTGAGAGAGAAAGAGAAGGGAGAGAGGGAGGAAGGGAGAGAGAGTGGGGGGAGAGGAGAGATAGAGAGTAGAAAGGGAAGGAGAGAGTGAGAGAGAAAGATGATACAACTCGTTGACTATTGAAATTTGACCTCTTGATTAAATTGAAATTTGATATGTTGATTATTGAAATTTAAGTTTCTAAAATATTATAAGATCTTCCAAAACCTAGAATTTACATAACTCCTAGAGATCTGAAACAACTCTCAAAATCTTGAAACTACATACATGAAATATAACTACTTATAAATTTTTATTTTTTATATATATAGTTTCCCTAAAACATAAGGACAAGAAAGAGAAAAGAAAAGACAAGGAAACTTTTCAATGCAGACCATAACGTGAGCACATTATAATGTGCTTGTGTTTTGTCAATATATTCACAAAATGTGAGTGTGTTATAACATGATTACATTTTTTCCATGCATTCAAATAGTGTGAGTGCATTATTACACACTCATGTTTTGTCGTACATTGGGAATCCCCAAACCTTTCGCTTGTATTTTCTTAGGATTTCGAACCGAAAGGCTTTGAATGTCTTCCCAATGCCCAAAAATGTATTTTTTCATATTCTATGAAATTTCACATAATCTTGTTCATGCTAACCATTAGGTTTGCACATGTTCCAAGGCTGAGTAAAAAAAAGACCTGGGCAATGTTAATCTCTCTCTTAGCTATTTAACAATGTAATTTTTTTCACATTTTGACTATTTTAAGGCTTTCATCTTTAATTTATTTTGTTGGTGTATCTTTTTTTCTATCAGGAACGAATGTTTGATATTTCTTACTTTAGTTTTTAACCGCTCATTGAAATTTCAAATAAATTACATTTTTTTTATAAACTAGACTCTATTGTACACATTCAAAAAAGAATTGAATTTCAATTTGAATTTGTGTGGATAACTTTGTTGAACCCCTTAATCTCTTCAATTTTTTTTTAAAATTAGTAGTTTAGAAAGTACATTCAGTAGTTTAGAAAGTACGCTCAGAGCTCTACAGTCCTTGTTTTTGTTCCATCTTAAAAAAATTAGTGTAACTATCCTCAATTTCTCATCCAAGATCAGTATTTCATGACTTTAGAAAAAAGTGGCCACATAAGACCCCTTTTTGGCCCCTCATCTTTGTGTATTTAAGCCAAACTATAATCCTAACCCTAACCCTAACTTTAACCAAAAACCTTAATCTTAATCCCATCTCTACTTAATCATAATTGTAACTCTAAACCTAACCCTAAATTGTAAACCATAATCTAACCCTAATCCTAAACCTAACTCTCATAACCCTAACCCTAACTTTGAACCTAACCCTAACTCTAAAACACGTAATAAACTCTAAGCCATAATCTTAACCCTAACTCAAACAATAATATAAAATAAAAATATTTAAATATCTAACCTAGAAATATTAAATTCTTCTTTCATTTAATTTAAATATTGAAATATTCATATCTTTAGCATAAATTAATGTTATTCATTTTCATAAAAAAATAGTTTTCTAAAATTTTAATTTGAATAATAACAAATAAATAATAATAATAATAATAATAATAATACTATAATTTATATTATTATAATTTATTATAACGGATTAAAATATATATTAAATCTAATATATTTAAAACCTTATTTAATATTATATTAAATTATTATAATATAATAATATTATATTATTATTAATATTAACATTATTTAATACATGAAAAAGTTCTTAATATATATGTATTATTAATATTAAAAATATTATATTAATATTACTATTTTGATATTATATTATTACTATTAATTTAATATTTACAATAATATTTTTATATTAAATTATTGTTATTATTGTTATTATTAATATTAATTTTATAATATTATTATTCTTTATTATTGTAATAAATTTGATTTTGTTTATCATATTAAAATATTAATTTAATCAATAATTTTTAAATAAGTAATGTATTTAATAAATATTACTAATTAATATATATTGAATAAATAAAATAAATATAATATATAATAAAAATAATTAAATGTTAGATATTACGTTGACAATGTTTTTCTCTCTTTTAGTAATATAAAATTGTTATAAATTGAAATTATTTTTTATTACAAAATTGTTTATATATATATACATTTATTTATTTTAAAAAGATTTAACGAAAAATATTCTTTACAAAATATTATATTAAAAGAAGATAAAATTTTAGTTTTTAATTCGTTCAAAATCAATTTATTAATAAATTGAAGAGCTTAGTTGGCATGGAGTTGGCTTGGGCAATGGCTTTTGTCTCCATTGGTCTTGGGTTCAACTCCACTCCTAGGTTTAAGAGGTGGGACTTTTTGCGGGTGGGGGATCTCACCCGTAGGGGACTTATCTCGCCCTAGCTTGCCCCAGGTACCACAATGCTTTTATTAATTTTGGAAAGGTTTCATAATGCTTTTCCTACAAACTCTCTTCATTTTTCTCATTGACATCATTGACAACATTATAGAATTTGTGCACAACCTTGAGGTAAGTCACTTGTCATAATATAAAATAAAAAATAATTATCTTGTTATATGTTAAATAAATTACCATAATGCTTTTATTAATTTTGGCAAAGTTTCATAATGCTCTTCCTACAAATTCTCTTCATTTTTTTCATCGGCATCATTGACAACATTATAGAATTTGTGCACAACCTTGAGGTAAGTCACTTGTCATAATATAAAATAAAAAATAATTATCTTGTTATATGTTAAATAAATTACCATAATGCTTTTATTAATTTCGGCAAGGTTTCATAATGATTTTCCTACAAACTCTTCATTTTTCTCATTGGCATCATTGACAACATTATAGAATTTGTGCACAACCTTGAGGTAAGTCACTCATCATAATATAAAATATAAAATAATTATCTTGTTATATGTTAAATAAATTGCATTGGTTATATGGTTTTATCTATTGGTTATAAAGATGGTTATAGACGGTGTCAAATAGTCTCTTACAGTTCTATTTATCGTTTCCCCAAAAACAGTCTGAACAACGCTTACAATGAAAACTTTATTTAGGATTTGAGTATGGCAGAGACAGAAATAGAAGTGAGTAATAACAATTTCTTGTCATCTTATTTCGCTAATAAATCTTAAAACTAAACATGTGGCTGTCATTTTATATGTTATTGGTTTTAAGTAATATATTTTATTAAATAAGTTATAAAAATTTGTGTAACAATATTGGTTTAAATAATATATTATTGAATTATGATTCATAGAGTGTAATTTATTTGGTAGATAATTTTGTTTATCATGCTTAATTAAACATGTGGATGCCATTTTATATGGGAGATGGGTGAATTAAGGAAAGTAAAATTTGAGGATACTAACACTTTAGTAAATGCAGACTAATTATTTAATAAAAACTATGAATGCTACAATTTTCTTACGGTACAAGGATGAGATGGGTTTATCACTATCTTACACATGAGGTTAACTTCTTGGGATGCTAAAATTTATCCTACAATGAATAGTAAGAGAGATAATCTTAGAAATTTGTTGTTATATTCCATCATAAATAGTTCTTGATGCGTTTCATAATGGTGGAAGGTGATAAACTTTCCTAAATGTTCATGTTGGCATTTATCATGTTATAGATTGGTAAATAATTGTAATAAGTTGTAGAAGTTTGTGACAAGTTTTAATTTTTATAGTTTATCATGGAGGGTTACTTATTCCAATGTTGATATATTCCCAATTGAAAGTCTTTTGTAGGAGAACTCACAACCACATAATTATAAGCATGCCACATGTAGTGTGTATGATAGTGTAGGAGCATGTGTAGTTTTGTTTGAGTTAATGCAATGATTCTTAAAGGAATGGTGATGTTCAAGGGGATGTACATATGTGATATAACTAGCTAATATCAATCGAGTATTTGTTTCTACTACTATAAGACATAGATACTAGTTGTAGTGAAAGATGACATGTGCATGGTTCATGAAATGTCAATCAATAGTCCTCGATTAGTGGTGAGGTGTGACAGTAATTCATATGGAGATATTATATTACACGTATTATATTCATGCTAATATCAAGGTACTTTCATGAGATGGTTTAATGATTATTCATACTATAAATACAAATTATAATTTATACATATGATACTTGAGCACTAGAGGAAGACTATTTCCTCTTCCTTTAGCTATCATTTTTTCCTTTAGAGGTGGGCTCTCTAGTGCTAAACATTTTAATCCACTCTCAATTGGATCTTCTATATTTGGTGTATTAAATGGAGGGTATCCTTGGGCTACACAAATTTTTTCTATAGGTGGTTCTATACCTTTTTAATTTTCTTACTTTGGGGCCTCTAGGTATTTTTTCATTTATTTTCTGTCTAGTTTCTTAAAAAATATGTGTTTTTATATTAGATGGATAAGGTCATGACACGTTAATGCCCCCACTCCCCTATTATATTTATCAACAATTAACTTAAATGAGGCAAAGATGTCCAAATAAATTTACCTTAAATTTCTCCTTACCTGTTACCATAATTTTTTACTTATCCTAAAAACTATGTATAGTTCTACATAATATGCAATTCTTGAGTGTCACAAACCTGAAAATTCAACATGCATTGATTTATTTTATGAATCTTATGAACCATGTTTGAGCACTCTACTAAAGGAGTTGAAGCCAGTTAGGCTTGACCAAGTATGTGAATGCATTTCTTGTTTTGAAAAGATTAGAGATGATCATCAAAAGGCTATTATGCTTCCAATCTATAATGATAATGATTCTACTGCTCCATATGAGTCAAGTAGTGAATATCACATGAAGGAGAAGAGAGTAGTGTAAAAGTTGAAAATGTACACCTTGGTGAAGCAAGTGAAATGAGTGGCACGTCATTAGTTATGTAGATAATGATCATAGTTGTCATATTTTAAATGCACAGTCTAGAGAACAAAAGGAGGTATGTGAAGTTATCCTTTGTTGCAAGTCTTCCTATCAAGGAATAGAAATGGGTCCAAGTATATTCAACGTGGTGAATGAACCCAAGTGATTGGTGATGTTGTAGTAGTGTGTGAAAATAACCAATCTAAAGAGTAGGAGCCTGAATACATTCTTGGTATCCTCCC
>VDFB02072274.1:26981149-27015627 GCA_007258455.2 Sequoia sempervirens
TGGAATGGGAACAAGAAGAGGAAGTAGAAGTACTAAAACTTTAAAAACAAGAATTGCTACCTTTGAAGACTAAAGAAAGGAACTAGCTAAAAAATGAAAACTCATTGAGCATAGATCAAATTGATCCAAAAATTAAGTTTGGAAGTGACTCAATTGAGGAACATATGAAATACATAGAAGGAAATAATATGGTCAAAGTATACCAAAGAAAAATGGGTCCCCAAAGGTGTAGTTTTGGCAACAAGAGCGAACAAAATCTCTCTACTACCAAAGTTACAAGAAATTTGTAAATCCCTTTTTTAGATTCAAATGAATTATCTAAATCAATAAATAGATATAGGGAACTTTATTTCATCATGAAGTGGGTGGGAGAATGCCTTTCTAGGGCTAAAATATAGAAATTATGTGAATTTAATTGTGCAAATGAAGTTAAGATGAAAGTATTACCTAGGATTTTTTTCATGTTAGAATTTCCATCTAGTGAAAGAAAGAAAGAATAAGAAATTTTAAATCTTGAAGCATTGATTATGGATGGTGTGAACTTATATACCATAGAATATGTTCCTAACTTCAATCCAATAACTCACAAAATAATAGACACCTAAATTTTAATTCATATCTACAACCTCCTATTGGAATACTAAAATAAAAAAGACCTAAAAATGATAGGGGCAAAAATAAGATATTTCATCAAGATTGATGATCTAATTGGGAGTGGATATTTTTGGGATGTATTCCATAATTTAGATATTAATAAACTTACAAATTCCTCCAAAACAAGAATTGGATTTGAGATTATAATATGGAATAGGAGGCAAAAGATAAAATTTTAAATCTCCCCAAGAAAAGGATGGGAGAGGATTTTGTTTATGCATGAAGTACCAAATCTCAAGGGAAATCCAAAAAATAATATAGAATAAAATAGAAGGGAAAAATAAAAGAACAAAATAGTTGAATCTCCTACAACTCCAATCATGATTGGTAATCTTAAGTTGGAGAATACTAGAACTCTATATGACTTGGAAGATCTAGAAAAATACCTATTAGAATCCCCCATCCTATAGGAAATTTTTGATCAAGAATTTAGCCATTATTAGATTTAACTTGTGATCTATTTGGTATAAAATAACAACATAATGAAATATGGCTCCAATAAATACTTTGAGGATCCTTGTCCTCAACTAGAGTTTGATTTTTTTATGGATATAAAAATGGAGGAGATTCCACTGGGGCCTTGAAAAGAATCCTCTCTATTGATGAAAGAAGGAAGTAAAATTGGGAGGATAGGAAGACAAAAAAATGGAATCTAGTGATGAAATCTGATGCATTAGAGATTAGTTCACTGGAAAAGTAAGGAATTCAAAAAATATATTTATAAATTGAAAAGCTTGATCATGGAGATAATATAGATAAAGGAAGAAAAATTAAGAAAGAAAATTTAATTATAGATGGAGATGTAGAAGGTCAATTGAAGATAACTATAATGCTAATATTTTGGAAGGGAAAGACCCTTCATGGAGGGAAATGAAGATATCATCATGGAATGTTAGGGACTTAAATTCCCCTAACCAAAAGTTCTTAATCAACTTGTATAAATTTGTTTTGTTTTTCAAATGAAATTGAATGAAATTTAAATGTGCTGCAAAATGACTGATTTGTTTTTGTAATTTTTTAGATTTAGAAAGGTGCAAAATAATGCAAATATAAACCCTATATGATATGCAAGATTTAAATGAAAAAGAAAAAATACTTATTCAATGCAATTCTAAATGTAATGAATGCAATATTTTAACTTAAAATGCAAACAAAGACTCCAAAAAATAGAAAAGTGCAATGTTGAATAAGTCGAGTTCACCAAAAATGATTATGGTGAAAATAGGGTGCACCAAAATGAGTGAACAAGATGATGGACCACTTATTTTTCTAGGACCAAAATCACTTCAAATATGCAAAATAAGATGCTAATAACAACCAAAAATGAAACCTAAGGGTATATGTAGGATCATGATGGGCCAAAAAGTGGCGATATAATGGGTATGTGTAGGGTATGTGGCTAACGAAATTTTTTTTACACAAAATTGATGAAACGAAAAGGTTTTTTAAAGGAGATACTCAGTTTTCCACTAATATAAATTATGCTTTACTTTGAATTTAATAAATAATTATTATTCATTTTCTATTTGAATTACGACTAAAGTCCTGATTAATAGGTTGATTGAAAAACATCTATAACTTTTAAACGGTATCACATTTTTTGAATCTGAAACATGTGTCACAATCTATGCTTCGCATACTATAGGATTAAAAAAAAAAATCATGAAGTTTCAACCAAGTTAAGGTGGCTAGATATATGAGTTTTTCATATTTTTTAAAAGTTGTAATAAAAAAATCATAATTAATTATTTACTTGGAAAAAAAATATAAAAAAATATGCATAACATCGGGACATGAGTCTTCTACTTATATCTAAAATATTATAATTTTTTTTTATCATTTTATTGTGGTTAGGGTGGTGAGACAAACACCTACTTCTTATTTTTTTACTAAAATTTAAGTGCTAATGCATTGAAATTTCAAATTTTCACCAAAATAGTTTAAAAAAAACCTAGTAGTTTAGAAACTAAATTCAATTTTCTACAGATTCTATTCTTACATATTTTTTAAATAATATAAATAACTTATTCAAATTTTTACGTCAAGTTTCCTAACTCTGATTTCTCTAAATTTTCATCGCCACTTAAGGGCCCATTTTTTCCATGATGATCCTGCACATACCCCTAACTATTATAGCAACTATGTGGAATTTTTTTAGAGCATAAAAAGCTATGTACCTAGCTAGAAAGTTGTTTTTGAGCTATGGATGACTCATTTTCCTTCAGTGGTGAATGGGTCCTTTTAGGGTTTTAGGAAACTAATTTTAAGATCCTATACCTTGATGTCTACACTCTTCAAATCCTAGTTGTCAAGTTATAGAAGCCTGTAGTTAATTTTGTAGAGCTATTTCCATGATCTTGCACTATGAATGACAATTTTTGCAACTTTGACAACTTTGCTCCAAATCTTGCTCAACTTGATCTTCGACCTATAAATCTATAATTACAAACTCAAGGGCAAGAAAACTTGTTGATTTGTTAGTGAATGGGGGTTATCCTATAAAACCTATTGTAGGTAATTAAACCAAGTGATGAAATGAAGGAAATGAAGAATAAAAGTGAAATAATGTAAATGATAGATCACCTTGGATGATGTCTTGTGATTCAAATCTACAAATAATCATGGAGTGGCCATGAAGAATGTAGATCTTGGATGTAGTATGATTCTTGTAAGTGGATCCTCAATGCAACATTAACTTCTTATCTCAACACACATCAATGCATTAAACCCTTGATATATGATGATATGACTTTGAATTGATGTAATAAACCTTTGAAATCTACCTTGAAATGCCTTATGAATGCTCTTGAAGTACTCTAATTTTCTTTCTTTTGATCTCATGAAGTCACACAAAATTTCTAAGAGAAACAATGTGAATTAAACCCTTATTTATACTAAATTAGGAGATTAGCCAAGAAATTCAAAGAACTAAGGCCGATGTCAGATCTAGAAAGAAACATAATTAAATTCCCACCAGAATGAAATTCAAAAATAAGGGTCTCATTAAGGGAGGACCCATTCACCACCAAAGGTGAATAGGTCCTGGCTAAGTTTCCATGACCAAGCTTTAGGGAGCTAAAAGAAGGCCAAAAACCCATTCCAAATCAACTAAGAAAGGGGGGTCATGTTAAGGGAGGACCTATTCACCATCAAGGGTGAATGGGTCCTAGTAAGTTTGGGTCCTGGCTCAACTTACCAAGACCAAATTTTTCCCAATGAAATTATTTGATATTTAATTTATAATTGTTAGGAGAGATCCTTGGGAGGTGTCAAAATTAAGGCCTAAAAAGGGGGTTAATAACTCCACTTAACCACAACGAATTAAGACCACCTACATAAATGTGAAAGTTCTTTAAAACACTTTACAACACTTAAAAAAGGTATTAATTATGCTTATTTTATTTAGGAAGTGACCCATAAGGTTTAATTAAGAAAATAAGTCCTAGAAAAGTGTCCAAAGTTATTACAACACTTCACAACACCCCTACAAAGGACCAATTAAGGCATGTTTTAGTTAAATAAAGGTCCTAAAATAATGTTAATGTGTACAAGACATTAAAACACTACTCCAAGGCACCATTAGTTCAGTTTTAATGTCAACTATCAGATCGAGCAAGAAAAAGGCTACTTTTTCTATTACTACACAACATAGCATTGTTCATTCATCATTCCTCTCAAGTTTTATTATTTGATTTCAAAGTTTAATTACCAAAATGGGGTATGAGAAAGCAAAACCCCCATCCACCAAAAAAAAACAATTTTTTCCCTCTTTTGTATGTGCAAGTTCATAGGTTGAGGAAAAGTTTAAGATATTAAAAGAGCAATTTGGAAAAGTTGCATTTGTTGTCACCTTTGTTGTCAAGCCATGAAAACTCAAATCTTGAATTTATTTCTAACTTTTCAATAGTGGGATTTAGGGGAATTAGAAGTGTAGACCCAAGCCTTGAGGATCATAAAATTAGATTTTAATTCCTATAAAAATGACTCATTCCCTAGTGGGAAAATGAGTCCCAGACAACTTTAAAAAAAAAAGTTCTTTTGGTGATAGGTATGTATAGTGATTAACCCTTCTCAAATTTTTCATATATTTGTTGTTTCTCATAGTTTTATGCTTCATCTACAAGATCTATGTGTTAGCTTGCATAATTGTGGTGATTTACTATTTTTTAGTTTTTATTCCAAAAAGTGTTGTTCAGGTTGATAACCCCATCCTCAATCATAAGGAAATTTGTATATTCCCTCATTAAGTTGACTCACCTAAGGGTTGCAATTCAATTCTTTGTGTGGATCTCATTTTCTAATGAAAATAGGAAGATAGGTCCATCATACCCTCATTTTCCCCATTTCAAATTAGTAAACCCTATTTTCCTATGTTTTCAAAATAAACCCCACAAAAGAGGATAAATTCTATCATGAAAAGATGAGTGATAGGAAGAAACCTCACAAGGAGGAGATCCCCTATCTCAAAAATATGAGTGATAGAAACAAAACCCATAAGGAGGAGAATCCTATCACATATAGAAAAGTGATAGAAACAAACCCCATGAGGAGAACCCCTGTCGGAAAAAGATGAGATTATAAGACAAGTCTTGTTAGGTTACCCCAAAGCTAGATGATGAAATCAAGAGACATTAAGAATTTTAAGATATAAAATTTTAAAAAATAAATATAATTTAGATATGAAAGCCCCACCTTAGAAGGTGTGTAGTGTGCAAAGGAGCACACGTCATTCTAAGGTGAAGAGAAATAGAGCAACATGTTGTGTCATGAAATACATGGTGAGATGTATTCATGGAATATTATCATGTGAGGAATAACAAATAGAATTAATAACATCAAGAAAAAGAAGAGACAAAGAAATCAAGAGCACAGGGGGATCTAATTACTTAGGGTCAAAATTGATTGCAAATGTATATAGATAAATATAGAATAAAGTATATGAACTGTCATCTTTCCCCAAATAGATTTGAATGAGAAGAAGAGAACATGAAGAAAAATAAGAATTTGGGTCAACATGGAAGAGGCATAAATTCCCCAATGCTTTGCATCGTTCGTGACATGAAAATTTAAATTTTATGAAAAATAGAAGAATGACTAGAAAAATAGAAGTTTTGTATGATAGATTTTATCTCCTATATCCAAGTACCTACAAGGGTATTAAAGGTCCTCAAAGTGAGAGAAAAAATATAAATAGACAAGCATGGGGGAACACAAATAAACACACAAATCTACTCTAAAGATAAGAAGAGGTTTCACTCTAGTCTAAAACCTCTAACAATCATCCTAATCCCAATCTAGATCATCATAATGGGAGATAATACAAGATTGGAGAGGGAGGATAGCAAGAGCTAACAAGGAGGTTGGCTCAATATATCCATTGAAAATCTCTTATGAGGTCAAGTACATCAATCCAAAAAAAGATAGATGACAAAGTTAGGATGTCCTCCATTGAGTTGAACATGCACTTCTCTAGAGTGAAATGTTGTGACTAAATAGAAGGTGGTGTATGAACTAGAGAGTCATTGTCGACCTCTATAAGAGGGGCAATGAAAAACTCCAAGGAAGCAACATATTTTTCCATCATACGAACAGAAAAAACTAGAGTAGAATGATATGGAGAAGAAGAAGAATATTTCTTATGACTATCCTTCAGAGAGAGTACATGCTCATATTTGTACTTAAGATGAGGATGTAGGATCCTCACATCAGAAGAAGAAGAGGGAGAAGGAGCCATAGTAGACATGACCTTTGTATGAGGCATGCCTATGATCTTAGGAAAAGGAGGAAGATTGTGTAAGGATGTGATCAAGGGAGGATTTGAAGAAGGAGAAATGAATGCCTGCACCCGCCTAGGGTGGGGTTCATCAGGGTTATCGAGGAAGCCAAAATAAAAATAGAGGAAATGGGAAAAAAATCAAGAATAGAAGCAAGAATGATTAGTAAAATAGTCCATGGATTTGGCATAACAAATATTTTTGGTCTATGAATGTGAGCATTTTTATATGACCACCTAGCATAACACACCTTGCTTGCTAGTGGAGCCATGTGTTTCATGAGTGATTTTGCATCCTTATTAGAGAACCATTTTGTCCAACACATTCAATGGATGATGTTTGGTATTTGAGAAAAATTTAAGGCTAAAGTCTCCTTACATTACTAACTCGAGTCCTTTTTACTACTAACCTTGTGTTGGTATTCCATTATATTTCTATTGTTTGTCTTATATTTTATGTGTTTGCTTTATGTCTTTGAAATGTTTAATTTGTGTGTGGTATCATTTTTACCTTGTGTCTTTTACATGTTTTCTTCATGTATTTTATGTTTTTTCTTCATTTATTCTTTGTAGACGGTGTGTTTTCTTTGTGCATGCTTTGTGTATTCTTTTAAAATATACTCCATTGATTGTTCTTTAAATACCCTATGTGTAAGTGAATATTTTCTTGTCTTATGTGCATGTTTATTTTAACACTGTGGATTGATTACATATTAAGTTGAGGGCTTGCACACTCCTCAACTTGTCATGTTTTATTTTTGGTGTTTTTATTTCCTTTAGTGTGAGTATGAATGTAAGATCATACTCTCACTAAAGTGGGGGCTAAATGTAGTGTCAAAAATTGTCACCCTTGATAATTTCACATTAGGTTTTATGTACCCCTAAGTACTTTGACCTAATTATGCATTTATTTTCCTAGTTTATGACTATCCTCAAAAAATAAAATCAAGGGAAATGAAAATGAGCACTTAATGTTTTCTCCTGACACTTTGGGTCCTAAAAAGGATGGGTTTGGTCTAGGGCACCCCAAACCCTAGACCACCCCTTTTTGGCTCCAATTTAAATGTCATTGTTATCATTTTGTTATTTGAATTTCTAATTTCATTTTTCAGCATTGGTATTTGATTTTCAAGAAATTAGAATAATTGCATATAAATACTAGTACTTTTCATCATTTGAACACCTAGAAAATATATTGAATAAATTGAGGATCCTTAAAATCACTCAAGGGTAGTCAAGGGAATAAATAGCAAGACTATTACAACATTTTCATAAATCAAGTTCATGTTTGCAAGACATCAAAAGGAATGAAGAAATTTATGTGCAAGGAGGAAATTATGAATGAGAAGTGATTATGATGCAATTATGGAGAAGTATTGGATTATCGTCTACATGTTATCTATAGAAAGATATTGTGTTTTAGGAACTAAAATTTTGTAGATAAATGAAGCAATCAAGGCATCCATCAATCAACTTGTAGTGTGGCATCTCTTCTTCAAGGGTTTTCCCATCAAGGTAACATTATCATTTGTCATTTATCAATTTTAGTCAATTATTTTTGTTTTGACCTCTGCCGAGCCTATGACATACCCTCTTGATCATCATCAATTGTTGTATGTGAATGTAGAAATTCTAAAAATGGGTTTGACTTAGGCAAGCCTTTATACAACACAACGTTTCCACCTCTTTTCATGTGTGTATTTCAAATCTAGAATTTTTAGTAGAAGATAGTCGTAGAAGACAGAGTGTAGACTGTAACATACATCTCAAAAAAATTAGATCCAAAAAAGAGGAGCCTATTATGGGGAATACCATACCATATATGAGCCATTTTAGCTTCAAATTTAAATTACATGTTCTTCACTATTGCTATTTCTCATATCCAGGCTAAAGTTCTAGTAGTTTTCTTTTTCATCTATGTGATAAATTATATTTTTAGATCTAGGGTTATATGTAGAATTAGCTTGTTAAATCACACATCAAATTTATCATGCTCATAACTCAATACAACATAAAACCGAGGATGTTGGCTCTCCCTTGTGGTAGCAAGCTAATCATCAACCCTAGTTAATTTATGTTTAAATTTCGAGTCAACTGAAATGGAGATAATCATAGTTAATCTAATTGGATCTAGGGTCAATTTTCCTACTTAACAAGGGATATTCCTCTTATGGGGGGCTTCTTTTTTATAGGGGGTGTCTCTGTACATGGGTACCTAATCAAGATTCATTTGTTGGGACCCATCTTTTCACCCACCTAAGCTATGATAAAGGGGGTATTAGTGTAAGTTTTTTATTTTCCTTATGTTTGAAATATTTTTCCTTTTCTATGCATATTATTAAGCTTCCTTTGCTTAATTATAATTGGTTATTATTAGGCCACATGGTATAATCCATCAATTATGTGTGTCACTCTCTCCCACACATGGGTAGTTGGGTCTCACAACATCTTTTGGAATTATATACCACCTCTCATAGTCATTCATTTGTCTTCATCTAAGTATGTGCAACCATGTGATTTAGCATTTACCAAGTACGTAAAAATCCCACCTATTTTGGGAAATTAGAGTTATTACTTAGTTGTATATGTCCCTATTTGTGTTATATATACAACACTCACCTCTCTTCTCTATTAGTCAAAAAGAGTAATGTGAACTTTTCTTATATTCTATTGATTTTTATCTCTAGAGTTATCTCTTTTTAGATTTCTCTACTTTTTATTATTTTGATATTGGTTCATCTATCAATTAAAGTGTGTTTGATTGACAGCTGACATTAGATCTTGGCTAAAATTATTTCTTATCACAAAATCTAACATAAATTAATGAATTTATCATCTAAAAGTATATTCAAATGATTTACAATAAGTTTAAGGAAAGAGGCAAAGCTCCAAAGTTGTATGTCTTCTATAAATAGATCCAAACACCTACAAAGGACCATATTAGTCTTCCACAACTCTTGGTCAAAGACACCACCACAAGATCATGTAAATATTTTATGATAGAGATTGAAGATAGTTATTACAATGATTTTCACTCAAGTATCTTTCAGAAGGTGACCAATTGCAATGTTTCCAAAAATTATTCTACTGATAAGATTCATGTTATAACCTAGAAATCACCCGCTAGAATATGATCATATATGTGTACAGGTCAACAAGTTGCAATCAAGCACTTCCATTATGGTGACTTCAATCTCTAAGAATTGAATCAAGAAAATTCATCTCAACTAGATAGAGAGCTTCTCATTTTTTCATGAACATTTCATGCCTTCAAATGCTACCAAATTAATCATTTTGAATAGAGAAACAACATAGAGAGACTATAAGTATCCATAAAAATGGCTAGTCCAAGAAGGTAAGGATGCATACTAAGTTATAGAGTAGACTAGTTGCCACTGTGACCACCATCAAAAAGGACCAAAGACAAATCCATAGGGATTATCTAAGGATGGGCTAACAATAAGCTAGATTAGACACAATGGTCGCTTCAAACTCATCACAGTTGTGTTTGCTAATAGACCAACCACCCAAATCAATTCCCCGTAGATACGACTTATTGAATATTCTTTTAAGTAACTTAAGTAAGATATGATCATTTAACTTCCAAATGATGGTACTTCAGGCTTTGAAAACATTTATACAAAGCATATAATCTCCTTTAATGTCAATTTGATCAAGATATCCTTTTTCTTGCACACAAATTGAGCCCCAATAAAAGAGCTTCAAATTCAGTTTTGTTGTGAGAGCATATGCATAACCATTTAGAGGTAGCCCAAATGACGACTCCCATGTTATTTCAAATTATACATCCACTAAGAACAATCTCAAGATCTCCTCAAGAGGCCCCATCAAAATTTAGTTTCATTTTTTCTAGGCAAAAGGGGCCAATTTTGAAAATATATTTATATTAATATATAAAATTGCATATGTATTATAATAAAAATATTTTTGAATATTAAATAGTAATATTAAATTAAAATGATTATGAGAATATTTAAATTAATAGATAAAATAGAATTTATTATAGTGGATGGTTAATCATAATGTTCATAGCTATGAAGTATTATAATAATTCTATAAACAATTTTTTAATTAATTAATATTATTTTAATTAAAAAACTAATAGAATAAATTTTATCCTATTTGTAAACTTCCAAAGTTATAATGTAATAAAATATGCATTTTTAAAAAAATAGAATGTGTAAATTATTTTTAAAATAAAATTTAAACTGAATTATTAATTTAACAAATTATATCAAATGATTAAATATATATATATTAAAAAAAAAAAATTATTCAATTAAAAATATATATAATATTATTATCAAAGTAATATTTTAAAAATCAAAACCATGAAACATAAATTTATTATATCTATAAAAAATTATTTAAATTAATAATAAAAAATATTAATATAATCTTAAATTTTGAAAAGGTAGGAAAAAATCAAAATCCCTTAATTATAACTATTATAATTTTAAAAATTTAATTTTACAGATCTCTACAAATCAAACAGTTAATAGCCAGTAGGGCAGTGGGCGACGAGTGTATTAGGTAGGGCATCATCGATTATAACCAAAAAACTCATCAAAAAAATTTAGCTGCATGGCATTGCATTTCATGTTAGTCTGAGTGTTTAAAAATGTTAAACTAAAGAAACAAGACATAACACACAGATTTACGTGGTTCGGCCGTAGCCTACGTCCACTGGAGAAGGGAGAGAGGGTGTTCTTATTCATTTTGTTGTGTTAATGGAGATTACAACAGCTCTTCATATACAGAGATACATCAGCCTTAATTAGAAGGCAAGATTAAGACAAATCCCACAAACTATGCACTCTCCATAAATAGCAATCTACAGATAGAAGTAAATCCCGTAAATATCTCTCTTCTCCAACACTCCCCCTCAAGTTGGTGTGAAAATGTCGATAGAGCCCAACTTGGACAATATTTCTTGAAACTTGAGAACTGGAAGACCTTTTGTAAATATATCCGCCAATTGCTGAGTTGTAGGGACAAAGGTTGTGCGGATGACATTGGCTTGCACATTCTCTCTAACAAAGTGGCATTCGACTTCAATATGTTTAGTGCGCTCATGAAACACTGGATTGGAAGCAATATGCATAGCAGCCTGATTATCACAGAATAATTGAGTTGGTAGAGATGAACCATAACCAAGGTCCTGCAACAGAGCTCGAAGCCATATAATTTCACTGGTAGTTGATGCCATCGCTCTATATTCTGCTTCAGCACTTGAACGAGCAACAACACTTTGTTTTTTACTTTTCCATGTGACCAAGTTACCTCCAACAAAGGTACAATATCCAGTTGTAGACCTTCGATCAATGGGAGAGCCTACCCAATCAGCATCAATATAGGCAGTAATAGAATTATGACCAGTCTTATGCATCCATATACCTCTGCCTGGTGACCCTTTCAGATACTGTAAAATTCTGGTGACGGCCTGCATATGTTGAGCCTTGGGAGCATGCATGAAACGACTTACCAAACTCACTGCATAAGAAAGGTCAGGTCGAGTAATGGTTAAATAGATTAACCTACCAACCAACCTTTGAAACTGACCAATATCAGACAACAATGCACCAATATCATCCAATTTTCCTCCACTATTCGTTGGTGTATCTGATGGTTTGATTCCAAATTTACCTGTTTCTTGTAACAAATCCAACACATACTTTCGTTGATTAAGAAAGATGTCATTTTTTGAGTAGGCAACTTCTAATCCTAGAAAATACTTCAAAGTTCCCAAATCTTTAATGGAAAATCTATTGTGTAGCAGAATTTTTAGCTTAGAAATTGCATTTTGATCATCACCAGTAATGACTATATCATCAACATAAATCAGCACAACAACAATACCGGAGGAACTTCTTTTAACAAATAGAGAAGGATCTGCATTACTTCGTTTCAGCCCATTCAACATAAGGACATAACTAAGCTTAGCATACCAGGCCCGTGGAGATTGTTTAAGCCCATAGATTTCCTTTTATAACTTACACACTAAACCAAACTTGGCCTCTTGCGGATGCCCAGGTGGGATGCTCATGTAAACTTCTTCTTTAAGATCACCATGCAAGAATGCATTTTTGACATCCATTTGAAACAATTTCCAGTCTTGATTGACGGCAAGGGAAAAGAGGACCCGGAATGTGTTCATCTTTGCAACAGGCGCAAAAGTTTCCTGGTAATCTATGCCATATGTTTGTGTGAATCCTCTAGCAACAAGTCTTGCCTTATGTCGTTCTAAAGAACCATCACTGTTGTATTTATTTTTGTACACCCAACGACATCCGACAGTTTTCCTTCCTAGAGGCAGCTTAACAGTCTCCCATGTGTTATTGTCATCTAGAGCTTGTAGCTCGTCTTGCATAGATTTCCTCCAAACTGCAATGGAGTTAGCTTCTCTAAAAGTCTTAGGTTCTTGATTATGATCAACGGTACTCAAGAAAGCTAGGTGAGACTGAGAAATATTATTATAAGATAGGTGTTCTTGTATAGGATAAGATGTAGCATGATAAGTGAAGAAATCTTTCATTCGCTCTAGAGGCCGAGTTGCTCTACTCGATCGTCAAGTAGCTTGAGGAGATGTGGGGATTGGTGTTGCTTCAGGAACTTCTGCATCGGATCATGAACAACATCCTCATTGGTAATGGTAGGAAGCGGAACCGGGTGAGACACAGACTCCCCCTGTGACCGACTCCCAGATTCAACACAAGCTTTAAAAAAAGATTCAGACTCCACAAAATGGACATCACGTGAAACAACAATTTTACGAGTGACTGGATCATAACATATGTACCCTTTCTTAGTGGAAGAATACCCAAAAAAAACACACCGAGTAGAGCGAGCTTCTAACTTATCTCTGTGTATTGCTTGCTGGTGCACATAACAGACACATCCGAATACCCTTAAGTGTGAGATGTCAGGTGTCCTATTTTTGAGTATCTC
Organism: Sequoia sempervirens; assembly: GCA_007258455.2. Classification (NCBI taxonomy): domain Eukaryota; kingdom Viridiplantae; phylum Streptophyta; class Pinopsida; order Cupressales; family Cupressaceae; genus Sequoia; species Sequoia sempervirens. Next base: position 26,994,546 of record VDFB02072274.1, read on the forward strand.
CAATGGTGATGTGAACTTAATAACACAGCTGGGAAGACGGTTGATCAAATATGCAGCGGTCAATACACCATGAGACCAATATTGTTTTGGGACCTTTGTTTGAAACATAAGGGCCCGTGCGGTTTCCAGGATGTGTCGATTCTTTCTTTCGGCCACCCCATTTTGTTGTGGAGTTCCGACACAACTTGTTTGATGAATAATGCCTTGGCTTTGAAGATATTCTGAAAAAGATCCTTTAACATATTCGGTACCATTATCAAACCTAAAAGTTTTAATTTTAGCACCAAACTGATTAAACACCATAGTATGAAAATCTTTGAAGACAGAAGTCACTTCATTTTTTGATTTTAACAAGTATAACCAGGTAGCACGAGAAAAATCATCAATGAACAACACAAAATATTTATATCCATCATAAGAATCAATAGGTGCAGGTCCCCATAAGTCGGAGTGAACTAATTCAAACAACTCAGTAGACATAGAAGACGAATTGACAAAAGGTAAACGCGTTTGTTTAGAAAACTGACAAACATCATAGACATCAGAATCAACAGAAGCAGAGGGACAAAGTCTTGATAAGATACGGTTGGATGGATGTCCAAGCCGTTTATGTAAAGTGTGACTTTCAATTACACCACTGGCATGATACGCCTTATTGAGGGAGTTTAGAAAATAAAGTCCATGTGAATATGTTCCTTTACCAATCGTCTTCTTCGACTTTTGATCCTGAAAGATGACAGATGTTGGAGAAAATATGACATCACAATTTAAAGAATTAGTAATTTTTCCAACAAACATAAGTTGAATAGGAAAGGATGGAACAACCAGAGCATCAGATGGAGCATTATGAGAAAAGAAACTAATTTTACCACTTCCTAAGGCTGAAACAATAGTTCCATTTGCAACAGAGATATCATGCTTATCAGTTTTCGGAATAAAATTGGTTACTGAAGAAGGACTATTGGCCATATGATCTGTGACTCCAGAATCAATAATCCAGGAATTAATTTTGGAATTGGAAGTAAGATAAGCATGAAGTTTACCTGACACGTGAGAGGAAGTCGACAGACTATTGCCAGAAGAGACAGTCTTACTGAGTTGTTGAAGAAGATGACCCAACTGATTGATTGAAAAAGAAGTCTTGGCTACAACAGCATGATCCTTCTGACCCTTATATTTAGATTTGAGATGTGGATATAATTCCCAGCAGCGATCCTTGGTATGCCCAATTTTCTTGCAGTGATCACATTGATAGAGTTCCTTCTTACCCTTGTAGCGAGAAACATTCCTGTTTTTGTCAGAAAAGTGAGGCTTTCTTTTATCATCCTTTTCAGCCAAAAGGACATTAGATTCAATCTTCTCCATTGAAGTTTTGGATTCTGAGCTCATAGTCTTTCTTCGAGTTTCCTCTCGTTGAATAATAGCACAAACACCAGCAAGAGTGGGTAATGTGGCATCCAACAGAAGATTGCGCCTTATGTATTCATACTCAGGCTTCAGGCTACAAAGTAGTGAGAAAATTTTATCCTCCTCAGCTCATTTCAAAAGAGTTTGGGCATCAATGGTATGTGGACGATACAGGTTCAATTCGTCCCACAGTTTTTTTAGATTCCCAAGGTGTTCACTAAAGGTTTTCTCACCTTGTTGGGCTGCAGCAATTTCAAGAGTGAGTTCAAAAATACGGGCAACATTATTTTGGTTCCCATATAATTCAACGATTGAATCCCACAGTTCTTTTGCTGAATTAGAAAAAGTGAAAATTTTGGCAATATGAGTTTCTATCGAATTGAGTAACCATGATCGAACAAGCTGATCATTGGATATCCAATCCTCATATCCCGATTCAGTAGTTTGAGGACACTTTTTATCACCATTAATGAAACCAAATTTTTTCTTGCCACCAAGCGACAAAGTAACTGCTCTAGACCATGCTACATAATTGATACCATTTAACAGAACTGATGAAAGTCTCCAACTAGGATTCGAATCGAACTCAGCCATGGAAAAAAGCAAGGAAGAAGTTGCAAAAAAACCTTACAATGAAAGTCTCTGGGTAGATTGCGGGTTTCTGTTGCACACTGAAAAAGCAAGAGACCATGGGCAGGATAACCCTCGATCAAAACAGAAACTGATAGCGAATTTGCACTGATTGCATCATTCCCAAGCACAAACAGGGCGCTGAAAAAATAAAGCAGAGGTTATTCACCAAGCATGCCTCCAAAGGCAGGCGCTGGCAAAAAAAAAAAAGATCGCCCTGCAAGGTTGAGATGGCGACTTTTCAACAAAGCACAAGTTTCAGATTTCACCAGATCATGGCTGATAATGGAACAGGGCAGGAACAGGGCAGATCACGGCTGGTAAAGAAAATAGCGCCTCAGCTACTAAAGAAAAAGAACCGCCCCTGCTGCTAGAGACAAAAAACACTTCTGCAGCAAGCCCAACAGCTTTATCAGATATGCAGAAGGAGAAAAACGTGAATCACAACAGGAAAACGCCCTGGATTACACAGAAAATGGTGACGAAATCAGATCAAGACTGCTCTGATACCATAAAGAAACAAGACATAACACACAAATTTACGTGGTTCGGCCGTAGCCTACGTCCACTGGAGAAGGGAGAGAGGGTGTTCTTATTCATTTTGTTGTGTTAATGGAGATTACAACATCTCTTCATATACAGAGATACATCAGCCTTAATTAGAAGGCAAGATTAAGACAAATCCCACAAACTATGCACTCTCCATAAATAGCAATCTACAGATAGAAGCAAATCCCGTAAATATCTCTCTTCTCCAACATAAACTAAAGATAAGCAATAGAATTAAAAATCTAGATGTATTAATTTAAGTTAAAATATAGATTAAAATTGAAACATTAAGTTAACAAAGAGGTTAATTTAAGTTAAAGTATAGATTGGAATTGAAACATTAACATAGAGGTTAATTTAAGTTAAAGTATAGATTAAAATTGAAACATTATGTTAATATACAAATTGATTGTAAATATTAAGAGAGCAAGACAAATTAGTCACAGAGATTGAGAACATTATGAAGAAAATGGTTATCATGCAATCAGTTTTGGGTGGAGTAATTTTTGTATTATCAATTGCAAGAGTTGGTGCTTCTTGTTTTTCAACCATTTACAGTTTTGGTGATTCATTGATAGATACAGGAAATGATATCATTTCAGATTCTTCAGTTTATCGTCAAATTAACACTCTTCCATATGGTGAAACATTTTTTAGGAAACCAACAGGCCGTTGTTCTAATGGATGTCTTGTCATAGACTTTTTAGGTGATTAGAATTAATTCTATGTTTTTTATTATTTATAATTGATTTTTATGTTTGATTGAAATTGATTTAATAGCTAATTGAATGTACATGTTTTGTTGTGTAATTTGATAGCTTCTTCATTTGATTTTCCTTTCCTCTCACCTTATCTTAAAGTGGGAAGGATGCCATTGTCGTCAAGATTATCAGGAATAAATTTTGCAGTAGCAGGTTGTAGTGCATTGGATTCTTCTTTCTTAATAAGAAAAGGTGTTATTACCACAACACCTCTATCTTTAAGCTGCCAAATAAATTGGTTCACACAATTGAGAAACAATAGTTGCAAACAAAATTATGGTAATTATGTTATTGTTATTTATTTATTTGATTTGATTTTAGTTATTAAATAAATTTGATTTAATTTGATATTTTATTGAATTGATTTTATTCTACAGAATGCAGAGAACATTTCTCAAAAGCCTTGTACTTTTTCGGTGAGATCGGAGCCAATGACTACATTGATGCTACCATACTTTTAAAGCCAATGGCAGAAATACAAAATTTTACTTTACCCATCATAACAAAAATTCATACATCTCTAGAGGTAACCCTCCATCTTAAACATTTGAACACGATGTTACAAAATTATCTGTTCTAGAAATGCAGATTAGCATTTTCAACGTTAACCCTCCATCTTAAGCATTTTCTTTTGTATTAATTGATAGTTTGAACACAATGTTACAAAAGTATCTGTTCTAGAAATGCAGATTAGCATTTTCAATGTTTATACAAGGTTGTCATATACAAAATTACAAAATTACATAACAGTATTTGAAATGATCTGAGTAGAAATGAAAAAAATCGAACGAGGCATCCCATCTGTCCCCTCTCCCCTCTTTCCTACGGGGAAGGCACCTTTCGCATGCAAATATCCACTTATGTGCACCCAGATAGTTTGCTCCAGATTTCCCAGATAGTTTGCTTCAGATTTCCCAATAGTTTGGTCTAAACTGTGGATTGTGGAAGGGTAATTGGAGTTCGATTTCTCTACCTCTATTGACCACTACCACTGTCTAACTGTTGAATGGTGTTTATTGTGTTAATAGGCAAATAGATATTCTCTTACTCTTTAATATTAGTTTTATAATAAAATTTATTGATTCTATTATGTCTTGCTGCATCTCTATGTTTGTGATCACTGTTGGTGTTTTGTTGTAAGTTTTGTTTCATAGTTATTATTGTATCTTTTACTACAGCTGTTTTGTAGTGTAATTATCCGTTTTCTATAATTTTCTGTAGCTGTTCTTGTTGGACAGCCTTATAAGTGCTGGTTTTTCTAGCAGCTATAGCACTGGAATGGCGATGGCGAATAACGGCATTCCCATCCCGCTCATCTCGGGTAGTCCATAATCCCATCCCACCAAGGCGGTACACAATCTCTATGAGTCTACTGATTTCTGAGTTGCGATATCATCCACGTCATTTTCGAGCCAGCGAATAAATCCCGTCCAGCGTTAGCCTGCCAGCTGATCAATCTCATTATCCCACACATCCCACAGTTGGTTCTAATCTCCCTCTTCCAACGTCTGAACTTCCCTTAAGGGCTTCCGTAAGACCCCACCATCCCGCTTACAGAAGAGTAGGGGCCTTGGGTGGGAGGATAGATTGATCTGCAGCTTTGAGCGGGTGGCTTGCCGTGAGTATTGCAGCTTTTACTACAGCTCTATTTCATGTATTTGTCAGTTTTCTATAGTTTGTTGTAGCTGTTCTTGCTTAATCTTGTAAGTGCTGGCTTTTCATGCATTTGGCAGTAATCTATTTGTAATTTGTTTTTTATCATTAATTATTTTTATTATTTTAAGATTAAAAAAAATCCAAATAAATTTATATAACTTCACAATATCAAGTTTTCACAATCTATAATGTTTATTTGTTTGATTTCTGGACTTGATTGTGTAATAATTTTTGCATCAATGTTTCTCCTTGAACTTCTGGAACATGATCCGAAAGCAAAAATTATTACACAATCAAGTCCAGAAATCAAGCAAATATAAATTTATATAATTATATTATAAAATAGTATTAATTAAATAAGATGTTTTAAATAGAATTTATTTATTTATTTTTAATATGCAATTTGTATATGTTATGATAGGGTTTACAATAAAATATGCACATTTTTGTATCATATGATTTAATTGAATTATTTTATTGAATTTGTAGAGTCTTATACAACAAGGAGCTCAAAATATTCTTGTTCAAGGAATTCCACCATTAGAATGTTCTCGTATAATCCTTACATTACTACAATTCATAGATTATGAAGACTTTGATGAAAATGGATGCCTAATGTCATACAATCGAATTTCTCGATACCAAAATGCATTATTGCAACGAACAATTAAACATTTGAACACCAAATATTCAGGAGTCAATCTCGTATATGCAGATTACTACAACATTGCTTTAAATATTCTGAAGAATCCAGCTAAAAATGGTAAGGAGTCACTATGTCTATCAGCTTATAAGACTTAAAATATGATAGTAGCTGATTTAACAAAGTTTGTAAAATGTTATGAAGTTAACATGAAAGTTATGGATTTAATAATGTTTGTGATGCAGGTTTTGAAGAAACTTTTCAAACTTGTTCTGGATTTGGTGGAGGAACATACAATTTTAACCTTCTTGCAATGTGTGGTATCAATCATAATGTGAAAGCCTGTTCAAATCCATCAAAATTTATCAATTGGGATGGAATACACCTGACTGAAGCTGCTTATCAAATTATTGCTCAGTCTTTTTCAAATTTGGTTCAAGGAATGTGTGAGTAGTGAAAAAAAATAGGAGAGATAATTAATTGAAATTTTTTCTTAGAAATCAATTAACAATTTTGTAAAATTACAATATATGTTTTCTCAAATTATTAATTTAGATTTTAATATTACTGTATATATACAAGTATAAGTTTTTGAGTATTATGATTTATTATTATTTGTATGTTAATATTAGTGTATACAAAGAATCTTTCATTGAATTGAATTTGATCCAAAAAAAAAAACATGAATTATATTATTCATTAAACTTTATGAAATTAATAGATTTCTAATTTTATAAATTTCTGCTATTGCATAGAAATCTAATAGCAAGTGCAATCTTAAATGAAGAATTATTATTTTTGTTTACAAAGAGATGCATGATTTTATTGATTTATTAATAGTAGTCCAATCTTAAATGAAGATATATTATTTTTTTTACAATTGCATTATAAATGAATATAATTTCACTCATGCAATAGCAGTTTAATGTTGCACTTCCCCAAATTTCTTTCTTTATTTTTCTTTATATTTTGAAAGGTAACAAGATATTTTGATTTATGTGGTGAGCATAGAAAGTGCAACAGATTTGTAATTGAGCAGTTCTATTTTCCTTTATATTTTGAAAAGTAACAAGATATTTTGATTTGTGTGGAGAGCATAGAAAGTGCAGCAGCTTTATTTTCTGCGTACTTGAGCAACTCTATTTCCTGTGAGGAGGAGGAGCAGCTCTGTTTTATGAAAAATGTATGTATTCTGTTTTCCTTGACATGAATCTTTATTAATATTGGTTACTTTAGTAGTAGAAATAAATTTGAATAAGAGTTATAAACATGTTTATCTTATTAAAATGATTAGGATATAGTTCAAGAATTGAATTTGAATAAGACATAAATTCATTTATCTTATTAAAGAATATAAAATTATTTGTAAATGTACGATATATAAATATGTCATTTTTAAGGTAAGCATGAGAACAAAATCTAAGATAAAAGAATAAAGCAAATAATTACTTGGACAATTTTTTCACAGTAAGTTGAATCTTTTATATATGGGCTAGTTAGTTTTCTTTACTGTGAAGTTAATTACAACTGATTTCTTTGTGTGATCAAAGTCATTTAATTTAATTTAATTTAAATATTGTTATTAAAAGAATTTGATGTGGGTGTATATGTAATTTTAAAATTTAAAATTAAAATTGTTAAAATTAAGAGATCAAATCAACATTAAGAACATCAGATATAAAATAGTTTAGTTCTAATATTATTAAAAAGAGCTTTCAGAGAGACTCTGAGCCATCTCAAAAGCCATGAGTAAACCTAAAGAACCCATTAAACAGTTGGAATAGCAGTTAAAACATACAGAGAAAATGGTACCCTCTGTTTAACCAATGCATGATCTAAATAACCCATTTGAAAATTGGAAACCTATGATAAGATCAAAATAGTTTTCGTAAACTGCCCATTTCATTGTCCATCATTAAGGATGTTTGTATTTGTCATGGCAGATTTATGCATTGAATTGAGCTAGAATGAAATCGGAGAATTCTAAGGAGTATAAAGTAGGCTTTTCACTGCTCTTATATCTTGGATTATGAACTAAAGAAAAATATGAAAAAGCATCTGAACAATGAAAATAAATTATTACAAATTTACGTTAAAGGAATAGGGATGTGACATGAAACATAGTAATTAAAGAATGAATTAGGTTTGAAAGATAAATGTGTGTAAGTACCCAGACAAGAAAGAAGACAATCATTCTATATTTAGAATGAATACAAATGATTCCTACGTTGCTTTGTAAAATTTATTATGGTATAGTTGTAGAATTGAATTTGAATAAGAGGCCATAGCCTTGTTTATCTTATTAAAGAGTACAAAATAATTTGCAAACATAGGATATAGGAATATGTCTATACCCCATACATGGTATTCTTAATCTGTGTATGAAAACAAAATTACTTGGACTGTAATCAAGGTCATTTAATTCAATTTAATTAAAGTATTGTTATTGGAAGAATTTGATGTGGGTGTGTAGATGATTTCAAATTTAAAATTAAATAGGTAGTCAAATCAGAACTATCTAAAATAACTCAAATATTTAGGTTGTATTTAATTAAGCAAATTTATTCTAAGCTATGTCATGTGAAGATTCAGCTTACCAAATCATCTTGGTTCTAAAAATTATTTTTCTAAATTGCTTGCATCATTATAGTAATTAGTCTGTTAATAGTCATTTTTTATTCATTCACTTGTAATGGACCAAGAATCTCCATATCCATGGAAGAAATCACTCTAAAGGATATTTTAATTGTGTTTGAATGAGATATAAAATAACTATAAGTTAAATGTTTTGTCTCTTGGTTTTATCTGTTGCTTTAAGGTAAATTATCATGGTGTAAGAAATCATAAATAATACTCTTTGACCTCCTTTCTTAAATAGAAAAATAGGGTATAAGTGTGATTTTACAATAACAAGAAATTTTACCCATTTTATATACCAGAATCCAGTTGCTCTTTAAACAATATTATTGAATATAAAGTATTACTTTCCAGTTTAATAGGTCTATTGGGTGTGAAAATGTGGCTATGGATGGAGGATCTTATTAAAAACTATCCAACTATGTAACCTAATACAAATGCCCACAAAACACATACATGAAATACACTAAGAAAAACTTTATTAATTTATAGTCTTAAAATACATCAGTAATCTTTTTTACTATAATTACAATAATATTTAGGCCTTATACTTGAATTATAATCTCAAGATCTTCTTTCTATGTTTCTCTATAATACTATAGATTCCAATTCTCTAGTTTTTTTCTCCACCTAATTGTCTCTCTCCCTCTCTCCAAGTGATTTTCTACCTTTTTATAGTAAAGCTTGATGTAACTTAAACTATCACCAACCAAAAACATTTCAAAATGTCTCATTCATATAACATAAGGTTCATCGACTTAATATTAAATGATTTCACCTTTTGTTTTTCTTTGGAATATGATGATTTTCTTACGGGGAGTATAAATGAAAACTTCCTTAAGTGCAACAAGATATAAAATTTCAAAGTTGATGTAACTAAAATCATGGTCCTCCCTTGGACCAATAATGCAATAAGCAGCATTAACTTTTGACACAAAGTTCAAATCCATGGTGTGCAACTTGTAGGCCTTCCTTAAGCTACCACAACAATACACAACTTATAATAATGCATGAGTTAAACATTTGAACATGATTATGAAAATCTTATGATGTTATACAACCGTATTGTGGTTTGTTTGCATGTGTTAATTATTTTATAACTACGGCAATAAAATACAACTAGAAAAAGATTATTATGATTGTGATAAATATGAACACTTACAAGAGATAAATATGTGTACACATGTGTGTGTGGTTGATTCAAAAATTATTATATGATTGAGATGCTTCTACATCAAATACCATTTAAAATTATGATAACACTTTTTTGTATAGATTTTTGCATAAGGGGAACCAAAATGGTTCACCTTCATTATAGACATCCATATAAAATCTTTAATAGGTCTCCCTTTCCACTTGATTAATTATTCTTCATATATTTTTTCTTTATATTTCTCCCAACCTTAAAATCTAAAATATCCTCAGTTTCTTCTATTATATATTTATTATATTCATGCTAGCTAATTTAACTTTGTACTTCCTTCCTCTATTATTCCTTTATGATACTCATACAAATAAACAACATTAAACACTAGTGATATTCCAAATCCTTCTAATAACTTAATCTCCTATTAAAAATTTGAACATTATCCCATAATATTGCATTGTCTAAATTTCCTCATGTTCAAACTTTGTTATGTTCCATGTGGTAATATTTCATTCCTCAAATATACCAATAAGTTTCATCTCCAACTCCATACTCTAAGTATGCATTATTTTCTAGTTAGTCATTTCCTTATAAATATTGAATTCATTCTTTTTAACTATTTTCTAATTTCCTCATACAATATTCATATGTTATGCATAATATTTGGCTTCAATACTCTTTACTTGTCCAACTCTATCATCCATAAATTCAAATACATTTCTTGAGATTTGTGCGTAAAAAGTTTGAAATAGTTATTTCTTCATTCTTCTATTCACTCAATTATTGTATTTAAACTCTACTTAGATTAACATCACATCATATTAGTTACCTATCTTTTCATCCTTCAAAACATGTTGATAAGTTTAAATCCAAACTTATATTTGTTAGAGTAATAAGTCATTTCACTTAATTAATTTAATCATATTGGTTAATTAATTAAGTCACTTATCACATTAGATTTGACTAATCTAAACTTAGGCACATTAATAATTAATTATTAAGTGTGTACACTAGGGTTTCTTTTCAGGGTTTGATCTCCTTTCTTAAGGATTGATCTCCTTGTTAAATTCATTATTTTAATTCATTTCTTCAGCTTGAGGCTTGTAGAGAATCTTTGTTGTTCTAGACATTCTTCTTTCTTTGTGACAAGTTATTGCATGCAGGTGATTCTTGGGGTCTGTGAAGTTGGGTTTCTCAACTTCTTCATAGTATCAAAGCTTCAAATTTGCAATTGCTTGTTTGTCTTTTGAAGGATATTGCCTTACAGTGATTTTTAAGTGCAAGGGTTTCAGCGAGGCATCTTTTTGCAACATCTGTGGGTAGCCTATTTTTTTGTGCATTTTTGGGAAAAACAGACGATGGGTACCTGATCAGGCCTTGTTGTTGGGACCCATTTTGCTTTCATGCATCTTTTCTTTAGTGTTTTAGCTACTTCCTAAGTTCATCTGAAGGGGGGGTGTTAGAGTAATAAGTCATTTCACTTAATTAATTTAATCATATTGGTTAATTAATTAAGTCAATTATCACTTCAGGTTTGCTTAAGCTAAACTTAGGCACATTAATAATTAATTATTAAGTGTGTACACTAGGGTTTCTTTTTAGGTTTTGATCTAATTTCTTAAGGATTGATGTCTTATAATTATTCATTCTCTTAATGCATTTTTTTCATCTTGAGGCTTGCAGAGCATCTTTTTTGTTCTGGACATTCTCCTTTCTTTGTGACAGGTTATTTCATGCAAGTGATTCTTGGGGTCTGTGAAGTTGGGTTTCTCAACTTATTCAATATTCACTTAGTATGTTATCCATATATTTACAAGTAATATGTTGTGTTTGTGTGAATAGAGTTATTTCTCCAACCTATTCTCTTCTAGGGCCTATTCACACCTAGGTTTTCAAGTTTACTTAGGGAACTTTGAGTGTACTATGAGGATACTTACCTCTTTATGACTTATGTGATATGAATATGACACTTGTCATAATATTTTATTATTTTAGCTCTCACCTTGCCCTTATAAGTAAGGATTCTCTTGTACATTATTATAACATGTATACATCTTATAACTTGCATCTTGTAGAATTACTGGAAGTATATCATTTTTGTAGCTTCTCTCTGATCTATGGAAGGTCATTTAGTGTTGTAAATTGATCATTTATCCTATGAGACATTTGTACAAGTTCAACATAGTATTATAGTTTTTATTCTTGTAATAATATTCTCAATTTTAGAGATATTCTACAATCATTTTTTTTTGGGTACATCCTAGACAAGATATAACCCCATGGTTGATCCTAGAGGATCCAAATCTATATGGATCAATAGAAACATGATATACTTTTGGAAGTATCATTTTTGGAGATTTTTTGGCCCCTACCTTGAGTCATATAGTCTAAATAAATTTTTTACTACTTCTACAGTCATTATCATCATTTTTGTACATAGTTAGCAAAAAAATTGGGCAAAATATATTATTTTAATTTTTAAAAGTTTTTTATTGTTTTGTAAAATCTACCATATAGGGGTCTGCAAACCCCAATATAGAATATCCTTATCATCCACATTATTTATAGATTTCATAGGGATTGCAAGTACCTTTTGGAGGTATTCTAGCCTATATGAGACACTCGATTATGCCAACAACTTGGCATTCAATTCCAAGGCTTATGTGCCCTAAATGTTAGGGACTTAACAATATCATTTTTCCCCTCAAATAGGTTGTGCCACTAGTGGGACTCTCAAGATTAGCTACCAATCCTCTATAGTATAAGCACTAGGAAAAGAACTCTCATACACCACCAAAAGTGATTTTTTCATTACTCTACCTAGATCATGCCTTTTCTATTGAAGAACCACCCCTATCAAGCCCCTAAGGCCATTTTCAAGCCTTCAACAAGTAGTTTTTTTCTACAAAGAATAATTTTTAGTTGAGTATTGAATTTGGATTTTAATGGTAGTTGGAAAGATGGTTCCATGTACTTTTCTTTGGTAAAGGTAAATTTTTTATATATTTTTAAGATTACAAAAAAATCATCCTAAAGTTACAATTGATGTTGTTTATTGAAACCGGCATAAATTTTACATACATACTCAAATTTTAATAATACTTTTAAATCACTCATAAAATCACAAGGAATCATAACCTCCATTTTCCTATTTTGCAAGCAATTTTGTTAAAAAATAATTATATATTATAAATAATTGGTTAAAGCCTTTTAATTGTATAAAATAGAGAAATTTATCATTATAGATTATTGTGGGGTTATAAATACATGATAATTTTTTGTCAATATAAGGCACTTGATATAAGTTCTCCTTTATCTTTTATCTATTGGTGTTTGTCTCTTAGTCATAGTGAATCTCAAAACTTTTGAGCTCTTCACCACACATAAATATCACTCAAAAATTAGAAATAAGACAATTACTACAATATAAGGTAATTTCAAAAGTATTAAATGATAAATTGCCTAAATTCACTAAGGATTTTGAAAAGAAATCATATAGAAATAAATTAGATGAACCCATAAAGCTCATAGGATTGCATGTATCTAAGAAATTATTTTATATTGTGAAGTGCATTACACCTAAGCAAGTTTTGAACAAACTTGATGGATTGTATGGTACACTTAATGAGTTATGAATTTTTCAGCTAGGGGAAATCTAACATCACTCTCTCTAGATGGATTTTCTACAATTCAAGATTACCTTGCTAAATTCAAACCAACTTTTTCACAATTAATAAAGATGTGGGCATGAGAAAATTGATGAGGTATGTAACTTCTTGATTCTATCAAAGTTGAAGGGTTTATTTCTAGGGTTTCCATATACTTTATATTATACTATAGATACATTGGGGAATTAATTTAATATGATTATATATGAGTTGTTTTGTGAGCATACTAGTAGGGAGTATGCATATTTAATTCATATGGATGCACTTATTAGTTCTAAGATCCAATATTTGATGGCTCAATCTTCTAAGGTTAGAGGAAATATTAAAAAGAAGCCTGAGATATAATCTCATTTAGATAGTGCATCTCCCTCCAAACCTAAGAAAAATAATACTCTTAAATCCACTTTTTCTTCCACTTCTAATTTTGGTGAGTATTCCTCCAATATGAAGAAGAATACAATAATTCCTTATAATTTTTCGGCATTCCTACTCATGATGAATCTCATTTCTTTAAGAAAATACAAGAATTGGATTAAATCATGTAGTAATACAATATGTTTATCCATAAGTTTTTTTTTTATAGGAAAAGGGAAATATTTTTCTATTTGAGGTTTTCATTCATATAAATAATAGTGGGATACTTGATTCAAGTGCTTCACATCACATGACCAATTCACATGATCTACTTGAGTCTCTTTATGATAGTAGTACTTCTTAATTTACAATAAGTAACTCTTCATAGATTCTCCTTTTGGGAAGAAGCACTATTGAGTTGTAGGATTGCTACATTGAAGATGTTATTCTTGTTCCTGATATATTATGAACCTTCTTTTTATATAGCATTTTTTCATTTAAAGGATGTGAAAACATTTGAGGTCACTCCACATGATTTGATTATTCAATAGTTATAAGATCTTGAAAAATTTGTTTCTTTAGGGAATCGATCATGAGGCATTTTTCTATAGTTTTGATGGATTTGAGCCTTCGTCAATTTTATCTCTTATAGCACATTCAAATTCATCAATCATAATTTGACATGAATGGTTTGGTCACTTGAACTATAAGTATCTTTAGTAGTTGAGGCACATATAAGACTTGTTGATTGGTCTTCCTAGGTTTTCATGAATAAAAGAATTTTTCCTAGGTTATTTTCTTGGAAAACATTATCATGAACCCTTTCCTAATTTTAATTCCACTCATACTAAAAGCATCCCTATATTTTCTCAACAATGATCTTATTTTATTTCTAACTCCTTAAATTTCAATGGCTTAGTATGTGTTCACCATTATTATTGACTTCTCATTATTCACATGGAGGTACTATTTTAATTACAATAGTGATTCTCTCACCACTTCCATGTCATTGAAAAAAATTATGGAGAAGTTAGGTATTTCCCTTCAATATATATGCACAAATAATGGGAAGAATCATGTGAACTAAGAATTTCAAGATTCATCCATGAACATGATATTCAACATGAACACACACTTCCTTAGACTCCTTAATAGAATGTTGTGGTTGATTGGAAGAATAGGACCACAAAAGATATGACCAATTGAATGGTTCAATTTAGGTCCATGGCTCCAATTTTGATGGGTTTAAGTAGTCAATTATTATAATTATATTAGTAATTGTATGCCCACAAAGAAGTACAAAATAACTCTTAAGGAGGTTTGGTCCCATGTCAAGTTTGATGTTTTCTTATTTGGATTATTTGGTAGTGAGGCTTGGACATTCATTCTAGATGTTAAAGATAAGGAAATGGAGAATATGGGCTAAGCTTTGATTTTTATTGGCTATTATAAGGATGTGAAGGCCTACAAGTTATTTGATCCTGTTACATAGGATACCTACATGTTGTAAGATATTTAGTTTGACTAGTCCTTCATAAATATGGGTAATTCTTTCCCTATTTCATCACTACAATATAGAAAAATGTGTGACCCATCTCCTTTTGTGGGGTTTCGAAACCTTTTTCCTATTTCATTAAATAAAGAGAGGGTTTGATAGATTTCAATAAGATATATGATTGACTTATAGCCTGAAAGGTGAGCCAACTTTCCCTTGACCAAATCTAAAATTAACCAAAGGAAGAAATGCAATGATTCAACTAGACTAATGATGCAAATGATTGTTCTGATGTAAAACAACATATCCTTGAGATATCAGAGAGAAATTTAGACTTCAGAAATGGACTGAGCCTAGGACACTCTACACCTATGGCATAAATTTAAGACTAATTTTCAAGGACACTTCCTTCAAGGGAGCCATTGTTCTTATTTACCAATTTCATATATGTTTTCACAATCCTTTGGTGCCAAATCAAATATTTCATTATTTTCTTGTCACACTAACGGATAATTTTGTGAGTTTTTGTGAGTTTTCAAGATGTAGGGTTTGATTGAAATATAGAATAATTGATATTCAAAATTCCTCCAATCCTCTGTAAACCTGAAACCTACACATTTAAAGAGAGAAGAAAGGTGTCATTTAGGGGCTTTCCTTATTCAAACCCTGTGTTATTATTTCTACTTCCATAATGACAATGTCAATGATAAAATCATAAATGATAAAAAGGAATGATCAATCAACAAATTTATGTAGCTCACCACCCTTCAAGCTTCCTTGAAAGACTAAAGTCATATAAATCTCCTCAAGGCTTGATTTCTTTCTTGAATTACTTGGAGACCTACAAGGGTTAGTCTTCACAAACAATATGAAAATATAAACATGAATGAACTCATACACACTTTGACATGATGCTTAGATCTTGAATTACTACAATAAATATTTGAAATTCTTCTCTTGAATTGCTTGGTAATTCTCTTCAAAATAATTCTTGCTCAATAATTCTTGTTATTGCTAAATAGATCTCTTGTTAGTTTTGAAATAGTGAAATGACTAGGTATTTATACACAATTATTCTAATTTCCTGAAATTAAATCTTGATAGCTGACTTTAGATATTTTATTTTCAAATAATAAAATTTTGACACCAATATAATTAAATCTAAAGCTAGAAAGCTTCACATTGAAGGTTTCGAAGTAGTGGAGGTTGGCTCCCAACAGACTTTGAATGCACTCCTCCTTCAAAATACTCGAAGGGCCTAGTCTTTGTGGCATTGGCACTTTTCCTTTTCTCTTTGGTTGTTAGTGTATTGTAACTGAAAATATATTTCAATTTTGTGTTCCTTTATAGGTTTCTTTAGATTTGTTTTTGTTTAGTTCTTGGTTTCCCATAACCTTCTTATCTACATGGCAAACATTGTTAATTTTTTTCTCTCATTATAATAAAGGGAGTGGGCCCCTCATCACATGGCTTACAAACCAAAAAAAAGTTATCAAACATTATATTAATAAAGTAACATTTATTTATTTTATAAAGATTTAATGAAAAATCATTCTAAAAAAATTATATTTGAAAAAGATTAAATTTTGGTTTTTAATTGATTCAAAATCAATTTATTAATAAATTGAATAGCTTTTTACAATAATATTACCTAGAGCAAGTACTAATAAATAAATGAAAAATAAATAGGGGCAGGGGGCCTACCTCGATTGGCTAAAGCATCTTGTTGTACAGGCAAGAGGTCACAAGGTCTAGTCTCCCCCCAAACCCGTGGTACCAGAGGGCGTGTCATGCAAAACCAAAACCAAAACCAATACCGAATTTAGCATCTCTAGCTAAACTACTTACTATTATTAGTATTTCATTTTACTATTGTTTCCTAAAAGGTAGGAAGCAGGAACACACCATCTATGAAGCATAAGATCTACTTTTCAATTGAAGGCTATAGAAATCTTGTCTTCAACTCAAGAGTCTTCTAGCTCTTAAAACTGATAGATTGAAGCAGTAGCTTTAGGGAGATTGGTTTTGGTTCATCTAATTTTTATTAATAATGGCAAGGTTTCATAATGTTTTTTTGCAAACTCTACTCATTTTTCTCATTAGCATCATTGACAATATTATAAAATTTGTGCAGAACCTTGAGGTAATTCATTCATCATAATATAAAATATAAAATAATTACTATGTTGTTATATGTTAAATAAATTAAATTGTTTATATGGTTATATCTATTGGTTTTAAAGATGGTTATAGATGGAGTAAAATGGTCTCTTCTAGTTGTTTCATAATTGTGATCAATGATAATTGAAAGAAACATCTTAGAGGAAGCTTGCAAATTATAGAAGTTAGTGAAAGTTGACTGTGTTGGGGACTTATGAGGAGGATCCTTATGACTCTCAGTCTCTACTGTTGTGTGGGGTGAGAGGGAGAATTGCAAGTCAACTATTATTATTGCTATTATTGATGGATTTGACTACCAACCAAACCTTGTAGTTAAGGTTTTATCACAGGCCTTCTAAATTTTAACACAAAAATATAAAAATTTCAACACAAACATGTAAGAATATAGTCAAACTGTATAATTTTGAATTGAGATTTTATCACATGTCTTCTAAATTTCAACACAAACATATAAGAATATAATCAAAGTGTATAATTTTGAAGGTATTGATGTGTAATTGTGCCACGTGATATCCAATGTGTAAGATGTGTCATATGATATCCAATGTGTTAAGTGTTGAAAATGATTTTTAATTGTTTTTTGATGAATAAGAAGCTACTATCTATATTAAAAATAAAGATAAAGTTACATATTCACAAAAAAAGGTGGGAGGTAAGAAGGCACACCCCGAGAGTCACATGGGTAGAGCCCGAAAATCCAAAACCCAGACTCACTTGGGCCTAACCCAAAAGTCCACAAACATTACAAACATACAAAATAAAAATCTTTTATCTTTAAAACAGATTTTTAATTGTTTTCACCATTGTTTAAAAACAGATTGACATTTATCTTTTAAAACACTTTTTCCTTCTTGAACTATCATATACTAACAACATTTCAGAACTTAAAAACATCCCAACAAACATTCTAAAAACTATCTTATTCATCTTTTTAAACCTGTGAGTAGTTTTTCTTTCTCATATTTGTTGTTTTATTTCACGTCTGCACTCAATTATTTATAACGGAATCTCAAATTAGTATAGAGATATTTTGAACTATAAAATAAATTGGGCATTTCAGGGAAGAATGGGAATTTAAAACGACAAAACAATGGGGTGAGAGAGGCTCGAGTTCTCGACCTCAGTATTACTCAATGATAGCTATGAGACCTACGCGCTAGCCAACTGCGCCACCACCCCATAAATTTTTGTTATATTGATCCGTATTTGTAAGCTACTGGATTCTTTGACTGGATTAACCGACCCTACCTTTGCTTCTGTTGCCTTAGCTTTGTGCTCTGCTTCTTATGCTTTCACTCAATCTACTTAATCTTCTGTTATTACGGCCATGCTTTTTCCCGAGCTTATACACCAAGCGGAGATAAATATAAAGACTCTGCCTGTTTAAAATTCGTTGCAAGAAGATAGCGCACATTAAATATGGGTGCATAATTACTTCATAATAGAGTGCAACTGATTTGCTATGCAACTAAGAAAATATTGGATCCAAAAAAGCATCTAATATTCTTTTGTATTGAATAAATAAATGTGAATTAATGATTACAATGAATGTGCATGTTTATAAAAGCAAAATAAAGAAAACCCTAGATGATGATTGTATTATATTGGTCTATAAGTGTCTTAATGTCATGCAATGGAACAACTAGACCTATAATTAGCCCAATCTAATAATTAAAAAACACTCCTAAGTTATGCTTAAGTTAATAAAGGAATATTAAGTGACTTAATAATTAATTAATGAATAATTAATTATCAAGTGATTATCCTAATTACTCCAACAAAAAATACCTAAAAATATCTATACCCCAATCCAATGACAAATATTACCTTTCTAGGGCTCCTAGTGCATGGGAAACATCTACTCTAAAATTGACTAAAGCATCCAAAAATTCCATCAACAACACTATCATAATGGATGTGACTAAATTCCTTTATCACATTGTTTTGAAGAAAATAGACTAATCTACAAACCTACAAACCAAACCACTATAAACTCTCTCTTTTGATCACCATAATCTCCCAAGTCCTTCACATCACATAAAAATAGATCAAAAATCCCCAAAAATTTATACTATTACTAAGAAAATGGAGTATAATAATAGTAAATGATCATGTCTATAAATATCTCATATCTAATATGAAATGAATCAAATCTCCATGATAAATAATAGATCATAACAAGAAAATATGTAAATCAAACCCTTTCCTTCCACCACCATCAACATGTGTTCAAGTTGTTACAAGTAAGATCTCCTTCCAAATCCCCAAACAAACAAATTATCAACATTCAACCCCAGTGTAAACATTAAAATAGGTGTAATATTTCTAAACTAAAGGAATATCAAACTAACAACATTCTTGTAGCTATGAAATATTCTATGGCCACTTAACATCTCTTTTAATATTCAAACCAATTATTAGTACTAACTCTAGAACTAAAGATCTGCATGTAAAGAGATAAAAAAAACTTAACCATGCATCTAATCCTCAAATAAATCCTCAATATTGGCATCTATAACATAGGTATGATGTACAAGAGATGAAGAGACACAAAAATAATACATCTAATAACTAGGTGGGAAATACCAAGTAGATCATTCACCACTGATTTGGACCAAGAGTTGGGTATAAGATTATTCCATTATTGAGGCATAATCTACTTAAAAATTCCATGTTAAATTGACATCTAGCTCCAAGAGAAAGCTCCTCATTCTTTGAATTGAAACCAAGTCAAGGGGCTCCACCATTCCAACAAATGAGCACTAAAAAGGTTATTAATCCAACCTCATCCATATATGATATAGATGCACAACCAATCATCTTGAATTCCAAATGCATCCAACTACAACTTTGTAATAACCAAAAGCTCACAATGTAAAATGATCAAAACACTCATTTATAAAATTACCACAAATCAACAACCACTAAATATTCTAATATATTAGCATAAAATCTTAGAACTTACCATGATATCATGATTTACATCTTTGTAATATCTACCAAAATCACTAAGATCTCTCCATGGAAATAAGATATGCACATCCTCATAATAATGAAGATAAGCATCCTCCATCAATAATACAAGGAGCTATCAAAAGACTCTCATTTCTTACATGAGGTAGAATCTAAAATATTCCCATGAAACCAACATCCATCACAAAATATTATTCATCACAAATTGATAAATCCATATCACTTCCAAAGCTCCTACTAAAAGTGATGTAGAGCTACATACATGGCATCATGATAAACATCTCCTAGCTAAAAATCATCCATGAGGCTCACATAATCAAAGAAATGAACTAGAAAATAAAGATATTCTAAAAGGAAAAGTAAAACCATGATCTCCAATCCACAAGATACCACTAACTATGTAACCACACAAATTTCTCACTAAACCATGATTTGGAACCTCTCGTGACACCATAGTTAGTTGCTATAGGTACTAAATTATATTTATTTAAGAAACTCCAAATAATCTTATGTGTGCCTCAATATAGTGAACATTCTAATGTACCATGTTGACAAAAAAGGCATCCCAGATAGAATATACAACTCTATGGCATCTAATAATAAAACCACATTTCAATAAGACACCTACAACACATCAAAGATCTTGTCTTGAGTTCTCCATATAACTTGCAAGTGCAAACAACCCATAAAGCCAACACACATGCGATATTTGAAAAGTAATAAAAACATGCACAATGCTCCAACTAAAACTAAAGATATGCAAAACTTATAGATCACAAATAATGCAAGATACAAATTCAACACCACATTAGTAACATGTAAAATAGAGATAACTAAAGATAATACGAAGATTATCCATGACTGCAATGCCATATCAAACCTTTAGATCCATAATCTAGTAATCATAATTCATGAACCCAACAAGCAACAACCACATAAATGTTAGGTGGCTAAACATATATCAGGGTAAGTGCACAAAGA
>VDFB02072274.1:27019457-27192210 GCA_007258455.2 Sequoia sempervirens
TGCACAACCTTGAGGTAAGTCACTTGTCATAATATAAAATAAAAAATAATTATCTTGTTATATGTTAAATAAATTACCATAATGCTTTTATTAATTTTGGCAAGGTTTCATGATGCTTTTCCTACAAACTTTCTTCATTTTTCTCATCCGCATCATTGACAACATTATAGAATTTGTGCACAACCTTGAGGTAAGTCACTTGTCATAATAAAAAATAAAAAATAATTATCTTGTTATATGTTAAATAAATTACCATAATGCTTTTATTAATTTCGGCAAGGTGCTTTTCCTACAAACTCTCTTCATTTTTCTCATCGGCATCATTGACAACATTATAGAATTTGTGCACAACCTTGAGGTAAGTCACTCGTCATAATATAAAATAAAAAATAATTATCTTGTTATATGTTAAATAAATTGCATTGGTTATACAGTTTTATCTATTGGTTATAAAGATGGTTATAGACTGCGTAAAATGGTTTCTTCCAGTTTTAATTGTGATCAGTGATAATTGAAAGAAACATCTAAGAGGAAGCTTGCAAAATATAGAAGTTAGTGAAAGTTGACTGTGTAGGGGACTTATGAGGAGGATCCTTGTGACTCCCAGTCTCTACTATTGCGTGAAGTGAGAGGGAGAATTGCAAGTCAACTATTATTATTGCTATTATTGATAGATTTGACTACCAACCAAACCTTGTAGTTGAAGTTTTATCACAGGCCTTCTAAATTTCAACACAAACATATAAGAATATAGTCAAAGTATATAATTTTGAAGGTATTAATATTTAACAGTGCCGTGATATCCAATGTGTAGAATATGCTACATAATATCCAATGTGTTAAGTGTTGAAATATCCAATGTGTAGGATATGCCACACGATATCCAATATGTTAAGTGTTGAAAATCATTTTCAATTGTTTTCACCTTTTGACAGTATTTGAAAACAGATTGACATTTATCTTTTAGAACACCTTTTCCTTCTAAAACTATCATATACTAACAACATTTCAGAACTTAAAACATTCCAACAAATATTCTAAAAACTATCTTTTTCATCTTTTTAAACCTGTCAGTAGTTTTTCTTTCTCATGTCTCTTGTTTTATTTCACGTCTGTACTCAATTAT
Organism: Sequoia sempervirens; assembly: GCA_007258455.2. Taxonomy (NCBI): domain Eukaryota; kingdom Viridiplantae; phylum Streptophyta; class Pinopsida; order Cupressales; family Cupressaceae; genus Sequoia; species Sequoia sempervirens. The sequence continues at coordinate 27,020,584 of VDFB02072274.1, forward strand.
TTATAACAGAATCTCAAATCGGGATAGAGATGTTCTGAACTATAAAAAAAAATTGACATTTGAGGGAAGGATGGGAATATAAAACGAGAGAACAATGGGGTGAGAGAGGCTCGAACTCTCGACCTCAGGATTACTCAATGATAGCTATGAGACCTACGCGCTAGCCAACTGCGCCACCACCCCATAAATTTCTGTCATATTGATCCTCAGTTTTAATGTACCTTTGCTTCTGTTGCCTTAGCTTGCGCTCTGCTTCTATGCTTTCGCTCAATCTACTTAATCTTCTGTTATTACGGCCATGCTTTTGCCTGAGCTTATACACCAAGCGGAGATAAATTTAAAGACTTTGCCTGTTTAAAAATCATTGCAGAAAGGTAGCGCATATTAAATATGGCTGCATAATTACTTCATAATAGAGTGCGACATGCAAAATTTTGAAATCATCGGAAGCCACAACTGATCCACTGCATCGGATATCAGAGCCAGGTTTCGATCATGGGACCTGTGGGTTATGGGCCCACCACGCTTCGGCTGCGCCACTCTGATGTGTTAGAAAAAAATTGTCTCCATTTTATCTGGTTTTATAAAGTCTGCTATTTATCGTTTCCCCAAAAACAGTCTGAACAACGCTTACAATGAAAACTTTATTTAGGATTTGAGTATGGCAGAGACAGAAATAGAAGTGAGTAATAACAATTTCTTGTCATCTTATTTCGCTAATAAATCTTAAAACTAAACATGTGGCTGTCATTTTATATGTTATTGGTTTTAAGTAATATATTTTATTAAATAAGTTATAAAAATTTGTGTAACAATATTGGTTTAAATAATATATTATTGAATTATGATTCATAGAGTGTAATTTATTTGGTAGATAATTTTGTTTATCATGCTTAATTAAACATGTGGATGCCATTTTATATGGGAGATGGGTGAATTAAGGAAAGTAAAATTTGAGGATACTAACACTTTAGTAAATGCAGACTAATTATTTAATAAAAACTATGAATGCTACAATTTTCTTACGGTACAAGGATGAGATGGGTTTATCACTATCTTACACATGAGGTTAACTTCTTGGGATGCTAAAATTTATCCTACAATGAATAGTAAGAGAGATAATCTTAGAAATTTGTTGTTATATTCCATCATAAATAGTTCTTGATGCGTTTCATAATGGTGGAAGGTGATAAACTTTCCTAAATGTTCATGTTGGCATTTATCATGTTATAGATTGGTAAATAATTGTAATAAGTTGTAGAAGTTTGTGACAAGTTTTAATTTTTATAGTTTATCATGGAGGGTTACTTATTCCAATGTTGATATATTCCCAATTGAAAGTCTTTTGTAGGAGAACTCACAACCACATAATTATAAGCATGCCACATGTAGTGTGTATGATAGTGTAGGAGCATGTGTAGTTTTGTTTGAGTTAATGCAATGATTCTTAAAGGAATGGTGATGTTCAAGGGGATGTACATATGTGATATAACTAGCTAATATCAATCGAGTATTTGTTTCTACTACTATAAGACATAGATACTAGTTGTAGTGAAAGATGACATGTGCATGGTTCATGAAATGTCAATCAATAGTCCTCGATTAGTGGTGAGGTGTGACAGTAATTCATATGGAGATATTATATTACACGTATTATATTCATGCTAATATCAAGGTACTTTCATGAGATGGTTTAATGATTATTCATACTATAAATACAAATTATAATTTATACATATGATACTTGAGCACTAGAGGAAGACTATTTCCTCTTCCTTTAGCTATCATTTTTTCCTTTAGAGGTGGGCTCTCTAGTGCTAAACATTTTAATCCACTCTCAATTGGATCTTCTATATTTGGTGTATTAAATGGAGGGTATCCTTGGGCTACACAAATTTTTTCTATAGGTGGTTCTATACCTTTTTAATTTTCTTACTTTGGGGCCTCTAGGTATTTTTTCATTTATTTTCTGTCTAGTTTCTTAAAAAATATGTGTTTTTATATTAGATGGATAAGGTCATGACACGTTAATGCCCCCACTCCCCTATTATATTTATCAACAATTAACTTAAATGAGGCAAAGATGTCCAAATAAATTTACCTTAAATTTCTCCTTACCTGTTACCATAATTTTTTACTTATCCTAAAAACTATGTATAGTTCTACATAATATGCAATTCTTGAGTGTCACAAACCTGAAAATTCAACATGCATTGATTTATTTTATGAATCTTATGAACCATGTTTGAGCACTCTACTAAAGGAGTTGAAGCCAGTTAGGCTTGACCAAGTATGTGAATGCATTTCTTGTTTTGAAAAGATTAGAGATGATCATCAAAAGGCTATTATGCTTCCAATCTATAATGATAATGATTCTACTGCTCCATATGAGTCAAGTAGTGAATATCACATGAAGGAGAAGAGAGTAGTGTAAAAGTTGAAAATGTACACCTTGGTGAAGCAAGTGAAATGAGTGGCACGTCATTAGTTATGTAGATAATGATCATAGTTGTCATATTTTAAATGCACAGTCTAGAGAACAAAAGGAGGTATGTGAAGTTATCCTTTGTTGCAAGTCTTCCTATCAAGGAATAGAAATGGGTCCAAGTATATTCAACGTGGTGAATGAACCCAAGTGATTGGTGATGTTGTAGTAGTGTGTGAAAATAACCAATCTAAAGAGTAGGAGCCTGAATACATTCTTGGTATCCTCCCGAGTTTCCATTCTTTAGATGATTCTAGTACTTATGATCCTATGGAAGACATAAGACTAAGCATTCAATCTAAAAAGGCTGAACATAGTTGTGGTATTGATGAGTCCCTTTGTTGTAGTAAGTACGATGGCATGGAGTATGGTCAATTATATGTGTATTGTGATTATCCTAATGAAGTAGAGATGAAATATTTTGCTGCAAATAAGAAATATGCTGATAATGATGGAAATACATGTTTTCTTGAGAAGTAACAACTTTCTTTCTATGAAGAGTGTTTAGAGAGCGAGTCAATGATGTTAACTATTGATGATGTGAATGAAGTGGAGAATCTATATGTATGCTCTTCTATTGATTGTAATGATTTTGATTACAGTGATCTGATATGAAAGATTTGGGCCTTCATGATAAGGAGGTAGGAGCTTTTATGACAACAATAAATGTATGAAAAAAAACACTTATTTGATGAGTTCCATCTTCATCAATTGATAGAAATGGTGATCCTTATTGGTGCATAGATAATCCACTCTTTGTTGAGAACTCTGATGATGCATCTGATACAGGGTTAGAGTGTGGTCTTGAGCAAACAAAGAAACACATTGATGAGCTACTAGAGGGCAATGTCTATGAATTTTTTACATTTGATACAAATGTTGGTAACAAGGTTGAGTGTCATTATGCTAGCTACTTTGAAGAGTATGAACACTTTCAATTTCTAGTTCAGTTGGGAGGTATTTTGATGGAACATGACAATAAGATTAAGAGCAAGGAATGTTATTTTCAATATGAATATGTTTCATGTAATGAATATAACACATATGTGTAATGTGATGATTAAAATTTTTAGTTTGTCTCATTATATTACACTAGCAATGGTATGCTAAGAAAAGTTGTGAGAGATGTTAGTGGAAATGTTTGTAATTAGGCATATTTTAGTAGTAACCATATTTTTCTTCTTGTAAGAAGAGGGTTGTCCTTGTTGTAGTGGTACAACAAAGGTAAATTAGTTCCTTCAAAAAATTGGTGTTTGACAAAGGAAAACATGGGTTTTTCTTTTCATTTGTTGGCTTGGGGCCATCAAATAGGGTCTAAAAATTGAATAATTTTTTTTTTACCAATGGTTCTGGCACTTGGTCTACTCCCCAGAGATCTGGAATCTCACCATGGCCGCAAGGGGCATACATTCCTAGTCGGAGCCATTGATGGAACCTTCAAATTTTTCAAATTTTGAGTGCCCATAATCAAAAAGTTGATTTGTACACTCAAAAGTTCACCTGAAAAATCTACCCCAATGACCTACTTTGAAGGGTCATAAATCAGAGCTAGTTGATTTTTATGCCAAATGGAGTTTGTTCTGTTTTACATCTGCATTTCTAGAATGTTTCAAGGTGGTCAACTTTGACCGCCAATATCTCGTAAAGAATGTGCATTGAAGGAAATACATCTTGCACACGTGCTCAATAGACCTAAATGATCTAATGTTTCCAGTGGTAGCTTCATAGGAGGTGATTTAATATTTTTTCAAGGAGGTGACTTGGTGAGCCCTAATTGGTTTTTGACAAGTCCAGTTGCAGAAAAGTATACGTGTGCCACTTTGGAATTAAATATCTTGCACCTCGGGATGACTCTTTCCAACCTACCTATTGTATTGAATTCTTGGGTCAAATGATGACATGCCTGTGCATTTTCAAGGCTCTAGGAGATAGTTTTACTAGTTTCCCAGGGTGATTCCAAAGCCCATCTGGCTAGTTTTGACTACAGTGCAAATATGTTAGAAAACAAATTTTAATGAAAACCCACTTAAATTTTTTATGCTAGATGCATTCATAAGTAGCCTTAGATCAATTCAAGGTTGAAATTTGTTTCAAAACAAAATAAACATTAGTCGAGCCCACAAGGGGACCCGACATGTGTCACACAATTGGAGGAAGATTTTATCCAATTAGTTCAAGAGTTTGGATACCTGGATATATACTTCAAAAGTGATGTTATGGTCACTAAATCATGACAAGAATATTGCAAGCTCTAGTGTCATAATGAAGCATGTGCAGCTTCATGACAATCTATTCACATTTTTTTAAGGACACTAAGGCTTTTAAAGTCATGCACCAAAATGGAGGTGGTCCATAGCTAACCATAATGTTAGGTTGCAGCTCATTCATTACATTAAACTAAATCTATGGCTCAATGTGAGTGATGGATTTTTATTTGAATTTCTCACCATTTTCATGGTAGTAAGCATTTTAGATGCTTAAGTTATCCTGATGGAAATTCTTTGATGTTGGGGATTCTGACTATGGAAAGTGGAAAATTACACCCCCATAAGTTTTTGTCCTACATAAATGTGCACATAGAATTTTAGCAAGTAACACAATTTATGGTTTGGGTGGAGTGCCAAAGAATTGGTAAAGAATTGTATGCCCTCTCTTGGATAATATATAAGTTAGCATTTAAGTTTAATTTTGGCACCTAGAAAAAGAGTATAAAATCTTCTTCAAGTTTTCTAACTCCAAATTGTATCCAATCATATTTCCAGTGGTAACTAGGGGAGAATAGAGTACAAAGTCTAGGATTATGAGGGCCTACTTGTTAATGGTGTTTCAACATTAATCATTTAAGTACTTTATAAAGATGGGCTATATTAGTATCCTATTGTCGTGACTGTAAAGCTAAAAGCTCCACATTCAAAATGAAATAGCAATGAGTGACAAATTGGAAACATTATAACCAAACATGATGAGCATGAAATAGAATGTAGCATCAAAGAGAATTCATCAGTATTTGTTCTTAATATCTTCAAATTTGTAACAAATAATGTAGTAGAAGATTTCTCTTGAATAAGATATTCAACCATCTAAGCATCATGTCTTGCAGCCACGACTTAGGTTTTGAATGAGATGTGACTAAAGCTTAAGGTTTGAATGGGCCATACTTAGGGTACGTAAAGTGTTGGAATAAAGGAACACTAAGAGGGGGGAATGAATCAATGTTCAATAATATTTAACATTATCAATATGTTCTTTGAACCATTTATAACATTCAACCAAGAGAAAGATACAAACATATAAAGAAATCATCCACAACATCATAACACAAGGATTTTTACATGGAAACCCTGTTAGGGGAAAAACCATGGTGGAGGTCAATCCATAATTTGAGTACTCAAATATAGTGTTTTACAGAATGGGAATGCACTTGCATTCAAGCACACCGCCTAGAGCTCACTGCTCAAAATAAGGAAGGCTCGCTACCTTACAAAAGATTTGGATTACATCAAAAGGTTGAACTAAGAAGATAGCATCTACAAATTCCTAGTTACAGTTCCGGTTAGGCTCATAGATTAGATTTTGGACCTTTAGTCTGATTCTGCACTTCACTCTGCTCTGCCTTAATTCGCATCACAAAATCCTCTTCTTCACAAATGAAATTTTCCTAACTGCTCTTCTGATATTCACAATACACACCCACACATATTGAACACTACACATACATACCAAAATGAATTAACCGATCTCATATATATATCCACTACCAAGATTTAGTCACTATATGTCAGCTTTAATAAAATAGAAAACATCTTCCAACTATCGGCTCAAATAATAAATGATCTTCAATGCGTACCATCCAAAGTTGGCCACAACATAGTGAGGATCCAAAACTAAATCCACAAGCCTGAAAATACCTCAAACGATTTTGCCTAAAACATCTACAACACAACACAGTCACTTAGTCGGCCTTCATATACTAATGAACATAAAATTGAATGACCGGATCTCCTAACTCATACACCACTTGATGCTACAACACAAAACTTGAGAATAAGACATTCCAGATACCCAACGACCTTCCTTGAGATCCACAACCAAAACTGATAAACTGGTAGTGCATATGGATCGACAAAATCAACTTCAGTCAGGTACCTTGTTCTTCACTCTATCTTTCGGTATGGAAAAATATTGACATGTGGACTGGATCAATGACTTAGGTTGCCATCAATGACAACACCAGAAGCCATATGCCAATAATCTTACCCTTTGGCATTGATGGAAACACTTAGTGAAAAATGACTAAGTGTTAGAACCTTCAAAAACTCCAGAAAGCCTTAGCTAACAAAAACTCCTGACAAAACTCCCCCTGAGTTTGATAAGGAATTTTTCACTACTCTCTCTCCCCCTTTGACATCAATGAAAAAAAAATTCTTTGTCCCCCTTTGAAGTGTAGCCAAAAACTTACTTAAGCAAAAACTGTTTCAAAAATTTGATGAAATACAACCACTACTTTAGAAGATTATTTTGTACTTTTCCTTCATCTCCAGAAGAAACTTCTTCCAAGCTTCCACTACAATCCTGGTGATTATGATCATGCCATTTTCATCATATGTCTGGTTGGTAATTTTGATAAGGGATTCCAAAATGGTGATAACTTCTTCTAATGTCTCTCCTTTCCTCAGTATTTCAATCAACTTTTCTAGCTTGCATTCAGTTATGTCCTTCACTTTCCAAAAGGTGTCAATTATCTTGTTCTTAGTGTTCTCAACATTTGTATGCTTTGTCTGCAATTCCTAAATTCTTTTCTTGATTGCACCATTAATATCTTGAGACATGTTAAAATTTTGTCCAATGTTGTTCAACTCTATTTCAATTTGCTCCAGCTTGTCTTTGTACTTGCTGATTGCATGAGGCCATCAAATAAAATAGTTGTAAATGTCATTTTATATGCTTATGCATTGACTTAATTGATTCATGTGTCTTTTTAACTTGGTTAGTGACAATTTGTACTGCTTCTTCACGTGCAGAATTATTTCTCCTTCTTCCTTGTTCTGAGACTGAGAGTCCATGATTTCCTTGATGCATGCAATCATCTCTTCTAGAAATGTATTCTGCAAACTCTCCAGTTTGATATGATTGTGCACAAGATGAGCACTTAGTACACTTAAGATCATGTCTTGCTCATATGAAGGTCTAGACCACATGTTTGTTATTTTCTACATTTCATCTTCCTCATGAATAAGCTACAATAACTCTTCCTTGGTTAGATCACCTTCTTCATTTTTTGATCTCAAACCACTCTCTAAATGGTATGACACTTTTGATAATTTTAGTTAGAGAACTCTTGAAGAAGCCACAATAAACTATTTGAATATTTTCAATATGACTCTCACTAGTACAAAAACAACAATATATGACTAATTAAACTACTAAAAAGTGCATATAAATGACTAATTTTGGTCACGTGACCATTAGTAGTTTATTGCCGGTCATTTATAACATGACTAAATTTATGACTAAACTATTTTAGTCATTTATCTAATCATTGATTTAGTCATTGATTTGGTCATTGATTTAGTCGTTAATTTAGTCATTAATTGTTGTTAACTGGTAATTTATTTAGTCATGGTAGTTATTTATTTAGTCATATTTAGTCATATATTTAGTCATTGATTGTTATTAACTGGTCATTTATTTAGTGATAATAGTCATTTCTTTAATCATATATTTAGTCATTACTTTAGTCATATATTTAGTCATTAATTTGGTCATATATTTATTCATTACTTTAGTCACTAATTTTGTCACAACTTTAGTCATTAATTTAGTTATTTTTATTTACTGGTTTCCATTAATTGGTATTAAATATAGTCATTAAATAAATAATTTATTAAATACCATAAATTTTATAATGCAAAACTAGCATTATATTAAACTTGAACTAAAATATAAAAAACAAATAAAAATATTATATATACGAACAAGCTACAACATACTAAAATTAAAAGATTGATTCAACATCATGATAAATAAAGGTAATTTGCAATAAAAATTTTAATACAAATATTTATATCAAATTATAAGATGTCAAAGTTGTCTAAGAGTTTCCAACTCTTTCAAATACACCATGATAATTAAAATCCATGAACAACACATTCAAAATACTGCATAAAGCAGTGAATTGAGATGTTTAACAACTAATACATGATAAACATGTTCAACTATGTCATTTTTTGCAAATATTTTAGTGGCCACCATGTTAAGGTTCCCTCGTTCTTTTTCAGACGAACAACTCCATCTATTTTATCTTCATAAACAAAGGGTATGTTACTTGTGACCTTTAAAATATTTACATTTTCATCTCATGTTCCTTTCAAATTGACTTCATGTACAATAGATAAGGAGTGAATCTACCCAATGCCCACAACATCACCAAGATCCAACACCAACTTCATTCCCTTCTTTGAGTTTATTAATACATTTCTACAAAAAGAAAAACAATAACACATTATATTACATAGGTAATGATTACCCTTGTTTGCATAATAAAACAACCATTACTTACTTAAATAATACTTGCATGTGTGTTGAAATAATTGCAAAAGGAAAATTTCAAAAATAATTGCAATGATACCTTATGAATGTTTTACCCTGAAGATTATCTTACCAGTCTCACATTTTTGTTGATGAAGAGTCCTGGTAGTCATATACCTCTTAGATATGTATTGGAATTTCAAACACTTTATCTGTAGTACCAAAAAAATAGCAATACACCACATTTTACATCTAAATCCCTTAAAAAAATTTGGTAGTTTTGTCCTAGAAAATTTCTACAAGAAAGAATAACAATTCATGCAAAGAAATGTTGTTCTCATTTGTTAACCACTGAAACATAATATCAAAACAAACCTTAGAGATTCAAGTGTCATTACTTTTGACTGAAGATGGCCCCCAAATGTATGTTGGAAAAGTGTTGTATCTTGCAATAGTGGATACACTACCCTCCCTCCATCAGCTTCAGCAAGACACATTGATTGCATTACATCAATGGAAAACCTAGCAGCATAAACCATATAAGATCATCTAAAAATATGTAGCAAGGATTTACAAAAATAATTTCTAGAAACAAAATGACAAAGGACTAAAACAAAAATTAGCATAACCACGATGAATCTATAAAAGTACAAACATAGTAAAAAACCCAAGAGACAAATGGGAACTGGCTAAGCCCTGACAAGCCATTGTAAACACTGCATCTTAACACTTAGTTTACCTAAAAAATTCATGAGCATCCTCTTCTTTCCCATACCCAAGGTGGTTTCCAATGTTCTATATTTGTGATAATATTCTAATGGGTTAAATAGGACCCTTTCCATCCCTCATCCTAGAAGTAAGGTGATGAAGCTCACACATGAAGCACCAATCATTTCTCTCACTTTTCTGACCTACATTCAACAACATACCAAATGAAAATCCTGTGAATATTCATAAGATCAAATGGCTAATATACAAAAGTACAAATTTCACCTAAAATCAACATATATGAATGACCTGCTGAAGAAAAGTTAACATACAATTTTTTGAATGAGATCCTTAGAGTAGATATGCAACAATAGGCCTTGTAAATATCAGACATTGTAGCACGACATTGGCATAGCAATTGGATAAAGTCACATGCAAAGTCACTCATATATATATTGTTAGAAATAAATCATTCATTTTGATTTAAGATCATTTACCACATGGGCATAGCAGGTAGATGGAGTCACCTGAAAAATTATTCAAATTAAGATTGTAGGAAATAAATAGTTTGCTTTCAAAAAATAAAAAATAAACAATTTTCTTTGATATATAAAGCTCATCTATGAGTGAAAGAAAGCACAAAAACCAATTAATAACTTCCTTCATGTGGTGGTCTACTTGACTCATCAAGAGTGAAACAAAAATCTCTCCAACAAAATCAAATTGTAAACTACATATATTATTCCCATATCGGAAGTTGCATGAAGTAGAAATTTGTGCCAATCTTAGAAAGTCAATAAAAGTGAAATTTTGCACAAATAACAAATTGAGCTGAAATCTCAAATCCCTGAGCATTGTTGAATCATAAAATGAAAATATTAACAAAGGTAAGAAAAAAGTGGTGTGTGTACAATTTAGGAACATAGTTTAATTTCCTACACTTGATTATCAAGTAAATATACTATCAGAATTTACTTGTGCCTCAAGCAGTATGAATACACATCCCCTTATGTTATAGATTGGGAACAAAAGACAAAAAAATATCTATAATAATTCATGGCCTTGAGAAATACAAATTAAAGTAACATCAACCATCAAGCAGAACACAGATAAGTCACTGAGGTAATCCAACATTCTAAAGGTCCATGGCCTTTCCTGAGATTTACCAAGCAAACAAAAAAAGATGGAGATTGGTAATAAGATTCTTGCATAAATGCTTGACAAAAATGAGTGTAAGCTACATAGTGCTTGTAAAGCTTGAAGCAAAGCATTCACATTACTACTTGTGCAATAAAACAACCAAAAATTACTTGCAAATTATACTATTTACAGTCTAACCTCATTCATTAAAGAGATCAAACATCAAGCTTCCAAACATTCTATTTTGCAGATAGATGACATCAAAAGTTAGCTCTGATTGAGTCTTCCATTGATTAAGAATAGGAAAACATATGATGTTCAGAGAAATATATTTAAGAGATAGGTAGGTCTTGCTACATGAGGAGGTCCAATGAGGATGTTAATAGTTTCAGATAGCAAGGAATACAATGAAAAGAAGCAAAATAGGTGAAAGGACCAAATAATAGGCTAATAGAATTTATATTGGACATCATATGCTTGTAGAGCTCTAAATATTCTTACAAGTGCACATAAGATTTAAGCAATCCAAGATGAGCATTAGAAACAAAATTGGTCAAGGGAAATTCAATGCCATATTCATTTGGGGGCCAAACCATGGATGTCATATTTATCCATACCCACAAAATTTTTGATTGGGGAATTCATATTCCAAATCGGTAATTTGATGTTGTTAACATAAGAGAATTAAGGCCCAAAGATGAATTATTTTTCACTCTTACACTAAAAAGGTTTTACATTGAATATTTTAATTGAGGACCTATTGTTGCAACCATATCATATGCCTTAATATCTATAAGCTGCATCTTCATTCAAACTTATGTGTTGTTGAAATTTTATACATAAAGGTCAACACATGGATAAACACAAATATATCATGTCTTTAGGTGAACTAGAACACATGATCTGTCCATGCATTGACAACTTAAGACTCAAAGAATGATGCTAGTAAAGATAAACTAATATGTTAGGATTTTATTGGCTCTAGAAACTACCATACCTATTTCCACAATTGATGAGACCACAAGGTGGCAATTCAAGCTTGTCCCAATTGAAAAGTTTGACAAAGAGTTCGTACAGAAAGAGTGTCTGACAACCAGAAGTTGTGTGTGAGAAAAATAAATATAAGGTGCAAAATTACATAACAAGAATAAATTAAACATACTTGTTGTTCTAGGTGTAATATAAATTATAAAATTTGATTCAATTCAAGACCTTTTTTGTATGTCGATAAGTAATAATTGCTAAAAAAATGTATCACACAAACCTAAGTAAAAAATTGTAGCATTGCAAATAATGAAACCAACCATAACTTGAAAACAATAAATTAGCATATTTGAAAATTACCTCACTTGATTTTCCTGAGCTGTCATTAATCATTTTTGTTGAAGATTGCTTCAAGGTTTTTGAAGATTTCAATTGCTGTACAACTTTTTTGACAGATGCTTTCAAGGCATTACCAGTAGGAAGAGATGAAACTATAGTATGGAATGTGTTAGAAGATATTATATCATAGTTGTCATTCTTTTGGCGTGATACACTGCAAAAAAGAGCTCTTTCCTTAAGTGGAGAAGAATGTTGAAAAGCATATCTAACAAACCTCCTACCTGTACCACTTTTTTCTGAAGCCCTTTGGTTCTCGATTTTAGATGTTCCTATTCTAGTATTCATAACCTTTGATGTACTATCTAGAGAAATGAAGGATGTGAATCTTAAGGAATCATCTTTGGCTTGCAGTGAACTCTTTGAATTTGATGCCAAAGGAACAAGATTCTTCTGGCCAGAGAAGTTGGTAATTGATTCTCTAGAATTTGAGGCATTATTGATAGGGCTTTTTCTCGTTTGGCTATCCACCACTTTCTTACTGGTGATGTAAGATTTATTGCACTCAGGTGGGATGTAGTTCAACCTAGGAGACTCATTTCCATGACTTATTTGATTTCATCTCTCAAAACAATTCTTATATACCTATTGCACTGCAGGCACATATTGACATAAAGGGATCGAGGCATTCAGATAATCAAATCACAAGATTGAACAATTAGAGTATGGTGTGACATTCTTGAGCAACATGGTTTCGTGTGTGTTGAAGTGTCCAGGAAACTAGCATCAGGTTGTGTGTTATTAGCTTTGGTCATCTAGTCGAGCCTGGTGATCGTGGGCATCCAAGAAGCATTCCATTACTATCAGAGGTCACTATTAGGGGTGATTAGCTTGAAGGCATACGATCAAATGAAGTGGCATTAAATTTTAAAGCATATCAATGAGAATCCATATGATGCGGCACCACCTTTGGGTGGAGCATCATCCATAGTCAGGAAGTAATCGTCGTATCTATGAGGTCTGTTGAGTGGCACTTGTTCTAGAGTCATCGCACTCACTACCACTACATAACAAGTATCATTTGTAACTCGAATCCATTGCTATGAAAAATTGATGTATTCAATCGGGTTCATTCTTGTCTTGGGTATGTGCAGGATCATCATAGAAAAAACAGGCCCTTAAGTGGCAAAAAATTCAGAAAAATCAGTGTTAGGAAACTTGACATAAAAATTTGAATAAGTTATCTATATTATTTCAAAAATATGTAAGAGTATAATTTGTAGAAAATTGAATGTAGTTTCTAAACTACTAGGTTTATTTAAAAATAAATAAAATCTATTTGGTGAAAATTTGAAATTTCAATGCAGTAGTACTTAAATTTCAGAGAAAAAATAAGAAGTAGGTGTCTATCTGACCACCCTAACCATAATAAAATGATAATATTTTTTTATAAGATTTTATATATAAGTAGAGGACTCATGTCTGGATGTGATGCATATATTTTTGTAATTTTTTTCCAAATAAATAATTAATTATGAATTTTTTATTACAACTTTTAAAAAATATAAAAACTCATATGTCTGACCACCTTAACTTGGTCAAAACTTCATGAAATTTATTTTTTCTTTTTTTAATCCTATAGTATGTGAAGCATAGAATGTGACACATCTTTTGGATTCAAAAAATGTGATACCATTTGAAAGTTATAGATGTTTTTCAATCAACCTATCGATCAGGACTTTAGTCATAATTCTAATAGAAAATAAATAAGAATTATTTATTAAATTCAAATTAAAGAGTAATTTATATTGATGGAAAACTGAGAATCTCCTCTAAAAACCCTTTTCGTTTCATCAATTTTGGATTAAAAAAAATTTGTCAGTCACATACCCTACAAATACCCATAATATTGCCACTTTTTGGCCCATCATGATCCTACACATACCCTCTCACATAAGTCGTTGAATATTTGATTTACGCCATCTAGAAGTTGAACTTGTTCTCAACATAATTCATATTTATTTTCTGAGTGGCCATTTCCAGTAATTTGGGTCTAACATTATACAGATCGAAGTTTGAATTATCTATATCAACATTTGTTTTTTTTTGTCATATTGGTTCTACATCAGTATTTTTTTTGGTCATACTGGTTGGGTGCTTTACAAACATACAAATTTACAAAGTAGACATTGAAAAGTTGGTTAATTTCATATATGCACATAATAAGAAATTGTAGATAAAATAGAGGATATAATACATTAGAGAGAGTGAGAGAGAGAGATAACCGACCTAATAGTTGAAGCGTTGCTAACAGTCACACTTCCAGCTTCTTTAAAATTTGGTCTAAGTTTCCTTAGCTTTGTAGCATCAAACTAGCAACAAAAAAATTTAGAATACAAAAAAATCTTATTGAGATGTAATTTAATCAATCCATTCAATATATATTTTGTTGTTTGATAAGTCATTTGCACAAATTATCTCATGAAAAAATATATACATCTTAAGAAGTTCAATCTTCCCTAAGCCTTCATCTTTGTCAACAATCATAGATGGCTTTCCCCTTCCTCCTGACACCTCAACCTACACATCAGATTCAAGAAGACCAATAAGCATAAACAAAATAGAAATATAATGACTGTTGTTGCTAAAGGTTTGAAGCCATGGTTAATAATTATTCCATTCAAAACACACAGACATACCAACACAATTTCCCATTCAAAATTAGCACCATTCTAGGCTGAAATTCCATGCTTAAAGCTCTGAATTGCAAAGTTATCCCAATGCCAATATCAAGCAATTAGTTGACGTAATCCTATGTATAGAGCATAAAATTTCACTACGTAAAAATGTTTCCAAGAAATTCTCCCATAAGCAACTATTTGCATAAAAAACTATTGTGCCACAAGATGAAGAGTAGTTCATGAAGATCCTAGTGCAATAATGTATAAAGTATCAATAAAATTGTGATTTTATGGAAGACCCCATCATGATAAGGATTACATATATTTAGGAAAATAACAAAGATTATCTCAAGTTATAAACTTCACTGAAAATACAGGGGGAAACAAACACCAAAAACCACACAAAATTATATCCAACACCAAACGGTTTCCTTGAACATAGAAATAGTTCAATCTAGACTATTCACAAATTAGGCATTCATAGTATTAAATTTAAAAAAATAAAGAATTAATGGAATCTTTATAAATATCCACAAAAGAGAAAGGTCTACATGACTGGTGAGGACATGTGTTTTAAAAAGGATAGATTATGCTGAAAGTATTTTTATTCCATTGAAGCCATAGATATTCAAATAATATTGGCACATATCAAACACTTTACTAATTTATGCCTAAAATATTTGAAAAGAGTAGGAAAGAATATGTATAAATAGGGAACCCATTTGGTTAGAAAAAGAGGGAAGTGCCATATGCCTGCCAGTTTTACTTATTTATTGATGACGGTCACACAATAGATAGTAGCCATTACATGTGCATCCACCATATTTATCTTCTAAAACAACAATAGCATGGCCACTAGACATTGGACTTACGCTTTACCAATTCATTGGACATGAAAAATTATTATTCAAAGAATCAAATGGGATATAGAGTCCAAAGATTAAACATATTGCAAGATAGGAAAAACAAGTCATAGTGGTCAGTTACTTCTAAAGTTTGGATTCAAAATTTGGGACCTAAGAAATATGACAATGACATTATTTTAAAGTAGGTGAGCATAAACAAGTGAATTACTGTGATATAAAATAGAACAAAGAACAATTGAAAAAATTATATAAAAGAACAATCGACAAAAGACTCATAGAGATAGAATTTACACTTGGCATTGTACAAAAATATACTATGTACAAGTACCCTCCAAACAACAATAAAAATGGTGCCTAGGAGATAAGCCAAATAAAGCTCTGCAATATCATAGACCTTAATCATAATTACATCAAGCCAATATGGTATCACATAAGGTCATAATATGAATATGTTTATTCAAGGAAATAGGATGACAATAAAGTATAAAGCTATTTTGGAAAGTAAGATGAGACTAGCATAAAACATTAGACATAAGTCTAGGAATTAGGAATTAAAAAAAAGTGAGTAAAAGATAAGTCTATTCTAGGGGATGGTTCTTTATAAAACTCATGTGATTTGGTTAAACTAGCACACTAATACATTTAAGACTGGTGGTTTTTGCAATTTAAAGTGGCTCATCTTAGAGCTTCGGTTCTTTTCTGTACTGATAGCACTAGAACAGAGTTTTATTTTTTATTTTTTATTTTTATAGTCATAGGTGAGTTTATGAATTAGTTCTCTTTCAGATCACAAAAATAAATATTTCATTATTTTTGGAAGTTTTTGTTTCCAGTATTCCTAGATTTCAGTTTGGAGCTCATCAATTAAATTTGGTTTGAGAATCAATTTTTTTTAACAAATATTTGTCTTCAGCTATTCATTGGTATCAAAGCAATTGGGCTCATAAGACACTACTATAGATGTAAACCATAAAATGAATTTTACCACACATTTTGTGTCCCATATCCAACATTTCTTGGACTATCCCTTCTCCCCATCCTCGAGTAGTTTTTGATACCTGTAGGGAGGAACAATGATCAGTTTAGGTTGCTAATTCTAGTTCAATGATATGCTCTTTTCTCTAAATGGTGATAGTCCAAAAGATATGCCTAATAAGGCATGTAAATTTATCAATTAGATGTTGTAACCCTTCATGTTGCTAGTTTTTTACCTTTAGCCTGCCATGCAAACCATTTGTGAATTACACAAGAAAATACATAGCTTACCCTTAGCAATTTATTAGGTATTTTCTTGATTAAATAAGTTTATTTGCACCACATTGCAATCCTCTAAATGTGATCAGTTATCCTTTCTCAAATTTTGTAGCATATGATTAGTCATACATATGTGACCATAATAAAGTATGAAAAGTATAAGTCTCATTACCTCATGTCATGACAGGTAAGTTGTTGCTAACTGTTGATTTAAATTTTGGGTTTGGGGGTTGTTGTCAACATGACATTTGGCTCAACTATCACACTTACCCCCTTGAGGACTATTTTAATATGATGTCAATTGTAAATCATCATGTAAAGTAAGCTTATTGTGCTTAGTTTCCAAATCAAAATTGGGTACAAGTATGGGTATGCTGGTATGGAAAAAAGTAATTAGTGGGGGAAGAGGGGCCGACTGGGTACATCAGTATATAAAACATATAAAAATCATCAATATATACATATTTACAGCCTAAAAATAGGAATTAAGTTCAAAATGCCACATATCATGCATATGCTAAAAAAAAACTACCATAAATATAAGTATCACCCACATGCACTAAATGCTAAATGGACCATTCATGCTCATGATGGATGGGTTCATGTGAACCACTTTTCATGAAATATGAGCCAATTAGATTGACTCAAAAATTGTACAATTGATTCTTGATTAAACAACATAATTAGTATTACCATAAATATTACATATTTGAAACAGGTTAGATAGAAAGGAAACAATTTTTAATTTTTAACTTTAAAGTTATAAATCTGACTTCAAAGAAAAACTACACGATAAATTATATGCATGATTTTCACAGTCCATAAAGATGGGTGAATGGTTTTGGATTCAACTGTGTAAGTTTGTTTTGCATTAAAGTTTCAGATCCCCCTCAATGATCTATCATCAAGATGAGGAAAAATCCTCATCCTTAAACCACATATGATAAATTTATAAATTAAAAATATACAAAATTTAATTATATAAATCCTAAATAGTAAGATATACTAAATATACAGTATATCCTAAAATTATGGTTTAAACTAAATTTGGCTTTTCCTTAATAAATCTTAAGCATACAATATATTATAAACTGTTTCCTTATCATATAGCTTTTTTTTTTTTCAAATATTAAGAATTTGTAAATATGACTCTGGAATCCTTTGTAAATCAATTAAAAAACTTCATAAGGGATTTTATCGTATATGGTTTAATTAAAGCAAAAAGAATACAGTTTATGGGCAATGTATGCAAAAAAAGCTATCTTTTTTACAGTCAGAAAATCAAATGAAATGTATCGAGATTTTAACCAAATGCTGGAATCTCACTAGATAGTCTCCATGAGCAATTGGCTCTAAGAACCTTTCCATGTTCAATTAAACATTAGTTGACCTATTTGGAATCTTTTTATCAAAAAGATTAATAAACTATTTGGAAATATTAAATCCTACCAACCCAAACAAAGGAAGAAGTCAAAATTATGGATTCAACTTAGTGACAATTAAGATTTACTGATGGAATGAACTGTAGAAAAAAATTCATTTTAATCAAAGAATCAAAGTGGCAAAGAGAAACATAGTGATTGACACCAATAAAAACCAATGCTATCTGTATCTTTTGAACTTTTTCCTTTGTAACCAAGGGCAATCGATAACCTACTAGTTTCCTCATGCCTACTGGATGGCCTCCATAAACAAGTGAGTCTAAGCACCTGTCCCTTGGAAAAATTTTGTAGTTCAGAATGGATTTTGGCATTCAATAAAACATGAGCTAAACTATTTTGGAATCTTCTTCATCACTTGTTTAATAAAAGTAGTTGGAAACAATAGTCTTCCAATTCAGGGGTCCTAATGGAGTAGTCAACATCAAACCACTTAAGACTAGCTGATAGAATGAAATGTAGATATATTTGAATTCCAAGGAAAATTGCACTTACTAGACTAAAAAAAAAAAATTGTATCTTTCAATTGCAGCTATATCTGTAAACTTATTGGTAAGTGATATTTCCCATTGTATGAGAAAATCCAAACCAATCAAACCTTTTTACTTTCCTTGTACACAAAACAAAGAATCAGAATTTTCTCAACGGAATAATTCTTAGGTAGAAAATACGTAGTGGTCCTCTTTTTATCAAGGTGCAAAAATATGGGCTTTGGGTGAAAAGTGGAAATTGAAATTGATATCCTATTAATGTCTATAGAAAACCAAAATAGGCCAAGGATTGGAGTACACCCAATAAGAGAAATAACAAGTTGCAAGAGCATGAGTACTTCTTCAATTGAAAAGAAGAGAAGATAACCTGATACTTTTCCCTATACAACTCCACAGCAGCTACATGTGCCATCAATACATTGTGGGCAACAATATATGGCTCAACAATGGATTTTCCTACAATACAATTCCCAAAAGGGTAGGAGCGGCGTTGAGGAGAAAAACCACCATTGTCATACCCTATAGCTAAAAATACATTGGGTTCATTAAAAGTTGAACAAAATTTCACCCTATTGCCAAATTCTCTAAAGCATATGTTTGAATAAACCGTAAAGTATTTTTTGCAAGTAATTACTTTAGGATTAGTCCATTGATGTAAGAAATAAAATCATGCTAGTTTCCATGTTCACAAATGACAAAGTAATGGACAAAATAATAAAACCCAAAATATATACTCACTATTTGTTTGTAGTATTTACCTAAGCACAAAGGAAGTAAGATTAAGGGTTTTGAGGAAGGCTTTACACAATCTGTGGATTGATGAAACCCAAAATAATAGAACATGCTAAATGTATCAAATTCAAACCATACAATTTGAAACCCTGTAATTTTAAACCTAGAAAAATCAAATAGAATTGTTTTAAAGTTGCCTATAGATTTCAAAAAAATTAAATTCAATAAGACTATGGTGAGTGATTTACCTCGAGATTCTGCTCAATTTGTGTCATTTCTATAAAGAGCACCTTCGCAACGGCCCACATTAAAGATTCAAGCACCACTGTCTTCATTCAAAGTGCCTCCCATGCTATACTAGGGAGGCCAGCAATGGAAGCTCCTCAACCTTTTTAGACTCTTAGTAGCTTCCATAAGCATAGGAAAAAAATCCTCAAATCCCTAATAACTTGATAATACAAATAAAACAATTATCATTTTCTAAATTGATAATGTAAATACCTTTTTGAAAACAAACTATAATAATGGGTGAATAAACACATACAGTGTGGATCCTTAAATGGTGGAAATGATTCCCCATTTATATTCCCTACTTTTAACTCCTTGAGGCCTTTCACCCTTAGGTTGGATGCCCAGTAAAACTGCTTCTGAAATAATTTGTACTAATAAATTTATAATGTAATGGCTTATTCTCTACTTCACTAGCAGGATTGAGAATACTGTTGTGAAGGCCAGTTATGTAGCACACAGAAGAGCGAAGGTGGAGATAGGAAGGTAGTAAAAGCCTAGCGAGTAGAGAAAGTTATTGGCCACCACCAAAACCCCCAACACTATACAAATGCTAAGATACTTGATTTTAGAGATTGGGTAGGCAAAGAGGAATACTGTGTTGGTTAAGGGTTTAGGTGGTCAAAGAGGAATACTAAAAAGATGCTAAGATACTTGATTTTGAGTGATTGGGTGAGCAAAGAGGAATATAGTGTTGTTCCATTGAAGAGTAGTGGGAGAATTAACAATGGGAACCCACAGACATAAAAAGCGTTCTGAGCCAACAACTGTGGCCTCCTTCACAGAAACAATATCTACCCAAGAGTGGCCCAGCTGACCTTCCCACCACACTTGCAATTACACAGTGCCACTAATACCCAATGCATCTTCCTTCCCTGTACTCTTCCATTTTCAGAAGAATTGCTTGTTTTAGAGTTGTCGAATGAGGGAGGAAAAAGGAAAATGCATGTGGAATGAGGGAAGGAAAAGGGAGGGAAATAAAATATTTATTTTAGGAAAAGTATTTTTTTTATTGTCTTAATTTGAGACAATTAAAAAATTACTCATATTTTGTCTTAAATATCCCCTTCATGTATTAGTGTGAGAATCCCAATTATTGAACTATGAAATTCAGCAATGCAATGAAATTATATTTTAAGTAAAATTTAAATCAAATAAACATTACATATCTCAGCTTATCAATTGATCTCAAATTGTATATACACCTTTGTCATATAGTTTAAGGACATCTACAATAGATATGCACAAAATGAATTTGGTGGAAAGGCTTTAAAAACTTTCAAGCGAATACAATTTGTAGGTGTAAATCTAAATTCCACAACCTTTGCCAAAATCCTCCTTGCTTGTGCCAAAATGGGAGCTTTGAAACAAGATATGAATATCCATCAATGCATAGACATATTTATTGTATAAATCTTGGAGACTTCACTTCCTATTCCCAATAGTTGTATCATACTCCTTTTCAACTTTTATACATGTTCCAACAGAGCTATCAAGTTTCTACCTTTATCCTTTCCACTGCACTATTGTTGTTATTTGCATGTAGCAGTAGAAATCATTTTCTCCTATAATTCATTTTATTTTCTACAGACTAGGCTCATTCTCCTCTAGAACATTCTTATGGTTTGATCAATACGATCATTGTTAGCCACAAATGAATGGTTGGGCCCTTTACTATCTATCTATATGCATGCTATTGATGAAAATGAATATTGCAGACATTTGTATGTAGAAGAAAAGATGCTTTACAAAGGCAAGGGAGACTGATATTTGGTAATGCTGTGAGCATGGTTCAACAAGTCAATGGTATGTCAAAATTCCTTGACAACCAATATACCTACACAAAAAACAAACATTCCTTTCCTTTCAAAGAAATCCAAACATTTTCTAACAACTAAAGCCCTTCATTAAAATTTTCAGCAATTCCCTCTCAGGCTTCTCAAACATAACACACAAATATCCAACCATCTGCTCTTCAAAATATCAAAATAAGCCTAAACCAGAATGTGGCATTTGTAATGTTGTTTCTAAACTTCAAACATATGCCGGAAGTTTAAGCACTGTAAAGCAACAATCAACAATTAGAAACAGTGATTTCATTCTCCTAGCATATAGTCAGCTTAAAATAACCATGTTACAACCCCTCTAGGAAAGCATATTATCTAAATAGAAAATAAAATAATCCTTTGATTTTTCCATGTATTAATGTTGAGTTTGTAAAAAATAGAAAACTAAATATTTTACCATACCATGGACTGGTAACGATTAAGAATATGAATCTCATATTCACGATTTTCCCATGTCACAACAATTTGCTTGGGTAAATATCTCTCTAAGAGTGCATTCTATTCACTACATTATATGACATGATACACAGTTCAATAACTTAGAAGATCTTAAATTAATAAGAGCAGCACTTTACAGCAACCAAAATGCTTCACTGCTATGGAAAATATATAGAAAAAGGTTAAAGTGTTGACATAACCAAATATCCTAGTACAAGGGGAAAAACAAACATATTTTAAAAGAAACCAACGTGCTTGAGTTTGAATTACTGAAAAATCCAATTTTAGAAAGAATTTGTAATGCAGCAAGCTGTGTTACATCCTCCCTTGAAACAGGATAATTCCCCAAGATACAATCATGTTGCGGTTGCATTCATGACCATTCTTTCTAGAATATCCCCAAAGATGCTTAGGGAAATTTTGATAATAAGGACTTCCCTCCTTATGGCTTTCCTTTAATTGCTTAGACTTTACTGGGCCCAGTCCTATTTATCAGTTGTATGCCTTGAGTGTGCATTAATAAGGGAGATTCAACCATACATAGACCTTTATAAAAGTATATACATCTCACACTAAAATTGGTTTCTTACATTTTGGGTGGGGGGCAGATACCTTCCATAGCACATGACAAGGTTAACGCAAATTCCAAAATGTTGTGGTTTTAAGCTAAATAATTTCACAATGATTCAAACCAGGGTTAATACGAAATCCAAAACCCTACTACTATAATATGAAATCTAAGTAACGTTTCATCAGATCAATCAATTATCAAACAAAATTGCATGAATTTAGTATTAATCCTACCATAAATGCACAATGAAAGTATTTATCCAAGTTTGACGCCATTAGAAAACTCACATTTCTCTGGCATTCTGATCCAAAACTTTATAGAAATCCATTTTGGACATCGGCCAAGCTCAACCCCTGATTGAATGGAATCATAAAAGCTTAAATTTAGCTTGTGAAACTCAAATCAATTATTTCCATCACAATTCCAACTGCGTATATCAAAACATTATTTGGCAAAACCTTATTTTCAAGTTGTAGCTCACCAAATTGGAGAAGTGAAAGGTCAATACTAGTGAGGAAGAGTTTGGAGGAGTAGAAACCAATAGTGGTGGGAGAAGCAGCAAAAAAAATGGTGAAAAGCAACCAAATTTGTTTAATCCTAAAAAAATTAATATAATAAATGTAATATAAAATATAATTAATATATTATATATATTTAATATAATAGTAGTAAGATTAAATTATATATATTATTATTATATATTGTATTCTATAATAAAAAATATTAAATTATTATAATTAATAATTAATATATTCTTATATAGAACAAATTAAATTAATATATAAAAATCTAATAGTTTAATTGATTTTTGGAGAGATTAGGAAATAGAAAGAGAGATAGAGGGGGAGACAATTCTATATAGAGAGAGAGGAATATATATTGACACTTGTGCCCAAAGGAGGTTCAAGGATTATGCTAGTAGAAAACTATATGTATGTTAATATGTTAGAGAGTATGTGTTTGTGCATGAATGTGCTACAAATTCTAGTTGCATGTGGCTAGTTTAACCAATTAATAATAAGTGCTAAATAATGGAATGAAATAAATTTAGATAAATCTATATTAGGCCTCCCCAACATACTTGTTGCTCTTGGACTTAGATGTAGTGAGGTTAGGGCTCCCTAACATGCTTCTTCTTTGACCCCATCATGGTGGACTATTGGAATAACACTATTGATTCTTGACTCCTTAGATTATATATTCAAATGAATTGAAATAATTGATAATATATGTATTATATGTACCACAACTCTTATTGAATCACTAGTAGAACTATATGTTATCTGACATGATTGCATGACCGAATTATTTGTGTGACTAATTATTTAGTCATTTTTATTTGTGAAATGTTAATTTTTTTTATAAAATATGTGAATGCCTTAAGACTACATCAAGAGGCAATGCCTTCCACACAATAGGTATTTTTGGTGCACTAAGCAACCTAGGTAGCTGAATGGCCTACTTAGGTAGGGGTCCCAAGAGGGGGGCTTAAGCTCTATGGATTATGATTAAATTCGAAAGAAAAAAAAATAGAAGAGTAATAGTCATTTAATTATTCATTTTTATTTGTTTGATATTAGTCATTTATTTAGTCATTTAGTTGTGATTTTACTCGATGACCAAATTAGTCACTTATAAATGACCAAATTAGTCATTTATTTTCCAAATACTACTAGTGTTAGTCACATTACTAAAAGATTTAGTCATGTGACTAAAATTTTTATTCACATTGTCATTTATTTTCCAAATTCTACTAGTGTCTCATAGAAATAAATTCAGAGTTACCTAAAGGGTTATATAAAGTCTTAGAAATGACGAGAGTAAATGAAAGAACTAAAGATGAACAAATGAGAGAATGCATAATTACTAATCTATGTCTGGTAATGTCAATAGAAGAAATGAAGAAAATCCTCAATGATGCTAAAAAGGATTTTAAGAGAAAATTAAGGGTGAATAAGCTTATGATCGGATAGACTAGGGAAGCAGTAAAAGACACTAAGAAAATTCTTAAGGCAATTATGTTGAAGAACAGATATAATGTTGTCTTTGAAGAAACTCATGATGAAGATGTTCCATCTGGTCCAGAAATTGAGGAGGTGAAAGAAGACACAATTGAGGACACTCTGAATCCTCTAGATATGCAAGATATTGAAATTCCCATGGAGACTAAAGCTCCTAAAGATATGTTAGTTGGAGAAATAGAGATTCCAAAATCCAAGCAAGAATCTATGATTGAAGAAAAGAAGGTTGAGGAAAAGGAGGTTGCTATGGGAGCAAGAGACACTACAAAGGTAGTAAAGAAGTTTTTGTAAGAACAACAAGAGGATTTTGACAATGAATTGGTTGAAGTTCCTATCAACTTGGAAACTCTATCTCCTATTTAGAAGCTGAATGTGGCATCATTTTCTTAGGACAAGGCAAGGGAGGAGATATTGAAGTCCCACACTCAGGATGGTGAGCTGCTAAGTCTTGCACCCGACATCTTGGAGAAGATCATGCCCACACATGTCAAGGACTCATCTAATTCTCCCTCTGGCTAGCTGAAGAAACTTATCAACTCTATAAGTACTCACTTCAATGAGTCTCTTGAAAATTCAGTTGAGAATAAGGTCCAAGAAGAATTTGGTGCAAACAGGTTTAGTAGATTGAAGTGTATGGTTGCTAATGATAAATCCTTATTAGCTACTTGTGAAAAGAACATTAAAGGTGCATTATATGAGGGTGGAAATATCTACAAGTCATGCTTATCTTTGTCTAAATTAATTCAGGTCACTGAGAAGAAAATTAAGGAATATGAGAAATAGTTAGCAGGTATTTCTCAAGCCTTTGATCCTTTAACCATTTATGTGGGTAAGGAAGAAGGTCAAGTCATATCCCTGCTTGAAAAAATTAAAAGTTTGAAGCATGAAAAAGACAAATTTTTTGAAAGGGTATGTGATCTCAGAGGACTAATTGGTCCTAAAATGGAGACAATACTTATTGCATTGAAGGAAGCATAAGATGTTACGGCTATCAGTGATCCAGTAAATCTTGAGTCAGCAGAGATGCAATCCTACCTATTCTATGGTCACATGACTATTTTGGAGATTATCAAAAGGGTTGGGACACTAGTTTAAGCCTGTTGAAGAACATTTTTTCCTACATATTCAAGCTCCTTTAAGTTAGAAAAGCATGGTTGTACATATACAATTTTGTATGATTTTTGGTATGCAAATTCTGTCTTTTCCATTGATGTCAAAGGGGGAGTGTAGGATAGTGAAAAATTTCATATTCATCTCAGGGGGCGTTTTGAAGTTTAAAGGAGTTGTGATTTTTTGTGGATTGCAATGTATTCATGTTGGTACTGATTCTGACACTTAGTCATTTCTCACTAAGTGTTTCCATTAATGCCAAAGGGGGAGATTGTTGGCAAGAGACACTGCACAAGTCATCTAGTGTTGTCATTAATGGAAAACCTAATTATCAATCCCATCCACACCTTAGTACTTGCTCGCACGAGAAGTTAGAATGAATTTTTCAAAGCTAAAACAGGGCATTCGATAGAGAAGGCTGACAAGTTGATTATAGTGTGTTGCAGATATTTGAGGCATAATTGTTTAAGGTGTTTCATGTTTGAGGCATGTTGTTTTGGGTCTCTACTATGTTTTGGCCAACTTTGGTTGATTTGCATTGATAATTGTTTATGGATTGAGCCGATAATTTGTGCATGTTTTATATTTTGTTAAAGTCGACATGCAATTGATGTAATCTCTAGTTGTGGATATATATAATCAATTATTCATATCATTTTGAGAGGTGATGCAATTTTATGTGAGAGTTAGAAGAAATATAAATCGATTGTGCATAGTTTCACTTGTGCAAAACAAAGATTGGTGATCTGAATTAAAGGAGACAGAGTTTCAAGAGTAGAATCAGACAAAATGTGAAGAATGTTGTAAATGTGCTTAACCAGTGTGTACCTCATAATTTTACCCTACTCTAATGTGCAAAATAACTAAAAATGTGAATGATAAAATACTAAGGACACTTCAAGATTAGCCTAAAGAGTGATAAAACAAGAAGGAAAGTAGATAAAATGAGATGCAAATTATTTCACCTTCCTTGCTGTTGAAGACTCCTTGGTTGGCCCTTGATTGGGATGATTTTGTGTGCTCCTTAGATGACTTCTTGAGTAACTAAATGCAAGATCAACTTATGCAAAATGATTAAAATGGATGGCTAGACGATAGTGAATGATTGAGAATACAAATTGGTAGCATGTAGTTATGAAAATCAAAAGTGTTGAAAATGCCCTTGAGGAGGGGGTATTTATAGAAAATTTGAATTCTCTAGAGAATTCAATGGTCAAGATTCATCCAACAAGGTCAAGATGAAGGGCTATGGTGGGTTGAGAACTCACAAGCCTTCACATCTTGACATGTGGATGGTGAAGTGGCTAAGGGGAGATGAGGTGGAAGTGAGGTGGCCAAAAGGTACATGAGGTGGAGGAAGGACAAGTACCTTCCAAGTACCTTGGGAGATGGGAAGAATCTTGGGTGAATAAAAGTGAATTTTAAATTCACAATGATTGGAAGAATCTAGTGGATAAGACAATGTTCCCAAAAGGTGGGAGTTTGTCACATGTGACTTGATGTGACAAGTCAAAGATTCTAGAAGATGCATGGGAAAAGGGATTCTTGGAGGAATAAAAAGGAATTAAAAATTCCTTGGGGGATGGAGAGAGTTGACCAAGGTACTAATTAAGATTAATTAGTAATTAGAAGATAAATGAGGATTAGAAGCCAACTTGCAAAAGTTGGAGGATGTGACACATCCTAATCAAGGATTAGGCATGTGCACATCCCTAATGAAGAAATTAGGAGATGGATTAGGATTAGATGAAAATGACATGTGAGGAATTAAATAAATGTAATATTTATTTAATTCATTTGATGAAAAGTTAAAGAGGGTAAGGTATTTAATTAATAAATACCTTGGGGATTTGCAGAATTAAGGATATTAATTAAATAATAGTAATATTACTTAATTAACTCGGATAAGAGGATGTTTAGATGAAAAGTGATAAATTTGGATAAATTAATTGTCCAAATTTGGATGTCTACATTTTGCCCCTCTTTGAGATGGTGTTACGAAGTAGCATCATTTCAAAGAATATTAAAATATAGAACCCAGAAGGAGATGGTTAGATTGGAAAAGATGCCCTAGTCATTCCTTTGAATGATTAGGAAGGGAAAAAGATGATGAAAATTAGGGATTAAGGATGCCCCCTCGAGAGGACATGCGGGTTGAAGAGAACACGAGTGTGCTCTCGAAATAGATGAGATGAGGGAGATGATGCAAAGTGATGGACAAGAGAGAAGGAGAAGTGATAGGAGATGGATGAAGCACAAATGGATTTTAGGACAAAAGGTGATGTTGCCCCAGTCAAGGTACAAGCCAAAATGGGTTGATAATGGATGGAGTGTTGTCAATGAGGGAATGAAGGATTTCAAAACAACACGAGGATAGGGAAGGATATATCCCACTAAGTGGTATTGATGAGGGAAGGATACATCCAAAAACACCACTAAAGGATAGGGGAGAATACCTCCTGATGATGATGATGAAAGTGTTGTTGATGAGGGAAGGATACATCCCAAAACAACACCAAAGGGATAGGGAAGGATACTAATAGATGATGATGATGATGGGTCAAGGCCAGTAATGAGACTGGGGAAAATACCAAGGATCTGATTTGTATGAGATTGAATAGATCGGGAGAATATTTGAGATGTGAGATGGAGAGAAGGATCTTAAGATTTGGTTTGATATCCAAAGATGTGGACTACAGATGGACTAAAGCTCAGATTAGGGGTTTGGTTAAAGCTCAGATTGGGATAGGATTAAAGCTCAGATGAGGACTGGATTGAAGAATAGAATGATGGAACTATATGATTGGATTGATTCTACATAGAATTCCAGGGTTCAAAGGGCGTAAGGTGTTGACAATCAGATTTTTCTCGATTTGGCAATTTTCAAAAATTGTCAAATTTTGCCATTTTAGGAAACCTCACGGATATACTTTTGGGAGTCCAAATTTTTTCGAAGAAATACCCAATATTTTTGATAGGATGAATTGCCAACTAACATCCCAATTTTGAGATCTAAATTTCGAGTTATGAGCGAAAATAATTTTTCACAATACTAGAAAAAAAAATTTGGGATTTTGAGGGTCAAGATGAAAGTTTGAGGCCCCGAAAATGTGGCCAAATGGATTCCAATGGATTTCAAATAAATTGGTTGGGAATCCACTTGTTATCTCATAACGCAACCACCTGTCAAATCTCAGCTCAAACGAACACCTGAGTCAAAAGTTATGGCCTCCAGAAGTTTTGGTGTAAAAATCAAAAGTCAATTTTGAAAATTTCAACACATGGGTTTTGATGGTGCGGGGAAATTAAAAAATGGGTCGAGATTATTTTTTTGAAAAAGACAATAAAAATGTGAATTTTGGGGGTCAAAGGTTGGTGGGATACGGCCGTAGTCAGCAAAATCAGGGGCATACTCAACAAAATCAGGGGTGTAGTCAGCAAAAAGGGGCGTAGTCAGCTTTCTATAGTAAATCAGGGGTGTAGTTAGCTTTCTGCAGTAAATCAGGGGCGTAGTTAACTTTCTGCAGTAAATCAGGGGTGTAGTTAGCAAAATCAGGGGCGTTTATAGCTTTCTGCAGTAAATCAGGGGCGCTTCCGCCTTTCTGTAGCAAAACAGGGGGCGCTTCCGCCTTTCTATGGTAAAGCGGTGGGTGCTTCTGCCTTTCTGTAACAAAAACAAGGGCACTTCTACCTTTCTACAGTAAAATAGGGGGCGCTTCCACCTTTCTGTAGTAAAACAGAGCTTGGTTTTTGATGGTAATGGCTATGGCAAGGACTCAAAATGATAAAGTAAGGCCAATGTATCAAAGATTTCAAAGGTGTGCAATAAATGCAATAATGTTCGAAATTATAATCGCAAGTGTGCTACTGCACACAATATATTTAAAGAGGTCTTAGAAGTATCTAGAGATCTCCATATTCAAAGCATATGTGTAGAAGAATAGACTGTAGGTTGGCAGTAGAAGTTTCTAGCTTAAATGTTGGATGAGATATGACTACACAACAGAGGATACAGAGTTGTCAGAGGATACAGAATTGTCAGGATCAGCTGGCATGAGTAGATGTGATTATAATTTCCAACACTCCCCCTTAATCGCAACTACGAATTCTGATTTCTTTCTAGTCTCTTGTTGACATTGCACACAAGTGGTTTTAGCTAACCACAAACCTCGCATATAGGTGGTTTCAGATTACCACAAACTAACATATTGAAACTAACATATGAGTGGTTTCAGATTACCACAAACTAACATATGAAACTAGCATATGAGTGGTTTTAGATTACCACAAACTAACTTACTAGTGGTTTCAGATTACCACGAACTCATTGACAAGTAGTTTCAGATTACCACAAACTCACAAACTGATGGTTTTTAGATGGGAACAAACTCACATGATGGGAAAGCAAATGCATACTTGAATCTCAGACTACTATCCTCTAATTTTTTTAATCTCCCTTAGCAGCTCCTCTTTCTTACTGTTATCTCAAAAATGCTTATTTTATATAACCTTTCACTCTCTCTTAACCTCCAACCTAGACACTTGCTGATGCATTCCCAAAATACTAATTTATTTCCTTAATGCAAAACATGCTTTTCATTTGGGTGACAAAAAATACCTTTTTCAGCAGTGACCATTCTGCAGAAAATACTCTTTTTTCTTTATAACTCATATCTCTTCAACCTTGCTTTTCTCCGAGGCGTATTTGAAATAGTTGTGACCTTTTAATATGATATGGCTCTTTCTCCACAAGCTGTCTTCCTTTTCCTAAGCAACGATTCTTTCTTTCCACCTTTTAATATCAACGATTGGCTTCCTTAATAAATCTCCTTCTATGATTCTGCTCTTCCAATCGTTCTTTAGTGGCATCTATGACTTGCACGACTTATATCCACTTCTTTCCCCAACAAATTTCTTCTCTCTCATATTTTTCCAGATCTCTTTTGCTTGACTGGCATCTCGTCTTCTTACAGCTTTTGCATTTGCAATCAGTGCCTTAAACTTATGTGGCAACTTTCTTTTCACAAAATCTACAACTCTTCCTTGATCTTTTGAATTTCACCTGTGGGGACTTTCTGCTCAGCACGAGCTCCCACGATCTACTTTTATTGTAGGTTCTACATGCAACGGGTGTGTAGAATATGCCACTAGCTCCCTTTCAACAATTCCCACTAGCAATCAACCTTTACAATGGCTTTTCTTTCTTTAAACAGCAAACAACAACTCCTATTAATACTGGCAGAACTTTGGCTCTGCATCTCAAACGTATACCTGGACAACCAAGGGAGGAATTCCCAGAAACCCTTCAGCAGAAACCTTTTGTAGCAGCTTCTTCCAGGACTTGGCAGGCTTATGCAAAAGCCCAAATTTCTTGAGACTCAAATTTGCTCTTAATTTGAACGAACACAACTATCTAAAAATAGGAACTTTCTCTCCCTAAATCTACCAAATGAACATTGGCTCTGATACAATTTTGTTGGAGGGGCAGAGGAGACAAGATATTTTCATAAGTGTGCTACTGTGGAAAATATCTATTGCCTAAATAAAACAATTACAATTGCCTCTATTTAAAAAGTTCTTAGAAGTATCTAGAGATGTCCATATTCAAAGCATATTTCTAGAAGAATAGACTGTAGGTTGGCAATAGAAGTTTCTAGCTTAAATGTTGGATGAGATATGACTACACAACAGAGGATACAGAGTTGTTAGAAGATATAAAAATTGTCAGGATCAGCTGGCATGAGTAGATGCGATTATAATTTCCAACATTATTGTATTTTTGATAGGATGAATTGCCAACTAACATCCCAAATTTGAGATATGCATTTTGAGTTACGAGTGAAAACAATTTTTGAAAACACTGGAAAAAAACACTAAATTGGAAGATGAAAGTTTGAGGCCCCGAAAATGTGGCACTATGAATTCAAACGACTTTGAAAGAAACTAGTTGGGAATCCACTTGTTATCTCATAATGCAACCACCCGTCAAATTTCAGCTCAAATGGACACCCGAGTCAAAAGTTATGGCCTCAAGAAGTTTTGGTGTAAAAATCAAAAATCAACTTTGAAAACTTCAACACATGGGTTTTGATGGCGAGGGGAAATTAGAAAATGGGTCGAGATTAGTTTTTTTAAAAAGACAATAAAAATGTGAATTTTGGGGGTCAAAGGTTGGCGTGGTAGGGGCGTAGTCAGCTTTCTGCAGTAAATCAGGAGCGTAGTCAGAAAAATCAGGGGCGTTGAGAGCTTTCTGCAGTAAATCAGGGACGCTTCTTCCTTTCTGCAGCAAAACAAAGGGTGCTTCTACCTTTCTACGGTAAAGCATAGGTCACTTCCACCTTTCTGTAGCAAAAACAAGGGCACTTCCGCATTTCTACAGTAAAACAGGGGGAGCTTACGCCTTTCTGCAATAAAATAGAGCTTGGTTTTTGATGGTAATGGCTATGGAAAGGACTCAAAATGATAAAGTAAGGCCAATGTATCAAAGATTTCACGCGTGTGCAATAAATGCAATAATGTTGGAAATTATAATTGCAAGTGTGCTGCTGCACACAATATATTTAAAGAGGTCTTAGAAGTATCTGGAGATCTCCATATTCAAAGCATATGTGTAGAAGAATAGATTGTAGGTCGGTAGTAGAAGTTTCTAGCTTAAATGTTGGATGAGATATAACTACACAATAGAGGATACAGAGTTGTCAGAGGATACAAAATTGTCAGGATCAGCTGGCATGAGTAGATGTGATTATAATTTCCAACACTCCCCCTTAATTGCAACTATGAATTCTGATTTCTTTCTGGTCTCTTGTTGACTTTGCACACAAGTGGTTTTAGCTAACAACAAACCTCGTATACAGGTGGTTTCAGATTACCACAAACTAACATATTGAAACTAACATATGAGTGGTTTCAAATTTACCACAAACTAACATATGAAACTAGCATATGAGTGGTTTAAGATTACCACAAACTAACTTACTAATGGTTTCAGATTACCACGAACTCATTGACAAGTGGTTTCAGATTACCACAAACTCACAAACTGATGGTTTTTAGATGACCACAAACTCACATGATGGGAAATCAAATGCATACTTGAATCTCAGACTACTATCCTCTAATTTTTTTAATCTCCCTTAGCAACTCCTCTTTCTTACTGTTATCTCACAAATGCATCTCTTTTATATAACCTTTCACTCTCTCTCAACCTCCAACCTAGACACTCGCTGATGCATTCCCAAAATACTAATTTATTTCCTTAATGCAAAACATGCTTTTCACTTGGGTGACAAAAAATACCTTTTTCAGCGGCGACCATTCTGCAGAAAATACTCTTTTTTCTTTATAACTCATATCTCTTCAATCTTGCTTTTCTCCCAGGCATATTTGAAATAGTTGTGACCTTTTAATATGATCTGGCTCTTTCTCCACAAGCTGTCTTCCTCTGCCTCAGCAGCAATTCTTTCATTTCACCTTTTAATATCAACGCTTGGCTTCCTTAATAAATCTCCTTCTATGATTCTACTCTTCCAATCATTCTTCAGTGGCATCTATGACTTGGACGACTTATATCCACTTCTTGCCCCAACAAATTTCTTCTCTCTCAGATTTTTACAGATCTCTTTTTCCTGACCGGCATCTCCTCTTCTTATAGCTTTCACACTTGCAATCAGTGCCTTAAACTTTTGTGGCAACTTTCTTCTCACAAAATCTGCAACTCTATCTTGATCTTTTGACTTTCAGATGTGGGGACTTTCTGCTTAGCAGGAGCTCCCACGATCTACTTTTATTATAGGTTCTACCTGGAACGGGTGGCTTGAATATGCCGACGGCTCCCTTTCAATGATTCCCACTAGCAATCAACCTTTACAGTGGCTTTTCTTTCCTTAAATAGCAAACAACAACTCCTATAAATACTGGCAGAACTTTGGCCCCGCGTCTCAAACGTATACCTGGATGAACAAGGGAGGAATCCCCATAAACCCTTTAGCAGAAACCTTTTGTAGCAGCTTCTTCTAGGACATGGCAGGCTTATGCAAAAGCCCAAATTTCTTGAGACTCAAATTTGTTTTTAATTCGAACAAACACATCTATCTCAAACTAGGCACTTGCTCTCCCTAAATCTGCTAGATGAACGCTAGCTCTGATACCAGTTTGTTGGAGGGGTAGAGGAGACAAGATATTTTCATAAGTGTACTATTGCACACAATATCTATTGCCTAAATAAAATAATTACAACTGCCTCTATTTAAAGATGTCTTAGAAGTATCTAGAGATCTCCATATTCAAAGCATATGTGTAGAAGAATAGACTGTAGGTCGGCAGTAGAAGTTTCTAGCTTAAATGTTGGATGAGATATGACTACACAATAGAGTATACAGAGTTGTCAGAGGATACAGAATTGTCAGGATCAACTGGCATGAGTAGATGGGATTATAATTTCCAACACTCCCCCTTAATCACAACTACGAATTCTAATTTATTTCTGGTCTCTTGTTGACTTTGCACAAAAGTGGTTTTAGCTAACCAAAAACCTCACATACAGGTGGTTTCAGATTACCACAAACTAACATATTGAAACTAACATATGCAGGGTTTCAGAACACCACAAACTAACATATGAAACTAGATTATGAGTGGTTTCAGATTACAAAAAACTAACTTACTAGTGGTTTTGGATTTCCACGAACTCATTGACAAGTGGTTTCAAATTATCACAAACTCACAAACTGATGGTTTTTAGATGACCACAAACTCACATGATGGGAAAGCAAATGCATACTTTAATCTCATACTACTATCCTCTAATTTTTTTAATCTCCCTTACCAAGTCCTCTTTCTTACTGTTATCTCACAAATGCTTCTCTTTTATATAACCTTTCACTCTCTCTCAACCTCCAACCTAGACACTCGTAGATGCATTCCCAAAATACTAATTTATTTCCTTAATGCAAAACATGCTTTTCATTTGGGTGACAAAAAATACCTTTTTCAACAGCGACCATTCTGCAGAAAATACTCTTTTTTCTTTATAAATGATATCTCTTCAATCTTGCTTTTCTCCTAGGCATATTTAAAATAGTTGTGACCTTTTAATCTGATCTGGCTCTTTCTCCACAAGCTGTCTTCCTCTGCCTCAAAACCGATTCTTTCTTTTCACCTTTTAATATCAACGCTCGTCTTCCTTAATAAATCTCCTTCGATGATTCTGCTCTTGCAATATTTCTTTAGTGGCATCTATGACTTGCACGACTTATATCCACTTCTTGCCCCAAAAAATTTTGTCTCTCTCAGATTTTTATAGATCTCTTTTGCTTGACTGGCATCTCCTCTTTTTACAGCTTTTGCACTTCCAATCGGTGCCTTAAACTTCTATGGCAACTTTCTTTTCACAAAATCTGCAACTCTTCCTTGATCTTTTGAATTTCAGCTGTGGGGAGTTTCTCTTGAGCAGGAGCTCCCACGATCTACTTTTATTGAAGGTCTACATGCAACGGGTGGCTTGAATATGCCAGCGGCTCCCTTTCAATGATTCCCACTAGCAATCAACCTTTACAATGGCTTTTCTTTCTTTAAATAGCGAACAACAACTCCTATAAATAATGGCAAAACTTTGGCCCCGCATCTCAAACGTATACCTGGACGACCAAGGGAGGAATTCCTAGCAACCCTTCAGTAGAAACCTTTTGTAGCAGCTTCTTCTAGGACTTGGAAGGCTTATGCAAAAGCCCAAATTTTTTGAGACTCAAATTTGCTCTTAATTCAAACGAACACAGCTATCTCAGACTAGGCACTTGCTCTCCCTAAATTTTCCAGATGAACGCTGGCTCTGATACCACTTTGTTGGAGGGGCAGAGGAGACAATATATTTTCATAAGTGTGTTGTTGCGCACAATATCTATTGCCTAAATAAAACAATTACAATTACCTCTATTTAAAGAGGTCTTAGAAGTATCTGGAGATCTCCATATTCAAAGCATATGTGTAGAAGAATAAACCATAGGTTGGCACTAGAAGTTTCTGGCTTAAATGTTGCACGAGATATGACTACACAAAAGAGGATACAGAGTTGTCAGAGGATATAGAATTGTCAGGATCAGCTGGCATGAGTAGATGTGATTATAATTTCCAATATTATTGCATTTTTGATAGGATGAATTGCCAACTAACATCCCAAATTTGAGATATGCATTTCGAGTTATGAGCGAAAACAATTTTTGAAAATGCTAGAAAAAAACACTAAATTGGGATTTTGAGGGTCAAGATGAAAGTTTGAGGCCCCGAAAATGTGGCAAAATGGATTCCAATGACTTTTAAAGAAACCACTTGGGAATCCACTTGTTATCTCATAACACAACCACCCGTCAAATTTCAGCTCAAACGGACACCCGAGTCAAAAGTTACGGCCTCCAGAAGTTTCGGTGTAAAAATCAAAAATAAATTTTGAAAATTTCAACACATGGGTTTTGATGGCAGGGGAAAATTAGAAAATAGGTTAGGATTAGTTTTTTAAAAAAGACAACAAAAAAGTGAATTTTGGGGGTCAAAGGTTGGTAGGGTAGGGGCGTAGTCAGCAACATCAGGGGCGTAGTAAGAAAAATCAGGGGTGTAGTCAGCAAAATCAGGGGTGTAGTAAGCTTTCTACAGTAAATTAGGGGTGTAGTCAACTTTCTATAGTAAATCAGTAGTCGGCTTTCTTCAGTAAATCAGGGTTAGTCAGCAAAATCATGTGGCATGTAGTAATCAGGGCGCTTCCACCTTTCTGCACCCAGCCTCTCTGCGATAAAGTAAGGGCGCTTCCGCCTTTGCCAGCAAAAACAAGGGCGCTTCCGCCTTTTCGCAGTAAAATAGGGGACGCTTCCGCCTTTCTGCAGTAAACCAAAGCTTGGTTTTTGACAGTAATGGCTATGGCATGGACTCAAAATGATAAAGTAAGGCCAATGTATCAAAGATTTCACGGGTATGCAATAAATGAAATAATGTTGGAAATTATAATCGCAAGTGTGCCGCTGCACACAATTTATTTAAAGAGGTCTTAGAAGAATCTGGAGATCTCCATATTCAAAGCATATGTGTAGAAGAATAGATTGTATGTTGGCAGTAGAAGTTTCTAGCTTAAATGCTGGATTAGATATGACTACACAATAGAGGATACAGAGTTGTCAGAGGATACAAAATTGTCAGGATCAGCTGGCATGAGTAGATGTGATTATAATTTCCAACGCTCCCCCTTAATCGCAACTACGAATTCTGATTTCTTTCTTGTCTCTTGTTGACTTTGCACACAAGTGGTTTTAGCTAACGAAAAACCTCGCATACAGGTTGTTTCAGATTACCACAAACTAACATATTGAAAGTAACATATGAGTGGTTTCAGATTACCACAAACTAACAAATGAAACTAGCATATGAGTGGTTTCAGATTACCACAAACTAACTTACTAGTGGTTTCAGATTACCATGAACTCATTGACAAGTGGTTTCAGATTACCACACACTCACAAACTGATGGTTTTTAGATGACCACAATCTCACATTATGGGAAAGAAAATGCATACCTAAATCTCAGACTACTATCCTCTAATTTTTTTAATCTCCCTTTGCAACTCCTCTTTCTTGTTGTTATCTCACAAATGCTTCTCTTTTATATAACCTTTCACTCTCTCTCAACCTCCAACCTAGGCACTCACTGATGCATTCCCAAAATACTATTTTATTTCCTTAATACAAAACATGCTTTTCATTTGGGTGACAAAAAACCTTTTTCATCGGTGACCATTCTGCAGAAAATACACTTCTTCTTTATAACTGATATCTCTTCAATCTTGCTTTTCTCCCAGGCGTATTTGAAACAATTGTGACCTTTTAATCTAATCTGGCTCTTTCTCCACAAGTTGTCTTCCTCTGCCTTAGTAACGATTCTTTCTTTTCACCTTTTAATATCAACGCTTGGCTTCCTTAATAAATCTCCTTCTATGATTCTGCTCTTCCAATCGTTCTTTAGTGGCATCTATGACTTGCACGACTTATATCCACTTCTTGCCCCAACAAATTTCTTCTCTCTCAGATTTTTATAGATCTCTTTTACTTGACTGAAATCTCCTCTTCTTACAGATTTTGCACTTGCAATCGGTGCCTTAAACTTTTGTGGCAGCTTTCCTTTCACAAAATCTGCAACTCTTGCTTGATCTTTTGACTTTCAGTTGTGGGGAATTTCTCCTCAACAGGAGCTCCCACGATCTACTTTTATTGCAGGTTATACATACAACGGGTGGCTTGAATATGCCAGCGGCTCCCTTTCAATGATTCCCACCAGCAATCAACTTTTACAATGGCTTTTCTTTCTTCAAACAGCGAAAAACAACTCCTATAAATACTGGCAGAACTTTGGCCCTGCATCTCAAACGTATACCTGGACGACCAAGGGAGGAATGTCCAGAAACGCTTCAGCAGAAAACTTTTGTAGCAGCTTCTTCCAGGACTTGGCAAGCTTATGCAAAAGCCCAAATTTCTTGAGACTCAAATTTTCTCTTAATTCAAATGAACACAGCTATCTCAAACTAGGCACTTGCTCTCCCTAAATCTGCTAGATGAACGATGGCTCTGATACCACTTTGTTGGAGGGGCAGAGGAGACAAGATATTTTCATAAGTGTGATGTTGCGCACAATATCTATTGCCTAAATAAAACAATTACAATCGCCTCTATTTAAAGAGGTCTTAGAAGTATTTGGAGATCTCCATATT
This sequence comes from Sequoia sempervirens, assembly GCA_007258455.2. Taxonomy (NCBI): domain Eukaryota; kingdom Viridiplantae; phylum Streptophyta; class Pinopsida; order Cupressales; family Cupressaceae; genus Sequoia; species Sequoia sempervirens. Next base: position 27,059,249 of record VDFB02072274.1, read on the forward strand.
CAAAGCATATGTGTAGAAGAATAGACTGTAGGTCGGCAGTAGAAGTTTCTAGCTTAAATGTTGGATGAGATATGACTACACACTAGAGGATACATAGTTGTTAGAGGATACAGAACTGGCAGCATCAGCTGGCATGAGTAGATGCTATTATAATTTCCAACATTATTGCATTTTTGATAGCATGAATTGCCAACTAACATCGCAAACTTGAGATATGCATTTTGAGTTATGACAAAGAACAATTTTTCAAAATGCTGGAAAAAAACACTAAATTGGGATTTTGAGGGTGAAGATGAAAGTTTGAGGCCCCGAAAGCGTGGCAAAATGGATTCCAATGGCTTTCAAACAAATCGGTTGGGAATCCACTTTTTATCTCATAACGCAACCACCCGTCAAATTTCAGCTCAAACGGACACCCAAGACAAAAGTTATGGCCTCCAGAAGTTTCGGTGTAAAAATCAAAAATGAATTTTTAAAATTTCAACACATGGGTTTTGATGGCATGGGGAAATTAGAAAATGGGTCAAGAATAGTTTTTTGAAAAATGCAATAAAAATGTGAGTTTTGAGGGTCAAAGGTTGGCGGGGTAGTGGGTAGTCAATAAAATCAGGGGCGTAGTCAGCAAAATCAGGGGTGTAGTCAGCAAAATCAGGGGCGTACTTAGCTTTCTGCAGTAAATCAGGGGCGTAGTCAGCTTTCTGCAGTAAATTAGAGGCATAGTCAGCAAAATCAGGGGTGTTGACAGCATTCTGCAGTAAATCAAGGCCGCTTCCGCCTTTCTACAGCAAAACAAAGGGCACTTCCGCCTTTCTGCGGTAAAGTAGAGGGTGCTTCCACCTTTCTGCATTAAAACATAGCTTGGTTTTTTATGGTAATGGCTATGGCAAGTACTCAAAATGATAAAGGCCAATGTATCAAATATTTTATGGGTGTGCAATAAATGCAATAATGTTGGAAATTATAATCGCAAGTGTGCTGCTGCAGATAATATATTTAAAGAGATCTTAGAAGTATCTGGAGATCTCCATATTCAAAGCATATGTGTAGAAGAATAGACTGTAGGTCGGTAGTAGAAGTTTCTATAGCTTAAATGCTGGATGAGATATGACTACACAACAGAGGATACAGAGTTGTTAGAGGATATATAATTGTCATGATCAGCTGGCATGAGTAGATGCGATTATAATTTCCCACGCTCCCCCTTAATCGCAACTACGAATTCTGATTTCTTTCTTGTCTCTTGTTGACTTTGCACACAAGTGGTTTTAGCTAACCACAAACCTCACATACAGATGGTTTCAGATTACCACAAACTAATGTATTGAAACTAACATATGAGTGGTTTCAAATTACCACAAACTAACATATGAAACTAGCATATGAGTGGTTTCATATTACCACAAACTAACTTACTAGTGGTTTCAGATTACCACGAACTCATTGACAAGTGGTTTCAGATTACCACAAACTCACAAACTGATGGTTTTTAGAAGACCACAAACTCACATGATGGGAAAGCAAATGCATACTTGAATCTCAAACTACTATCCTCCAATTTTTTTAATCTCCCTTTGCAGCTCCTCTTTCTTACTGTTATCTCACAAATGCTTCTCTTTTATATAACCTTTCACTCTCTCTCAACCTCCAACCTAGACACTCGCTGATGCATTCCCAAAATACTAATTTATTTCCTTAATGCAAAACATGCTTTTCATTTGGGTGACAAAAAATACCTTTTTCAGCAGTGACCATTCTGCAGAAAATACTCTTTTTTCTTTATAACTGATATCTCTTCAATCTTGCTTTTCTGCCAGGCGTATTTGAAACAGTTGTGACCTTTCAACCTGATTTGGCTCTTTCTCCACAAGCTGTCTTCCTCTGCCTCAGCAGCGATTCTTTCTTTTCACCTTTTAATATCAACGTTTGGCTTCCTTAATAAATCTCCTTCTATGATTATGCTCTTCCAATTATTCTTCAGTGGGATCTATGACTTGCACGACTTATATCCACTTCTTACCCCAACAAATTTCTTCTGTCTCAGATTTTTATAGATCTCTTTTGCTTTACTAGCATCTCCTCTTCTTATAGCTTTTTCTCTTGCAATCAGTGCCTTAAACTTGTGTGGCAGCTTTCTTTTCACAAAATCTGGAACTCCTCCTTGATCTTTTGATTTCAGCTATGGGGACTTTCTTCTCAGCAGGAGCTCCCACGATCTACTTTTATTACAGGTACTACATGCAACGGGTGGCTTGAATATGCCAGCGGCTCCCTTTCAACGATTCCCACTAGGAATCAACCTTTACAATGGCTTTTCTTTCTTTAAACAACGAAGAACAACTCCTATAAATAGTGGGAGAAATTTGGCCCCACATCTCAAACGTATACCTGGACGACCAAGGGAGGAATGCCTAGAAACCCTTCAGCAAAAACCTTTGGTAGTAGCTTCTTCCTGGACTTGGCAGGCTTATGCAAAAGCCCAAATTTCTTGAGACTCAAATTTGCTTTTAATTCGAACGAACACAACTATCTCAAACTAGGCACTTGCTCTCCCTAAATCTTCCAGATGAACGCTGGCTCTGATACCACTTTGTTGGAGGGGCAGAGGAGACAATATATTTTTAGAAGTGTGCTGCTGCACACAATATCTATTGCCTAAATAAAATAATTACAATTTCCTCTATTTAAAGAGGTCTTAGAAGTATCTAGAGATCTCCATAATCAAAGCATATGTGTAGAAAAATAGACTATAGGTCAGCAGTAGAAGTTTCTAGCTTAAATGCTGGATGAGATATGACTACACAACAGAGAATATAGAGTTGTCAGAGGATACAAAATTGTCAGGAGTAGCTGGCATGAGTAGATGCGATTATAATTTCCAACACTCCCCCTTAATCGCAACTATGAATTCTTATTTCTTTCTGGTCTCTTGTTGACTTTGTACACAAGTGGTTTTAGCTAACCACAAACCTCGCATACAAGTGGTTTTGGATTGACACAAACTAACATATAGAAACTAACATATGAGTGGTTTCAGATTACCACAAACTAACATACGAAACTAGCATATGAGTGGTTTCAGATTACCACAAACTAACTTTCTACTGGTTTTAGATTACCACGAACTCATTGACAAGTGGTTTCAGATTAGCACAAACTCAAAAACTGATTATTTTTAGATGACCACAAACTCACATGATGGGAAAGCAAATGCATACTTGAATCTCAAACTACTATCCTCTGATTTTTTTAATCTCTCTTAGTAGCTCCTCTTTCTTACTGTTATCTCACAAATGCTTCTCTTTTATATAACCTCTCACTCTCTCTCAACCTCGAACCTAGACACTCACTGATGCATTCCCAAAATACTAATTTATTTCCTTAATGCAAAACATGCTTTTCATTTGGGTGACAAAAAATACCTTTTTCAGCAGCGACCATTCTGCAGAAAACACTCTTTTTTCTTTATAACTCATATCTCTTCAATCTTGCTTTTCTCCTAGGTGTATTTGAAACACTTGTGACCTTTTAATATGATCTTGCTCTTTCTCCACAAGCTGTCTTCCACTGCCTCAACAGCGATTCTTTCTTTTCACCTTTTAACATCAATGCTTGGCTTCCTTAATAAATCTCCTTATATGATTCTAATCTTCCAATCATTCTTTAGTGGCATCTATGAATTGCACGACTTACATCCACTTCTTGCCCCAACAAATTTCTTCTCTCTTAGATTTTTTATTGATCTCTTTTGCTTGACTGTCATCTCCTCTTTTTATAGCTTTTGCACTTGCAATCTATGCCTTAAACTTTTGTGGCAGCTTTCTCTTCAAAAAATCTAGAACTCTTCCTTGATCTTTTGACTTTTAGCTGTGGGGACTTTCTCCTCAACAGGAGCTCCCACGATCTACTTTTATTGCAGGTTCTACATGCAATCGGTGGCTTGAATATGCCAGCGGCTCCCTTTCAATGAGTCCCACCAGCAATCAACCTTTACAATGGCTTTTCTTTCTTTAAACAATGAACAACAACTCCTATAAATACTAGCAGAACTGTGGCCCCACATCTCAAACGTATACCTGGATGACCAAGGGAGGAATGCCCAGAAACCCTTCAGCAGAAACCTTTTGTAGCAGCTTCATCCAGGACTTGGCAGGCTTATGCAAAAGCCCAAATTTCTTGAGACTCAAATTTGCTCTTAATTCGAACTAACACAGCTATCTCAAACTAGGCACTTGCTCTCCCTGAATCTACCAGATGAACACTGGCTCTGATACCACTTTGTTGGAGGGGCAGAGGAGACAAGATATTTTCATAAGTGTGTTGTTGCGCACAATATCTATTGCCTAAAAAAAATAATTACAATTTCCTCTATTTAAAGAGGTCTTAGAAGTATCTGGAGATCTTCATATTCAAAGCATATGTGTAGAAGAATAGACTGTAGGTTGGCAGTAGAAGTTTCTTGCTTAAATGCTGGATGAGATATGACTACAGAACAGAGGATGCAAAGTTGTCAAAGGATACAGAATTGTCAGGATCAGTTGGCATGGGTAGATGCGATTATAATTTCTAGCATTATTTCATTTTTGGTAGGATGAATTTCCAACTAACATCCCAAATTTGAGATATGCATTTCGAGTTATGAGCGAAAACAATTTTTCAAAATGCTAGAAAAACACTAAATTGGGATTTTGAGGGTCAAGATTAAACTTTGAGGCCCCAAAAATGTTCCAAAATGGATTCCAATGGCTTTCAAAGAAACTGGTTGGGAATCCACTTGTTATCTCATAACGCAACCACTCGTCAAATTTCAGCTCAAACGGACACCCGAGTAAACAGTTATGGCCTCTAGAAGTTTTGGGGTAAAAATCAAAAATCAATTTTGAAAATTTCAACACATGGGTTTTGATGGTGGGGGGAAATTAGAAAATGGGTAGAGATTAGTTTTTTCAAAAAGAGAATAAAAATGTGAATTTTGGGGGTCAAAGGTTGGCGGGGTAGGGGCGTAGTCAGCAAAATTAGGGGCGTAGTCACCAAAATCAGGGGTGTAGTCTGCAAAATCAAGGGCACAGTCAGCTTTCTACGATAAATTAGGGGCATAGTCAGCAAAATCAAGGGCGTTGAAAGCTTTTTACAGTAAATCAGGGGCGCTTTCGCCTTTTTGTAGCAAAACAAGGGGCGCTTCTGCCTTTTTACGGTAAAGCGGAGGGCACTTCTGCCTTTTTGCAGCAAAACCAGGGGCGCTTCCGCCTTTCTAAAGTAAAACAAGGGGTGCTTCCGCCTTTTTGTAGTAAAACAGAGCTTGGTTTTTGATGGTAATAGCTATGGAAAGGACTCATAATGATAAAGTAAGGCCAATATATCAAAGATTTCACGGGTGTGCAATAAATGCAATACTGTTGGAAATTATAATCGCAAGTGTGCTGCTACACACAATATATTTAAAGAGGTCTTAAAATTATATGGAGATCTCCATATTCAAAGCATATGTGTAGAAGAATAAATAGTAGGTTGGCAGTAGAAGTTTCTAGCTTAAATGCTAGATGAGAAATGACTACACAACAGAGGATATAGACTTGTCAGAGAATAAAAAATTGTCAGGATCAGGTGGCATGAGTAGATGCGATTATAATTTCCAACACTCCCCCTTAATCGCAACTACGAATTCTGATTTCTTTCTCGTTTCCTATTGACTTTGCACACAAGTGGTTTTAGCTAACCACAAACCTCGCATACAGGTGGTTTCAGATTACCACAAACTAACATATGAGTGGTTTCAGATTACCACAAACTAACATATGAAACTAGCATATGAGTGGTTTCAGATTACAACAAACTAACTTACTAATGGTTTCATATTGCCACGAACTCATTGGAAAGTGGTTTCAGATTACCACAAACTCACAAACTGATGGTTTTTAGATGACCACAAACTCACATGATGGGAGAGAAAATGCATACTTGAATCTCAGACTACTATCCTCTAATTTTTTTAATCTCCCTTAGCACCTCCTCTTTCTTACTGTTATCTCACAAATGCTTCTCTTTTATATTAGATTTCACTCTCTCGCAACCTCCAACCTAGACACTCATTGATGCATTCCCAAAATACTAATTTATTTCCTTAATGTAGAACATGCTTTTCATTTGGGTGACAAAAAATACCTTTTTCAGCAGTGACCATTTTGCAGAAAATACTCTTTTTTCTTTATAACTGATATCTCTTCAATCTTGCTTTTCTCCCAGGCGTATTTGAAATAGTTGTGACCTTTTAATCTGATCTGGCTCTTTCTCCACAAGCTGTCTTCCTCTGTCTCTATAGAGATTCTTTCTTTTCACCTTTTAATATCAATGCTTGGCTTCCTTAATAAATCTTCTTCTATGATTCTGCTCTTCCAATCATTCTTCATTGGCATCTATGACTTGCACGACTTATATCCACTTCTTGCAACAACAAATTTCTTGTCTCTCATATTTTTACAGATCTCTTTTGCTTGACTGGCATCTCCGCTTCTTATAGCTTTTGCACTTGCAATCACTACCTTAAACTTCTATGGCAGCTTTCTTTTCACAAAATCTGCAACTCTTCCTTCATCTTTTGACTTTCAACTATGGGGACTTTCTGCTCAGTAGGAGCTCCCGCGATCTACTTTTATTGCAGGTTCTACATGCAACGGGTGGCTTGAATATGCCAGCGACTCCCTTTCAATGATTCCCACCAGCAATCAACCTTTACAATGGCTTTTCTTTCTTTAAACAGCGAACAAAAACTCCTATAAATACTGGCAGAACTTTGGCCCCGCATCTCAAACGTATACCTGGACGACCAAGGGAGGAATGCCCAGAAACCCTTCAGCAGAAACCTTTTGTAGTAGCTTCTTCCAGGACTTGGCAGGCTTATGCAAAAACCCAAATTTCTTGAGACTCAAATTTTCTTTTAATTCGAACAAACACGGCTATCTCAAACTAGGCACTTGCTCTCCCTAAATCTGCCAGATGAACGCTGGCTCTCATACCACTTTGTTGGAGGGGCAGAGGAGACAAGATATTTTCATAAGTGTGCTGCTGCGCACAATATCTATTGCCTAAATAAAATAATTACAATTGCCTCTATTTAAAGAGTTCTTAGAAGTATTTGGAGATCTCAATATTCAAATCATATGTGTAGAAGAATAGACTGTAGGTTGGTAGTAGAAGTTTCTAGCTAAAATGTTGGATGAGATATGACTACACAACAAAGAATACAGAGTTGTCAGAGAATATAGAATTGTCAGGATCAGCTAGCATGAGTAGATGTGATTATAATTTCCAACATTATTGCATTTTTGATAGGATGAATCACCAAATAACATCCCAAATTTGAGATATGCATTTCGAGTTATGACAAAAAACAATTTTTCAAAATTTTTGAAAAAAACACTAAATTGGGATTTTCAGGGTCAAGATGAAAGCTTGAGGCCCTGAAAATGTGGCATAACAGATTCCAACAACTTTCAAAGAAGCCGGTTGGGAATCAAATTTTTATCTCATAACTTAACCACCCCTCAAATTTTAGCTCAAGCGGACACCCGAGTCAAATGTTATGGCCTCTACAAGTTTCAATGTAAAAATCAAAAATACATTTTGGAAATTTCAACACATGGGTTTTGATGGTGGGGGGAAATTAGAAAATGCATTGGGATTAGTTTTTTGAAAAAGACAAAAAAATGTGAATTTTGGGGGTCAAAGGTTGGTGGGGTAGGGGCGTAGTCAGCAAAATAAGAGGCGTAGTCAGCAAAATTAGGGGTGTAGTCAACAAAATCAGGGGTGTAGTCAGCTTTCTGTAGTAAATCAGGGGCATAGTCAGCTTTCTGCAGTAAATCAGTAGCGTAGTCAGCTTTCTGCAGTAAATCAGGGGTGTAGTAAGCAAAATCAGGGGTGTTCATAGCTTTCTCAAGTAAATCAGGGGTGCTTCCACCTTTCTGCAGCAAAACAGGGGGCGCTTCCACCTTTCTGCGGTAAAGTAGAGGGTGCTTCCACCTTTTTGCAGCAAAAACTGGGGTGCTTCCACCTTTCTGCAGTAAAACAGACCTTGGTTATTTATGGTAATGCCTATGGCAATGACTCAAAATGATAAAGTAAGGCCAATGTATCAAAGATTTCACGGGTGTGCAATAAATGCAATAATGTTGGAAATTATAATCGCAAGTGTGCTACTGCACACAATATATTTAAAAAGGTCTTAGAAGTATCTGGAGATCTCCATATTCAAAGCATATGTGTAGAAGAATACATTGTAGGTTAGCTGTAGAAGTTTCTAGCTTAAATGTTGGATGAGATATGACTACACAACAGAGGATACAGAGTTGTTAGAGGATACATAATTGTCAGGATCAGCTGGCATGAGTAGATGAGATTATAATTTCCAACACTCCCCCTTAATCGCAACTATGAATTCTAATTTCTGTCTGGTCTCTTATTGACTTTGCACACAAGTGATTTTAGCTAACCACAAACCTCACATATAGGTGGTTTCAGATTACCACAAACTAACATATTGAAACTAACATATGAGTGGTTTTACATTACCACAAACTAACATATGAAACTAGCATATGATTTGTTTTAGATTACCATAAACTAACTTACTAGTGGTTTTGGATTACCACGAACTCATTGACAAGTGGATTTAGTTTACCACAAACTCACAAACTGATGGTTTTTAGATGACCACAAACTCATATGATGGGAAAGCAAATGCATACTTGAATCTTAGACTACTATCCTCTAATTTTTTTAATCTCCCTTAGCAGCTCCTCTTTCTTACTGTTATCTCACAAATGCTTCTCTTTGATATAACCTTTCACTCTCTCTCAACCTCCAACCTAGACACTCGCTGATGCATTCCCAAAATACTAATTTATTTCCTTAATGCAAAACATTCTTTTCATTTGGGTGACAAAAAATACCTTTTTTAGCAGCGACCATTCTGGAGAAAATACTCTTTTTTCTTTATAACTGATATCTCTTCAATCTTGCTTTTCTCCCAGGCGTATTTGGAAAAGTTGTGACCTTTTAATCTGATCTGGCTCTTTCTCCACAAGCTGTCTTCCTCTGCCTCAGCAGCGATTCTTTCTTTTCACCTTTTAATATCAACGCTTGGCTTCTGTAATAAATCTCCTTTTATGATTTTGCTCTTCCAATCATTATTCAGTGGCATCTATGACTTGCACGACTTATATCCACTTCTTGCCCCAAAAAATTTCTTCTCTCTCAAATTTTTACAGACCTCTTTTGCTTGACTGGCATCTCCTCTTCTTAGAACTTTTGCACTTGCAATCGGTGCCTTAAACTTATGTGGCAACTTTCTTTTCACAAAGTCTGCAACTCTTCCTTGATCTTTTGACTTTCAGTTGTGGGGACTTTCTCCTCAGCAGCAGCTCCCATGATCTACTTTTATTGCAGGTTCTACATGCAATGGGTGGCTTGAATATGCTAGCGGCTGCCTTTCAACGATTCCCACCAACAATCAACCTTTACAATGGCTTTTCTTTATTTAAAAAGAGAACAACAACTCCTATAAATACTAGCATAACTTTGACCCCGCATCTCAAATGTATACCTCAACAACCAACGGAGGAATGCCCAGAAACCCTTCAGCAGAAACCTTTTTTAGCAGCTTCTTTCAGGACTTGGCGGGCTTATGCAAAAGCCCAAATTTTTTGAGTCTCAAATTTGCTCTTAATTCGAACGAATACAACTATCTCAAACTAGGCACTTGCTCTCCCTAAATCTTCCAGATGAACACTAGCTCTAATACCACTTTGTTGGAGGGGCAGAGGACACAAGATATTTTCATAAGTGTGCTGCTGCACACAATATCTATTACCTAAATAAAAAATTTACAATTGCCTCTATTTAAAGAGGTCTTAGAAGTATCTGCAAATCTCCATATTCAAAGCATATGTGTTGAAGAATATACTATAGGTCGGTAGTAGAAATTTCAAGCTTAAATGTTGGATGAGATATGACTACACAACAAAGGATACAGAGTTGTCAGAGGTTACAGAATTGTCATTATCAGCTGGCATGAGTAGATGCAATTATAATTTCAAACATTATTGCATATTTGATAGGATGAATTGCCAAATAAATCCCCAAATTTGAGATATGCATTTCGAGTTATGAGTGAAAACAATTTTTGAAAATGCTGGAAAAAAATACTAAATTGGGATTTTGAGGGTCAAGATGAAAGTTTGAGGCCCCGAAAATGTGGTAAAACGGATTCTAATAGCTTTCAAAGAAACCGGTTGGGAATCCACTTGTTATCTCATAATGCAACCACCCGTCAAATTTCAGCTCAAACAGACACCCATTTCAAAAGTTATGGCCTTCAGAAGTTTCGGTGTAAAAATCAAAAATCAATTTTGAAATTTTGAACACATGGGTTTTGATGGCAAGGTGAAATTAGAAAATGGGTCGGGGTTAGTTTTTTGAAAAAGACAATAAAAATATGAATTTTGGGGGTCAAAAGTTGGCGGGGTAGGGGTGTAGTCAGCAAAATCAAGGGTGTAGTCAACCAAATCATGGGTGTAGCCAGCTTTCTATAGTAAATAAGGGGCATGGTCGGCTTTCTACAATAACTCAGGGGCGTAGTCAGAAAAATCAGGGGTGTTGACAGCTTTATGTAGTTAATCAGGGGCACTTCCTCCTTTTTGCTGCAAAACAGGGGGTGCTTCCACCTTTCTGCAGTAAAGCAGAGGGCGCTTCCACATTTCTGCAGTAAAACAGGAGGCGCTTCCACCTTTCTGCAGTAAAACGGAGCTTGGTTTTTGATGGTAATGGCTATGGAAAGGACTCAAAATGATAAAGGCCAATGTATCAAAGATTTCACAGGTGTACAATAAATGAAATAATGTTGGAAATTATAATCGCAAGTGTGCTGCTACACACAATATATTTAAAGAGGTCTTAGAAGTATCTGGAGATCTCCATATTCAAAGAATATGTGTAGAAGAATACACTGTAGGTCGGCAGTAGAAGTTTCTAGCTTAGATGTTGGATGAGATATGACTACACAACAGAGGATACAGATTTGTCAGGATCGTATGGCATGAGTAGATGCGATTATAATATCCAACATTATTGCATTTTTTATAGGATGAATTGCCAACTAACATCCAAAATTTGATATATGCATTTTGAGTTATGAGCGAAAATAATTTTTCAAAATGCTAGAAAAAAAACTAAATTGGGATTTTGAGGGTCAAGATGAAAGTTTGAAGCCCTGAAAATGTGGCAAAATGGATTCCACCAACTCTCAAAGAAATTGGTTAGGAATCCACTTGTTATGTCATAACGCAACCACCCGTCAAATTTCAGCTCAAATGGACACCTGAGTCAAAAGTTATGGCCTGAAGAAGTTTTGATGTAAAAATCAAAAATCAATTTTGAAAATTTCAACACATGGGTTTTGATGGCGGGGGGAAATTAGAAAATGGGTCGGGATTAGTTTTTTTAAAAAGACAATAAAAATGTGAATTTTTGGGATCAAAGGTTGGTGGGGCAGGGGCGTAGTCAGCAAAATATGGGGCGTAGTCAGCAAAATCATGGGTGTAGTTAGCAAAATCAGGGGCGTAGTCAGATTTCTATAGTAAATTAGGGGCGTAGTCAGCAAAATCAGGGGCGTTGATAGCTTTCTGCAGTAAATTAGGGGCACTTCCGCCTTTTTGCAGCAAAACAGGGGGGGCTTGCGCCTTTCTGCGCTAAAGTAGAGGGCACTTCTGCCTTTCTGCAACAAAAACAGGGGTGCTTCAGCCTTTCTTCAGCCTTTATGGTAATGGCTATGGCAAGGACTCAAAATGATAAAGTAAGGCCAATGTATCAAAGATTTCACGGGTGTGCAATAAATGCAATAATGTTGGAAATTATAATCGCAAGTGTGTTGTTGCACACAATATATTTAAAGAGGTCTTTGAAGTATCTGGAGATCTCCATATTCAAATCATATGTGTAGAAGAATAGACTGTAGGTCGGCAGTAGAAGTTTCTGGCTTAAATGCTGGATGAGATATGACTACACAACAGAGGATACAGAGTTGTCAGAGGATACATAATTGTCAGGATCAGTTGGCATGAGTAGTTACGATTATAATTTCCAACACTCCCCCTTAATCGCAACTACGAATTCTGATTTCTTTGTGGTCTCTTCTTGACTTTGCACACAAGTGGTTTTAGCTAAACACAAACCTCGCATACAGGTGGTTCTAGATTAGCACAAACTAACATATTGAAACTAACATATGAGTGGTTTCAGATTACCACAAACTAACATATGAAACTAGCATATGAGTGGTTTTAGATTACCACAAACTAACTTACTAGTGGTTTCAGATTACCACGAACTCATTGACAAGTAGTTTCAGATTACCACAAACTCACAAACTGATGGTTTTTAGAAGACCACAAACTCACATGATGGGAAAGCAAATGCATACTTGAATCTCAGACTACTATACTTGAAGCTCCTCTTTCTTATTGTTATCTCACAAATGCTTCTCTTTTATATAACCTTTCGCTCTCTCTCAACCTCCAACCTAGACACTCGCTGATGCATTCCCAAAATACTAATTTATTTCCTTAATGCAAAACATGCTTTTCATTTGGGTGACAAAAAATACCTTTTTCAATAGTGACCATTCTACAAAAAATACTCTTTTTTCTTTATAACTGATATCTCTTCAATCTTTCTTTTCTCCCAGGCGTATTTGAAACAGTTGTGACCTTTTAATCTGATCTAGGTCTTTCTCCACAAGCTGTCTTCCTCTGCCTTAGCAATGATTCTTTCTTTTCACCTTTTAATATCAATGCTTGTCTTCCCTAATAAATCTCCTTCTATGGTTTTGCTATTCCAATCATTCTTCAGTGGCATCTATGACTTGGACGACTTATATCCACTTCTTGCCCCAACAAATTTCTTCTCTTAGATTTTTACAAATCTCTTTTGCTTGACTGACATCTCCTCTTCTTACAGCTTTTTTACTTGCAATTGGTGCCTTAAACTTCTATGGCAGCTCGCTTTTCACAAAATCTGCAACTCTTCCTTGATCTTTTGACTTTCAGCTATGGGGACTTTCTCCTCAGCAAGAGCTCCCATGATCTACTTTTATTGCAGGTTCTACATGCAATGGGTGGCTTGAATATGCCAACGGCTCCCTTTCAACGATTCCCACCAGCAATCAACCTTTACAATGGCTTTTCTTTCTTTAAATAGCAAACAACAACTCCTAGAAATACTGGCAGAACTTTGGCCCTGCATCTCAAATGTATACCTAGATGACCAAGGGAGGAATGCCCAGAAACCCTTCAGCAGAAACCTCTTGTAGTAGCTTCTTCCAGGACTTGGTAGGCTTATGCAAAAGCCAAAATTTCTTGAGACTCTAATTGTCTCTTAATTCGAAAGAACAAAGCTATCTCAATCTAGGCACTTTCTCTCCCTAAATCTGCCAGATGAATGCTGGCTCTGATACCACTTTGTTGGAGGGGTAGAGGAGACAAGATATTTTCATAAGTGTGCTACTGTGCACAATATCTATTGCCTAAATAAAAAAATTACAATTGCTTCTATTTAAAGAGGTCTTAGAAGTATATGGAGATCTCCATATTCAAAGCATATGTGTAGAAGAATAGACTGTAGGTTGGCAGTAGAAGTTTCTAGCTTAAATACTGAATGAGATATGACTACACAATAGAGGATACAGAGTTGTCATAGAATATAGAATTGTCAGGATCAGCTGGCATGAGTTGATGTGATTATAATTTCCAACATTATTGCATATTTGATATGATGAATTGCCAACTAACATGCCAAATTTGAGAAATGCATTTCGAGTTATGAGCAATAATAATTTTTCAAAATTGTGGAAAAAACACTAAATTTGGATTTTCAGGGTCAAGATGGAAGTTTGAAGCCTCGAAAATTTGGAAAAATGGATTCCAACGGCTTTCACTAAAACCGATTGGGAATCCACTTGTTATCTCATAACACAACCACCCATGAAATTTCAGCTCAAGCGGACACCCGAGTCAAATGTTATGGCCTCCAGAAGTTTCATTGTAAAAATCAAAAATCAATTTTGGAAATTTCAGCTCATGGGTTTTGATGGCGGGGGGGAATTAGAAAATCCATCGGAATTAGTTTTTTGAAAAAGACAAAAAAAAAAATGAATTTTCGGGGTCAAAGGTTGGTGGTGTAGGCCCATAGTCAGCAAAATCAGAGTAGTCAGCAAAATTAGGGGTGTAGTCAGCAAAATCAGGGGTGTAGTCAGCTTTTTGTAGTAAATCAGGGGCGTAGTCAGCTTTCTGCAGTAAATTAGGGGTGTAGTCAGCAAAATCAGGGGCGTTGATAGCTTTCTGTAGTAAATTAGGGGCAATTCTGCCTTTCTACAGCAAAACAAGGGGCACTTCCGCCTTTCTACAGTAAAGCAGAGGGCTCTTCCACCTTTCTGCAGCAAAAACAAGGGCGCTTCCGCCTTTCTGAAGCAAAAACAGGGGCGCTTCTACCTTTCTGCAATAAAAAAGAGCTTGGTTTTTGATGGTAATGGCTATGGCAAGGACTCAAAATGATAAAGTAAGGCCATTGTATCAAAGATTTCATGGGTGTGCAATAAAAGCAATAATGTTGGAAATTATAATCGCAAGTCTGCTACTGCACACAATATATTTAAAAAGGTCTTAGAAGTATCTGGAGATCTCCATATTCCAAGCATATGTGTAGAAGAATAGACTGTAGGTCGGTAGTAGAAGTTTCTAGCTTAAATGTTGTATGAGATATGACTACAAAACAGAGGATACAGAGTTGTCAGAGGATACAAAATTGTCAGGATTAGCTGGCATGAGTAGATGTGATTATAATTTCCAACACTCCCCCTTAATTGCAACTACGAATTCTAATTTCTTTCTGGTCTCTTGTTGACTTTGCAGACAACTGATTTTAGCTAACCACAAACCTCGCATACAGATGGTTTTAGATTACCACAAACTAACGTATTGAAACTAACATATGAGTGGTTTCAGATTACCACAAACTAACATATGAAACTAGCATATGAGTGGTTTCAGATTACCACAAACTAACTTACTAGTGGTTTCATATTGCCGCGAACTCATTGACAAGTGGTTTCAGTTTACCACAAACTCACAAACTGATGTTTTGTAGATGACCACAAACTCACATGATGGGAATGCAAATGCATACTTGAATCTCAGACTACTATCCTCTGATTTTTTTAATCTCCCTTAGCAGCTCCTCTTTCTTACTGTTATCTCACAAATGCTTCTCTTTTATATAACCTTTCACTCTCTCTCAACCTCCAACCTAGACACTCACTGATGCATTCCCAAAATACTAATTTATTTCCTTAATGCAAAACATGCTTTTCATTTGGGTGACCAAAAATACCTTTTTCAGTAGCGACCATTCTGTAGAAAATACTCTTTTTTCTTTATAACTGATATCTCTTAAATCTTGCTTTTCTCCCAGGCGTATTTGAAACAGTTGTGACCTTTTAATCTGATCAGGCTCTTTCTCCACAAGCTGTCTTCCTCTACCTCTGCAACAATTGTTTCTTTTCACCTTTTAATATCAACGCTTGGCTTCCTTAATAAATATCCTTCTATGATTCTTCTTTTCCAATCATTCTTTAGTGGCATCTATGACTTGCATGACTTATATCCACTTCTTGCCCCAACAAATTTCTTCTCTCTCATATTTTTACAGACCTCTTTTGCTTGACTGGCATCTCCTCTTCTTACAGTTTTTCCACTTGCAATCGGTGCCTTAAACTTCTGTGGTAGTTTTCTTTTCACAAAATCTGCAACTCTTCCTTGATCTTTTGACTTTCAGCTATGGGGACTTTCTCCTCAGCAGGAGCTCCCATAATCTACTTTTATTATAGGTTCTACATGCAACGGGTGGCTTGAATATGCCAACGGCTCCCTTTCAACGATTCCCACCAACTATCAACCTTTACAATGGCTTTTCTTTCTTTAAACAGCGAACAACTCCTATAAATACTAGCAAAACTTTGGCCTTGCATCTCAAACGTATACCTAGACGACCAAGGGAGGAATGCCGAGAAACCCTTCAACAAAAACCTTTTGTAGCAGCTTTTTCTAGGACTTGGCAGGCTTATGCAAAAGCCCAAATTTCTTGAGTCTCAAATTTTCTCTTAATTCGAATGAACACAACTATCTCAAACTAGGCACTTGCTCTCCCTAAATCTGCCAGATGAACGTTGGCTCTGATACCACTTTGTTGGAGGGGCAAAGGAGACAAGATATTTTCATAAGTGTGCTGTTGCGCACAATATCTATTGCCTAAATAAAACAATTACAATTGCCTCTATTTAAAGAGGTCTTAGAATTATCTGGAGATCTCAATATTCAAAGCATATGTGTAGAAGAATAGACTATAGGTTGGCAATAGAAGTTTCTAGCTTAAATACTGGATGAGATATGACTACACAACAAAGGATACAAAGTTATTAGAGGATACAAAATTTTCAGGATCAGCTGGCATGAGTAGATGCGATTATAATTTCCAACATTATTGCATTTTTGATAGGATGAATTTCCAACTAACATCCCAATTTTGAGATATGCATTTCGAGTTATGAGCAAAAACAATTTTTCAAAATGCTGGAAAAAAATACTAAATTAGGATTTTGAGGGTCGAGATGAAAGTTTGAGGCCCCAAAAATCTGGCAAAACGGATTCCTGCGGATTTCAAAGAAATCGGTTGGGAATCCACTTGTTATCTCATAACGCAACCACCAATCAAATTTCAGCTCAAACAGACACCCGAGTCAAAAGTTATGGCCTCCAAAAGTTTCGGTGTAAAAATCAAAATGAATTTTGAAAATTTCAACACATGGGTTTTGATGGCGGGGTCAAATTAGAAAAAGGGTCGGGATTAGTTTTTTGAAAAAGACAATAAAAATGTGAATTTTGGGGGTCAATGTTTGGCGGGGTAGGGGCGTAGTCAGCAAAATCAGGGGTGTACTCAGCAAAATCAAGGGCATAGTCAGCTTTCTGTAGTAAATCAGGGGTGTAGTCAGCTTTCTGTAAAAAATTAGGGGCGTAGACAGCAAAATCAGGGGCGTTGACAGCTTTCTACAGTAAATCAGGGGTGCTTCCGCCTTTCTACGGTAAAGCAGAGTGCGCTTCCGCCTTTCTGCAGCAAAAACAGGGGCACTTCCGCATTTCTGCAGTAAAAAAGGGGGCGCTTCCGCCTTTCTGCGGTAAAACAGAGCTTAGTTTTTGATGGTAATGGCTATGGCAAGGACTCAAAATGACAAAGTAAGGCCAATGCATCAAAGATTTCACGGGTGTGCAATAAATGCAATAATGTTGGAAATTATAATCGCAAGTGTGTTGCTGCACACAATATATTTAAAGAGGTCTTAAAATTATATGGAGATCTCCATATTCAAAGCATATGTTTAGAAGAATAGACTGTAGGTCAGCAGTAGAACTTTCTAGCTTAAATGCCAGATGAGATATGACTACACAACAGAGGATACAGAATTGTCAGGATCAGCTGGCATGAGTAGATGCGATTATAATTTCCAACACTCACCCTTAATCGCAACTACAAATTCTGATTTCTTTCTGGTCTCTTGTTGACTTTTCACACAAGTGGTTTTAGCTAACCACAAACCTCACATAAAGGTGGTTTCAGATTACCACAAACTAACATATTGAAACTAACATATGAGTGTTTTCAGATTACCACAAACTAACATATGAAACTAGCATATGAGTGGTTCCAGATTACCACAAACTAACTTACTAGTGGTTTCAGATTACCACAAACTCATTGACAAGTGGTTTCAAATTACCACAAACTCACAAACTGATGGATTTTAGATGACCACAAACTCACATGATGGGAAAGCAAATGCATACTTGAATCTCAGACTACTATCCTCTAATTTTTTTAATCTCCCTTAGCAGCCCCTCTTTCTTACTGTTATCTCACAAATCCTTCTCTTTTATATTACCTTTCACTCTCTCTCAACCTCCAACCTAGACACTCGCTGATGCATTCCCAAAATACTAATTTATTTCCTTAATGCAAAACATGCTTTTCATTTGGGTGACAAAAAATACCTTTTTCAGCAGCGACCATTCTGCAGAAAATACTCTTTTTTCTTTATAACTGATATCTCTTCAATCTTTCTTTTCTCCTAGGCGTATTTGAAATAGTTGTGACCTTTTAATCTGATCTGGCTCTTTCTCCACAAGTTGTCTTCCTCTACCTCAACATCGATTCTTTCTTTTCACCTTTTAATATCAACGCTTGGCTTCCTTAATAAATCTCCTTCTATCATTCTGCTCTTCTAATCGTTCTTCAGTGGCATCTATGACTTGCACGACTTATATCCACTTCTTGCCCCAACAAATTTCTTCTCTCATATTTTTACAGATCTCTTTTGTTTCACTAGCATCTCCTTTTCTTACAGCTTTTGCACTTGCAATCGGTGCCTTAAACTTCTGTGGCATCTTTCTTTTCACAAAATCTGCAACTCTTCCTTGATCTTTTGACTTTCGGCTGTGGGGACTTTCTCCTCAGCAGGAGCTCCCACGATCTACTTTTATTCCAGGTTCTACATGCAACGGGTGGCTTGAATATGCCAACGGCTCCCTTTCAATGATTCCCACCAGCAATCAACCTTTACAATGGCTTTTCTTTCTTTAAATAGTGAACAACAACTCCTATAAATACTGGCAGAACTTTGGCCTCGCATCTCAAACGTATACGTGGACGACCAAGGTAGGAATGCCCAAAAACCCTTCAGCATAAACCTTTTGTAGCAGCTTCTTCCATGAATTTGCAGGCTTCTGCAAAAGCCCAAATTTCTTGAGACTCAAATTTACTTTTAATTCGAACGAACACAGCTATCTCAAACTAGGCACTTGCTCTCCCTAAATCTTCCAGATGAACGCTGGCTTTGATGCCACTTTGTTGGAGCGGCAGAGGAGACAGATATTTTCATAAGTATGCTCTACACACAATATCTATTGCCTAAATAAAATAATTTCAATTGCCTCTATTTAAAGAGGTCTTAGAAGTATCTGGAGATCTCCATATTCAGAGCATATGTGTAGAAGAATAGACTGTAGGTTGGCAGCAGAAGTTTCTAGCTTAAAACTTAGATGAGATATGACTACACAACAGAGGATATAGAGTTGTCAAAGGATACAAAATTGTCAGGATCAGCTGGCATGAGTAGATGCGATTATAATTTCCAACATTATTGCATTTTTTATAGGATGAATTGCCATCTAACATCCTAAATTTGAGATATGCATTTCGAGTCATGAGCGAAAACAATTTTTAAAAATGCTGGAAAAAAATACTAGATTGGGATTTTGAGGGTCAAGATGAAAGTTTGAGGCTCCGAAAATGTGGCAAAACCGAATCCAATGGCTATCAAAGAAACTGGTTGGGAATTCACTTGTTATGTCATAACGCAGCCACCAGTCAAATTTCAGCTGAAATGGACATCCGAGTGAAAAGTTATGGCCTCAAGAAGTTTCGGTGTAAAAATCAAAAATCAATTTCTAAAATTTCAACACATGGGTTTTGATGGTGGGGGGAAATTAGAAAATGGGTCGGGATTATTTTTTGAAAAAGACAATAAAAATGTGAATTTTGTGGGTCAAAGGTTGGTGGGGTAGGGGCATAGTCAGCAAAATCAGGGGTGTAGTCAGCAAAATCAGGGGCATAGTCAGCTTTCTGTAGTAAATCAGGGGCGTAGTCAGCTTTTTGCAGTAAATCAGGGGCGTAGTCAGCAAAATCAGAGGCGTTGACAACTTTCTGCAGTAGATCAGGGGCACTTCCACCCTTCTACAGCAAAAGAGGGGTCGCTTCCACAATTTTGCAGTAAAGTAGAGGGTGCTTCCACCTTTCTGCAGCAAAAACAGGGGTGCTACCACCTTTCTGCAGTAAAACAGGGGGTGATTCCGCCTTTCTGTAGTAAAACAAAGCTTGGTTTTTTTTGGTAATGGCTATGGCAAGGACTCAAAATGATAAAGTAAGCCCAATGTATAAAAGATTTCACGGGTGTGCAATAAATGCAATAATGTTGGAAATTATAATCGCAAGTGTGCTCTTACACACAATATATTGAAAGAGGTTTTAGAAGTATTTGGTGATCTCCATATTCAAAGCATATGTGTAGAAGAACAGACTGTAGGTTGGCAGTAGAAGTTTTTAGCTTAAATGTTTGATGAGATATGACTACACAACAGAGGAGACAAAGTTGTCAGAGGATAAAGAATTGTCAGGATCAGCTGGCATGAGTAGATGCGATTATAATTTCCAACACTCCCCCTTAATTGCAACTACAAATTCTGATTTATTTCTGGTCTCTTTTTGACTTTGCACACAAGTGGTTTTAGCTAACAACAAACCTTGCATACATGGGGTTTCAGATTACCACAAACTAACATATTGAAACTAACATATGAGTGGTTTCAGATTACCACAAACTAACATATGAAACTAGCATATGAGTGGTTTCAGATTACCAGAAACTAACTTACTAGTGGTTTCAGATTACCATGAACTCTTTGACAAGTGGTTTCAAATTACCTCAAACTCACAAACTGATGGTTTTTAGATGACCAAAAACTCACATGATTGGAAAGAAAATGCATACTTGAATCTCATACTACTATCCTCTAATTCTTTTAATCTCCCTTAGCAGCTCCTCTTTCTTACTGTTATCTCATAAATGCTTCTCTTTTATATAACCTTTCACTCACTCTCAACCTCCAATCTAGACACTCATTGATGCATTCCCAAAATACTAATTTATTTCCTTAATGCAAAACATGGTTTTCATTTGGGAGAAAATAAATACCTTTTTTAGCAACGACCATTCTGCAGAAAATACTCTTTTTTCTTTATAACTGATATCTCTTCAATATTGCTTTTCACCCAAGTGTCTTTGAAACAGTTGTGACCTTTTAATCTGATCTGGCTCTTTCTCCACAAGCTATCTTCCTCTGCATCAGCAGTGATTCTTTCTTTTCACCTTTTAATATCAACTCTTGGCTTCCTTAATAAATCTCCTTCTATGATTCTGCTCTTCCAATCATTCTTCAGTGGCATCTATGATGTGCATGACTTATATCAACTTCTTTCCCCAACAAATTTCTTGTCTTCAATTTTTACAGATCTCTTTTGCTTGACTGCCATCTCCTCTTCTTACAGCTTTTGCACTTCCAATCGGTGCCTTAATCTTATGTGGCAGCTTTCTTTTCACAAAATATACAACTCTTCCTTGCTCTTTTGACTTTCAGCTGTGGGGTCTTTCTCCTCAGCAAGAGCTCCCACGATCTACTTTTATTCCAGGTTGTACATGCAACAGGTGGCATGAATATGCCAGCAGCTCCCTTTCAATGATTCCCACCAACAATCAACCTTTACAATGGGTTTTCTTTCTTTAAAAAGCGAACAACAACTCCTATCAATACTTGCAAAACTTTGGCCCCGCATCTCAAATGTATACCTGGACGACCAAGGGAGGAATGCCCATAAACCCTTCAGAAGAAAACTTTTTGTAGCAGCTTCTTCCAGGACTTGGCAGGCTTATGCAAAACCCCAAATTTCTTGAGACTCAAATTTCCTCTTAATTCGATCGAACACAACTATCTCAAACTAGACACTTGCTCTCCCTAAATCTGCCAGATGAACGCTGGCTCTGATACCACTTTGTTGGAGGGGCAGAGGAGACAAGATATTTTCATAAGTGTGTTGTTGCACACAATATCTATTGCCTAAATAAAACAATTACAATTGCCTCTATTTAAAGAGGTCTTAGAAGTATGTGGAGATCTCCATATTCAAAGCATATGTGTTGAAGAATAGACTGTAGCTTGGCAGTAGAAGCTTCTAGCTTAAATGCTGGATGAGATATGACTACACAACAGAGGATACAGAATTGTCAGGATCAGCTGGCATGAGTAGATGTGATTATAATTTCCAACATTATTGCATTTTTGATAGGATGAATTTCCAACTAACATCCAAAATTTGAGATATGCATTTTGAGTTATGAGCGAAAATAATTTTTCAAAATGCTGGAAAAAAAACACTAAATTTGGATTTTGAGGGTCAGGATAAAAGTTTGAGGCCCCAAAATTGTGGCAAAACGTATTCCAACAACTTTCAAAGAAACTAGTTGGGAATCCACTTGTTATCTCATAATGCAACCAACCGTGAAATTTCAGCTCAAACGGACACCCGAGTCAAAAGTTATGGCCTCCAAAAGTTTCAGTGTAAAAATTAAAAATCAATTTTGAAAATTTCAACACATGGGTTTTGATGGCGGGGGGAAATTGGAAAATGGGTCAGGATTAGTTTTTTGAAAAAGACAATAAAAATGTGAATTTTGGGGGTAAAAGGTTGGCGGGGTAGGGGCGTAGTCAGCAAAATTAGGGGTGTAGTCAGCAAAATCAGGGGTGTAGTCAGCAATATCATGGGTGTAGTAAGCTTTCTACAGTAAATCAGGGGTGTAGTTAGCTTTTTGCAATAAATTAGGGGCGTAGTGAGCTTTCTACAGTAAAACAGGGGCATAGTCAGCAAAATCAGGGCGTTTACAACTTACTACAGTAAATCAGTGGCGCTTTTGCCTTTCTATAGCAAAATAGGGGGTGCTTCCACCTTTTTGTTGTAAAGCAGAGGGCGCTTCCGCCTTTTTGTAGCAAAAATAGGCGTGCTTCCACCTTTCTGCAGTAAAACAGGGGGCGCTTCTGCCTTTCTGCGATAAAAAAGAGCTTGGTTTTTCATGGTAATGGCTATGGCAAGGACTCAAAATGATAAAGTAAGGCCAATGTATCAAAGATTTCACGGGTGTGCAATAAATGCAAGAATGTTTAAAATTATAATCGCAAGTGTGCTGCTTCACACACTATATTTAAAGAGGTCTTAGAAGTATCTAGAGATCTCCATATTCAAAGCATATGTGTAGAAGAATAGACTGTAGGTCGGCAGTAGAAGTTTCTAGCTTAAATGTTGTATGAGATATGACTACAAAACAGAGGATACAAAGTTGTTAGAGGATACAAAATTGTCAGGATCAGCTGGCATGATTAGATGCGATTATAATTTCCAACACTCCCAATTAATCACAACTACAAATTCTGATTTCTTTCTAGTCTCTTCTTGACTTTGCACACAAATGGTTTTATTTAACCACAAACCGCGCATATAGGTAGTTTCATATTACCGCAAATCAACATATTGAAACTAACATATGAGTGGTTTCAGATTACCACAAACTAACATATGAAACTAGCATGTGAGTGGTTTCAGATTACCACAAACTAACTTACTACTGGTTTCAGATTACCACGAACTTATGTACAAGTGGTTTCAGATTACCACAAACTCACAAACTGATGGTTTTTAGATGACGACAAACTCACATGATGGGAAAGCAAATGCATACTTGAATCTCAGACTACTATCCTCTGATTTTTTTAATCTCCCTTAGCAACTCCTCTTTCTTACTATTATCTCACAAATGCTTCTCTTTTATATAACCTTTCACTCTCTCTCAACCTCCAACCTAGACACTCGCTGATGCATTCCCAAAATACTAATTTATTTCCTTAATGCAAAACATGCTTTTCATTTGGGTGACAAAAATACCTTTTTCAGCAGTGACCATTCTGTAGAAAATACTCTTTTTCTCTATAACTCATATCTCTTCAATCTTTCTTTTCTCCCAGGCGTATTTAAAACAGTTGTGACCTTTTAATCTGATCTGGCTCTTTTTCCACAAGCTGTCTTCCTCTTCCTCAGCAATGATTCTTTCTTTTCACCTTTTAATATCAATGCTTGGCATCTATGACTTTCACGACTTCTATCCACTTCTTGCCCCAACAAATTTATTCTCTCTCATATTTTTACAGATCTCTTTTCCTTGACTAGCATCTCCTCTTCTTACAGCTTTTCCACTTGTAATCGGTGCCTTAAACTTCTGTGGCAGCTTTCTTTTCACAAAATCTACAACTCTTCCTTGATCTTTTGACTTTTAGCTGTGGGGACTTTCTCCTCAGCAGGAGCTCCCACGATCTACTTTTATTGGAGCTTCTACATGCAACGGGTGGCTTGAATATGCCAGCGGCTCCCTTTCAATGATTCCCACCAGCAATCAACCTTTACAATTGCTTTTCTTTCTTTAAATAGTGAACAACTCCTATAAATACTGGCAGAACTTTGGCCCCGCATCTCAAACATATACCTGGAGGACCAAGGGAGGAATGCCCAGAAATCCTTCACCAGAAACCTTTTGTAGCAGCTTTTTCTAGGAGTTGGCAGGCTTATGAAAATGCCCAAATTTCTTGAGACTTAAATTTTCTCTTAATTCAAACGAACACAACTATCTCAAACTAGGCACTTGCTCTCCCTAAATCTGCCAGATGAACCCTGGCTCTGATAGCACTTTGTTGGAGGGGCAGAGGAGACAAGATATATTCATAAGTTTGTTGTTGCGCACAATATCTATTGCCTAAATAAAATAATTACAATTGCCTCCATTTAAAGAGATCTTAGAAGTATATGGATATCTCCATATTCAAAGCATATGTGTAGAAGAATAGACTATAGGTCAACAATAGAAGTTTCTAGCTTAAATGCTGGATGAGATATGACTACACAACAGAGGATACAAAGTTGTTAGATAATATAGAATTGTCAGGATCAACTGGCATGAGTAGATGTGATTATAATTTCCAACATTACTGCATTTTGGATAGGATGAATTTCCAACTAACATCCCAAATTTGAGATATGCATTTCGAGTTATGAGCGAAAATAATTTTTCAAAATTTTGGAAAAAAACACTAAATTGGGATTTTGAGGGTCAAGATGAATTTTGAGGCCCTTAAAATGTGGCAAAACGGATTCCAATGGCTTTCAAAGAAACCGGTTGGGAATCTACTTGTTATCTCATAATGCAACCACCCATCAAATTTCAGCTCAAACGGACACCCGAGTCAAAAATTATGGCCTCTAAAAGTTTTGGTGTAAAAATCAAAAATCAATTTTGAAAATTTCAACACATGGGTTTTGATGGTGGGGGGAAATTAGAAAATGGGTAGGGGTTAATTTTTTCAAAAAGACAACAAAAATGTGAATTTTGGGGGTCAAAGGTTGGCAGGGTAGGGGTGTAGTCAGCAAAATTAGGGGCGTAGTCAACAAAATCAAGGGAGTAGTCAGCAAAATCAAGGGCGTAGTAAGCTTTCTGCAGTAAATCAGGGGCATAGTCAGCTTTCTGCAGTAAATCAGGGGCGTAGTCAGCTTTCTGCAGTAAATCAGGGGCATAGTCAGCAAAATCAGGGGTGTTTGCAGCTTTATGTAGTAAATCAGGGGCGCTTTTGCCTCTCTGGAGCAAAACAGGGGGCGCTTCCACCTTTCTGCGGTAAAGTAGAGGGCGCTTCCACCTTTCTGTAGCAAAAACAGGCGCACTTCCGCCTTTCTGCAATAAAATAGGGGGTGCTTCTGCCTTTCTGTGGTAAAAAAGAGCTAGGTTTTTTATGGTAATGGCTATGGCAAGGACTCAAAATGATAATGTAAGGCCAATGTATCAAAGATTTCACGGGTGTGCAATAAATGCAATAATGTTGGAAATTATAATCGCAAGTGTGCTGCTGCACATAATCTATTTAAAGAGGTCTTAGAAGTATCTAGAGATCTCCATATTCAAACCATATGTGTAGAAGAATAGATTGTAGGTCTGCAGTAGAAGTTTCTAGCTTAAATGCAAGATCAAATTATGCAAAATGATCAAATTGGATGGCTTAATAATATAAAGTGCTTGAGAATGCAAATTGGCAGCATAAGATTACTCAAAATCAAAGTGTTGAAAATGCAAATTGGCAACATAAGGTTGCAAAATGGCTAAGTGTTGAAAATTCCCTTGAGGAGGGGGTATTTATAGAAGAATTTGAATTCTCTAGAGAATTCAATGGTCAAGATTTATCCAACAAGGTCAAGATGAAGGGCTATGGTGGGTTGAGAACTCACAAGCCCTCACATCTTGACATGTGGATTGTGAAGTAGCTAAGAGGAGATGAGGTGTAAGTGAGGTGGCCAAAAGGTACATGAGGTGGAGGAAGGACAAGTACCTTCCAAGTACATTGGGAGATGAGAAGAATCTTGGGTGAATAAAAATAAATTTTAAATTCACAATGATTGGAAGAATCTAGTGGATAAGACAATGTTCCCACAAGGTGGGAGTTTGTCACATGTGACTTGATGTGACAAGTCAAAGGTTCTAGAAGATGCATGGGAAAAGGGGATTCTAGGAGGAATAAAAAGGAATTAAAAATTCCTTGGGGGATGGAGAAAGTTGACCAAGGTACTAATTAGGTTTGACTATTCAGCAATTAGAGGATAATTAGGGGTTAATTAGGATTAAAAGCCAACTTGCAAAAGTTGGAGGATGTGACACATCCTAATCAAGGATTAGGAATGTGCACATCCTTAATGAAGATATTAGGGAATAGATTAGGATTAGATGAAAATGACATGTGAGGAATTAAATAAATGTAATATTTATTTAATTTATTTGATGAAAAGAGGATTAAGGAGGGTAAGGTATTTAATTATTAATTAAATATTGGCAGAATTAGGGATATTAATTAAATAATAGCAGTATTACTTAATTAACGAAAATAAGATGAAAGGGGATGAATTTGGATAAATTAAGTGTCCAAATTTAGATGTCTACATTTTCCCCCTCTTTTAGATGGTGTTACAAAGTAGCATCATTTTAAAGATTATTAAAACATAGAACCTAGAAGAAGATGGTTAGCTTTGGAAAAATGCCCTAGTCATTCCTTTGAATGATTAGGAAGGGAAAAAGATGATGAAAATTAGGGATGAAGGATGCCCCCTCAAGAGGACATGTGGGTTGAAGAGAACATGGGTGTGCTCTCGAAATAGATGAGATGAGGGAGGTGATGTGAAGTGATGGACAAGAGAGAAGGAGAAGCGATAGGAGATGGATGAAGCACAAATGGATTTTAGGACAAAAGGTGATGTTTCCCCAGTCAAGGTACAAGCCAAAATGGGTTGATGATGGATGGAGTGTTGTCAATGAGGAAATGAAGGATCCCAAAACAACATGAGGATAGGGAAGGATACATCCCACTGAGTGGTATTGATGAGGGAAGGATACATCCCAAAAAAAAACTAAAAGATAGGGAATAATACCACCTGATGATGATGATGAAAGTGTTGTTGATGAGGGAAGGATACATCCCAAAACAACACCAAAGGGATAGGGAAGGATACTAATGGAGGATGATGATGATGGGTCAAGGCTGGTAACGAGATTAGGGACAAGACCAAGGATTTGATTAGGTGATTTGTGCGAGGTTGAACAGAGGAAGAGAAAATTGATATGTGAGATGGAGAGAAAGATCTTAAGATTTGGTTCGATATCCAAAGATTTGGACTGCAGATGGACGAAAGCTCAGATTAGGGGTTTGGTTAAGCTCAGATTGGGATAAGATTAAAGCGCAAATGAGGATTGGATTGAAGACTAGAATGATTGCAGGATGTGATTGGATTGATTCTACACCGAGTTCCAGGGTTTAAAGGGCGTAAGGTGTTGACAATCAGATTTTTTCCGATTTGGCAATTTTAAAAAATTATCAAATTTTTCTATTTTAGGAAACCTCATGAATATACTTTTGGGAGTCCAAATTTTTTCCAAGAAATACCCAATATTTAGATAGGATGAATTTCCAACTAACATCCCAAATTCGAGATATGCATTTTGAGTTATGAGTGAACAATTTTTCAAAATGTTGGAAAAAAACACTAAATTGGGATTTTGAGGGTCAAGATGAAAGTTTGAGGCCCCAAAAATGTGGCAAAATGGGTTTCAACGACTTTCAAAAAAATTAATTGGGAATCCACTTTTTATCTCATACATAACCACCTATCAAATTTCAACTCAAACGGACACCCGAGTCAAAAGTTATGGCCTCCAGAAGTTTCAGTGTAAAAATCAAAAATTAATTTTGAAAATTTCAACACATGGGTTTTGATGGCGGGGGGAAATTAGAAAATGGGTCGGGATTAGTTTTTTGAAAAAGACAATAAACATGTGAATTTTGGGGGTCAAAGGTTGGCAGGGTAGGGGTGTAGTCAGCAAAATCAGGGGCGTAGTCAACAGAATCAGGGGTGTAGTCAGCAAAATCAGGGGCGTAGTCAGCAATATCAGGGGCATTGACAGCTTTTTGTAGTAAATCAGGGGCGCTTCCGCCTTTCTGCAGCAAAACAAGGGGCGCTTCCACCTTTTTGCAGTAAAACAGAGGGCGCTTCCACCTTTCTACAGCAAAAACAGGGGCGCTTCTACCTTTTTGCAATAAAATAGGGGGCACTTCCGCCTTTCTGTAGTAAAACAGAGCTTGGTTTTTTATGGTAATGGCTATGGCAAGGACTCAAAATGATAAAGTAAGGCCAATGTATCAAAGATTTCACGGGTTATTCATAAGAAAACACTTCAAGCAAGCACAATCCTATGATTAATGTTAAGGGTATGGCCAGGAAAGGTCTTAATCTAGGATGCACAAGGCTTCTAGGGAGTCCTTGATATACTCTCGGTACGTGAGGCACAACCGTAAACACCAGCCCATCACAACCATGAGTCGGGAACCCCAGCGAGATACTGAAAGACTCAGACCAACTCTTCACATCTATCTAGGTATCACCCTAGCTTCGATGCTCCGCCAATTATGACGTGACTGGATTAGGGTACAACTTTCATTCTCCCCCCTTTATATACCCTGCCAGTATGCGTGGTTGGAATCGTCCCTTGGGGTGATGAAATCCCCAACCAGGTCCCACTAAAAAGAAGACACTAACTACTTCCAACTACTCCCCAGGCTCACACGAAGCGCAAGGGGAAAGTGAAAATAAATTAATGCCCCCTTGGGTGACACAATAGTGGACAAGCACAGCAAGCAATAAATGTTACTTCCCCCTATTAAACTTTTTGCAAACAACAAGGATGGTTTTTCAGAAATTTGATCAAATAGATGGCCCTGCAAGCAAATGTTAGCTATCTTCTCCTTCGCTCTTGGTCAATTACACCATACTATGCTGCAAAATGTTAGCAAAAAATACCAATATCCTTGCCAAAATAATGTTAGAGGGTTATTACTTGAAAATAACTAAAAACAAGAGCAAAAACGATGGTAAAATGACTGTTTTACCTTCCAAACTATGTTGTTTTGGGGGCTTCCGCCTTTCTAGAGCAAAACAGGGGCACTTCCGCCTTTCTGCAACAAAAGGTTAGAGAAAAAGAACTTTTCAAAATGAAAGGGCATATCCACCCTTCTGCAAGAAACGTTATCAAGTTTTTAAAAAGGAAAGTTGTACACCCCACTGCAAGAAAGTGTTAGAAACAAACTTCTAAGTATACACCTAATTGTAGCAAACCATTAGAAGAAAATGAAATTGTCAGATATAGGGTGCTTCCTGCCTTTCTGCAGCAAACAAGAGGGCGCTTTTTCCTTTCTACAGTAAAGCAGAGGGCGCTTTTGCCTTTTTGCGATAAAGTAGAGGGTGCTTCTGCCTTTCTGCAGTAGGATAGAGGGTGCTTCCGCCTTTCTACGATAAAGCAGAGGGCGCTTCTGCCTTTCTGCGATAAAACAGAGGGCGCTTCCACCTTTCTGTGACCTTTTCCTGCAAAATTCTTAGCAAAAGTGAAGATTAAATGCAAGAACACGTTTGTGGGTCCCACCGGGTGTGCCAGAAATGTGTACCTTAGAATTTTACCCTACTCTAATATGCAAAATAACTAAAAATGCGAATGATAAAAGACTAAGGACACTTCAAGATTAGCCTAAAGAGTGATAAAACAAGAAGGAAAATAGATGAAATGAGATGTAAATGGTTATACCTTCCTTGCTGTTGAAGACTCCTTGGTTGGCCCTTGATTAGGATGATTTTGTGTGCTCCTTACATGGCTTCTTGAGTGGCTAAATGCTAGATCAACTTATGCAAAATGATCAAAATGGATGGCTAGATGATAGTGAATGATTGGGAATGCAAATTGGCAGCATGTAGTTATGAAAATCAAAAGTGTTGAAAATGCCCTTGAGGAGGGGGTATTTATAGAAGAATTTGAATTCTCTAGAGAATTCAACGGTCAAGATTCATCCAACAAGGTCAAGATGAAGGGCTATGGTGGGTTGAGAACTCACAAGCCCTCACATCTTGACATGTGGATGGTGAAGTGGCTAAGGGGAGATGAGGTGGAAGTGAGGTGGCCAAAAGGTACATGAGGTGGAGGAAGGACAAGTACCTTCCAAGTACCTTGCGAGATGGGAAGAATCTTGGGTGAATAAAAGTGAATTTTAAATTCACAATGATTGGAAGAATCTAGTGGATAAGACAATGTTCCCAAAAGGTGGGAGTTTGTCACATGTGACTTGATGTGACAAGTCAAAGATTCTAGAAGATGCATGGGAAAAGGGGATTCTTGGAGAAATAAAAAGGAATTAAAAATTCCTTGGGGGATGGAGAGAGTTGACCAAGGTACTGATTAATTTAATTAATCAGTAATTAGAAAATAAAAATGAGGATTAGAAGCCAACTTGCAAAAGTTGGAGGATGTGACACATCCTAATCAAAGATTAGGCATGTGCACATCTCTAATGAAGAAATTAGGAGATGGATTAGGATTAGATGAAAATGACATGTGAGGAATTAAATAAATGTAATATTTATTTAATTCATTTGATGAAAAAGGGATTAAAGAGGGTAAGGTATTTAATTAATAAATACCTTAGGGATTTGGCAGAATTAAGGATATTAATTAAATAATAGTAATATTACTTAATTAACTCGGATAAAAGGATGTTTAGATGAAAAGTGATAAATTTGGATAAATTAAGTGTCCAAATTTGGATTTCTACAACCAGAACTATACTCAGGAATCATAAGATGCTATTTCATAGTTTGAACAACCACACTAGTTGTTTGTAAGATAGTGAGTCTTCTTTTGGGTAGTAAGTCTTTTTGTATCTGATCAACAATGAGCTCTAGGTAGTAAGCTTGAATGCATGTTCATTCCCCATTTGTAAACACTTATTTTAAGTATACTCATATTGTGCATTAATCTCCACCATGGTTTTTCGCCTAATAGGGTTTCCACGTAAAAATCCATTTGTTATGGTGTTGTGATTGATTGGCTTGTGTTCCTACATCTTTCTTTTGGTTCAATGTTAGAAGTGGTTGAAAGATCAAGTTAATAAAGTTAAAATTTTGATGAACATTGATTCACCCCCCCTCTCAGTGTTCCTTGATTTCAATAGATTGATCATCACGTGTGAGTTTGAATATGCATCCTTAATCTCAGAAGATCAAACAATCTGAAGTATTTGCATACAATTAATTCTATATTTGTAGTAAATTCAAATCCATCCTATACCATAGTCTTGCCACAATAAATTAATACCCCCGTAGGGCATTGGGACCACATACCTTTCACATTTTACTCCATCTCACTAGACCACACATCACCTTTGACGCCATGGTATACCTATTGCAAGGTTGTATTTATCTAATTACTTATTGTCATCCCACATATATCCCCACCAACTAATGCAATATTGTGGTGAAAACTTACACTACACCTCAAGCTCCCACAAACCCACTAAGGACTATTAGGGGTGACTGCAAACCTCCATGGGGATGCGATAGTTGACCCATATACATGTGAAGATGGAAACACAAGGATATAACATAGGTATGATGGGAAATGACTCAATTGAGGACATTAGCAAGAAATTTCTGGTCTTAGGTTATGAGTGGTAGAAGGATTAAGACCCTTTATAATGGATTTTTTGTTTTAAGGTTTATCAAACTAGCAAAATTAGATAAATTTTACAAGTTCCAACAAGTTCTTCTAGGTTGAAGATCTTCTTGCGAATTTTGGATATGTAGATCAGAGGTGTTTAGAGGTGTTGTATTTAGAATTTGGTGTGCTAGATCATTATGCAGAGGAATTTGTATTCACTAATGTGTGATGTGTATTACAAAGGTTTCTTGGAGAAATTTTTTTCCTCTACGTTTCTCCACAGTTTGGTTTTAGTTCTTGTAGATCTAAAGGCATGTTTCTATTGTTGGTATCATTATTCAGCTAAAGTTTTTCAAGGTTTGGTGCTTTGAAAGTTGGTTTCATGAGTCACATTGTATGTCTCTTTGTGCATAGTGTTGATTTGATTTAGTTTCTATTATTTTCTTTCATGGTAAAACATTCAAACAATATTAAGGGTTAATTGGATTAATGTGGATCTGAATGTTTGTGAGGTTTTTTAAGTTTTAAGGTACAACTAATTTAGCCCCCCTCTTAGTTGTCTTTTGTATTCCAGCATTGCTATCAAAGCAAGGTTCCTTGGAGGAAATATTAATGGCTTGAGGTAGATCTGGGATGGTGCACAAGAAAGAGATTATTGTGTTTGATGGAACATATTATGCATTCAAGAAGACAAGGATGGAGTGTTTTCTAGTTTATCTTGGATTTGATGTTTGAAATTCCATTGAGAATGGATATACTGCATCCACAAATGGTCCAAGTACTGATGTTAAGATCAAGGTTTATTAAAGAAATGGTAAAGCAAGGTGTGGGCCAAGGATTATCAGTGTGGGTTGATTGTGCATGATCCATGATGAATCAAAGAATAATTTAGCCACTAAACCTCAATCTCAAACAAGATCAATCAAATTGAAAGTTTAAACTAAGCATTTATTGAAAGCAAAAACTACAAACTATGAAAATAGTTAAGTGCCTATTCTAACCCATTTAAAACTTATCCCATTTTGGAATTGGTGTCGTGTTGATGTGGAACAATGACCCTTTTCCCAATCTCATGATTCATGAGCCTGTTTCAATCAATGCTATTGAAAAGAATCGATGAAACCATTGTGAGAAATTGATGAAAACTTGATTTATGCTAAATTGAACATGATGCAAGCTAAATTAACATGATTTTCTACTAAAATTGATCTAAATATGCAATTTCTAGGCTAATATAAGCTAATTGTAAGCTAAAAGGTTAAAACCCTAATTTATAAGAAAGCTAAGATGGATGTGTGGAAGCCATTAATTGAAGCTTGAATCTATTATGCAACTAAAATGAACTAAAATTATACTAAAAGTGAGTAAAATATGATTGTGAGTGTAAGTGAATTCAACCCATAATTTTGCAATTGACAAATGGATCTATTTTTCTCCAAATAGTGTTCTATTTATAGGAGAGCAAATGAGAAATGAAGGGTTGAGATCAAAAAGATCAATTAATGGTCAAGGATGGAGGAAATAGGAGGCATGGATCTTAGATTCTCATCAATGGGTGAGAATGCAGGATGAGATTTAATCAAGGGCTCACATTTGTTCCAAACAAACACACTTATGATTTGCACACATAGGTCACCAGGTGACTTGATCAAGAGGTCATAAGTTTAGCTTTCTCAAGAAGCCAAGTGAGATGATTAGAGGAGAGAGAATATTCTTTGGAATATTCTCATGGGTGAGGATAAAGATATTTTAGAAATTAAAAGAAATTTCCAATTGTGCAAAAAGAAGGATAAGGAATAGTCCATGGGAATATTCCCTTTTGGAGGAAAATTAGTTTAATTGTTAATTAAACAAGGCTTAATCATCAATCAGGGGATTAGAAGAATTAAAGGGATATTCATTAAATTAAATGATTTAATGAAAGGGGGAAAGGTGAAATGATATTTAATTAAATAACTTAGGCTTATTTAATTAAATAAGGTGACTTAAAAAATTAAATTAAATAGTTTGATTTATTTAATTTAATGAGATGAAATGTTAGTACGAAAAGGGGGGGAATTAACCTTATTTGAATTAATTAGGTTAATAGATGAAAATGATGTAATTAAGTAATTAGCTAGGCTAATTTGATTAATTAAGGGAAAAGAGGATGGGTTTCAAGAGAAAATGATGTTAGTAAACCTGATTCAAGTGTATGATATCATTTAGGACATTTTTTCCCTCTTTGAAGCAAGGTATGTGTTGCTTCGGTGCAAAGACTAATGCTCTTCGAGTTAAAACTGCTGCTTAAATCAAAAAATAAAAATTTTATTAATTTTTAGATGCCCCAGCGAAAGGATAAAGTTGATTCCTTGGCCCCTCAAGAAATTAGGAAATTTTTTGAATTTTGGATTGATTTCTCAATAAAGGTTAAAAGCTGCCCCAAGAGTCCAAAAAGGCTCTGGGATGCCAGAATTATGCCAAAAACACAAAAAATGATGCAAAATAATGTTCCAATTGGAAAAATTGGTGAAAATGATGATAAACCATAGCTTCAAGTTTAAATTAGGGCAAAAAACCCTAATTTTCTAGTATAAATAAGCCATGAAGGGTCACTTTCAATTCATTTGTGCATTCACACCTTGGAGATTCTTATTGTTTTGAGCTCTAACCCTTTGATGAAATGGCACGAAGAGAGCTCCCTAGGTATATTTTTAATCGAGTTTGAGATTATCAGCGGATTCCATCAGGATCACTGATATGTAACTCAAAACTCAATTTGAAATTAACTTTTTGATGCATTTATTACACATTAAAGTTTAAACTTTGGAAGAATCACTATATAGTGATGCCCATTTTAGAATTGACGATGCTAAAATGATTATAGCGACACATATGTATATGGTGACGCACTTCACGATTTAAAATTAGGGTTTCTACTTTTAAATCGTGACACATACTTATATGGCGACGCACTTGTTGATTTGAAAACTAGGGTTAGGGTTTCCAAAGTTTAAATAGCAATGCACATGTATACGGTGATGCATTTTGTGATTTTCAATTTGAAATTCCTTCGAGCATTGCAATTTGAAATTTTACATATAGTGATGCTATTGTACATTGCGACACTATTGTGATTTTTGAGCTGAAAATTCTAAATTGAGTCAAATTTTTTCAATTTTTGACATTGTGCACTTCATGGGTGCATGAGGTCATTCCACCATTGATGATGTGTGAGAACAGAACCACAGTTTTGTCCAGACTAGATGATTTATCTGAGTTGCACTAGGAGCACCTAAGAGAGATTTTCCTTTGGTATATTGTGTATGTGCCCGTCATGCAGACTCATCTAGCAATTATGACTGCTCTATGTGAGAGATGGCACAATGAGACTATCATTTCACCTTCCCACTAGCGAGGTGATGGTGACTTTATAGTATGTATGGCGGATTATGATTTTTCTAATTCATGACGAGCAAGTGATTTTCGAGGTCGACACCAAATACAATTCTTGTCACAAGGTGATGGAGATGGAGACCATCGTTCTTGTCACCTTCCAAATTGATCTTGAGTTA
The DNA here is from genome assembly GCA_007258455.2 of Sequoia sempervirens. NCBI lineage: Eukaryota > Viridiplantae > Streptophyta > Pinopsida > Cupressales > Cupressaceae > Sequoia > Sequoia sempervirens. The sequence continues at coordinate 27,094,673 of VDFB02072274.1, forward strand.
TATAGGGGTCATGTGCCCACATTTTGATTGGTCATTGCAACCATCATTTCAGGTTTTGTTGCTCTTTATAGATGTAGTAGAGGGTTCAACCTAGGGTGGGACTTGGCATGGCATATGATGCTTCATAGGAGGATACTTTTTGCATGGGGGCTAGTGATGCTATCCTCACTATATCATGATATGAATGACTTTGTATATTGTGAAGACAAATCCATTGGTTTAAGGGTGACCTTGCTGCATATTTGGGCATGGGAGCATATTGTTGTGCTCTGACTTCATCATTTCACCTTCCCAATAGCAAGGCGATAGTGACTTTATAGTACGTATGGTGGATTATGCATTTTCCGATTCATGACGAGCAAGTGATTTTCGATGTCGACACCAAATACAATTCTTGTCACAATGTGATGGAGATGGAGACCATCGTTCTTGTCACCTTCCAAATTGATCTTGAGTCATACAGGGGTCACGTGCCCACATTTTGATTGGTCATTGCAACCATCATTTCAGGTTTGGTTGCTCTTAATAGATGTAGTACAAGGCTTAGCCCAGGATGGGACTTGGCATGGCATAGGATGCTTCATAGGAGGATACTTCTTGCATGGGTGCTAGTGATGCTATCCTCACTATATCAGGATATGAACAACTTTGTATATTGTGAAGACAAATCCATTGGTTCAGGGGTGACCTTGTTGCATATTTGGGCGTGGGAGCATATTGTTGTGCTTTGACTAATTGTACAGATGGCTAATGTCAAGCCAAATGATCTTGTGATTTGGCAGTATAGAGGTGTGATCACCCTACAACACATCAGAAAAATTGGGCTCCCCTACTGGTAGAAGGTGTTAGATGACATGACAGTTTTTAGATGGCGCCCCTAGCTATAGATTCCACCATGGTACAATGATTCTCAACAAGTTTTCTTTATGAGATAGACTCGATACATGCAGGGTCATGAGAATACCATCATAGAGTGATGCGACAGTTTAGGGAGGTACATGACATGTTGGATGATGCTTACAGGGCCATTTTTGTGTGATCTGCTTGAGAGATTCCCTCTTCGGGACCTACCATTCCAACCCTAGAGGTAGTGGAGGGATTTAGGTAGTTGGTAGCATAGCCATGGGCCTATGACCAAGGTCAGGTGGTAGCGCAGACTACACCTACTTATGATGCATGGTTTACACCTCCGTGGAGACTGATAGATCCAGTAGGTGCTCCTCTGCGAGGGAGACCCAGAGGGAGAGGAGCTAGGGGTAGAAGTTAGGGATAGGGATAGGGACAAGGAGAGGGTGGCCAAGGTGGCCATGATGGATAGGTTCGAGGGGCCCCACTAGTTATTCAGTAGTCTCCCCAATAGCTTGGTGTTTAGCAACAACCCAGTGTTCAATAGTAGCCTGTACAACCACCACCACCACCACCAGATCCTAGAGATATATAGATCCAATAACTGCAGCAGCAAGTCCAGGTTATCGTAGGTGAGAAAGGTTAGGCCCACCAACAAATTTTAGCATATTACTACTAAGCGATATTAGGCCAAGCAATAGGTGGTGGCCATCACAGTAGAGAGGGACCATGTGAGACAACAAGTTCAGGCTATGACTTCTAAGAGAGACCAGGAGATTGGATGATGATAGTAGTTAGAGGCCCTCACAACAGCTTCCTAGGGTAGGACTTTATCTACTAGATTATACAAAGAGGCCATGACCGAGGTAACATATTACATGATGCATTACCACCAAGATGTACTACAGGCACTCAGACAGCCTGATTTCTCATAGCGAAGTGATGCATGACCCAAGGCCGAGGATCAGCTAGAGAGGCAGATGGAAGAGGGTAGCAACCATCAGGGCTAGCTCTCATGTATAGACACTTTTTGATTTTATTGCCTGATTCTTTGACACAAATATACATTCATGGGCTCTATTTTGATAGCCTCATGGATATTGTATTTTTGATTGATATACATACATTGATCCAGATTTTGTACCATGACATTCATTTTTGATATATATATATGATACGAATAAAGATTTGATATGATGTGTTCATCTTATTTCATGCTTATATGTATGGATGCATATGATATGAGATGCTTATATTTTATTATTTATGGATGCACTTTATGTATGCTTTATGTGATATGTGATGATACATGAGATTTAATGAGATGGATGCAATGTTATATTATTTTTCATTATATTTTCATGATATGCCAAGTGACGGATGATATGATATGTAGATGTTATGCCATGATTATGTATGTAAATGTTATGGATGCATGATGATTATGTATGCATATGGATGTATGGATGGATAATGCAGATGTTATGCTTCTTGATATGCGATGCAACAATTTAAGATGCTTAAAATAACAAATCTATATTAAATTCATCACAATCTTAAATGATAATGGCAATGCAGAATGTATGATGTGATATGATGATGCAAGATATATGTATGCTAATGATTTTTGGATGTAGGATGGATGCATTGAGGATTTTTTTGTTGACTGTCATGATACCAAATTAGCATAGAAAGAAGATAGAAGAAACAAGATGATTGACCATTTACTTTAATGATTACTTCAAAAGATGTACCAAGTCTATGATCCATCGAGACTTTATTAGAGATGGTGATGAGAAATGCAGGATGATGAATGCAAGATGATGATGCTCTCACTTTTTGGGATTGGGATTTTCCATCATTCCTTATTATTTGATATAACACATAAACACGAGGCATCAAGGTATTGATAACTAGGATGACGTTGTATCTAGTGTAATGGACTTTGACTCGGCAAACAAATAGGATTGTTCTCATTCACACCTTGGCATACAGAAACCTCATTGGAATGTAAGTTAGAAACTTAGAATACATTGGACCAAAGCATATGCAATAGTCAACAATGTACTCCAAATAACTTCCCTACACACAACTAAGCAAGTATGTGCTAAGGTTATTTTACAAGAGTATCCACAAGCACAGCAAATGAAAGATAATGATCAATGCCCCATTCCTTTTTCTCTAAATCATTTTGATACACATCATAAAGAGGTCCTCAGAATGGGTTATTAAGATAAATCATAATAAAAGAACAAAGACAAATAGTCAGTGTTATCTATATCTCTTGCCTGTTTAATTTAGCTAAGGTGATGTATGATATTGATGTCGATTGTAGGAAGGATACATCCAAGGACATGTTGATCAGATGGTTGTTTGATGTTAGGATGATGATGAGATTTATGATAAGCTATTGATATAAAATTTACTGACGCATTTACCTATGATCTAGACTTTAGATTTTGACAACTAGGTTCACACTTTACGACTTGCTATACCTTTTTCTATTTTTTTTTCCAAAGGTTGAAGGTGATGATCGATTTATTATGGGTGAAAGAGAGATGGGATGGATGGTTTTTGGTTTTCTAGAATTTTTCAATGTTTTTGGCATTTTGAAAATGTTAATTGAGGTTGTTTTTGGTTTTCTTGAAATTTTATGTGGATGTTTATGTTTTCAATTATTTGAGGTTGTTTAGGATTTTTTGAAGATATTTGAGGCTTTTTTAGGTTTTTTGAATGTTTTCTAATGTTTTTGAGTTTTCTGATTTTCCAATGTTTTTGTGTTTTTTAATATTTGGATGTTTTGGATTTTTAAAGATTTAACAAATGTGTAGGGATTTTCTAGAGTTTTTCGACCAAGAACCTAACCTAAAGACCTATCCTAGGGGTCTCGGGGGCTGATCAAAGATAAGCCTTGCCTACGTTATACACACAGAGACCACATAGTTTGATTGACTCAACTTATTAAAGATGGGATATGAACATTTGATGGAATTCCAGTTTATTATGATAGACTCCTAAAGGACTGACCTAGGGTGTCTTGCGGGCACATCAATGATGGCCTTGCCTACGTTCAAGCTTAGAGATGACATAGTTCAACCAAGGTACTATTTTTGGATTTTCAATATTTGACCTTTTTAGGGATTTTGATGTGTTTTGGATTTTTCCTTTACAATTTTCTTAATGTTTTTGGATTTTAGCTATACAGGATTTGGAAAATGTTTTTTGATTTTTGACTATATAATATTTGGATGTTTTTGGGATTTTCTGATGAATGTTTATGAATGTTTTTGGTGTTTTTTATGAGATTTTATGAATTCTTTTGGTGTTTTCTGATGATCTAAGGATATATAAGAACCTAATATGATCCATAACGAATTTCCCCCAGCATGACATGTTAGATGACTCTGATAAATCTAGGACAAATTGACCTTTGGAATGTGTCAAGTAGTGCTAAAGGGATTGCAATACTTCGCAACATCAAGCTATGGTAAGAACATGGATAGGCAATGGATGTGATTGATGGTGATGAAAAGAATGATAGGACAAAAGAGCCAAAGAATAGATGGAGGTGCCTTTATTTACACAAGGTGCTTGTTTGCAAGGTTTTAACCAAGGTACTTTCCCAAAGCGCCACCGAAGTGGTTTTCACTAGAGGATGATTTTTTTCTTTTCTTTTTCAATATTTTTTCTCATTGTTTTTGGATTTTGATCTTTTTTTATTTTTTTTGTATTTTTAGGTTTATACCCTCGAATACGACATGAAATTTTTTAAGATGTAAGTTGTTAGTTGGTTCCTGCAAGGGTTCACCTTCAGGGATTGATAGTTGGTATGCTCCTAATCTATAGCTTGTTGTGATGATGAAAGGACCCAACCGGTTAGGCTCAAACTTCCCTTTCTTGTCTTCATATGGAAGATTCTTTTGATTCTGCTTCAAGACAAGATCCCCTACCTAGAAAGACTAAAGTTTGATCCTCTTGTTATAGCTTTTTTTTAGTTAGTTTTGATATACTTGCAAGTGAATTAGGGCATCAAGATGATGTTGAATTCTAACTCATTGAGTCAAGATACTCTGTATTCTTCATTGGTGATCAGGTTCTATAATGACACTCAAAATGATGGGAGCTCAACCTCAATAGGCAGGATAACTTTGGATCCATAGACTAGGGAGAATGGGGTTGCACCTGTTGGCATGTGGATACTTGTTCGATAAGCCTAGAGAGCGGGATTGAGTCATAGATGCCAGTCACGACTAGCTTCATTCACTATTTTCTTTAGGATTTTCAAAATAGTTTTATTCATAGCCTAAACTTGACCATTTCCCTGGGGGTAATATGGGGTAGAGAATCAGTGTTGGATGTTGAATCTTTGACATAGCTCTTTCACATATTGATTCTTAAAGGGGGTTCCATTATCTAAGATGAGATTTTTTGGAACACCATAACAAAAGATTAGGTAGTTTAAGATAAATTTAGAAATCTGCTTCCCCGTTATGTAGGTCATGGGAATGGCTTTGAACCACTTGGTAAAGTACTCAGTGGAAGTTATGAAAAAATTGTGGTCATTGAATGAGGTTGGGGTGATTTTACCTATGAGGTCAAGTCCCCATTGTGAGAAAGGCCAAGGTGTGATCATGGGTTGTAATTCTTGAGTTGGAGCATGAATCAGATCCCCATGCTATTGACATTGGACACACTTTTGCATGTATTGATGAGCTTCATTTTCTATGGTTAGCAAATAGTACCCCATCCTCAACATTATCTTAGCTAACATTATACTGCTAGAGTGGGAACCACAAATGCCATCATGTACCTCTGGGTGATCCCACAATACTGGTTTACAATTTTTGGTCAAACTGGACATTGAACTAAATTTTTTTAACTAAATCTTCACTTTAGGGCACCTATAGCAGCTAAATCGTGAGGAATTTGAAGATGATGCAAACTAATAATTTGTGACATTTTGTCTGTAGATTCTAAATCTATATTTTTCAAATTTTTTGGAATAATATTGCACTTCTTTTTCCATCTCCTTTGAAAACTAGTTTTTAACAGTAAACACCATTTTAAAAAAGTGACATTACTAGCTAGCACACTTTTATTCTATAAAGGATAAAATTCTAGTTTTTTTGAATTTATATTTGTAACTACGATATATAGTGCATGGAATTGGTTTCATAGCATTTCATTGAATATTTTTTTCTTAATTAAATTTCAAAGTCTTGACGAGTTGCAATTCAAAAATGATTTACTAGCTAAAACATAATTTTTTTTGTATGTATCAAAATTCAATTTTATTTATTTTGTTGGATTAAGGACATCAATATCTAGTGCACTGATATTTTTCAATTTTCTTTTTGATAATCTACTATTTTTCCACGTGCAAAATAGAGAACTTATTTTTTAGTGAAAAACCTACATTCACAAGAAATAAAAAATAAATATAATAATCAAATTAAGTATATTTAAAATTATACCTTTTGGGAAGCTTATAATAAGGAATATATATTTACAAAAAGAAAAAATTAAATGAATTCATTTGATCCCCCAAAAGGTAAATCAAAACTAGTTTTTTATTAGCATTTTACTATGTGTAAAGGAGAATCCATTATAGGTATGTTTTAAAACTAGGAGGCTTCTATCCAAGGTGGTTTGATATAAGGTGGTTTTATCAAACCATCTTCAATTGAAATCCTTTAAATTGAACTTTTCAAGGCTTAAATCATTATATTTTCTACAAATATGTGATTTTGGCAAAAATCAAAATGTCCCAAAAAGTGTAAACCACTATTGTGTGATCACCCCTTTGTTAAAGAATTCAAGGATTCCTCTTGATTAAGACATCATAGAAATCCCTCGATGCTTCGGTGGTAAAGGGTATCACCTAGGATCAGAAACAGGATGCCTTTTTAACAAAGGTCATTTTAAGGTTCGAGGTGATATCAGATGGGAGGGTTCCTCTACTAAGGTAGATAAAGATGTTGTGGTACCATGGGGATCCAAGACCAACAATAACAAAGGTGAATTATAATTCATGGATTTCAATAGTTGCTACGAGAAGTTTTTCTACCAATAATTCACATTGGAGGATGTTGTCTGACATGTCTAGCAGTGATCTTATTGTTTCCATGTTGTCTACTCCTATGTTGTTCATGCAAGGAATCTGCTCAAAATTTATGTAGTATAAAAAGGTCTTTCAAATTTTCCACCATCTTTTTGTAAGGAGTGACCTTATCATCCTTAGTTTGATAGTCATCATTGAGTTGGTTGATAACCAACTGTGAGTCTCCATAGACTTTCATTTCTTGTATCTACCACTGAACCACTATCATTAGACCTATGATTAGGGCTTCGTAATCATCAATGTTGTTAGTACAAGGGAACGATAATCGGTATGACTTTGGGATGAAATCACCTTGAGGGGTGATAAAAAGAATGCCTACTCCTGATCCATGTTGAGTGAATGATCCATCAAAGTACATCTTTCACTGAGCTATGAGATTGACAAGGAACATTGATTCATCATGGAACTCAAATATATGAGGGTTCTCATCATAGATAGGTGCTTCGACTAATTGGTTTGTGATCACTTGTCCTTTGATTTCCTTGTGCTCTACATAGTCTATGTCAAACTCCATTAAGATCATTACCCATTTGGCCATTCACCTTGTGAGAGTTGCTTTGGATAGTAGGTATTTCAAGGGATTAATCTTTGTAATGAGCTTGATTTGATATGACAACATGTAGTGCCTAAATTTTATGAAGCAAAAACTACTGCTAGGCATGCTTTCTCAATAGGTGAATTGTTCATTTCATAGCCTACCAAAGTTCTGCTGATGTAGTAGATGGCCCTTTCTTTTCTATTTTCATCATGTTGTGCTAAAAGAGCTCCTAGTGTTGTTGGTGTGGTTGATATATACAGGATCAGTGGTTTGTTTGGTATTGGTGAAATGAGTACTAGAGGTGTTAGTCTGTTGAAAAGCTTTATCACACTTCTCATCCCACTTGTAGGTTATCCCTTTATGGAGAAGATGTGAAAAGGGGTGCATTTTATCTGATAGTTGTGCTATGAACCTCTTGATGGACTGCAATCATCCTTGTAACCCTCTCATCCACTTTAGTGTTTGTGGTTTTTCCATGTCTCGGATGGCTTTTACCTTTGCTAGATCAATTTCTATCCCTCTTTGTGATATGATGAAGCCAAGAAGATTCCCTGATGTGACCCCAAAGACACTTTTTTGGATTTAGCCTTACTTTGTATTCTTCTAGCCAGTCAAAGATGGGTCCCAAGACTTGTATATGCTCACTTCTTTTCTTTTATTTTTCCAAAATATCATCCATGTAATCTTTGAATTTTTTTTGGATCATGTCATGGAAGATGAGGGTCATTTCCCTTTGGTAGGTTGCTCCTACATTCTTTAGCCCAAATAGCATCACATTCTAGCAATAGGTTCTGCATGGACAAGTGAATGTAGTTTTGTGTTGATCTTCCTTGGCAATTATGATTTGATTGTAGCCTAAAAAATCATCCATAAGTGAAAAAAATTCATGGCCAATGGTTAAGTCTAAATGGGGTTGATATTAGGAAGAGGGAAATCATCCTTCAGACATGCCTTGTTTAAGTCTCTGAATTCATTGCATATTTTGATTCTCGCAGTGGGTTTTGAGACTGTACCAGGTTTGAAACCCACTCAAGATAATCTATTGGTTGGATAAATCCAACATCAAGAAGCTTTTTTAATTTGAGTTTGACCAAGAGTGCTATCTAAGGGCGCACCTTAATTTTTCCTTTACTAGCTTAGCTTCAAGATAGATTGCTAAGTGATGCACAACCACTTCTAGATTGAGGCCTAGCATATTTGTATATGACCATGCAAAGTGTTAGTGTACATTTTTATTTATTTTTTTTTCCTACACATTAGTAAGCTTGCTTAGGTTATATTAGAATGGTTAGGATGAGGACATTTGGCATAAATCCATCATTCACACGTGTCACTCACACCCACTTTTGGGTAGTTGAATGTCACACCCCCTTTTGGACTTATTTTCCACCTCCTCATATACATTTTATGTCTTTACCTGAGTAGGAATAACCATGTATTTGGAATTTACCAAGTAGGTAAAACCTCCCACCTATTATGGGTAAAGGGGAGTTATTATTCCTCTTGGTTTTATTTGCCTCTATATTTCTATATAATCAACCCTCACCTCTCCCTATGCTAAGTTCACTAGTTCACTTATTCAGAAGTGCTAGTTCAGTGTTAGGAGAGTGTTGAGTTTATTCATCTTTGGGTTCTTGTCTTTCTTTCCTTCAATCACTTTGATCTTGGGTGACTTCACAATCAAATCTAACATGGTATCAGAGCTGGTTGTGAGTTATGGGTTACCAAATATCTCAATCCATTCTTGAAAGAAAAGTATGATATTCTCTTGCATCTGATGATGACCTGGAGAATAAAAAATGCTTGATAGAGATCTTAGTTTCTGGGGGGGTTCCTTTCTATTGCATCTTGTTGCAGGTATTTTAGAGCTTCCTAGAGACATTCTGATCTCAGCATTGAGTTTAGAGCAGCTGAAAAAGTTAGAATTGTCTTTTATTTCATCCAAATCAGACATTGGGTGTGGGATTTGTGAAGGGTTGAATTAGAGGTCTTTTGAAGAGGTTCCATAAGGTAGCCATCAAATCGGTGCATTTTCAGCCCAAATGGACCTCGCCATCATGCTTAGAAGGCATCAGAACCAAAAGATTGACTGTCAATTCATCAATTTCGGAGAAAGTCAAAAATTGAGGAATTTTTTTTTGAATCCCAGTCATATAGCCCCTTCCATGTAGACGGTATGGAAAAATATTTTTCAATTAAAAAAGATCATGAAAAAAATAAAATTGAGAAGTTTTTTATTGTATTTGAAAAAGAATTCTTTCTGAAAATTGAAAATTTTCAAAAAATAAAAAGTTGGAAAATAAAAGTTAAATAAAAGAAGACATGCATAGGCATTGTACAACACTATGCAAGCCTGTACCTTGAAGGTACACAGGGTACCAAAGCCACAGGGCTCGGGCCTCACGCCCCCAATTGTGTATTTTTTTATTATTAAAAATTTCATTTCAAAAGCTTTTTTTAATTATTAAATTTTTCAAAAGTAAAAATTTCAAACGAAAAAAAAAAACAATTTAAAATTTAGATATGCTATCAGTGTACCTGCACTTGCACAATGCTGACATCAACAATTTGGCTTTTTTCAATTTGGTGGTACTTCTAACTTTAACAACAATTTTGGTGATTTCTCCATTTTTGGCAAGATCTAAAGTTAGCAAGTGATTTTCTCAGTCTGGCAAAGTTCCATATTTATCTAGAGATAGTCAAAATTGGAGACATTCTAAGATTAGCATCACCTCAGCTAAATCTAGTGAAATTTTACTTTTTCATATTTTGGACCCCTCACCATTTGTATTTTCACTTTTGCATCTGAACTTCAGAAGGTCTGTTCTCAGTCATATGGAGGCGTTTTTTAGCACAATGTTTTTTTAATTTGGGGTAAAATTTTGTGCTCTACACAGTGGTGAATTCAATTTTTTTTCAAGTGATCCCAATTTTTAAGAAAATATGTTTTCTCATCAAATCTGAAGGACAGTCCTCTTTTTTTGAACTTCAAATGGATGTAACTTTCACGTATGACCTCATATTGAGGTGATTCTTTTTTTGAAAGTGAATATTTTTTGAGAACTACATATTGGTGCTATTTTGAGGTTCTAATTTTGATACCTAATTGTACTTTCAGTATTTGAGTCCATTTTTAGACATTATAAAAGTTGGGAAAACAACTCCAGCATTGTAAACACACTAATTTATAAAGTTCCAAATCATTTTTTGTTGGGGGAATTCTTGATTGAGTGAAAAAGGGGGGTCTCTCTTGGTGTCTCTGTGTGTTTCTTGCATTTTCTCTCACATTGCAACAACAATCTAAAATGGATAAACCTGTTCCTCTACTCACACCATACAATTACTTTGAGTGAAAAAATGAAATGGAAATTCACTTAAGAAAGTTAAAATTGTATAGAATAACAATGGGTATTGATAAGGAACCTACATAGGATGAAGATAGGCCTAAATGGTTCGAAAAGTGTGATGAAGCTTTTGGCACCTTTTTCATGGCTATATCTCCTGATCTACCCTTTCATATTATGTCTACAAAATCACCAAATGAAGTGTGGAATACTTTAAATAATCTCTTTGGTAAATAGGATGATTTGAGAGCACATTCATTAGAGAACGAGCTCATAGGATTGAGCCCATGTAATTTTGACACCATTCAGGATTTCATTACTAAGTTGAATGCCATAAGATTATAGTTAGAGGGTGTGGAGTTAAACTTTAGGATGACTCACAGTTGATTTTAAGCGTTCTTTCAAAACTTGGTCCTGATTATGTAGTGTTTGTTTCTACATTTCATGCAATGAAAAGATCCTTAGGAAAAGGATTTACTATGCCTTCTCTAGGTGAGTTCGTAGCTGATCTCACAAAGGAGCAAGATAAATTGGTTCAAATGGAAATTATTAAATCTTCCAAGTCTCAAGCCTTGACTACAAAACAAGTCAACTAATAAGAAAAATAAGAAACAAAAGAACCAAGGAGATAGAAAGAAAGATTCAGATAAATCTTCATCTAAAGTAGACTCTAAATTCTCTTCAAAAGAGGATTCATCTAAGAAGGAGAAGTCCCCTTATACATATTGCAAGAGGAGTGAACATGAAGAACATTCTTGTTATAAGAAGAATATTGATGAACTAAAACATCTTCTTGAGAAGAACAAAATCAATTTTCCTTCTTGAATGGTTGATTCAACTTCTTCTTCTAATTCCAAATATTCAAAATAGTCAGAATTTGATAAGGAAAAAGGCCATACTATAGGGGTAGGAAAATCAAAAGGTAAAGCTCTTTGTGCTTCTACAGGTCTTGGATCAGTGAGATGGCTCCTACATTCTGGAGCTTCTCATCATATGGCTTCTACACAGTCTATGTTCTCTTCTTTTGAGCCTTGTGTTATGCCACCTATTCTGATGGGAAATAATACATGCATGGATGTAATTGGGAAAATATTTGTTGATATTGTGGATGGCACCTTCAATGATGTTTTTTGTATCTCATCTTTCAAACAATCTTCTTTCCATCTATTAGATCACTAATGGTGGAACAGGGAAGACAGTGGAATTCACACCCGATTCGGTTATCATCAAAGACTTGGAGAGTAGAGAGATAATTGCTACTGGGATAGTTGATCATGCATCTCAATTATACACCATTTTAGACTTTGCACCTGATGATGATTCTGATCCTTTGGTTTTTTATCACATTCCTAGTGTGAGCTTTGATTTTGAGGAGAACTTTGGCTACTTGAACTTGGGTATTCTCACGTGTGATCCAATTCCTGAGCCTTACATTCCTTCTCCTCCATCTAATTTTGATTCTAAGGATACTTATGTTGCTACATTCATGGCTTCTTGTGATTCAGTGCAATAGGATACACATCATCTTCTAGATATAGTTTTTTGGGATGACTACTTGACAAACATTGCAGGTTTGTCTATGGAGTCTCATATTTCAAACTTGAGAAACACTATTCATGACATGCATCTTCTCTTTGATGAAGTTGATTCTTCTTCAGTTGTTATGGAAGAACCTTTGGATCCTCTTGTTCATTCTCCATGTGATCATTCATCACAGTTTGACATGCTTGTGAATACTTTTCAGCAGCGTTTAAAGTAGGCATCTTTGTCTTCAGAGGAGATATTAGAGTCTTTAGATCTTGTTCTAAATACATCTCTACTAGGTTTTGTTAAAATATGCAGGACAACTAAGAGGGGGCGCTAAATCAGTTGTCACAAAATTCAACTTAAAACTTCAACACATGTCAATTCCACAATCACACTGTTTTGTTATTAAGCATAGGGATGAGATACATAAAATAGAAAGTAAAATAGCACATTGAACACCTAAATTTTACATGGAAAACCTGGGGGAAAAACCATAGCGAGAATTAACTCATAGTATAAAGTAGTTCTAGAACTAAAAAATATATAAGGCTCACTACTCAAAAAGGACTCACTATCCAAATACAAAAGCTCATTGCTTATAGGGAGGCTCACTTCCTACAAGAGATTTACAAAATAGAAAAGGGCTTTACAACCAAAAATGAACTGAGAATAATGCACCTAACAAGTGTTGATACAATTTTGGTGATGCTCAATACACTGACTTAACACACTTCATTATATTCACTCATTTTTGCACTTTCTACTACCTCATCAATCACTCACACACTGTCACACATCTACTCTTTAATCTTCAACCCTATCCAATATATATACTTGATTCATCCACAAGCATCAATTAGGTCATCCTAATTAGATGCACATCATATTTACAAAAAATACTAACTATCAGCCCCAATCATTCAAAAAAATATTTCCAAGAAAGTGACTCAAATTTCCAACATGCTACATTATGCCGGCATGGACCTAAAATAGGCCGCACATATATTCGCATAGCAAGATTAATTCACCATATCATAATTACCCCAAGAAGTCAGCCATGAATAGACTTGAAATCAAAAAGCAATAAACATTTTGTTAGTTGCCACAATGTTGTAAGAGCGCCATAGCACATAATATTCTAAATATGCATGCCTTCAAAAACCATAAACACCTTTTCCAAAATGCAAGCAGTAACTATCAACTGTGAAGGAGTGCGAACAAGAATACTGAAGAGTGTAGCTCGAATACTGGTTTAGATATTGGACTAAAATACCAGATCAGGCACAGTCTTAAAATTGTAATCACAATCATGGTGAAATCAATGACAACACAAAATTGTAGAGATAGTCAATCTTCTTTGTTTTTCCAACAATCTCCCCCTTTGTCATTGATGGCAACATGTAAAAAAAAATTTCCTTCAAACTCTCCAAGCATTTCAAATCCCTCCCCATACTCTAACTCTACTCTTACTCTCTCCCCTTTTGACATCAATGGAAAAGGGTGGCCAAAAAAAGGATGTACAAACAAAATTTTGATCATGGTGAAATCAAAAGTCAAAAAGATTCCAACTCATAAAACTTCCAAACGAACAAAAATTTCAATTCGTTTACCCCTTTCTTCTCCATAGCAAAAACAACAGAAATAGAACATTCATCCATTCAAGTAAAAATGACACTCTTCACATAAAACACTTTCTTGTATCTTTCCTCAAGAACTAGACATAGTTTCTTCCTTTTAAATGTAGTTGAATCCATTCCTTTGTAGATGCTTTCCAACAAGCCCAACATAGTAAAATACAGTGACCAACATGAACTCTATCTTTCAATATCTTCTGCATTAGTAAGTATTCTGGAAAGATGTTCTAACCAGACCTCAACAATCTCCTTAAGAAACTAGAAGGTTTTAACTACATCATCTCTTTATCTCTGTACAACAACCAGTTCAGCTTGTAGTTCACCAACTCTCAATATTTATTTTTCTTCTTTATCTTCAAAGATGTCAAAATTCTTTCCAATGTTGTTTACTTCAGATTCAATAGCTTCAATTTTACTTTTGAAATTATCTACTGTAGCTGGCCACCGAACATAATACTTGTAAATTTTTTATATTTCTTTAATGCATTTCTTAGTTTCCATGATCAGTTCAGATAATCTCCCTTTAGCTTTAATACACCTCTTTTCAACCAAAGCTTCAAACTTACATCCTTCCGAACCTTCAACCAACATTCTTTCTTCAACAATATCAATTAGATTTTCTGGTAAGAAATCAGAAACAACTAATACTCCAATACCTTTCCAAAGTATATATTCTATCAAAGCATCATCAATCTTCAGTCTATTAATAGGAGAGGTTGCACTCCATAATTCACCAATCTTCTTCATCTTCCCCTTAACTAACATAGACTGGATGTCATCTGAGGATACTTTCTCCTTTTCTTCTAAACTATCAATGATATCTTTAGTTATAACTTTTCTCTTTTTTGATTCTGAAGGGGATTCACTAATGAAAAATATCCAATTCTCTTTTACTAGAAGAAGAGCCCACCTCAAATAGACTCGATGCAAATATACCAGAGAAAAGAATTATTTTCAAGGATGTGAAATAAGATTTACACATACTTGCATTATCTACCAACACCTCCAAATACCTATAGACCTATTTTCCAATAGGAATCCCAGATTCCCATAACACATTATCTTTTCCTAGCAAGGAACTCAAGAAGTAAAACACCAAGCATACCAGAAAATATC
Source organism: Sequoia sempervirens (assembly GCA_007258455.2). Taxonomy (NCBI): domain Eukaryota; kingdom Viridiplantae; phylum Streptophyta; class Pinopsida; order Cupressales; family Cupressaceae; genus Sequoia; species Sequoia sempervirens. Next base: position 27,109,799 of record VDFB02072274.1, read on the forward strand.
TAAAACAAAAGGGGTAGCCCTCAATTACTGACATTCGAACATTCTCAGAAATATTCTCAAGCAAGAAGCTACACAAATCAAATTTCCTATTCTCCTTAACCATCATATGTGCAATATAAACAACAATAGCTGATGTGGAACCTTCATGTTTTCTAAAATAGATCTTGTAGGAAATGTCATATGCAACATACCTTACAACCAAATCCTCAAGAGTGTTCATTAATAGAGCTCGTGGGTCTTTAAAAATTCCATTCAATTCCTCCACATCTTTGTACTTCACAATTTTCTTTCTAGGAAGGTCACTGATACTGCATAAGCTAGTGATTTCCTCGATCACTTCCTTTGTAACTAAGTAGGGCTTGTCCAATACAATGCTTCCATTCTTGAAATGATTCAACAAGAACAAGATAAAATATTTATCGACAACCCACAAAAATTCACTCCACAAATCCATACCTATGGATTTTATGTTTTGTAATTTGTCTTCGTTCAGCACTAGTTCCATTTCTTTCATCTTTCTATGATCAAATTCCTCTAGCTCAACTCCTTTTAGCTTCAGAGGGATGACACCACTTGATACTCTATCATTTCTATGATTTCTTCAATTCATTATTTGAGACTTTTTCATTTTTCTTCTTCTTCCCTTTTTCCAAATAGAGAAATGAATTATTGATTACCTAAGTTAATTTCTTCAAATTCCCTTCAGAATTGCTTCAAGCCCATTTCAAGATCACTCAAGTTCTTCAAATGCTCAATTAATCAAGAAGACTCACAAATTTTCAACTTATACACCATCAATTTTACCCTAACCATGCATTAAATGTGGCAAACATAAAAAATCTACCAAAAACATTCTTCCCAACATAGAAAACCCTAATTTGGTCTACAAATCCTCATGACAACATGTTTTCCTCTAATTCTCTTTCCACAACCTCTGAATACTGATTTTTCACTTTCAATCCTCGTGCCATCCTCTAACATTCCATGCAACATGGGATTTTGTAATTTTTCTGATATAGCTCCCTCTAAGACCATGCTAGGTCTAATTACCAAATAAATCATCTGTACCGGATGAGGGCAAATACAAATGAGTAGTTTCAAGTTTTTATTCTTCCTCTTTCTTCTTCCATATCTTATTCATCTTTTGTTTCATTTCTTGTTTATCAATCTTCTTTATTGGATCATTCTTCTCTACCAGAGAAAACTGCCTTCCTTTCTTACCTCTACAAACCTTTGAGATATGTCTAGGTTTATTACAATTATAGAAGACAACACTTTTCTTATTAGTCTGACCTCCATTACCTCTTGACCTACATTGATTTTCTCTATATCCAAATTTGTTGTAGGTATAGCAGTATCCATTAAAGGATTGATTCATTCTACCTCCATAAAATGTGTTCATCATCACCCTACTGATCATTCTCACTTGAGATCTGCCTTCAGTAGCCTTATGTCCAAACTTATTTCATGAAAAAAATTGTCCTGAAAAAGAGCCAAGAAACTAATTCTGATTCATTATGCTCTTGCATTCAGTTTCCTTGTGACCAAATTTGTTACATGAAAAACAAGTGCCATTAAAAGAAGGATACATTTGTGCATTAGGTTGTCTTCTTGAAAAATTCCTCTTCTACTTCCCTTTGTCCTAAGTTATTTTATTTCCCTTAGAACTTTCACCTGCATCATTTCCCAAACCAGCTTTGTCTTTATTTGATTTATGTGCAACAAGCAATACTTCAAGCTTGTCAAAGCTAGATTTGAAATTGTTCTCACAAAGCTTTTCCTTTTCTAGTTCAATCCGTAGGTTCACTATCTCATGTTCAAGTTTATCTAGCATTCATCAGCTTTGTTCTGCACCATTGTATTCAAACATTCTTCAATTCTTTTCTTTTCTTCTACCGACACTTTCAATCCAATTATCTGTTGTTTCAGCTACTCACTTACTTCTGTGTCTTTCCTTGAATCTCTTCAATTGTTCTTTCATCTTCTAGACACATTCATTTGCATCATCAAGATTCTCTTTCAGATCTTTGTTTTATCTTTCCAAGTTTTTGAGATCCTCTAGAGAAGTTTGGAGCTCTCCTTTATCATCCATCTAATCAATCTTTAGGATCCTCCTCAAGTGGTTAAGCTCTTCACCAAGGAACCAAAGCTCTGATACCAATTGTTAAAAGATACAGGACAACTTAGAGGGGGGTGAATCATTTGTCACAAAATTCAACTTAGAACTTCAACACATATCAATTCCATAATCGCACTATTATGTTATTAAGCATAAGCATAAGGTATGAAAAATATAAAGTAAAATAGAACACTAAACACTAGAAGTTTATGTGGAAAACCCAAGGAGGGAAAAACCACAGTGAGGATTAACTCAAAGTTTAAAGTAGTTCTAGAACTAAAAAATATAAGGCTCACTGCCTAGGCCTCACTATCTAGAAAGGACTGACTATCTAGATACAAAAGCTTACTGCTTACAGGGAGGCACACTACCTATAAAATATTTATAGGATAGAAAAGGGATTTATAGCCAAAAATCAACTGAGAATAATGCACCGAACAAGTGCTAATATAGTTCTGGTGATGCTTAATACAATAAATTAACACACTTCATTATATTCACTCAATTTCCCACTTTCTACTACCTCATCAATCATTCACACACTATCACACATCTACTCTTTAATCTTCAACCCTATCCAATATATATACTTGATTCATTTGCAAGCATCAATTAGGTTAGCCTAATTAGATGCACATCATATTTTCCAAAAATACTAACTTTTGGCCCTAATCATTCACAAAATATTTCCAAGAAAGTGAATCAAACTTCCATCATGTTACAAAATAGGTTGCACATATATCCGCAAAGTAAGATTAATTCACCATATCATAATTACCCCAAGAAGTCAGCCACAAATAGACTTTAATGCAAAAATAAATAAACATTTTGTTGGTTTCCACAATGTTGTACAAGTACTAGAGCATGTAATATTCTAAATATGCATGCCTTCAACAACCATAAACACCTTTTCCAAAACACAAGCAGTAACTATCAACTGTGGACAAATGTAGACAAGAATACTAGAGAGTGTAGCTTAAATACCAATTCAGATATTGAACTAAAATGTTGGATCAAGCACAGCCTTAAACTTGTAATCACAATCATGGTGACATCAATGACAACACAAAACTGTAGACATAGTCAATCTTCTTCATTTTTCCAAAAGGTTATGGAATTTTATCTTCATCAGTGTGGGCTAGAACACCTGATTTGATGGTTGCATATTTTGGCATTGACATGGAGATTGATGAGAAGTTTTCAGAGGCTTCTTACATTGTGAGATTTCTTCCCTTATATTCCTTTCAAGAATGGGAAGATGTTTTTCATACACATTTGGTTTTGTTTCTTCCTAATGGGAGGAACATTGTTTGACAATCATGGACCATCTTTTACATCTAGTTTCAAGCATCAACCATTGGTACAGTTGACTACTTGAGGGAAGGACACATAGTCTTTCTTATCCTTTCTATTTTGGAGGGGACTTTTTCCTCTCATGGGATTCTTTTCGATGTATGGGAACTTGTTTTCTTTTCTCTCTTTTGGGGAGGATTTTTGTCCCACTGGATTTTCTCCTTTTCTCCGGTTGTGAGAGATTGGTTTGTACATGGGTACCTAACATGGCCCAGTAATCGGGACACATCTTTGTGTCTTTTCACCCCCTAAGCTATGCTTAAGGGGGGTGTTAGAGTAGGTTTTCATTTATTTATTTTTTCTACACATTAGTAAGCTTGCTTAGGCTATATTAGAATTGTTAGGATGAGGACATGTGGCATAAATCCATCATTCACATGTGTCACTCACACCCACTTTTGGGTAGTTGAATGTCACACCCTATTTTGGAATTATTTTCCACCTCCCCATAACCATTTTTTGTCTATACCTGAGTAGGCATAACCATGTATTTGGAATTTACCAAGTAGGTAAAACCTCTCACTTATTATGGGTAAAGGGGAGTTATTATTCCTCTTGGTTTTATTTGCCTCTATTTTTCTATATAATTAGCCCTCACCTCTCCCTATCCTAAGTTCACTAGTTCACTTATTCAGAAGTGCTAGTTTAGTGCTAGGAGATTGTTGAGTTTATTCATCTTTGGGTTCTTGTCTTGCTTTCCTTCAATCACTTTGATCTTGGGTGACTTCACAATCAAATCTAACACAAAGTTGGTTTTGTGCTCTTTCAAGAATGTTGCCAGGTTCTATTTCTCTTCGTCCAACAAGGATTCAACAAAGAAGGTGATCTTAGGTGCTTCTTTGGTACCCACATTGACTCGTGTGGCCTTTTTTTTCTAGTACTGCTGACTTCTCTAGATACATTTCACTAAGGGGGAGATTGAATCCATCATCCTTGGGTGCCTCAGAGAGGTTTTCACTATTAGATGCATCCTTTTTTTTTACCTTTTTAGGATAAAAAAGTTCCACAGTGTGGTTTTTACTTAGAGATATGCATGTTAGTTGCATTTCATCTATTTTGTGACTGAAGGATTCAATCGTATCCCCATAGTGCACCTTTGTATCTAGCTCTATGTCAAAACCTTCTTTATGATCTAACCATGGAGTACCATGAATTCTGAGATTGCTTCATTTTTTTTTAACAAATCAAGAATTGGTGGTCCTTGTTGGTCCATGTCAATGATTTGTGGGTAGACTAGGCATATTTTAGCTGGTTGATTGTTCATAACAAAGGATGTAATGGATATCATAAAGAGGGAGATGTTTTCAAATAGATCAGCAACATCAAGGGGGGAGTCATCTAAGGTCATATCACATGATGTAGGTGACCAAGAGGAAGCCTCGACTCATTTAATGGAAGTACCTTTTGCAATAAGGGTGACCTTACTAGTAGTACAACCTAGGCCAAGATTCTTTAGTCATTTCTCAGGAATGATGGGTTCTAGTAAACCATTATCATTTTGTCCTAGCTTTTCATTCTTGTTATATCCCATTCCCTTCATGAGCTACAAGCCTTTGTTATCATCTTCCATAGGAAGATTAGGGACAGGTCGTTCATATTGATAGAGAAGTTTAGAGATAGTTTCAAATCCCCCCACTTTGTGAAGGTAGTATCTGCCATCTTGATAGTTTCAGGATCTTTGCTGTTAGTTGTAGGTAGCTCTCCTAAGACAATGGTGTTCTTCATTATCTTGTAGTTCCCACAACCATCATCTTGAATCACTACTTTAATATGAGGTATGTTCTACACAATGACTTCCTTTGTTTCAGAAGTGGATGCAAGGGATGATGAGCCAACAAATGATGTGGAAGGTATAGGCCCTTCGCCATTTTTGGGTATTTGGTGGGTTTTATAAAACTTGGCTTCAAGAATTTTGCAGTGGTAAAAAGCTCAAGATTTCCATGGATAGTATTCTCTCTACCTTCAAAAGGAAAATTCACACATTGATGATGAGTCAAGGCTACACATTTTAGAGCATGGATACAAGGTTGACCAAGTAGTATGTTGTAGGGAAGATCGAGGTCCAATACCTGACATATATTTTTTTACAATTAGAGGGCCTATTTGGATGGGGAGTGCAATGGTACCTTATGATACCCATTCTTGGTCATCATATGCCTTGATGGTGGTACTCTTTGTTGTCTCAATAGTATCCTCTAGATATCCTAGATTTTTGATCAGTTGAAGGGAGAAGATGTTCAATCAAGCACCTCCATCTACTAAAAATATTTTGAACTTGTCCTTATGAATGATAAAATCAAGGTGTAAAGCACAGTTATGAGATGGTTGTGATGGTAGGTCTTGCTTAGAGAAGGTGAGAAGATGATTAGCGATATGGCCTACCATAGCTTGAAACTGATCGGTATTGATATCCTTAGGAACATATGACTTTGTTGAAGCTTTCTCCAAGATTTCCCTATGTGCGAGTGATAGCCTTAATAGTTCCAAGATTGATATTTGTGTAGGGGTATTCTTGAGCTATTCTAAGAGATTGTACTTGTTGGTACTTGTTGTTGGCTAAGTAGGTTGTGACCTAGATAGGGGTGGGACTCCTTGGATGGTGACTTTACCATGTCATGTGGTGACTCCACACTCTGCACTATACCCTTTGATAGTGACAATAGTGATGATGCTATCATAAGAAGAAACTACATTGGAATAGGTATGTTGCACATTTTTGTAATCCTTAGCTTTCCTAGTGTTGTTTGCTTTGTTATGATCTAGCATGGGGTTCTTGTATATCTTAAGATCCTAGTTTCCAGATGGAACCACAACAGATATGGTATTGTTCTCTATGATGTCTTGGATGATGTTTTTGAGCCTCATGTAGTTTGTTGTTTTGTGTCCTTTGATCTTATGGAAGTCACAAATGTCCTTCTCGTTGTACCGAGATGGTTTCTCTTGTGGTTCTTGGTTGTTTTCAAACTTAGGAAGTGTGATCATATTTGAATTTACCAACTTTTTCATGATCATCTCAATGTGTTTAGATAGCTATGTGTACTTGACTTTAGGATAGTTGTTCTTGCTAGGGGTCCACCTTTGCATTTTGGTGTTATTGATTTGATTGTTCTGAGCAAGGGTTGTTTGTTGCATAGTTGGTTGGATCTTAGCAACTTGATTTTTGTTTGATCTAGGAGCACTTAAGATTGCCTTAGCATCTACCACTCCATCATTTTTCATGTTCTTGTTCTTATCCTAGATATGAGTTTTGTCATTTGAACTAGTTGATGGGCAGTTGTCTTTGTAAGCTTTTGTATTTCCCTGTGATATTAAATATCTCTTGATGTTAAGGGCTCTAGGGACAAGCTCGTCATAAGATGTGATGCATTAAATTTTCAAGTGGAAAGACAAATATGGATCTAGATTGGAAATGATGATTCCCACTTGTTGTTAATTGGGAATAGGCCACCTGCTTTTACTAGATCTCTGTCTCCAACGTTGCAAGAAATTAGCAAAATTTTCCCCTTTGCTTTGTCTAAGAGTGTTCAATTCCTCTAGACTGACGTCCATGTCAAGATTGAAGATTGAAGAAGTGATCGATAAATTTATCATTAATTTCTTAAAAAAATTTGAGACCGAGAGGCAGATGAGAAAACCAATCCATAGCAGGACCTATTAAACTTCAAGGGAAGTGGTGCATTAGATATGAATCATTTTAAGCCACCTCCAAGCACATGATGTTAAATTCTTTGATATGGTCCACAAGACTTCCTCTCCCTTTGTATTTGTCAAATTTGGGAATTTCAAAGTTAGAAGGGAATGGTACCATTGTGAAGTTTCAGTCGAATGGATATGGACACAAGTTCTGTGTATGGGGCTTCTTTTCCTTTCCCATGCAAAGGTCCTACATTTCTTGTGAGAGCACCTTAAATTGTAATGCTAGAGCATCTTGTGGGTTGGGTGGAGGAACATATGGTGGGATGATGGATGAGTTGTATGGGGGATTTTGATATGAGGATGTATTGTATGGGGTGTATGGTGGTGTAGGATTCAGTGATGGTGATTGGGGTATTGATGTATATGTCCCTAATGCATTTGGATTGGCAATGTTTGATTGAGGATTATAATAGGAACCTTGTTGTTGTTGTTGGGAATACTATTGAGCTAGTAAGGCTTGTTGTTGAGCTTTCTATTGTTGTTACACCACTAGGGCTTGTTTTTGGGCCTGTTGTTGTTGTACTACTAAAGTTTCTTGATAGGCTTGATGTTGTTGTTTTTGTGCTTCTTTTTGTGCCACTAAGGCTACTTGTTGTTGTTGCTATTGTTTTTCTACTAAGGCTTCTTGTTGTGCTGTTGCTTGCTTTTGTTTATGTTGTGCTAAGGTTGCTTCTTATTGTTGTTGTTGCGCTAAGGTTACTTGTCATGCTGTTGCTATTGTTGTGCCACTAGGGCTTGTTGATAGGATTGTTGTGCTTGTTGTAAGGATAAGATGTGTGCTTGTAATGTAGGATCAGGTGGTTGTTGGGATAGTGGTGGAGTATTGTGGGGGTTTATTTTTTTATTTGGTAATGGATTGGTGATGAGATGTTGGGGATTCCCTTGGTTCAACATTCCTTGTAAGATAGTGGATTGAGGTGGAGGAATGTATGTTTGAGGTCTTGTTTGATTTTTCATAGTAAAGGGGACTGTGGTAAAAGATGAGGATGGCACCATTGGAAATGACACACAAGGACCTTGAGTCCATTGATTAAAAAGGTTTCCTTGTCCCATGTCTTGAGGATTCCCTTGTATTAGGGATTTAGAGAATGTATTACTTGTGTTGATAGGATTTGTTACCAAGGGATTTCTTTGAGATGGGTTGATAATGGATGGGATGAGTGTGTTTTGTGAAACCAATGGTATGGATGTACTAATTGGAAGATTGGGTAAGGATGTCCCTATTTTCTTTAAGGGTTGACTTTGTGTTATGGTACTGATATGCCCTTGCGTATTGTTTTGAGATACCTAATTTGCATTGCTTTGTGTGATAGTAGGAACACTCATGGTACTCATAGGTATGGATGAAGAGGGATGTCCTTGATATGTGGAAGTTTTGGAAAAGTAATGAAGATCAAGAGGTGTGTATGGTTGTTTAGGATCTTTAGTAACAAGAGGAGCACCAAAGCTAGGTGTCCAAGTGGTTGTGTGAAATGGAGGATTGGTTTCAAGTGTTCACACAAGTGTGCTATTTTCAAATGAAAGAGCATGACAAAAGTCTTTGGAAAGGCTTGCTGTAATACTAGGAATGTATATTTGATTTATCCCTAGCGATGGGGTTGTGAAACCTTGTGTTAAAATCTATGCCACAAATGTTGGGGAGATAGGATCTACATTTTCAAAGGATTGATGTTCCATGACTTGCTCCCTAGTGAGTTCAAATGGATTATTTTTTATATCTTCTATCTCATATGGCCCTGACAGTGATGAAGGTTGTTGTGATGGTGTGACTTGAATTCTCAAATCAAATTCTAAAGGATTTGGATCACTTGAGGTAAATGTAACTTTGGTTTTCTCCATGATTCTCTTATGTTGTGATATTGTCTTTACCATAAATTTTGTGTCACATTTGGGAGAGTTGTGTTGTGATTTGTGATGTTTGAACTATCTAGTTGAATCAAATCTAGGTAAAAGTGACGCTCTAAGTATTTTGGGAGCAATGATGATAATGGGGGATGAAAAGATGAGTGATGTGGAGAGTGATCTTTGAAATTTTTTTGGGATAATATTTTTGACTTATGTTTGAGTTTCTGATGTTGGGATAAAGGATTTTGATGAACCTGTAAATATCTAAGGTAGACTCATGAACTTCAATATGAACTAGTTCAAAGATGATAACTATTTTGTCTAAATTTATGGAAAATGATACATTTCACATACAAAATAGGAAATCTAGGGGTTGGTTCGATAGATGTTCAAGTCACAAATTGTTGGTGTATTCAAATTTTTTGAAAAGTTTGGTGAAGTGAAGGATGGAATTTGGATGAAGGGGTCGATGAGAAATTTGACCCAATGTTGAATTTAAGGTGAACCTTTGTTTGATAAGACCAAGGTAGTGAGAAACATACTAGACCTCTAAAGTTTCCAAATCCCAAAGACTAAATGTTGACTTAGATGAGAGGATAGATGGGGATGTGTAAACCTTTTTAGTTCCTCTTACCCTAAGCATAAAAGTTCCTTAACAAGAGGTAACGATTGCAATAAAGTTTTGAGGCCCACTTCCTACTAAACTATGAATTACAATACCTATGTTTGTAATGGCGAGATGTAGATCTTCCCCTACAAATTTTGAATTTGCGATGGATCATTTAGAGGATTTTAGTATAGTGAAAAAGACCATGGTTTTGACTTCAAAAGAATGCATATAATTTTGGACTATTCCTTGAAGTGTGTCTATAAAATTTTTCTACCACATTGTCTCTATTCTTGTGAAGTGCTAAAAGGTGTTTCTTGAGATCTTTTAGACTGGGTATGTGCAAGATCATGGGGGTCCAAAAAGTGGCGATGTGAAAAAAAGGAATTTTTAACAAGTCCAAAAATGCAGAATTCATGTCTTTGACTTTTTGTAGTCTTGGGTACAATATCCATTTTGGTTTGGTAATACCAAACCGAAACGGATATCCATTTTGAAAACCTAAAAACCCACTTTAGTAAAATGAGCATAATTTTTTTGTTTCTTATCAAAATTTTGACTTTTTATAGGCATTGGAAAGGTAATTGAGAGCTCTACACAAAGGACTAGGTGGTGTTTCTATATTTTACACCAAAAAATAATTATAATCATTTTAACTTCATATTTCACTTTTGAAACATCAAATGCTTACTACTTTCACATGTGAAGTCTTTTTTTCATGATTTATTTTGTAACACTCATCTCAAAATTCTTGAAACATTAGAAAAAGTAATGAATAATGAAATATATATATTTTTTGTAGAAAGTAGATGAAAAAATCTTCATAAATAATCCTATCTCTCTATCCCTTTCTCTACCTCTCTATATATCACTATGTCTCCACTTAAGCTCTAGACCTATCCCTCCCTCATTTCTTCACTCTTTATCCCTCTTTATACCTATCTTTCTCACTCTCTCTCCTTGAGCTCTAGACATATCTCTCTACCTCTCTCTGCATCCTTCCTTCCTTCTCTCTCTCTCTCACTCCCTCTCTCTCAGGTCCCTCCCACTCCATCTCCCTGAAGTCTCTCTTCCTCTTAATTCTCCATCCCTCTCTCTCTCAAGTCTCTCCTCCTCTCCCTCTTAGTTCTCTCTCTCAAGTCTCTCCTCTCCCTCTCTCTTTGTCTTTCCTCATCCTCTCTCTCCCAATATCTCACTCATACTCATACTCCCTCTCAAGTCTTATCCCTCTCTCCCTTTGTGTCCCTCTCTCCCTTCCTCTATCTCTCTCTCCCTCCCATCTCTCTCTATCCCTCTCTCCAAGTCTCTCTCTCCCTCTCCCTATCTCTCTCACTCTCTATCTCCTTCTTTCTCTCTCTCTCTCTCTCTCACTCTCCATCTGCCTCTCAGGTCTCGTCCTTCCACTCTCTCCATCTCCCTTCATCTCCTCTTCTATCTCTCTCCATGTTCTGATCTGACTGTCCCTCCCACGCTCTCTGGATCTCCCTCTCCCTCTCCTTCTTAAGTCTCCCTCTCTTAGGTCTCTCTCAAGTCTCTCCCACTCCCTCCTTCTGTCTCTCTTCCTCTCCCTATCTCTCTTAGGTCTCTCCCACTCCCTCTCTCTCTTACTCACACTCTCCATCTCCCTCTCAGGTCTCTCTCCCACTCTCTCTCTCCCTCACACACTCTATCTCTCTATCTCTTCATATCACTCTTAGGTCTCTCTCTCCCACTCTCTCTCTACATCTCTCCCTCTCTCCATGTCAAGTCACTCTCCCTCTCTCTCTCCCCATCTCAAGTTACTTCTAAGGGAGAGAAGGAGGGAGGGAGGGAGAGAGGGAAGAGAGAAGGAGAGATAGAGTTATCTAGTTAGGGTGGGAAGGAGACACCAAAGAGAGATTTATCTAGTTAGGGTGGGGAGGAGACACCAAAGAGAGATTTATCTAGTTAGGGTGGGAAGGAGACACCTGAGAGAGAGAGGGAGGTGGAAAGTGAGTGAGTGAGTGAGTGAGTGAGTGAGTGAGAGAGAGAGGGGTAGTGGGAGACCTAAAAAAATGAGGGAGAGAGAGAGGGGGAGAGAGAGAGACCTGAGAGATAGATAGAGAGAGAGACTTGAGAGAGACCTAAGAGGGAGAGAGGGAGAGAGAGTGTGTGAGAGACCTGTGTGTGTGTGTGTGTGTGTGTGTGTGTGTGTGTGAGAGAGAGAGAGAGACTTCAAAGGGAGGGGGAGAGAGAGAGGGAGAGAGGGATATGGAAAGTGAGAGGGAGAGAGAGAGGGAGGGGGAGAGAGAGAGAGGGGGGGAGAGGGAGAGATAAAGGGAGGGAGAGGGAGAGAGACTTGAGAGGGAGAGAGGGAGGGAGAGAGAGATAAATAGACTTGAAAGGGAGAGAGGTGGAGAGAGAGGGAGAGAGAGAGATCTAGTTGTGGTGGGAAGGAGAAACCTAAGAGAGAGAGGGAGTGGAAAATAGATACATAAGAAAGAGATAGAGAGATAGAGAGACAGAGAGACAGAGATATAGATACTTGAGAGGAGAGAGGGAGATAGATAGATAGAGGGAGGGAGAGGGAGAGAGAATTGAGAGGGAGATAGGGAGGAGAGAGGGAGAGAAATAATCTTGAGAGTGTGAATGTGTGTGTGTGTGTGTGAGAGAGAGGATATAGAGAGTGGGAGAGACCTAAGAGAGAGAGACCTGAGAGGGAGTGGGAGAGACCTAAGAGAGAGATAGAGACTTCAAAGGGAGGGAGAGAGAGAGAGAGGGAGGGATATGGGATATGGAGAGGGAGAGAGAGAGGGAGAGGGAGAGAGAGAGAGAGAGAGAGAGAGAGAGAGAGAGAGAGAGAGAGAGAGAGAGAGAGAGAGAGAGAGAGAGAGAGAGAGAGAGAGGGAGAGACTTGAGAGGGAGAGAAAGAAATAGAGGGAGGGAGGGAGAGGGAGGGAGAGGGAGAGGGAGAGGGACTTGAGAAGGAGAGAGGGAGGGAGAGAGGAGAGAGAGAGTGGGATAGAGAGACCTAAGATGGAGATGGAGTGTGTGTGTTTGAGAGAGAGAGGCCTAAGAGGGAGAGAGACTTTAGCGAGAAGGAGAGAGAGAGGGAGAGTCAGAGATGGAGAGTGAGAGGGAGATGGAGAGGGAGTGGTAGTGACTAGAGAGAGAGAGAGGGAGAATTGAGAGGGAGAGAGAGAGACTTGGGAGGGAGAGAGGGAGATAGAGGGAGAGAGAGGGTGAGAGACTTTGAGAGGGAGAGAGAGACCTGAGAGGGAGAGAGTGTGAGTGTGAGTGTGAGTGTGAGTGTGATTGTGAGTGAGAGATTAAGAGAGAGAGAGGGAGTGGGAGAGAATAAAGAGAGAGGGAATGGGAGAGACCTGAGAGAGAGAGACCTAAGAGGGAGAGAGGGAGTCAGAGAGACCTGAGAGAGAGAGACCCAAGAGGAAAAGAGACTTAAGAGGAAGAGAGATTTCAATGGAAGGGAGATATATAGAGAGATGGAGAGGGGAGATGGAGAGTGACAGGGAGATGGAGAGGGAGAGAGAGAGAAAGGGAGAGGGAGTGGGAGGGACCTAAGAGAGCGGGATATGTAGAGAGAGAGAGAGAGAGAGGATGGAGATAGAGGTAGAAATATAGGTCTATAGCTCAAGGAGAGAGTGAGAAATATAGGTATAAAGAGGGATAAAGAGAGAATAAAGAAGGGAGAGATAGGTCTAGAGCTTAAGGGGAGACATAGTGATATATAGAGAGGTAGGGAAAGGTATAGAGAGATATGATCATTCATGAATATTTTTTCATCTCCTTGCTATAAAAAATATAAATATTTTATTATTCATTAATTTTTCTAATGTTTCAAGTATTTTGAGATGAGTGTTACAAAAAAATCATGAAAAAAAGACTTTGCATGTGAAAGTAGTGAGCATTTGATGTTTCAAAAATGAAATAAAAATTTCAAATGATTATAATTATTTTTGTGTACAATATATAAAAACCACCTATTCCATTTCATAGATATCTCAATCACCTTTCCAACACCTATAAAAAGTTGAAATTTCGATAAGAAACACAAAAGTTATGCCCATTTTACTAAAGAGGGTTTTTTAGGTCTTCAAAATGGATATCCATTTTGTTTTTCAAAAAAATGGGTTCCCACTTTCCAAAACAAATATCCATTATAAATAGATATTCATTATAAATAGATATCCGTTTTGATTTGGTATTACCAAACCAAAATGAATATTGGCTCAAGATTTGGTTCGAGATTGCCTAACCTAGAAAGTCAACTCAGAAAATGTGTTTTGAAAAATATTCTTAGTTTTTTGAAGTTTTCCCTTGCGGCTGATGATTTTTTTAATCTGAATTTCATTAAATGAAAAGGGTTTATAGAAAAAATTGTCAGCTTTCCACCAATATAACTTTTATTTTATTTTGAATTTAATAAATAATTATTATTGATTTTCTACTTACATTATATCTAAAGTCTTGATTTATAGGCTGATTGAAAAACTTCTATAACTTTCAAACTACTTAACATTTTTTGAATCTACAAGATGCACCACATTCTATGCTCCACATACTATAGGATAAAAGAAAAATTGAATTTCTTAAAATTTTGACCAAGTTATGGTGGTCAGACACAAACATTTTAATAATTCTGAAGTTCTAATAAAAAAATCATAACTAATTATTTACATGGAAATAATTACAAAAAAAAATTAGCACATCTAGGCATGTGTCCTCTACGTATATTGAAAAATTTAGTAAAAAATATTATTTTTTTCTTGTACTTAGGGTGGTCAGACATACATCTACTTCTTATCTTTTTCCTAAAATTTAGTACCATTGGATTGAAATTTTAAATTTTCTCAAAACAAACTTATTTTTTTCCGAAAAAGGACTTGTAGCCTAGAAACTACATTCAATTTGCTACAACTTTTGTTCTAACAATTTTTTCAAATTATTTTAATAACCTATTCAAAATTTTATTTCAGGTTTCCTAACTCTGATTTTCTGAATCTTCATCGCCACTTAGAGGCCTAGTTTGGACCCCTATGATCCTGCATATACTCGACTAAGATACCTATGTTTGAAATGATGACTTGTAAACCTTACTTTAGGGATCTTGACTTTGTGTGAGATCATTTGGAAACAGTTCAAGTTTATGGAAGAGAGAAAGATATTTATTGTTAGAATGTGAACTGAGGATTATCAGTGTGGGTTGATTACACTTGATCCATGATGAATTGAAACATAATTTAGCCACTAAACTATTGCAAGTGTGAGCTAGTCTAGTGGTGTTGTCATTACTGTTGTCATTGATGTCAACACTATTCAATATGTTGCAAATTGTACATGTATAGCTGAGATGCTTCTAAGATGTTGTGAGTACATGGATCTATCTTTATGTCATTGTAGATGTGCTGGTTTGATGTGGTTCCAAGTGATTTTGAGAAAATTAATAAAGAAGAGAAGTCAGAGTGATGAATTTGTTTAGAATGTGCTCTGGTATGTGCTATGTGTTTCTCCTATGTTGATCCTATGCTTGTACGGATCTGAAGATTTAATAATGGTTATTTCATGGAGATAAATTCTAAGTTTAACCTTCTGGTGTGATGGTATGTGAAAGTTATGTTCATCAGTATGTGAACTATTCTGGAAGATTTGGTCTTCTGTGGACTGGGAGAAATAGTTTTGCTTCGCATTTCTTTGTTGTTTCATTTTAGATCTTGTAGATCTGGGATATGTCTTATGAAGGTATTTTTTGTGCTCTGGCAAAGAGGTTTGAATTTTGGTGATTTGGAAGTCATGTTTTAGTGTTCAATGTGAGTTTGCATAGTCTAGATGGACTGGTGAAAGATGTTCAGTGTTTGAAGATTATTGCATTTTCTGCAAATCTGTGGATGTACCTAGAGAATTCTGAGATGTGTTCTTGTGCTTAATGAAGTGTGTTGTGGCAGACCTATGTGTCATCTTCTAGTTGGGAAGTGTGTACATCAATGATTATTTGTGTTTTCATTAGGTTTGGACGATTTGGTGTTTACACTTCATTCGAATAATAAAATTAATTTGAGGAAGCATGTAATTGATATAAGACATTGCTTTTAGTATTGGTTAAATGTTTTATTGGTCAACTCTTATTCCTTTCCATTGTGGGAATTTTGAGTTGCTGATCCAATTTGAATTTATGAAATGAGGTATTTGTGGCTGACCTTGGAGAATGTTTCTAAGGTTGAGGATGGTATAACAGAAAGTATAATTGTGAAGAGTTGTATGACAGTGTGATGCAAAGTGATGAAAGTGAGCCACAAATCATAAGAGTAGAAGTTTGTGTGTGAGCGAGTTGTGATAGCAGTTCTTCATTGTGTTGGAAGCTACGAATGTGCATTGATTGTTGTGGTGGATCTTTTTGTTCTCTTTTATATCTATAGGCAATGATCCTCCCTATTGGATAGTAATTCCTTTCGATAGGCAATGAGCCTTTGTACTTGGATAGTGAGTCATGTTCTAGGCAGTGAGCCTTTGTTTTAAAATCTTTATATTGTGAGTTAACCCTCACCATGGTTTTTCCCTCATTGGGTTTTCCACATAAAAATCTGGTGTTCATTATGTTGATTTAATTTATGTTATTTGTGTTACATTCTTTTACTTAATAACATAATAGTGTGGTTGTGGAATTAATAAGAGTTGAAGTTTTAAAGTCGAATTCTTGTGACAACTGATTCACCCCCCTCTCAGTTGTCTTTCACCTGTTTAACAATTGGTAGCAGAGCTTTGGTTCCTTGGTATAGAGCTTAATCGCTTAAGGAAGATTTGATGGCACATAAGTTGGTGATCCCTATGTTTGATTGAACTGACTACAATGATTGGAAGGGATAGATGAAAGGATATATTATCTCTCTTGGTTTTAAGACTTGGAAGGCTATTGAGACAATGTATACATATCCGTCGGGTGGTCTTGCTACTGCAAATGAGATCTTTGCTTATGAAGAAAATGAGAAGGTGAAGTATGATATTTGAAATGACTTATCTAAAAATGAGTGAGCTAAAGTTCTTTCTTTGGATACTGCATATGAGGCCTGGAAGAAGTTGGAAGACATGTATGAAGGAAATGAAAGAGTAAAATTGACAAAGAAGTTGTCAGCAAAGTGTAGATTTGTGAATTTGAAGATGGAACAAGGTGAATAATTTACAAGTTTCTTTTAAAGAGTTGAACTAACTACAAATGAAGTTAGAAATCAAGGAGGAAAACTATCAAATGAAGACATAATTGAGAAGATCCTGATTACACTACCAGACTATTATGGCGATAAGATCTTAGTGATTGAAGAAGTGTATGACCCTAAGAAGTACACATTGGAACAATTGTTTGGTACCTTGCAAGCATTTGAGTTGAGAAATTTTCAAAAAGAATAGAAGATAGAATAAAAGGAATAAATGACATTTAAGGCATTGAAGATTGGAGAGGAACCGGATAGTGATGGTGTTGATGAGTTGGAAGCAAACTTCACTAGGAAGTTGAAGAAATGAACCAGAAATTATAAAGGTATGTTTCCCTTTAAATGTTTTAGTTGTGATAATATTGATGTTTATGCTTCAATATGTTTGAATAGAGATGTTCATAAGAAGAACAAGAATTATACGGATAATGATAGGAAGGATAAGAAATATAAGAAGTTGTACTATGTTAAAGAAGAAGCAAGAATTTCTGATGATGAAGCTAAGAATGAGGCTGATGATAGTGAATGCTTATTCTTAGCTTTGGAAAGTAAATCTGTATCCACTAACCCTAGAAAATGTGTAAGCAAGAAGGCTCTGGAGAATAAGAGTAATATGATGGAAGGTACTTTGGTTACCGCTTTTCATGCAAGATGGGATGAAGACTACTGGGTAATTGATAGTGGATGTTCTAATCACATGACCAAAGATAAGAGTAAGTTCACTAAACTTGAGAAATATGATGGTAGTTTAGTTATGTTTGGTGATGATTCAGGAGCTAAGATCTGTGGGAAAGGTTCAATTAGATTTGATGGAGTGCATAGTACTGATGGGTATGTGCAGGATCATCATGGGAAAAAAAAATCCCTTAAGTGGCGAAAAATTTAGAAAAATCAGAGTTAGGCAACTTGACATAAAAATTGAATAAGTTATCTATATTATTTCAAAAATATGTAAGAATAGAATTTGTAGAAAATTGAATGTAGTTTCTAAACTACTAGGTTTATTTTAAAAAAGAAAATTTATTTGTGAAAATTTGAAATTTCAATGCAGAGTACTTAAATTTCGGGAAAAATAAGTAGGTGTCTTTCTAACCACCCTAACCACAATAAAATGATAATATTTTTTATAATATTTTAGATATAAGTAGAGGACTCATGTCCCAATGTGATGGATATTTTTTTAATTTTTTCCAAGTAAATAATTAATTATGAGTTTTTATTACAACTTTTAGAAAATATAAAAACTCATATGTTGACCACCTTAACTTGGTCAAAACTTCATGAAATTCAAATTTTTTTTTTTAATCCTATAGTATGTGAAGCATAGAATGTGACACATGTTTTGAATTCAAAAAATTGATATGTTTGAAAGCTATAGATGTTTTTCAATCAGTCTATCAATCAATACTTTAGTCATAATTCAAATAGAAAATGAATAATAATTATTTATTAAATTCAAATTAAAGCATAATTTATATTGGTGGAAAGAGAATCTCCTTTAAAAACCCTTTTCATTTCATCAATTTTGGGTAAAAAAAGTTGTCAGCCACATACCCATCATATTGCCAGTTTTTGGACCATCATGATCCTGCACATACCTTGATGATGTATATTATGTGAAGGGTTTGAGGCATAACCTTCTGAGTGTTGGTTAGATGTGTAGCAATGGTTTTAAACTTGTGTTTCAGAATAATACCAGTGAAATCAGAAAAGGATCCAGAAATGGAGATATGGTTGTTGCTGGAAGAAAAACTCATCGAGACATCTATCAGCTTAAGGGAGTTCATGGTAAATGCCTTGTATCTCAAATTAGTGAAATTTGGTTATAGCACTAGAGGATGGGACATGTGAATTTTGATGAATTGGTCAAAATCAGTGCAAAAGAGATTGTTTGAGGGATGCCTAGAATCACAAGACCTAGTAATGCTATTTGTAGAAGTTGTCAATTCGGGAAACATACAAGATGCAACTTTAAGGGAAAAGAGTACTCTACTACCAAAATGTTGGAGTTAATTCATACTGATCTCTGTGGTTTGACTAGGACTAGAAGCCTAAATGGTGATAGGTATTTTATGTTCCTTATTGATGATTATACTTGACTGACATGGGTTGCTTTTCTTAGAGAAAAGACTCAAGCTCTGGATAGGTTTAAGGTATTCAAGGAAAGAGTGGAAAATGAAGTAAATTTGAAAATCAAGTGTTTGAGATCTAATAGAGGTGGAGAATTCACTTATGGCGAATTTAATGCATTGTGTGAACATGGCATAACAAGACAATTTTATGCTTCGAGAACCCCTCAAGAGAATGGAGTAGTTGAAAGGAAAAATCAGATAGTATAGGAAGCTATTAGAACCATGATGGAAGAATTAAATGTACCAGATGTGTACTCGAGAGAGGTGATACATACTGTTGTTTATGTTCTTATAGAGTGCAGATCAGACACAACACAAAGACTTCTTTTTAGTTATGGACTAGTAAGACTCCTATAGTGAAGTATTTTAAGGTATTTGGAAGCAGATGTTATATTAAAAGAGATGATGAAAATATTGGAAAGTTTGATGCTAGATGTGATGAAGGAATTTTTCTTGGATATTCTACTACTAGAAAAGCATACAGATACTTTAATAAAAGATTGAGAAAGATTGTTGAAAGTGCTAATGTCAAAGTTGATGAATACATATGTAGACCTATTGAGATAAGTGAGGTTGAATCGGATGATCCCATTTGTAGAAATGTACCTAAGGAAAATAAGGAGAAGGATGAAGAGGAAGAGAAAGAATAACACAGGAAAGAAGAAGAGAATGAGCCAGAATCTACCCTTAAGACTCCTAAGTATGTACAGAAGAATCTGTTGGCACTCTCAAATTTTGTAAATTTGAAGTGCCCATTTTGAAAATTTTGCCTCTGCACTCATAAAAGTGCACCTAATGAATCTGCCCAAGTGACCTACATTGGAAGATCATATCTCAGAGCTTGTTGATTTTCGTGCAAAACCCATTTGCAAGATAACTCATGTGTCCCATAGGAGTATTCATGTCAATTTTTAGCTTCCCATGATAAGCTTTGTCAGGGTTTCAAAAAGTGAAGCTGGAGGATTTTGGCACTTTTCTGTTGTTTGCAAACCTTTAGTTTTGCAAATTAGCCTCTCGTTCTAGCTTGTATTTGGCAACTAGTTCACTATCAAATAAAATTATTTTTTCCTCTGCATTCTCAATATCAAAATGACCTCACATGTAAACTTTCAAAGCCTCATAATTTGATTTGCTATTTTTAACAGGTCAACCAAATGCAATTTATTCAGTTTTGCACCTGCATTTTCTAAAACCTTATTGAGAGGTCAACTTTGACCTTCAATAATATTTGATCAATGATGATTGAAGCTAAGTCATCTTGCACATGTGTTCTATGTACCAAAATGATCTACTATTCCCAGTGGCAGCTCGCCATGAGTTGATTTGATATTTTTTCAATGAGGTGATTTCGTGACTTTTAATTGATTTAGAACAATTGATTGTTGCAAAATGTTCAACTGAGCAACTTTGATAGCAAATAAATTTTACCTCGGGATCCCTTTCTCATAGCCATCTATTTCATTCAATTCTCTAGACCAATGTCTACAAGCTTACAAGTTTTCATTGCTCCAGGAGGTCGTTTGACCAGTTTTCAAAGCCGATTCTAGAGCCCACTTGGCTAGTTTTGCACATTTTGTAAACATGTCAGAAAGTGAGTTTTAATGAAACCCCATCTCAAATATTCATGTTGGATTCATTCAGAAAGCAATGTTGGAATAGTTTGAGCATAAAAATTGTTTGAAAATGAAAAATTTATTAGTCGGGCCCACATGGGGACCCAACATGCTCTGCATAATTGTGAAGTTTCACTTCAAATAAATGGTTGTGAATTTAAGATTTTATGTGTCATAGAAGTGAAGGATTAAGAGGAAGTATTGTTTCATTCGAACAACCATGGGCCTTATTGTTGTGGTTTGAGCCATAATGAATCAAAATAAGGAAGAAGTGAAGCAAGGAATGCTAAGATCCAAAGGTTATGCACATGGAAATATATGTCATAGTAGTTTGAGTGCAATTGGAATGAACATGTAGAGAGTCTACTTTGTGTTTCAAAATGGGATTGTGTCTTTGATAAGGTTGTTGGAGGTTCAATCCCCCATAACATGACAAGTATATGCTCTTATGAATCCATTGATTTTTTAGATCTTAAGAATGACAGTGAGAGTAGGGAGAACCTTGATTTACAAAAAAATGATGCTCACAACTCTCACTAAGACATAGAAGAAGAAACTATGGAAGAAGTGAGGAAGAGCACACAGGTTCACTCCATAGTTGACAAATTTTAGAGCTATTGGCAGTTGAGTATCAGAGATATGCAAAATGGATAAAAATCCAGGCCAGCCAGAGGGAGCGTACCATATGAGAAAGTCAAAAGAGATTTGACATTTAGAAGGGGCACCATTACTAGAGGATAGAGGGGCCTTCAAAATAAAGAACAGAGAAAGCTGCATAGAAAGGTCTTAGAGACTTTTAGAAAAATACAAGATGTTTACTCTGTGGCGCCAACATAAACAAATAAAATGGATTTGTGAAAGGGTGTATAGACTCTCGATTAATGTTGGCAGTGAACATGTTGAAAGGTGAGCCACTCCATGCACAATGCACAAAATGTGTTTGTAAAAGGCTGTAGAAACTTCAAAGAAGCCCATGCCATACAAAGAATGAAAATACATTAAAAAGTAATGGAGGTGAGCTCAAGAATGCTGAAATGCGTGAGCCTTCACCAGTTGAAAATAGTATGCGCACGTAGGAATGGAGGGTAGCTAAAACACATAATGAATCTATTGAACTTTAGGCTAAAGAAATTTCAAATGCCATGCTTCCAGCATGTGCGTAAAGAATGTATTCATTGAAAAGGCCTCATAAATTTTCCAAAATACACAGCTTAAAGGCTTCCTTTAGAGGCATGAAAGGATTGAAAGGTGCGACCACACAAAGAGAGATCCATTTGATGTTATAGAGAAACATGAAGGGATGCCATTTCCTTTTAAAGGGAGGCTCGAAAGCCTCAATAAAAGTGGTTCGTGCATTGAATGTAAGAGTGCAATGAGGATAAAGGGTGTTTGGTGTAGCTGAAGGCTGTGAGATGGAGTGGCCAAGGTTGGGTATGCACCATGGATTTTCCAAAGACTTTAAAGACTTCCAAGCTTGATGCTGAGAATAGGGTATGAATGTCCATTAAAGAACATTATAAAGAGTTTTGTTTGGTATTTCCTACTAGGAGAAAATGGATCCAAAGAATAAATCGATGCAACCAGAGGAGGAGCTACCACCATTATCAAACAATACTTGTAGATGAAATTACATAATGCGTAAAAGAAAATTAGTGAAAACATTGCAAGAAAAATAAGAATCAATGGAGGAGATTAAATTTGAAGTGTTGCCAGATCATTGCCCTTGCTCACTGGCTCACTAGTATAAAATGCTCATCAGTTAACATAGCGGGGTCAACAAAAATTGGACACATGGCACAAGTGGGCCCGAAGTGGCTTCGCTTTGAATGCACAGGTGAGGATATATTAAAGAGGCCTGATGAAATTTTTTAAAAGGAAAGTATTTAAAAAGAAACAATAAAGGTGGGCCCCTTTATATTTTAAAAGAAAAACTTTTAAAATATTAAAATATTGCTCGTGAAAGTGAAAGAGTATTAAAAGTTTTAGAAAAAGCTCCTGATAAAATTTTTAAGAGCCCTCATATTTTAAAGTATGTGGATTTAAAAGTAAATTGCTCTTTAGGGGGTGGATTATTTTAAATATGAATTAAGGGTAAAAGCTGTAAACAAAAGAGTGAAAATTAAAGGCGGGGATAAAATCTTCTCCCCCGATATATTTTAATGGTTTTCACTTTTGTAAAGTGAAATAAAGTCACTTATGGGAAAATGTTTTAAATAACATATCTAAAACATTATGAGAACCTACAACAAGTAAAGTACAGTGAAACAAAGAGCAGGAAAAATGAGTCTTTAAGGGCAAACAAACACTTTTACACAACAAGGTAAATTGGTGTTGGTTTTCACGGAAGGGTGAAATTTTCAGTTGCTTGGCAACTTGAGGAAAAGGAAGATTTGGGGGAAAAGTTTGTTGCTGCAAAGAGAGGAGAGAGGCTTTGCAAATTTTTTGATCAACGATGAATGGAGTTTCCAGATGGCATCTCCCAATTAGCTTTAGGGCTTCTTCTGGAGCTTTTTGTTCTGCTATATCTTCTCTTCTTTTCTCATTTCTAGAGGATTTGGGGTTTCATTTTTTGAAAGCTATGCAAGTCAGGTAGAAGCTCTAGATAGATTATAAAGCTAGTAAAATTGTAACTGAGTCATTAATCTTAAAGTGTATGTGTTTTGAATTGTGCTTTCAAGTTAATTTTAGCTGATAATTGTCCCCATAGTTGAACTATAATACTCTTTTGGATTCAATAATAAAATTGTCTGAGTCTTTTCATGCACATTTACTACATTTGAGTTATATATGTTGTTTCCTGATGTTCTGTGAATGATGTAATTGGTTTAATGCAGCACAAGCTACATTTATTATTGCCTATTGTTTAGGGTATAGTGTAATTGCTTCAACAAATGTGATAGGAGTGTTGTGTTTCAGGTGGATTTGTAAGAAGAATTACCAGATAAAGCTTCATTGTTCTAGTTGTCACAATGTGATAAGATTTGCAAAGATCTTCAAAGCATGTTTAACACTGTAGGATGAAGGGCTAGTTATATGACTCCATAGCCCATTTCTTGGCACTGGTCTATTATTATACTTCTGCTATTTTCAGTTTGGTCCCAATTATTATAATTAAAAAATTATTTCAATTATGTGTTGTGAGTACTTGTATCTACCATGTTTTCCATGCTATTTTTTGAAATTCACTTAATGTCTTGCCAATGTTGAGTGATATTTTATGTTTCTCAACATAATTCTATGAGAACAATATATGTTAAGCAATATCCTATTAATTGTGTGTTTGAATCTTTAGATGCTAGTAAAGAGTCACCCCCTAGGTCTTACAAAGCCTGAAATGTAGGGGAAATGTGTTCTAATTCCATTTCCTGTCAGTTGGCCAAATTCCCCATTGAATATGATCATTAGAAAGTGGCTAGTCTATAGGATTCATTGGACTAGTTCCATTTGGAGAACCAACAAAATGGGACTCTGCTGGGGATAATTCTGAATTTCCAATTGTAGGTTGTTTAGAAGCAGAGTCATATCATTTGCATAGAGTCAGTTATTTTCCATTCTAAAATTGAGTTCAAATATTGAAGGATTTGAAGCCTAGAGAAAGATTTGTTGCAGTGAATCTGAAGATTTCAATATCAGTGGTGCTCTGCTAGTGGAAGGAACTCATAAATAAATTTACATGTGAAAGAACTTCATGTTGTTCGAAGTTCAGTCAAAGAGAGGTGGCGACTCTATTAAAAGAACATATTGAAGAGGTGAATACAGTTCTAGATCTACAATATTTCTTATTAGAAGAACAATTTGCACCAGCTGCAACATTTCCAAGTATTCTTCACTCTTGGTTTTCAAGGAACTCTTGTATGAAAACCATATTTGAACTTCTTAGAAAAAATTTGGTTCCCTATTTAGTGATTTAGCACCGACAAAGGGAAAATAAAGTAGTATTGAATTTGCACACTCCAATTTGCTGGATCTATTATTTCAAATGTAATTGCAGTTCCATTGAAATTTTCTTGTCTAGTGCTCAAGTATATTGTTGGTTTGGATGGTTAGAATGCATTTGTATATCCTAGAGGATTCCATCCATTTGCATTGTCATATGATTCAAGCCCAGGTTATTATTATGTCAGCAATTGTCATTCTTGTCCATCATTTGGTCATGGTCATGTTTATGCACAAATAGTTGATCTTTGATTTACATATACCCATGAATCATAAAATAGCCATACCCATAGACACTTTGAGATAGCTTATCAAGAGGTATCAAAAATCTTATAATCTTGACAAATTTGACACCTCAAAGTGCAAGAACCTAAGAGTGCATAAGCCTAGGTTTAGCCCGGAATGGAATGATGTGTTTGAAAGAGGACTTAGAGAGATGAATGAAAGACACTGAATGTTTCAACAAGCCTGACTAAGAGACCATAAAACTGTGTCTACTTGTCAAGTTGCTACACTATTTGTTAATTCCTTTGATCCATTGTATGCTCAATTAGATTTGTCATGGGTAGATTACAAAACTGAGGGTATGTCATCCCAAGTCTACAAGAAGATGCCTGGATTTAATGGATACAATATTTCTGAAGGAGATGCACATGTTAAAAGTTTTTCTAGCTTCATGGAGAAACATTCATTTGGATATCAGGATATGTGGATGAGATTCTTTGTCACATCCCTTGAAGCAAGAGCTCGGGATTGGTACTTGAGTTTTCCTGAGAAGTCATTTCCTTGCTGGGATGAACTAGTGAATGCTTATAGAAAAGAGTTTGCAAGAGATCCCTTTGACCTTGTCATGAGGTTAAAGCAGATCAAGAAACAAGATGAAGAGTAAAGTGTTGATTTCAGTCATAGATTCGTTGTTGCCTTGTCACTAATCCCAAAAAAATTCAGATATAGTGCTCCAAGTTGTATTCATATGTACTTTGAATCCTATGAGGAAGGATCTAGTGCATTGTTAAAATATTTTGAAATATTGAGTATGCAGATGACATATAGTTTTAGATAATGAGGAGAAGCAGAGGAATGAATATGTGAAAAGCTTGTTGTCTTCAATTGTGGGTAAATATGTTGATGAAATCAACAGTTGTCTGAGTACAAATGATCAGAGCTGGGTATGTGCAGGATCATCATGGAAAAAATAGGCCCTTAAGTGGCGAAAAATTTAGAAAAATCAGAGTTAGGAAACTTTACATAAAATTTTAAATAAGTTATCTATATTATTTCAAAAATATCTAATAATAGAATTTGTGGAAAATTGAATGTAGTTTCTAAAATGCTAGGTTTATTTAAAAAAAATAAAAATCTATTTGGTGAAAATTTGAAATTTCAATGCAGTAGTACTTAAATTTTAGGGAAAATATAAGAAGGTGTCCGTCTAACCACCCTAACCACAATAAAATGATAATATTTTTTTATAAGATTTTAGATATAAGTAGAGGACTCATGTCTCAATGTGATGCATATTTTTTTGTAATTTTTTCCAAGTAAATAATTAATTATGAATTTTTATTACAATTTTTAAAAATATAAAAACTCATATGTCGACCATCATAACTTGGTCAAAACTTCATGAAATTTTTTTTAATCCTATAGTATGCGAAGCATAGAATGTGACACATATTTTGGATTCAAAAAATGTGACACCGTTTGAAAGATGTAGATGTTTTTCAATCAGCCTATCAATTAGGACTTTAGTCATAATTTAAATAGAAAATGAATAATAATTATTTATTAAATTCAAAGTAAAGCATAATTTATATTGGTGGAAAGTTGAAAATCTCCTTTAAAAACCCTTTTCTTTTCATCAATTTTGGGTAAAAGAAAAGTTGTCAGCCACATACCCTACATATACTCATCATATGGCCACTTTTTGGCCTATCATGATCCTACACATACCCAACTCTTCAAACAAGTGCATAGTTGATAAGGTAGAAGATGAGAAGGATGCATCATCAAGTGATGAGGAAGTTGTCTTTGAACAACATACAAAGGAAATGTACCCAGCTGAAAGTTGCATCCATAATGATGAAAGATATGATGAGAGAAATGAAACATTTGAAGTTTCTTTTATCTCCTCTGAAGGTGTAAAAACAGAAATAAAATTTCCTATGACAATTAAAGGATGCAAGCATGAAGATAACTTCCTGGATGATTCTCTCAGTCCAAAACATGCTGATGAGACCTTCCCTTCAAGCAATGAATGTGAGATTGTGAAGAACAATGGGATTCCAAGTCTTCTGAGCCATGAACATGATGAAGAATATCAATTGGATTTACTCTTTGAAGTAGAGATATGTGATCAGCAATGTGATGATACAATTGATCATGTCAATTCTACATGTGTTGAATGTAGCTTTGGTACAAGTCTTCATGATGAGACAAAGGAATTTGCTAATTCAGGGTATGCTCTTGAGGATGTTAGCTTATTAGCGACAAATGAAGAAGTATGCACTGAGTTTCAGTTTGAAAGATCAACTACAAGTAGTTGCAATGAAGAAACCATTGATGGTTCTCAATGTGATAGTGAATATTTTTATGTCTACTCTCAAGAGGATGAAAATGAAAAGCTCAATGAAGACACCCAGTTTAATGTTGAAATGCAAGAAGATTTGAATTGTTGTTATGACAGCTTAGAAGTGAGTAATAATGAACAAGTGGATGGTTTTTTCTCTATGAAATATTATGACCATGCTTCTGACAATGTTGTTAGCAATTTAGTCTCTTATGATTGGGGAGATCCAGTTTATGATCAGTCCATTGAATTTTCAGACTTTGAAGATGATGACATCATGGGATATCCTAATTTGCAATTTGATAGTGCATTAAATTCTAGCAAAGATCAAAAAGAGGAAGTGGTTGAAAGAATGGATCAGAATAATGATCCATTGAGTAGTGAACAAATTTTAGATCTATTGATCACATAATATTAGAAATGTGCACAGGTAGATGATTCTGAGTTGCCATGTGCAACCCCTATTGAC
Organism: Sequoia sempervirens; assembly: GCA_007258455.2. Classification (NCBI taxonomy): domain Eukaryota; kingdom Viridiplantae; phylum Streptophyta; class Pinopsida; order Cupressales; family Cupressaceae; genus Sequoia; species Sequoia sempervirens. The sequence continues at coordinate 27,137,319 of VDFB02072274.1, forward strand.
TTTGACAATGATGATGATCTTCAAGATGCAAGTTATGATGCACATGTTTCTGATTCCCCTTCCAATTATGAACCAGCTAATCATGATGATGATAATAAAGATGAATACAAGTAGTCATTTGATGGAAACAATGCATTGTATGATGAGTACGATAGTGTGTTGATGCAAACTCAGAAATCTATTTTGATGAGTTTGAAGCAACAGATGACCATGAGGTTTGTGCATCCAATGAGCCCAGTTTTGAAGATTTTAATGAAGATTTGGACAAGTCTCCACTTGTTGACTTAAATGAGCCTAATCATGAGTCTTTTCATGTGGGTGTAGATGTTGATTTCAATGGGAAATTAGATTGTGCTTCTGAACCAGAATTGCTCATTGTTGAGCAAGCTTGTGATATTGAAGATGATGACATGTTATGTTCAGAAGATGACCATATGACCACAAATGATGATGAGTCAGAAATATCTAATGACTCTTTGTACCAGCATGATGAAGAACAAGTACAAAGTGTGCCAATGCATGAGTGTATCTCTTCACACACACTTCAGGATAGTTTGCATGACGTGCAAGATCTTCTACTAAGTTCTTGTAACAGTTTCACTTTTGATGTGCAAACTAGTAATTAGATTGAACCTGATTGTACTAGCCATGTAGTAGAATGTGAGTGCTATTTTTGTCAGCTGGGAGAATTTTTCACCATGTGTGGCAATGTGCAAGATATTGAGAAAAAATTTCTTCAGTCTGAGAGTGATTTATATGATGATTATGATAAGTTGTTGCCACATGACAATCAACATTTTGAAAGTATGCCTGACTTTTTGATGTACAGTGACTATGAGCATGTTGATAATGATGTGTATGATTACCTATTGAGAGGTACTAGCATGTTTACTCAGGAAAATGGTTGTGATAAAACTATGCTTTCATACAGTCTTGATCACCATTTTCAAATGTTGCCACTTGATGCAAAATTAGAAAATGAAGAAAGTGGTAGTGATGTAACTTACTTGATTTGGTGTCTACTTGATGAAAAATCCAAACAAAGAGCAAGTTTTCACTTGCACATGAAGGAAACTTGATAATTGTGCTTACAAAGACGTAGTCACATATGCTCTTGTGGTTTGATAGAGGCAAGCATGAGTTGAGGGAGATCAACTCTTTCTATAGAGTTGTGTTTCACAAAGGTAAATGTTGACTTTCATTTTTCATTTGGTGGCTCGAGGTCACTAGATGAAGTTGAAAAAGAAGGTTGAATAAAGGAGTAGTTTGAGGACACCTGATGGATTCACCATTTGGTCTACTCCCCAGAGATCTGGTACGCCCACAGGGGGCATACATCCCCAGTCGGAGCCAGTGTTGGCACTCTCAAATTCTGTAAATTTGAAGTGCCCATTTTGAAAATTTTTCCTCTGCACTCTTAGAAGTGCACCTGATGAATCTGCCTAAGTGACCTACTTTGGAGGGTCATATCTCGAAGCTTGTTGATTTTCGTGCAAAACCCATTTTCAAGCTCAATCATGTGTCCTATGTGAGTATGCATGTCAATTTTCTGCTTCCCATGATAAGTTTTGTTAAAGTTTTCAAAATTGAAGCTAGAGGGTTTTGGCACTTTTCTATTGTTTGCAAACCTTTAGTTTTGTAAAGTAGCCTCCTATTAGAGCTTGTATTTTGTAACTGGTTGACCGTAAATTCAAAATTATTGTTTCTCTACATTCTCAATATCAAAATGACCTCACATGTCAAGTTTTAGAGCCTCGTGATTTGATTTGCTATTTTTAACAGGTCAAAATCAAATGCAATTTATTCAGTTTTGCACCTGCATTTTCTAAAACCTTCCTGAGAGGTCAACTTTGACCTTTAGTATTTTTTTATCAATGATGATTGAAGCTAAGTCCTTTTTCACACATGTTCTATGTACCAAAATGATCTACTATGCCCAATGGCAGCTCACCAAGAGTTGATTTCATATTTTTTCAATGAGGTGATTTTGTGACTTTTAATTGGTTTAGAACAACTGATTCTTGCAGATACTTCAACTGAGCAACTTTGACAACAAATAAATTTCACCTTCGGATCCTTTTCTCTGACCCATTTATTGCATTCAATTCTCTGGACCAATTTCTACAAGCTTGCAAGTTTTCATTGTTCCAGGAGGTTGTTTGACCAGTTTTCAAAGCCGATTCCATAGCCCACCTGGCTAGTTTTGCATATTTTGCAAACACATCAAAAAGTGAGTTTTAATGACAACCCATCTCAAATCTTCATGTTGGATTCATTTAGAAAGTAGTGTTGGAAAATTTTGAGCATAAAAGTTGTTTGAAAATCAACTTTTTTTAGCCGAGCCCACATGGGGACCCGACATGCTCTACATAATTGTGAAGTTTCAATTCAAATAAATGGTTGTGAATTTAAGATTTTTTGTGTCATAGAAGTAAAGGATTAAGAGGAAGTATTGTTTCATTCAAACAACCATGGGCCTTGTTGTTATCGTTTGAGACATAATGAATCAGAATAAGGGAGAAGTGAAGCAATGAATGATAAGATCCAAAGGTTATGCACATGGAAATATATGTCATAGCAGCTTGAGTGCAATTGGAGTGAACATGTAGAGAGTCTACTTTGTGTTTCAGAATGGGATTGTTTCTTTGATAAGGTTGTTGGAGGTTCAATCCCCCATAACATGTGAATTATATGCTCTTATGAATCCATTGAATTTTCAAATCTTGAGAATCATAGGAGAGCAGGGAGAACCTTGATTTACAAAAAATGATGCTCACAGCTCTCACTAAGACATAGAAGAAGAAACTATGGAAGAAGTGAGGAAGAGGACACAAGTTCACTCCATAATTGACAAATTTTAGAGCTATTGACAGCTGAGTGTCAGAGATATGCAAAATGGATAAAACTCCAGGCAAATGCTTTTGGTGCAAGAGTAGACTAGCCAAAGGGAGAGCACCATATGACAAAGTGAAAGGAGATTTGACATTTAGAAGGGGCGCCATTACCAGAGGATGGAGGGGCCTTCAAAATGAAGAAAAGAGAAAGCTGCATAGAAAGGTCTCAGAGACTTTTAGACAAATACAAGTTGTTTACTATGTGGCGCCAACATAAACAAATAAAATGGATTTGTGAAAGGGCGTATAAACTCTTGATTAATGCTAGCATAAAACATGTTGAAAGGGGTGCCACTCCATGCATAATGCACAAAAAGTGTTTTTAAAATCCTGTAGAAACTTCAAAGAAGCCCACACCATACATAGAATGAAAATACATCAAAAAGAAATGGAGGCGAGCTCAAGCATGTAGAAATGTGTGATCCTTCACTAGTTAAAAAGAGTCTATGCACATAGGAATGGAGGGCAGCTAACAAACATAATGAATCTATTGAAAAGGCTAAAGAAACTCCAAATTCCACACTTCCAACATGTGTAAAGAATGTATTCATTGAAAAGGCCTCAGAAATTTTCCAAAAGACACAGCTTAAAGGCTGCCTTTAGTTGCATGAAAGGATTGAAAGGTGCAACCACACACAGAGAGTGATCCATTTGATGTTATAGAGCATCATGAAGGGATGTCGTTTCCTTTTAAAGGTAGGTTTGAAAGCCTCAACAAAAGCGGCCGGTGCATTGAATGTAAGAGTGCAATTCGGATAAAGGGTGTTTGGTGCAACTGAAGGCTAGAGTGGCCAAGGTTGGGTACGTGCCATGGATTTTCCAAATACTTTAAATACTTCCAAGCTTGATGCTGAGAATAGGGTATGGATTTCCATTAAAGCACATTGTAAAGAGTTATGTTTGTTATTTCCTACTGGGAGAAAATGGATCCAAAGAATAAATCGATGCAACTAGAGGAGGAGCTACCACCATTATCAAAAAATACTTGCAGATGAAATTGTAGAATGCATAAAAGAAAATTATGAAAAAAATTGCAAGCATAATAAAAATCAACAAAGGAGATTAAATGTGAAGTGCAGCCCAATCACAACCCTTGGTCAATGGCTCGCTAGTCTAAAATGCTCACCAGTTAACACAATGGGTTCAGCGAAAATTGGACACATGGCACAGGTGGGCCTAGAGTGGCTTCTCTTTGAACGCATGGCTGAGGATATATTAAAGAGGCCCAATGAATTTTTTTTAAAGGAAATAATTTAAAAAGAAACAATAAGGGTGGGCCCCTTTATATTTTAAAAGCAAAACTTTTAAATTATTAAAATATTGCCCGTGAAAGTGAAAGAGTATTAAAAGTTTTAGAAAAAGCCTGATAAAACTTTTAAGAGCCCTCATATTTTAAAGTATGGGGATTTCAAAGTAAAGTCCTCTTTAGGGGGTGGATTATTTTAAATATGAATTAAGGGTAAAAGGTGTAAACAAAAGAGTGAAAATTGAAGGTGGGGATAAAATCTTCTCCCTCGATATATTTTAATGGTTTTCACTTTTGTAAAGTGAAATCAAGTCACTTATGGGAAAATGTTTTAAATATCATATTTAAAACATTATGAGCACCTACAAGTAAAGTGCAACAAAAAAGAGAGTAGGAAAATGATTCTTCATGGGAAAACATGCATTTTTACATAGCAAGGTAAATTGGTGCTAGTTTTCACAGAAGGGTGAAATTTCAATTGCTTGGCAACTTGAGGCAAAGGAAAATTTGGGGGAAAATATTGTTGTTGCAGAGAGAGGAGAGAGGCTTTGCAAATTTTCTAATCAATGGTGAATGGACTTTCCAAATGGCATCTCCCGATTAGCTTTAGGGCTTCTTCTGGAGCTTTATGTTCTCCTATATCTTTTCTTCTTTTCTCATTTGTAGAGGATTCAGGGTTCCATTTTCTGAAAGCTCTACAAGTCAAGAAGAAGCTCTGGGTAGATTATAAAGCTAGGATGATTGTAACTGAGTCATTAATCTGAAAGTGTTTGTGTTTTGAATTGTGCTTTCATGTTAATTTTAGCTGATAATTGTCTCCATAGATGAACTGTAATACTCTTTTGGATTCAATAATAAAATTGTCTAAGTCTTTTCATGCACATTTGCTACATTTGAGTTATATTTGTTGTTGCCTTATATTCTGTGAATGATGTAATTGCTTTAATGAAGCACAAGTTGGATTTATTATTTCCTATTGTTTAGGGGATAGTGTAATTTCTTCAACAAATGTGACATAAGTGTTGTGTTTGAGGTGGATTTGTAAGAAGAATTACCAGATAAAGCTTTAGTCGTCTAGTTCTCACAATGTGATAACATTTGACAATATCTTCAAAGCATGTTTAACACTGTAGGATGAAGGGTTGGTTATATGACTCCATAACCCATTTCTTGGCACTGGTCAATTATTATTATTTTGCTATTTTTAGTTTGGTCCCAATTCTTATAATTAAAAAATCATTTCAATTATGTGTTGTGAGTACTTGTATCTACCATGTTCTCCATGCTAGTTTCTAAAATTCACTCAATGTCTTGGCAATGTTGAGTGATATTTTATGTTTTTTAGCATAATTCTATGAGAACAATATTTGTTAAGCAATATCCTATTAATTGTGAGTTTGAATCTTTATATGTTGCTAAAGGGTCACCCCCTAGGTCCTATAGAGCCTGAAGTGTATGGGAAATGTGTTCTAATTCCATTTCCTATCAGTTGGTAAAATCCCCCATTGAATTTGATCATTAGAAAGTGGCTAGTCTATAGGATTCATTGAAGTGGTTCGATTTGAAGAACCAACAGAATCATCTGGAGGAATAGATAATTGGAGATAAAAGTGAAGGTGTGAAGACTAGAAGCAAAGTTGCAGCCGAGGTAAATTTGTGTTTTCTTTCTAAAGTTGAACCTATGTCTGTGAGTGAAGCATGTGAAGATGAGATTTGGATGAAAGCTATGAAAGAAGAGTTGCAACAAATAGAAAAAAAAATAGACATGGGAACTAGTCCCTAGCCCTATGAATAAAAATATGATTGGCTCGAAATAGGTGTTTTGGAATAAGCTAAATGAAAGTGGAGAATTTGTAAGGAATAAGGAAAGACTTGTATGCAAGGGATATTCACAAGTTGAAGGTATATATTTTGAAGTGACATTTTCCCCTGTGGCCAGAATGGAAGCTATTAGGATGTTTTTTGGCTTTTTCTACTAACAAGAACTTCAAAGTGTATCAGATGTATGTTAAATCATCTTTTCTGAAGGTGAATTGGAGGAAGAAGTGTATATGGAACAACTTGAAGGATTTCAATTATCTGACAAACCAGACATGGTTTTTAAGTTGAAGAAGGCATTGTATGGACTGAAGCAAGCTCCTAGAGCTTGGTATGCAAGATTGGAAAAATACCTGACAAAGCAAGGATTCAACAAAGGTTTTGCTAACAGCAATCTTTACTTCAAAGTGCAGAGTAACAAAATTTTGATAGTAGTTGTATATGTTGATGATATCATTTTTGGTGGAAATGAATGCATGTGTAAAAATTTTGCTAATGAGATGCAAAAATAATTTGAGATGTATATGATTGGTGAATTGAATTTCTTCCTTGGTCTACAAGTGAATCAAACTGATAAAGGGATATCCATTTCATAACCTAAGTATGTAAAAGAGTTGTTGAAGAAGTTTGGGATGGATGACTCCAAACCTATTTGTACTCCTATGATAACCAAATGTAAACTGAGAAAATATGATGAATATGCTAAGAATGATCAAAGTAAATACAGATCCATGATTGGTGGACTATTGTATCTTACTACAACTAGACCAAATATTATGCATGTAGTATGTTTAGTTTCCATATTTCAAGAAGATCCTAGACAAGCACATGTTGTAGCTATAAATAGGATATTTAGATATCTTAAAGGTACACTAGATTATGGACTATGGTATCCTAAGAGTGATGATTTCACCCTGAGTGCTTATACAGATGCTAATTGGGCTAGATGTGTAGATGACCAGAAGAGTACCAGTGGTAGTTCTTTCTTTCTTAGTGGAAGATTGGTTTCGTGGTTAAGTAAAAAGTGAGACTCAGTTTATTTATCCACTACAGAAGCATAATGTATTGTTGCAGGATCCTATTGTACATAAGTTTTGTGGATGAAGAAAACTATGAAGGACATTGGAGTGACATGTGATGAGCATATTTCTATTTTTTGTGACAAAACAAGTGCAATAAACATTTCAAAGAACTTAGTTATGCATTCAAGAAAAAATCACATATCTATCAAATATTATTTCTTGAGAGAAAAAGTACTGGAGAATGAATTCAAATTGAAGTATGTGACCACAAAGGAACAAATTGCAGACATATTTACCAAGGCTCTTCTGAAGGATACTTTTGAGCATCTTAGGGAGATGTTAGGGGTTATTAGCCCTTGAAACTAAGTGCACATGTAGGTGCATCAGTCCAATGAATTCATAGATTCCTTATTTATCTAGACTGATAAATGAGTCTACTCCACAGGGGGTAGAGATGGTTTCATTGTTGTAATGAGTGTGCTCCTAAGGGGGAGTAATCAGTGTTGTTGATCTTTTCCATTGATGTCAAAGGGGGAGAGAAAAGTCATCTGAAAAATAGTTGCAAAAGAAGAGAATTTGTTCTCCTAGAATTGTGAAGGATGTTCTCTTTGATGGTTTTTCCATATCATTTGTTGCTATCAATGACAAAGGGGGAGATTGTTGCAAGTGTGAGCTAGTCTGGTGGTGTTGTCATTAATGTTTTCGTTGATGTCAACATTGTTTAGTATGTTGCAGATTGTACATGTATAGATGAGATGATTTTGAGATGTTGCGAGTGCATGGAGCTATCTTATGCCATTGCAGATGTGTTGGTTTGATGTGTTTCCAAGTGCTTTTGAGAAAATTAATAAAGAAGAGAAGTGAGAGTGATGAATGTGTTTAGAATGTGCTTCGATATGTGCTCTATGTTTCTCCTATGTTGATCCTATGCTTGTGTGGATCTAAAGATTTGATACTGGTGATTTTGTGGTGATATATTCTAAGTTTTAGCTTCTGGTGTGATGGTATGTGAAAGTTGCGTTCACCGATATGTGAACTATTTTGGCAGATTTGGTCTTTTGTGGATTGGGAGAAATAGTTTTGCTCCGCAACTCTCTACTATTTCATTTCAGATCTTGCAGATCTGGGATATGTCTTATGAAGGTCTTTTCTATGCTCTAGAAAATAGGTTCAAAGTTTGGTGATTCGGAAGTCATGTTTTAGTGTTCAGTGTGAGTTTTCATAGTCTGGATGGACTAGTGAAAGGTGTTCAGTGTTTGAAGATTATTGCATTTTCTATGGATGTATTTGGAGAATTCTGAGATGTGTTCTTGTGCTTAATGAAGTGTGTTGTGGTGTTCACATGTCATCTTCTAGTTGGGAAGCGTATGCATCAATGATTATTTGTGTTTTCATTAGGTTTGGCCAACTTGGTGTTTACACTTCATTCAAAGAATAAATTAATCTGAGGAAGCGTGTAATTGATTTGAGACATTAGACAATTAAATTTTTTATTGGTTCACTCTTATTCCTTTCCACTGCAAGAATTTTTAGTTTCCAACCTAATTTGAATTAATGAAATGAGGTATTTGTGGTCAATCTTGGAGAATGTTTCTAAGGTTGAGGATGGTATAAGAGCAAGTCGAATTGTGAAGAGTTGTATGAAAGTGTGATGTAAAGTGACGAAAATGAGCCACAAATCATAAGAGCAGAAGTGATTTTGTGAGTGAGTTGTGACATTAGTTCTTCATTGTGTTGGAAGCTATGAATGTGCATTAATTGATGTGGTGGATCTTTTTTTTCTCTTTTGTATTTGTAAGTAGTGAGCCTCCCTATTGGACAATGAGTCCTTTCTGTAGGCAGTGAGCCTTTGTACTTGGACAGTGAGTCCTCTTCTAGGTAGTGAGCCCTTGATAGTGAGCCTTTGTTTTATAATCTTTATATTTTGAGTTAACCCTCACTGTGGTTTTTCCCTCATTGGGTTTTCCATGTAAAAATCTGGTCTTCATTGTGTTTATTTACTTTATGTTATTTGTGTTACATGCTTTTACTTAATAACAAAATAGTGTGGTTGTGGAATTAATAAGAGTTGAAGTTTTAAAGTTGAATTCTTGTGACAACTGATTCAGCCCCCCTCTCAGTTGTCCTATGCCTGTTTAACATAAACCTGAATCTCAAACAAGATCATTCAAATTGAAAGTTTAAACTAAGCATTTATTGAAACTAAAAACTACAAACTACAAAAATGGTTAAATGCCTACTCTAACCCATTTAACACTTATCCCATTTTAGAATTGGTGTCATGTTGATGTGGAACAATGACCCTTTCCCAATCCTATGATTAGTAAGCATGTTTCAATTTATTCTATTGAAAAGAATTGATGAAACCATTGTGATAAATTGATGAAAACTTGATTTAAGCTAAATTGAACATGATGCAAGCTAAATTAACATGATTTTATGCTAAAATTGATCTAAATATGTAATTTTTAAGCTAATCTAAGTTAATTCTAAGCTAAGAGATTAAAACCATAATTTATAAACAAGCTAAGATGGATGCATGAAAGCCATTAATGGAAGCTTGAAGCTATTGTGCAACTAAAATGAACTAAAATTATGCTAAAAGTGAGTAAAATATGAGTGTGAGTGTGAGTGAATTCAACAACATAATTATGCAATTGAAAGATGAATCCATTTGTCTCCAAATAGTGTTTGATTTATAGGAAAGCAAATGAGAAATGAAGGGTTGAGATCAAAAAGATCAATCAATAGTGAAGAATGGAGGAAATAGGAGTCATGGATCATTGATTCTCATCAATAGGTGAGAGTGCCAGATGAGATTTAATCAAGGGCTCACATTTTTTCTAAACAAACACAATTTTGACCTACACACAGAGGTCACTAGGTGACTTGCTCAAGAGGTCATAAGTTTAGCTTTCTCAACAAGCCAAGTGAGATGATTGGAGGAGAGAGAATATACTTTGGAATATTCTCATGGGTGAGGATAAAGACATTTTACAAATTAAAGGAAAGTTTTAATCGTGGAAAAAGAAGGATAAGGAATATTTAACAAGAATATTCCCTTTTGGAGGAAAATTAGTTTAATTGTTAATTAAACAAGCTTTAATCATGCAATTAGGGGATTAGAATAATTAAAGGGATAATCATTAAATTAAATGAGTTAATGAAAGAGGGAGAGGTGAAATGATATTTAATTAAATAACTTAGGGTTATTTAATTAAATAAGATGACTTAGGAAATTAAATTAAATAGTTTGATTTATTTAATTTAATGAGATGAAATGTTAGTATGAAAAAGGGGGGAATTAACTTGATTTGAATTAATTAGGTTAATAGATGAAAATGATGTAATTAATTAATTATCTAGGCTAATCTGATTCAAGTGTATGATATCATCTAGGACATTTTTCAATGTCTACACAAGGTATGCTCTCCTAAATGGTCTTGCTAATTTTGAATTAGTGAGCATTATGAATATGAAAACTACTAGAGAAATTTGGGTAAAGTTAGAAAGTATTTATGAAGGAGATGATAAGGTCAAACAAGCTAAGATGCAGAATGTGAAGATCATGTTTGAGAACCTATGGATGTCTGAAGATGAAAAAATTACAAGACCATGCAAAGGATAGATGAAGTTATCAGTTCCATCAGAGTTCTTAGTGGAAAACTCAAAGAACTAGAAGTTGTAAAAAAATCTTATAACTCTTCCTAAATATTATAGTCATAAATTTTCTACTATTGAGGAATTTACAAATTTAAATCAATATACCAGAGATCAGTTTAATGGTTCTTTAACTTCATTTGAGATGAGAGAATTTTGTACAAATAGTGGTATAAAAGTTGAGACTACTCTTAAGGCTATAAAATTAGAGGAGATTAAGGAATCAAATCAAGAGGATCTTGATGATGTGGAAGCCAACTTTGTAAGAAGAATGAAGATGGGTACTGGTAAGTATAGTGGTAAGTTTCCTTTCAAATGTTTTAGTTATTGAAAAATAGGTCATTATGCTTAAGATGTTCAAAAAAAGCTTTGAATAACAAAAATAATGAAAACAAAGGTAAGATTATTAAGAAAAATTATTATGTTAGAGAAGATGCAAGTATTTCTAATTATAAATCTGATTATGGAGATGATGATGATGGTGAATCCTTGTTTATGGCTTTAAAAGACGAATCTATTTCTTATAACTCTGAGATATGTGTGAAGGATAGTCCTTTGGAGATAGAGGATAAGACTAAAGGTGCTCTGGTATCTGTTTTACATCATAGAAAGGAGAAGAACTACTAGATCATTGATAGTGGATTCTCTAAAAATATGACTGGTGACAAGTGTAAGTTTGTTAAACTTGAAAAATATGTAAGAGGATGTGTTAGATTTGGTAATGATACATCTTCTAAGATATGTGGGGTAAGAGCAACAAGATGAGTCCACAAAATGTGGAAGTTTTTGTCTTAGGAAAAAAAATGAAACCGGGTTGCAAAAAATGGGATCCCGCTTTTTAATAAACATGATCCCATTTAGGTTCAAGATCCCGAGAGCCTAAAATAAAAACGGGATCCGCTTTTTAAAAGGATCTTGTTTTTCCCATTTTGAAAATTTTCTATTTTGGAAAGTTTTCAAACAGATCCTTTTCAAAATTTTTCATTTTGGAAACTGTCCATTTTTTAAAAATTTCCATTTTTCAAAATTTTCAAAATGAGATCTTGTTTTGTAAAAGCATTTTTTTTATGAAACAAGATCATATTTTTTAAAATATGAATTTTTGGTCGAGTTTGTGCTTTGTTTTTTCGTTTAGAAAAAGGTTTGAAGATTCGAACCTAGGCCTTGGACCTGGTTTGACCTGCAAGTTGAAGGGCCTAGCAATGTCACAAGAAAATAGTGACTTTGGGCATACATCTAAAGACATTTTTTGCAGAATTTTTAGATGAAATTAAAACCTATCATAGATGAGATAGTGTAGATTCCAAATATGTAATTTTTTTTTACAATTGGATTAATTTTTTATTTTTCATTTAATTTCTAATGAAATAGGTCCATAAAATTGAATTATCAGGGTTTTTTAGTATTTTAATAACTTTTTATTAACATAATTTTTTGAGGAATGGATTGAACAAAAGCATACTTTAGACAATTATTTTCAATTTAGAAAAATTAAAAAAAAATGATAATTTAAGGTCATCTTATGTGTGACATACATGACAAGTTTTCAAAACACCAAATATGACCAATAAAAAATTAACCAAAAAAAATATTCAATAAAAATTTACAAAAAAATATGGAAAGCGTGCTTCAGAGAGTTACCAATATTTTCCCAAAAGGATTTTTAAAAATATGATTATTTAGGTCAAAATATGGATGACGTACACGTGCATGGTATGGTAAAAAAATGACTTTTAAACAATGGTTTTTAGAAATGACTATTGAAAATCAATTTGTATCATCTATGTATTGAAATAAATAACATATTTAGAAACTAGATTCAGAGTACTACATTTTATGATTAGTGACTATTTTCAAGATTCCATCTCTAAGTGCTTCAAATTTTGAGGTTAAATGTGTCAAATTCTGAAAATCAGGGAAAACACTTCCACTAAATGGCCAAAAAGTGGACTCAATTTCTTGCCAACACCTATGGAAAAGATTCTATTAGTTTTGATGGCAAGCATAATATTGATGATACTTACTATACTAAGCGTTTAAGGTATAACCTCTTGAGTGTTGGAAAAATGTGTAGAAAAGGATACAATCTTATGTTTCAGGATGTGAGATTAGAAAATTCCCCAAGACTATGATTGTTGCTAGAAGAAGGATAGATGGAAATGTTTATCAACTTAAGGGTGTTAATAGTCATTTCTTTATGACTCAGATTGATGAAAGATGGATATGGCACAAGAGGATGTTTCACATCAATTTCAATAACATAGTAAGTATCAATCTTTTTCAAGCTGTGAGAGATCTGCCAAAGATTACAAAGCATATCAATTTTTTCTATAAGGAGTGCCAAATTCCAAAGAAAGCAAGAAGAAGCTTCAAACTCAAAGAACAATCTTCTATCAGACTATTGGAATTGGTAAATATAGATCTCTGTGGTCCTACAAGAGAAAGAAGTCTTCAATGTGACATGTATTTCATTCTATTGATTGATGATTATTCTAGAATGATTGTTGCACTTGTATGAAGGTGTTGTCATTGATATCAACAAGCTTGTGTTGTCATTAGTGACGGTTTGATAGTTGATGGAGATTTTTTCTTTGATTAGTTGCATAATGTTGTCATTAATTAAGTTGTTGGTATTAACATCTGATGTTACTTTGATAAGCTTTTTTTTACGGTTTAGATGTCAAGGATATTGAGAAAATTAATAAAAATAAGGAAAAAAGAATGTTGCAGAAGTATTATTATTTGTAGAGGTGTTATGGTTTTGGTTTGCATTTCTTCTAGGTTGATGATTTGCTTGTGTGGTTTGGATATGTTGGTTAGAGGTATTAAAAGTTTCTATGTCCATAATTTTGGCTTTTGGATCAATTTGCAGAAGAAATTATGTTCACCAATGTGTGAATTGGTTTTGTTGTGTTAGTTATAGAGGTGTCTGGGATAAATTCTTTTGCTCCACATTTATCCATAGTTGCTCTTCAAGTCTTGGGATTTTGAAGATATGTTGATGGTGTTTATTTATTTCCTATTTCAAGAGGATTCATGGTTTGGTGCTCTAGAAGTTGGTTTTTATTATTGAAGTGTTTGGTGGTGAAGTCTGAGTGTACAAAGCTATGTACATTTTGAAGGTACAAATTGTTGCGAAGGGGTTTAATGAATTTTAGGGTGATAGAGGAATATTTTAGATCATAATGAAGTGTGGTGTGTGGTTTGCAAGTCATCTTTGGTTTGTGGAAGTGTGTAATTCAAATTTAATGGTGTTTCCATAGGTAATGGCCAACCTGGTGTTTACAATACATTTAAAGATGTTTAAGCATTAATAAAAGTATAAAGTGGCCTATGAGAGTTATTTTTGGTCCCAATTAAGTATTATATTGGTCCACTTTCATTCCTATCTACCATGGGAATGCTTAGTGCTAACCTATTTTGAATTTTTAAAGTGTAAGGTGAGTGTAGCCGACTTGAAGATGTTTCTCAAGTTGAGGAGGCTATAAATACAAGGTGAATTAATGTGCGATTTGGCAGTGGAATAGAGTTGAGTGTAGAGTTATGAAATTAAGTGCAAAGTTATAAAATGCAATTCAAGCTATAATGTAAGATTTTTGAATGAAGTGAGTTGAGCTATCTTGATCTTCTAAAGACTACAAGTGTTGTTGAAGCTATTTTTGTGTAATCTTTGTTGTATTGATATCATGTTCTCTTTGTAACATTCTATCTTCTTCTCTTCTTTCTATTCCAGTAGTAAGCCTCTTTGTACTATTTTTTTTAGTTACTTATATAATGAGATAATCCTCATTCTGGTTTTTCCCTTTTATGGTTTTCCATGTAAATCAAGTGTTCTCTTGTGTATGGTGTTGGTTTTTTCATTTTCTATTATCTGCTTTTCATGTTTAAAACATTATAACAGATTGAGGGTTTAATTAATGCATGTAGATCTGATTAGTGTTGAGGGTTTTAACATTTTAAAGTTGATAAAAATGATTCACCCCCCTCTAAGATGTCTTATTCATTCAAAAATTGGTATTAGAGTAAGGCTCCTTGAAGAAAAGCTTAACCACTTGAGGTAGATTTGGGATGGTGAGAAGGAAATCCCTATGTTTGATGGTATAGACCATGCATTCTAGAAGGTGAAGATGAAAGGCTATTGATTTATCTTGGATTTGAAGTTGCAAACGTATTTTAAACATTCCATACACCATACTTGCAAATAGACTACATGCAAGTGATAAAATCAAGGCCTATGAAACAAATGGTAAGACAAGGTTTGTTCTTTTGAGTAGTCTTGCACATTCAAAATTAGTGAAAGTTATGGATCTAAAAACTACTAAAGAAGTTTGTGATAAGTGAGAAAGCATTTATGAAGGAGATGAAAAGGTCAAAAAAGCTAAGTTGCAGAATCTAAAGGCACAATTTGAGACTTTGTGAATGTCTAAAGATGAAACAATCACAAGTCATATACAGAGAGTTAATGAACTGGTAAGTGCAATGAGAGGTCTTGATGCACAAGTCAAAGAACCTAAATTGGTAAAGAAAATTCTAAGAACTCTTCCTAATTCTTATAGTGAAAAGGTTTTTGCTATTGAAGAAATAATAGATTTTAATACTTATGTACTAGAGATCAGTTGTTTAGCATGCTAACTACATTTTAAATGAGAAAAAAATGTCTAAAAAATAGTGTGAAAATGAAGACTACTTTCAAGGTTGGAAAATAAAAAAAGGTTGAAGACTCAGATGGAGATGATCTTGATAATGTTGAAGCTAACTTTGTAAGAAGAATGAAAAAGGGCACCTATAAGTACAAAGGTAAATTACCTTTCAAGTTTTATAGTTGTGGAAATATAGGTCACTATGCTTCAAGATGTCCAAATAGAGTTACATGAACAATAATAATAAGGAGAATAGAGGTAAGATGATCAAGAAAAGCTATTATGTTAGAGAAGATGTTGGTATTTATGATGATGAATCTAATTATGGAGATGATGATAATGAATGCTTGTTTTTAGCTTTAAAAGATAAATCTGTTTCTACTAACTTTGAAAAATATGAGAAGGAAAGTGCTTCAGAGAAAAAGGATAAGATTTAAGGTACTTTGGTATCTACTTTTCATATTAGATAGGACAAGAACCATTGGGATTTTGACAATGGTTTCTGAAATCACATGACCAGAGACAAGAGTAAGTTTGTTAAACTTTAAAAATATGATGGAGGAATTGTTAAATTCAAAGATGATTCAGGAGCTAATATTTTTGGAATAGGTTCAATCAGTTTTTATGGAAAGCATAATACTGAAGATGTTTAATATGTCAAGGATTTAAGGAATAACCTTTTGAGTGTTGAAAAAATGTGTAGCAAAGGATACAATATTATGTTTCAAGATGATGGATGTGAGATCAGAAAAGGGTCTAAATCTATGATTTATACTAGAAAAGGATAGATGGAAATATCTATCAGCTCAAGGGTGTTGATGGTCACTATTTTATGACTCATTAATTATAGCTGGTTATAGCACAGGAGAATGTGTCACATCAACTTTGATTACCTAGTTAGAATTTTTTCAGTTGAAGCAATGAGATATATCGATGATTACACATCCTATCAATGTTGTTTGCAAAGATTATCAATTTGAAAAAAAAACTAGAAGTAGTTTCAAAGGAAAGGAGCAATCTTCTTCTACATTGTTAGAATTTATACAAATAGACCTTTATGGTCCTACAAGAGTGAGAAGTCTTCAAGGTGATAGGTATTTCATGATTTTGATTGATTATTATTCTAGAATGACATGGGTTACTTTTATTAGAGAAAACTTTGGAGCCCTAGATATATTTAAAGCATTCAAAGTTATGGTTGAGAATGACATGGATTTGAAGATAAAATTTTTGAGGTATGATAGAGGTGGAGAGTTCACCTCCAATGAATTTAACATTTTTTATGAGCATCATGTCATAAAAAGGCACTTTTTTATCCCAAGGAGTCCTCAAAAAAATGGAGTGGTTGAAAGGAAAAATAAAACTATTCAAGAAGTTGCAAGGACTATGATGAAAGAGGCTAACCTACTGGCCGTCTACTAGAGAGAATCAATTCATACTATTTTTTACATACTTAATAGATTTCAAGCGAGAGCTAACAACATAAAAAATCCCTATGAGTTATTGTATGGAAGGATTCGTACTGTCAAGTACTTTAGAGTGTTTGGAAGCAAATGTTATATCAAAAGAGATAATGAAAACTTAGAAAAGTTTGATGCAAGGTGTGATGAAGGTATCTTCCTTGGATATTCTACTAAAATCAAAGCTTACGGATGTTATAACATAAGGCTAAGAAGGATTGTTGAAAGTTCAAGTTTCAAGGTTGATGAAGACATGTGAAATTTAGTGGTGATAGATGGATATGAATTAGATTAATATGCTTATGGAGAAGAAGAAGAAAAATCTAAAGAAAAAGAAGTGTAGAATGAAGAGGAATAAGATCCAAAAAAAACCCCTAAGTATGTATAGAGAAATCATTCCAAAGAATAGATTATTGGAGACAAAATCAAAGGTATGTTGACAAGAAGAAGAGTTGTTGAAATAGAGGTAAATTTATGCTTACTTTATAGAGTTGATACTAAGACTATGGTTGAAACATGCAAATATGAACATTGGATGAAGGAAATGGAAGAACTTATACAAATTGAGAAAAAAAAAACTTGGGAATTGGTTCCTAGAACTGAAATAAGAACATAATTGAATGAAGTGGGTATTCAAAAAAAATCTGAATGAGAATGGAGAAGTGGTGAGAAACAAGGAAAGGCTTGTGTGTAAGGGCTATGCACAAGTTGAAGTAATAGATTTTAAGGAGACATTTTCTCTGATGGCTAGAATGGAAGCAATCAAGATGTTTTTGGAATTTTCAACACATAAGGACTTTAAATTTTATTAGACAAATGCAAAGTATGCTTTCTTGAATGGAGAGTTGGAAGAAGTTTACATGGAACAAATGGAAGGATTTCAATTTTTAGATAAACCTAATATGGTCTAAAAATTGAAGAAGGCATTGAATGGATTAAAACAAGCTCCTAGAGCCTAGTATGCAAGGTTGGATAGATATTTATTACAACAAGGATTAAATAAAGGTATTGCAGATAGTAATATTTACTTTAAATTTGAGGAAGATCCAATCTTTATAGTGGTGTATATGTTGATGAAATAATCTTTGGAGGAATGAAATTATGTAGGAAGTTTGCAGAAGAGATGCAAAAAGAGTTTGAGATGTCTATGTTTGGGGAGATGAATTTCTTCCTTGGGATACAAATTAATCAAATAGATAAAGACATATTCATTTCACAATCAAAGTATGTTAAATAAATGTTGAAGAAGTTTAGAATGGAAGACTCCAAACTAGTATGCACTCCTATGATTACTGGTTGCAAACTAACCTAGGATGATGAATCCCCTAAGGCTAATCAAAGCAAGTATAGATCTATGATTGGTGGATTGCTATACCTAATTGCTACTAGGCCATATATCATGCATGTATTTTTTCTTATGGCTAGATTCCAAGAAGATCCTAAATAAGCTTCAAAGTCAAAGAACAATCTTCTATCATACTATTGGAATTGGTATGTATATAGATATTTGTGGTCTTACAAGAGTAATAATTCTTCAAGGTGACAAGTATTCCATGCTATGATTGATGATTATTCTAGAATGACTATTGCAAGTATGAAGGTGTTGTCATTAGTGATGGCTTGATAATTGTTCATAGATATTGTTTCTTTGATTAGTCGCATTATGTTTCCATCAATTAAGTTATTGGTGTTAACCTATAATGTTAATTTTATAAGCTTATGTTTATGGTTTAGATGTCAAGGATACTAAGAAAATCGATAAAATAAGGAAAACAAGATGTTGCAGAATGATGTAGAGCATCTATAGACTCCAAGGGTTCTTAAGACCCAAAAATCAAACTTAAAAAGGTCAATCAAACTTCCACCAAAATTCACTACTTTGCATCTTGATTCAAAACATCCAAAACTGAAATCAGGGAATTAAACCTTTTATGGAATTCAAAAACCACCTTAAACATCACAAAAATAGCTTACTCAACCCAAGGAGGGTCTTCAATATCTCTTTCTTCACCAATCTGCAAGTTTCCTTTACCAATCTCTCTTCCACCTAGTAGGGTTCCAACTAGGAACTTTCCTTCATAACTCTCAAGGAAGTACATCAATTTATACTATGAAAACATACATGAATACCCATTTGAGCCTCTTAAGACATATCAAAAATTTAGTATGGGTTTCTTTAGAACAAATGACTCAAAAAAATGATTGTCCCAGTTTCCCAATAAGCCTAATTAGGCCTCTGCTCATGAGGGATTATTGGTTCCTCTAGTTCCAAGACTCAAAAATATTCACTATACCTTCAAACACTCTTAGTATGACTTGGTCATCCTTTCCCAGCCAATTCCCAAGCTTCTCTAATGGCTCTTCATAAAAAACCAGCCTCTATGCTTCTTATTAACTCACAAAGCGTTGTTCGGCAACCTCGGGCATCACTAATTTTTCCCAAGATCTACTCCTCTAACCCTGTAGCTTCGAGTTATTTTAAATTACATATAAATCCTTCTATTCAAAAATTTGTAAGAGGTTTCAACAGCTAGAAATGGAGTAAAGTATTTTTGAAGGTTCATTGTGACCCTAAGATAAGGTTTCAACCTGTTTTTACAAAACTTGCAATATCTTGCTCAAATCTCAAAGGAATTACATGAAAAAAAACCCAAACTCTTGTTACCTCCCATCACTATCAACTATCAGGAAAATTTGACCAAAATATAGATTGTATGGTCATACAATAGCCTGCAATAGGCTGCTACTAGGAAATACTGAGAAATACAGAGTTCTATTCAAGGTTTTCAACTCCAATTCAAAAATTTAGTCCCTCACTTAACCACACACATTTCTAAAGGTCTACAAAAGCCTTGGGAGTCACATTCCAATCTCCTTCAATGCATTTGAAACTAAATTCAACATGTAGCCACCAATTTTCAAGGAAACTTAAAAAAATCAAAGAGGGCAACATCATAACTTGAAATCTGATTTCCCGTGAGTCCTACAAAAAAAAAGAACACTAAACACATCCTACACTAATCCATTCCACTAATTCACAAAGCCTAAATTGGTGGAATGGTTGATAAACCATTCTTTAGACTCTCAAACCCTTAATTAGGGTTTTTCAAACCAGTTTAAAGTAAAATTTCTCTTTTATCCTTGAAACTTAATGAAAAGACCTCAAATCACTTTCAAAATGAAGCTAACACCTTAATCTAAAAAATAAAATCAAGAATTTAGCCTATGAAATACTGTATTGTCCATTCAAGGACTAAAACAAGAGAGAAACACTAAAAGTATAGAATAGAGTACTTATATTCACCAAAAATGATTCCAAGATACAATCCCTCTCATTGGCTTGTCTTCACAACACCTTAAAAATATGTTTACTTGAGTCTTCTTGACTGCCCCATCAATTACAAATGATCCACTATCTTTCTTTGCAAAGATGACTCTTCAAGTTCCTGACTTTACAACTTCTTGCAATTTTTGTAACTTATGTAACAAAAAGAAAACTTTTGCAATTTGACCTCCTAGGAACCTACTCAAATACATTTGAATTGATCTACACATGACCTTTTTACATGCTTTTCATGATGAAAGTGAAAATATTACATAATTTCCTATTGGAGGCATAACACTTTTAGGTGCTCCTACACCAAACAACTAGCCTGGAAAAGACCTCAAGTCCCTTTGAGGACTGATTTGCTTCAATCTTGCTTCTCCACACCTGCATAAATTGATCAATTCTATGTTGGACTACTTTCTGCCTTGCTCTTGAAACTTTCACTTACCTTTGTCTTGATTCCAACTTTTTCCTTCAATTTTGTCTTCACTTGTCTTTGTCTTTTTCCTTGTCTTTCTCTACCCAATAATTTATTGTGCCACCAGATGCACAAATCAATGTTCTAATGGTATTCATCTTCCCTCTAACCTCTTTTTCAGTCAAAGGACACAAGACTGCCCTTCTATGGTTTCACCCTTATTTTCTAAGCAATCTTTCCTCATTCCAAACAATTCATCCTTGACCTTCTATTAACTTGATTTTGTCATCTTCTTCTCATCATCTTCTTTAGAATTACTTTCAACTCTTGTAATGGCTCCAAAATTTTCAAGTTCCTTTCAGATAGATATCAATCTCCCTCATTGCTTCATCATACAACCTCAACATACCATCCATCTTACCCAACAAAAGATCCTGGAAGATGCACCTACAACTCTTTCTCTCAGTGGTGTCACTCTCTTTGCACCTTCTCCCCAACTTAATCTCCATTGGAGGACAATGAACACATAACTCATCCTTGTCTATAACCAACACACCTTCTCATTCTCTCTTGCATCTTTAAGATGGATCAAGCACCTCCAACCAACAACTTAACAAACCACCAGATCAACCGGATCTGATATAAATTGACGCAGAGCATCTATAGACTTCAAGGGTTCTTAAGACCCAAAACTCAAACTTGAGAAGGTCAATCAAACTTTCAGCAAAATTCACTTCTTTGCAACTTGATTCAAAACATCCAAAACTAAAATCAATGCATTAGACCTTTTATGGAGTCCACAAACCACCTTAAACATCACAAAAATAACTTACTCAACCCAAGGAGGGTCTTCAATAACTCTATCTTCATCAATGTATGAGTTTCCTTTACTGACCTCTCTTCCTCCTAGTAGGGTTCCAACTGGGAACTTTCCTTCACAACTATCAAGGAATTCCATCAATTTATACTATGATTTAGCATACTTGAATATCCATTTGAGCCTCCTAAGACATATTAGAAATTTAGTATGGTTTTTTTTTAGAACAAATTTGACTCAAAAAAATGACTATCCCAGTTTCCCAATAAGCCTAATTAGGCTTGTGCTCATGAGAACTTATTGGTTCCTCTAGTTCTAGGACTCAAAACTCTTCACTATCCCTTCAAACACTCTTAGTATGAATTTTTCACACTTTCCCAACCAATTCCCAAGCTTCTCTAATGGCCCTTCATCAAAAACTAGCCTTTATTTTTCTTATTAACTCACAAAGCACTATTTGGCAACCTAGGGCATCATTATTTTTTCCCAAAACCTATTCCTCTAACCCTGTAGCTTGGAGGTCTTTTAAATTACATATAGATCCTTCTATTCACCAATTTGTAAGAGGTTTTAATGGCTAGAAATGGAGTAAATCATTTTTGAAGGTTCATTGTGACCCTAAGACAAGGTTTCAACCCATTTTTACAAAACTTGCAATATCTTGTTTAAATCTCAAAATAATTGCATGAAAAAAAAACAAAACTCTTGTTACCTCCCATCACTATCAACTATAATGTAAATTTGACCAAAAGATAGATTGTATGGCCATACAATGGTTTGCAACAAGAAGCTACCAGGAAATTCTAAGAAATACATAGTTCTATTCAATGTTTTCAACTCCAATTCAAAAATTTAATCCCTCACTTGACCACACACGTTCCTAAAGGTCTGCACAAGACTTGGGAGTCACACTCCAATCTCCATCAATGCATTTGAAACTAAATTCAACATGTAGCCACCAATTTTCAAGGAAACTCTAAAAAATTCAAAGAAGGCAGTATCTTAACTTGAAATCTGATTTCCCCTAAGTCCTACAAACGAATCCTCCACTAACCCATTTGAATGATTCACAAAGCCTAAATCAGTGGAATGGTTGCTAAACCATTCTTTAGATTCTCAAACCCTTAATTGTGGTTTTCAAACCAGTTTACAGTAAAATTGCTCTTTTATCCTCTAAACTTAATGAAAAGACCTCAAATCACTTTCAAAAGGAAGCTAACACCTTACTCTAAGAAATAAAATCAAGAATTTAGCCTATGAAATATTGTATTGTCCATACAAGGACTGCAACAAGAGAGAAACACTCAAAGTGCAAAATAGAGTACTTTTATTCACCACAAATGATTCCAAGATACAACCCCTCTCCTTGGCTCATCTTCACAATTCCTTAAAAATATGTTTACATGAGTCTTCATGACTACCCCATCAATTACAATCAATCCACTACCTTGCTTTGTAGAGATGACTCTTCAACTTCCCGACTTTACAACTTCTTGCAATTTTTGCAACTTATTCAACAAAAGGACAACTTTTGCAATTTGACCTCCTAGGAACCTACTCAAATACATTTGAATTGATCTACACATGACCCTTTTACATTTTTTTCATGATGAAATTTCAAATATTACATGATTTCCTATTGGAGGCATAACACCATTAGGTGCTCCTGCACCACAGAAGTATTCTAGTTTGCAAAGGTGTTCTAATTTTAATTCACATTTCTTCTAGGTTGAATATTTTATTGTGTGGTTTGGATATGTTGGTTAGAGGTATTTAAGGTTTCTATATATCCAAAATTTTGGCTTCTAGATCGATTTACAAAGGAAGGTATGTTCACTAGTGTGTGAACTGGTTTTGTAGTGTTGGTTACAGAGGTTTCTAGGAGATATTTTTTCTTTGTGTTTCTCTGTAGTTTCTCTTTATGTCTTGTGATTCTAAATATATGTTGATGGTGTTTATTTATTTCTTGTGTCAAGAAGATTCGTGGTTTTGTACTTTGGAAGTTGTTTTTTAATATTGTAGTCTTTGGTAGTGTAGTCTAAGTGTACAAAGTTGTGTACATTCTGAAGGTGCAATTTTTTGCAAAAGAGTTTAATGAACTTCAGGGTGATAGAAGAATATTCTAGATCATGATGAAGCATTTTGTGTGGTTCACAAGTCATCTTTATTTTGAGGAGGTGTGTAATTTAAAGTTTAATGGTGTTTGCATGGGTAACAACCGACTTGGTGTAACTTACACTACATTCAAAGATGTTTAAGCATTAATTTAAAAGCATACTTTGGCCTATGAGAGTTATGTTGGGTCCCAATTAAGTATTGTATTGGTCCACTTTCATTCCTATCCATTGTGGGTATGTTTAGTGTCAACCTACTTTTGAATTTGTAATGTGGAAGGTGAGTGTAGCTGACTTGAAGATTTTTTTCAAGTTGAGGATGGTATAAATGCAAGTTCAATTGATGTGAGATGAGGTAGTGGAATAGAGATGAGTGTTGAGTTGGAAAATTAAGTGCAAAATTGTAAAATGTAGTGCAGGGTATAATACAAGATTTTTGAATGCAATGAGTTAAGGTATCTTGATCTTATAAATGTTGCAAGTGTTCTTGAAGCTATTGTGGTAGAATCTTTGTTGCATTGAGATCATGTTCTCTGTGTAACATTTTTTCTTCTTTTCTTCTTTCTATTTCGGTAGTGAGCCTAGGTTGTGAGCCTTTCTGGATAGTGCATCCTATTCTAGGAGTGAGACTCTTTGTATCAATTTTCACAATTACTTATATTGTGAGCTAATCCTCACTGTGGTTTTTCACTTTTAGAGTTTTTCATGTAAATGTAGTGTTCTCTTGTGTATGGTGTTGGTTGTTTCAGTTTTTGTTATCTACTTTTCATGTTTAAGACTTCATAAAAAATTAAGGGTTTAATGAATGTATGTGGATCTAATTTTACTGTTGAGGATTTTAATGTTTTAAAGTTGATATAACTAATTCAGCCCCCTCTCATTTGTCTTCTTCATTCAACAATGACGTGTTATTTTTCTTAAAGAAACATCAGAAGCTCTAGATAAGTTTAAAGCATTTAAAGTTATGGTTGAGAATGAAATGGATATAAAAATTAAATGTTTGAGGTTTGGCATAGGTGGAGAGTTCACCTTTAATGATTCTAACAGCTTTTGTGAGAATCGTGACATAAAGAGGAACTTGTATGCCCCTAGGACTCATTAGTAGAATGGAGTGGTTGAAAAAAAGAATAGGATTATTCAAGAAGCTGCAAGGACAATGATGAGAGAAGTAAATCTACGAAAAGTATTTTAGGGAGAATGAATTCATACTGATGTTTATATACTTAATAGAGTTCAAGCAAGATAAAACAACATATAGACTCCCTATGAGCTATGGTGTGGAATAATCCCTAGTGTAAACTACTTCATAGTGTTTGGAAGAAAATTTTATATTAGAAGAGATGAAGAAAACTTAGGATTTTGATGCAAGGTCTGATGAAGGTATCTTCCTTGGATATTCTACTAGAAGAAAATATTACCAATGCTACAATAGGAGATTGAGAAAGACTATTGAGAGTGTAAGTGTCTTGATTTACAAGAAGAATTTAGTGGTGATAGATGGATATGAATTAGATGATTCTTCTTGCAAGGAAGAAGAAAAAGCTAAAGAAAAAGAAGTGTAGATTGAAGAGGAAGAAGCTCCAAAAAAGATTGGACTAAAACTCCTAAGTATGTGTGGAAGAATCATTCTAAAGATTAGACCATTGGAGATAAGAGTGGAGGTATACTGACAAGAACTTGAAAGTTGTTGAAAAATAAGTAAATCTATATTTACTTTCTTAAGTTGAACCTAAAATAGGGATTGAGGCATGCAAAGATGAATATTGGATCGAGGCTATATGGAAGAAGAACTATTGTAGATTGAGAAGAATTATACTTGAGAACTTGTCCCAAGATCAGTGAAAAAAAATGTGATTAGAACTAAGTGGGTATTCAAAATCAAACTAAATGAGAATGGAGAAGTGGTATGGAACAAGGAAAGGAATTTTTGTAAGAGCCATTCACAAGCTGAAGGAATAGATTTTGAAGAGACATTTTCTCCATGGCAAGAATGGAATCTATAATGATGTTTTTTCTTTTGCGGCACTTAGTAATTTTAAATTTATCAAATGGATGTGAAGTTTTCTTTCTTGAATGAAGATTTGGAAGAAGAGATATACATTGAATAGCTGGAAGGATTTTAGTTATTAGACAAATTGGATATGATCTATAGATTGAAGAAGGCATTATATGGATTGAAGAAATATCCTAGAGCTTGGTATGCAAGGTTGGATAGGTACTTGATACAATAAGGATTCAATAAATGTACCATAGATATCAATATTTACTTTAAAGTTAAAAAAGATCAAATCTTGATTATGGTTGTATATGTTGATGACATAATCTTTGGAGGCAATGAAACTATGTGTAAGAAGTTTGTAGAAGAAATGAAAAAAGAGTTTGAAATGTCTACGTTTGGAGATATGAATTTCTTCCTTGGACTAAAAATAAATAAAAAAGATTAAAGATATTTTCATTTCACAATCAAAGTATGTCAAGGAAATGTTGAAAAAGTTTGGACTAGAAAATTCTAAACTAGTATGTACCCCTATGGTTACTAGTTGCAAGCTCAACAAGAATGATGAATCTCCTAAGGCTAATTAGAGCAAGTATAGATCAATGATTGGAGGAATGCTTTATCTAACTTCTATTAGATTGGATATCATTCATACAATTTGTCTTGTGGCTAGATTTCAAGAAGATCCCAGAGAGTCAAATGTTGCAACAAAGAAGAGGATATTTAGATACTTGAAGGGAACTTTGGATTATGGCTTGTGGTATCCAAAGGATATTGATTTTACTCTAAGTTCTTACACAAATGCAAATTGGGTTGGTTGTGTGGATGATTAAAAAAAGGTAAAAGTGGTGGTACATTCTTTCTTGGATGTAGATTAGTGTCATGGCTAAGCAAGAAACAAGATTCAATGTCTTTATCTACTATAAAGGAAGAATACATTGCGCCAACATCTTGCTACACAAAAGTTTTGTGAATAAGGAAAACATTAAAGGATATCAAGGTGATATATGAAGAACCAACTTCTATCTTCTGTGATAATACAAGTGCTATTAATATTTCAAAGAATTCAGTAATGTATTTAAGGAAAAAAAACATGGGTATGTGCAAGATCATGATGGGCCAAAAAGTGGCAATATGATGGGTATGTCACTGACGACTTCTTTTTTACCCAAAATTGATGAAACGAAAAGGGTTTTTAAAGGAGATTTTCAGATTTCCACCAATATAAATTATGCTTTACTTTGAATTTAATAAGTAATTATTATTCATTTTCTATTCAAATTATGACTAAAGTCCTAATTGATAGACTGATTGAAAACATCTATAGCTTTCAATAGTATCACATTTTTGAATCCAAAACATGCATCATGCTTCAATACTATAGGATTAAAAAAAAAATTGAATTTCATGAAGTTTTGACCATGTTAAGGTGGTCAAACATACGAGTTTTATATATTTTTAAAATTTGTAATAAAAAAATCATAATTAATTATTTACTTGGAAAAAATTACAAAAAATATGCATCACATCGGAAATGAGTCCTCTACTTATATCTAAAATCTTATAAAAAATATTATCATTTTATTGTGGTTAGGGTGGTCAGACCTACTTCTTATTTTTTCCTTGAAATTTAAGTACTACTGCATTGAAATTTCAAATTTTCATGAAATAGATTTCTTTTCTTTTAAAACAAACCTAGTTGTTTAGAAACTAAATTCAATTTGCTACAGATTATATTCTTGCATATTTTTGAAATAATATAAATAACTTATTCAAATTTTTACGTTAAGTTGCCTAACTCTGATTTTTTTAATTTTTTTGCCACTTAAGGGCCTATTTTTTCCATGGTGATCCTGTACATACCCACATATCTCAATCCAATATCACTTTTTGAGACAGAAAGTTGTAGAGAATGAAGTGGAGCTTGAATATGTGCCTACAAAGGATCAAGTTTCTAACATATTTACTAAGGCTCTTCCTAAGGATACTTTTGAGTATCTCTGGGAGAAGTTGGGGGTCATTACCCCTTCTTCCTTGAACTAGATGCATAAGGGAATGCATCAGTCTAGTGGATCTCAAGATTCATTCCTTTGTCTAAATTGATGTTGGTGGCTCTCAAGGGGAGTAGGTAGTGACATTATTGGTTATTATAGTAAAAAAGAGTGTTTTTTGTCATCGTGCAGTGGTTGTTGATTAGTGCAGTATGGTGTGTGCTCATAAGGGGAAGTATACTAAGAAGTGAAGAAAAGATAGTTGTAGAGAAGATATCAGAAGGTTAATTGATGTCAAATGAGAAACATAAGTAATGCTGCAAATATTTTTTCTTTTTCCATTGATGTCAAAGGGGGAGAATGAAGCATGTGACAAATATAAGTTGAAAGGGAGAGAGTGAGTAATCTGAAAGAGAAAAAGAGCAAGCCATGTGAGAGAAAAGATAAAATGAAATAGGTATGGAGCAGAGCTATTGTGTTTGTTGTTGATGGTTTTTCACATCATGTGTTGTCATCAATGACAGAGAGAGAGGGTATGTGCAGGATCATGATGGGCAAAAAAGTCGCAATATGATGGGTATGTGTAAGGTATGTGGCTGATAACTTTTTTTTACCCAAAATTGATGAAATCAAAAGGGTTATTAAAGGAGATTATCAGCTTTCCACTAATATAAATTATGCTTTACTTTGAATTTAATAAATAATTATTATTCATTTTCTATTTAAATTACAACTAAAGTCCTGATTGATAAGCTGGTTGAAAAACATCTATAGCTTTCAAACAATATCACACTTTTCAAATCCAAAACATGCGTCACATTCTATACTTCGCATACTATAGGATTAAAAAAAAAAAATTGAATTTCATGAAGTTTTGACCATGTTAAGGTGGTTAGACATAGGATTTTTTAATTTTTTTTAAATTTGTAATAAAAAATTCATAATCAATTATTTACTTGGAAAAAAATTACAAAAAATTATGCATCACAACCGAACATGAGTCCTCTACTTATATGTAAAATATTACGAAATAACATTATCATTTTATTGTGGTTAGGGTGGTCAGACAAACACCTACTTCTTATTTTTTCCCTGAAATTTAAGTACTACTGCATTGAAATTTCAAATTTTCACCAAATAGATTCTTTTAAAAAAAATAAACCTAGTAGTTTATAAACTACATTCAATTTACTACATATTTTATTGTTACATATTTTTGAAATAATATAGGTAACTTATTCAAATTTTTACATCAAGTTGTCTAACTCTGATTTTTCTAATTTTTTTGCCACTTAAGGGCATATTTTTCCCATAATGATCCTGCACATACCCAAGATTGTTGCAAGTATGAGCAGTTGGTGTTGTCATTGATGTCAACAATATTGTGTTGTCATTGATGAACAAAATATTTTTCCAAGAGTACATTTGTAGTTGTTGGTGTTTTCTATGTTGTTGCATTAATGATTCTTTGATTAGTTGCATTATGTTATCATTAGTAAGCTACTGGTGTCAACCTCTAGTGTTTCATTCATAAGTTTATGTAAATGGATGTATGGTTGATTTTTTAGGTTGCAGTTGGTTCTAAAAGTATTGAAGATGATGAGGATGTGTCTCTAGTGTTTGGTTTCCAAGTGCTTTTGAGAAAATTTGATAAAAAGAGGAAACAATGAATTGTAGTGTGCTCTGGGTTGAAGATTAGTGTTTTGATTTTTGCTCTACAGTTCTTCAAGGTTGAATATTTGCTTGTGAGTTTCAAATATGTTGATCAAAGGTGATTATATTTTTTGTAAAAATTTCATGTGATGGATTGTTGTGTAGAGGAAGTTGTGTTCACTAGTGTGTGAACTGTATTGCAGAGGTGTATGGGAGAAATGTTTTTCTCTACATTTCTCCACAATTTGGTTTTGGGTCTTGTGGGTTTGAAGTCATACTAAAAATTTTGGTATCTTTCTTTAGTTGAATTTGTTCAAGCTTTGGTGCTTTAGAAGTTGGTTGTTTGAGTGTACTAGGTGTGTGCATTCTCCAAGTGAAAGTTGTTGCAAATGAGCTTTCTGGATTTTAGGGTATTTGTGGAATATTCTAGATCATGTTCAAGTTTTATGTAGTGTTTGCAAGTCATATTTGGATCTGAGGAAGTGTCTACTTAAGTGTTAATTGTGTTTACATGGGTAATGACCAACCTTGGATTTTTACACTACTTGCAAAATTTGTGGAAGTGTGTTGTGGTGTGTATGAATGGACTTAGGTCCTAGCTAAGGTGAATTGTGGTCCTCCTTCATTCCCTTCTACTGTAGGAATGTTTCGGTGCCAAACTAACTTGAAATTCCATAGTTGAGGTGCATAGCTAACCTTGGAGAATGTTTTCAAGGTTGAAGATGATATAAATATGAGTTGTTGTTGAGGTATGTGAAGACAGATGAGTATGATGGGAGTGATATGAATTGTAGAGTTGTAGGGTGTGAATTTATAAAGTGTAGTGTGAGATTTCATGTGTTAGATTACCGAATGTAGTGAGTAGAAGGTTTCTACAAGTCATTAGAGAGAATGAAAAGGTGTTGGTGATGTTGTGGTGGATTTTTCTATTTCTTTGAGATGGATTTCTCATTGTAACACTCTTCTATATTTTCTTTTATATTTTGGTAGTGAATCTTTCTTTCTCTTAGGTAGTGAGCCCTATTGTATAAATTGGTGTTGATATTACTTTATATTGTGATTTAATCCTCACCGCAATTTTTCCATCTTGTGTTTTTCACATAAATATGGTGTCTCTTTGTGCATAGTGTTGATTTGATTTAGTTTCTGAAAGATAGAAAATTGTGTCCATTAGGTTTTAGGACCTAGGGCAACAATCTTTCTATACTCCACATTCAAGGATGCCCTAAAGATCTCAATCAAATGATGATAATGGGAGAAAGAGATTTACTAAGGGACTATCCTAGGGTATGATTTAAAATTACACGAGGGGTTCACCACCAAGCTAGGGTTTGGAAAAAAAAAAGAAATGCAAGATCTAATGACAAAACCTAGTGGTACATGAAACTTGAATGAATGATCTAGAAATGCATATGGATGATCCCACAAAGTTGGTTTACAATTTTTTGGGAGGATCTGATTTTTTCTAAAATCACATATTTTTAGAAAATATAATTATTTAAACCTTAAAAATTTCCATTTAAAGCATTCCAATTAAAGAGGGTTTCATCAAACTACCTTAAATAAAACCCCCTTTGGATAGAACCCCACTAGTTTTAAACCATACCTATAACGGAGTCTCCTTTACACCTATCAAAATGCTAATAAAAACCCACTTTTGATTTACCTTTTGGGGGATCAAATTAATTCATTTAAAATTTATTTTTTGTAAGTATGTAGTCCTTATTATAATCTTCCAAAAAAGTATAATTTTAAATAAATTTAATTTAATTATTATATTTATTTTTTATTTCTTCTGAATGTAGGTTTTTCACCGAAAATCAAGCTCTTTGTTCTACACGTGGAAAAATAGCAGATTATCAAAAAATAAATAAAAAAATATGAGTGCACTATATATTGAAGTCCTTGATCTAACAAAGAAAAAAATTGAATTTTGATACATACAAAAAATGTTACGCGTTATATAGTCACGCTATGTCTGAATTATAATTGGTTTGACTTTGAAACTTGATTAAAGAAAAAATATTCAATAAAAAAAATATCTAACCAAGTGGAAGCACTAGATATTAGAGTTATAAATCTAAATTTTAAAGAATTATAATTTTATCCTTCATGGAAAAAAATCTATGCATTATACGGTGAGCGTCACTTTTTAAAAATGTTGATTTATGAGAAAAACTATTTTTTGAGGGAGATGGAAGAAGAAGTGCAATCTAATTCCAAAAATTTTGAAAAAAATATATTTATAATCTATAGAAAAAATTTCATGAAACTCTAGCTTGCATCATCTTCAAATTCCTCGCAGTTTAGCTACTATAGGTGCCCGAAAGTGAAGATTTAGTTTTAAAAAATTATTTCAGTGTCCAATTTGGCCAAAAATTGTAAACCACTATTGTGGGATCACTCATATAAATCAAAATAGAAAGTTGTAAAATTAGAAGTGTGCACCTAGTAACTTTTAGAGGCTTGAATGAAGACTCGAGATGCTACAAATCCTAAAATTTAGGCCTACTAGGAATCATTCACCAATCTGGACAAATCAGTCCTAGATCTGGGTTTCTGTACAGGAACAAGTTTCTTAGAAAAGGATATATGATAATGCAAAAATCTCAAAATTGACCTAAAATGGGACTCATTCTCCAAAATTGGTGAATGAGTCTAGTTAGGGTTTTCTAGAGCTATAAAATTTGAATTTGGCCTTCAATTATGCTCTTTTTGTTCCTCTTTCTTTCTAAATCTAAAGCCCTGATTTTGGGGCTATAGGTGACTTTTTGGTGAAGATTACAACCTTTCCAATGGGGAGACAACTCCAAAAAATTTCTCCAAACTTGTAACCTAATCTTCAATGATCTTCAAGTCTTCAAAGCACCTAGATCTGCAATCAAACAGAGAGAGAGAGAGAGAGAGAGAGAAAGTGTTGACTAGGGAATAGGGTTTTGCCTTCGTCAAACACCTTCTATGTAATTAAAAAAAATGATGAGACAATTAAATGAAGTCATGAAACATGAAAAAAATAACATGAATCATGGACAATAATACCTTGAATGGTTCCTTGTAAATAATTTATTGTAAATCTGCAACTCAACATGAAATGGCCATGAATGATGTAGATCTTGATCTTGACAATAGGAGTAGAACATGCTTGATCTTGGATCTTCAATGCTACATCACAACACTAGCTCAATAGAATGCTTAATTCTTGATATGCTTGACATGATGATGGATCTTGAATTGATGTAACAATTGATGAATAAATTTGCTCTTGAACACCTTAAAAATGACCTTGAATGCTCTCTTGATGATCTTGTGAAGTCTTGGAATGCTTAACTCTTGATTGCTTGACTTGATATCATGTAGGCCTAATGAAATAATGATTTAAAAGATCAATTATATAGTAAATCCATCTAATATCCCGTGTATTAGATCCCAAAGGCTGACATACACAAAATTTGAACTTAAAGCCCAATTTTTCCTGCTTAAAACCTTGAAAATAGGCCAAATGGGACTCATTCACCATCTATTGTGAATAGGTCCCACCTAGATGGGACTCGTTCACCCAAAGTGGCAAATGGGTCTCACATGGCCTATTTTGAGTGCTAAAGTTTCAAGGAGTGTGTAAAGTAAGTTTATATGTTGATATTGTCAAGTTTTTGATTGAAATATGCCTTGGGATACATAATATAGGGTCTTAGGGACTTATTAATGATGATTTTAAGGTCATAAATGCAAGAGAGCCCAAAATCCAATGTGAAAGTGTAAATAAATACACTTTACATCATTAAATTAAGGAAAAATTGGGTTTATTTAGCTAAAAAGGGCCCTAAATACAATATGAATGTGTACAACACATTACAACACCCTCTTAAATTTAATGTGAAGGTGTAAATAAATACACTTTACAACATTAAATTAAGGAAAAGTTAAGTTTATTTAGCTTAAAAGGGTCCCAAGATCTTATGTGGATGTGTAAAACACCTCAAAACACTAGATCAGGGTGATATCAAGTCCAATTCATCTTTAATTATTCTCAAATTAAGCAAGGAAAAGGCATACCCTTTCCCTGTCATTACATCTAGGCCCCACTTTAGTGAGAGGATGAACTTGCTTCAAACTCACACTAAAGTAGACATTCAAGAGGGGTCCAATTGTACCAATGTGGATGGTCTAGGTTAACAAAGATAGAGGAAGCGGTAAATCCCCTAGGATCCAAGATCCTAAGTCAATATGACATAAGCACAAGAGGACATGCACAAGGTGTATGATATGTAGCATCAAGATACACAAACATGCAATGTCAATAACTAAAATAAAGAAAAAAAAAACAAGCAAATATAAAAATGAGGTGGATCAAGGATTGACCATTTGTCCAACATGATGTCGATCTGATCTAGATTGTTTGTCCAAAAATGCACACTCACTCTAAGGCAATGAAACCTTAGGCTGTCCGTTGGGTGACTAATCGAAGAAGGTGAGATACATATGGCTGGTATGTGCTCACACACATGCAAGTGGCTAAGGGAATGTCATGCCCTCATTCGGCTTCCCGTAAAACCATACCCAAGTTATACTTCCTGATAACTTTGATAAGGTGCCACGCAACAATGAACTTTGAGCTTCATGATACAAGAAAAACTTCATATGCTTAGAGCTCATGAAAAAACAAGATGGCTCCACAGGAATGCAAGGTGTGTTATGCAAGGTGGCCATATAATTGATGTTGTAAATGTGAAATAGTGTAAGGGATGTTCAAAGGGATTTTTCTTAGTTCATGTACGGTCTCTTCTTAGGGAACATTGTGCCTAATGTCTCCAAGAGAGGACAAGTCAAAGAAATATCATGCTCTTAGAGGAAATCAAGCCCAATGAAACCATCAAGAAAAGGACACATCGAAAGAAGAAAGAAATCACACAATGAAACATGAGTGTCGATGTATGCCCCCACTTTAAAGTAGTTACTAACACTATTACTATGAGTAATTGTTTTAAAGTAGAAGAATGCATGAGAGCTTATTCGGAAAGCCCTATGCCAAGTCATATGTTTCCAATAAGCTACGTCATGAACAAATATGTCACATGTGATCCAACTTAAGGCATGTCGTCCACATCCCAAGCTTTTTCTTATATTTACATGAAAGGCAGTCAACTAGCCAAAAGGGATAGTGACAAGTGACATATGAAGGCAAGGCTAACTAACCCCTTTCCCCCACTTGGTGTAGGCAAAGGATGAGCCAAAATGAAGAGAGGGACTAAGTGCTTCAACCCAAGGAAGAGCACCACAGTCCTTAAGATATTGAATTTTGTTACTCAAAGCCTTACATTCATTAGTAGAATGACCATGAACTCTATGATATGTACAAAATGAACTCTTGTAGTAAAATTTCTTTTGTGTTATTGGAGGAAGAGATATTAAAAGATCTTGAAGGAGTCTCAACAAGATACCTTCTTGATCAATGGTAGAAGACGTTCCTTTATTTTGCGACAAAGATATCTCTTGCTTAGTTGGCTTAGAGGAATATTTTTTAATAGTGTTGATATTGAGCGAAGACTTGTTTATGTCTTTCAAAGGACAATAACCAAGACCACTAGTATTTTCTTGCATGTGATGCTCTATAGGGTTACAAATACCTTGTTCTCTAGCACCACATCCTTTTCCACTATAACCAAGTTGTTTCATCATTTCATAACCTTTTCCATAAAGATTCCTCATCTCTTTTGGATTCAGTGGTTGCTCATAATTAATTTCATAAAAGATTTTTGTGTAATTTATTTTCTTTTGTTCTAAAATGGTTGAGGTGGATGCTTTCGGAAGGTCTTCCGAATTTTATGTTGACATTACAACTTTTTCTTTTTCCTTTTTAGACTCTTTTATTATGAACTTGTATTCTCACCTGAACTTTTGTTCTAAGTCTAAGGAACCCCAATCATCTTCTAATAGCTTCATGATTTTATTAATATGTTTTTCTTTGTCTTTTTGTTGCACGGTTTCCACTTGTGTAGTTGGTGTTAATGTTTTTAAAGGATTTTCCTTGTTTTTCTCTATGTTCAAACATCTGTTTGGGTTAGGGTTAGCTTCAAGTGTGTACACTTTGTTGTTGTAAATATACTTCATTTTATTATAAAGAGTAGAAGGAACCCCATTCATTGCATGAATCCATGGTCTTCCTAAAAGGGGTTTATATGAAAGATCATGAGGCATAACATGGATCAATGTTTCTATTGTGGCCTATCCAATTGTAATAGGCAAAGTGATCACACCAAGCAGTTGTTTTCCTACATTTTCAAATCCTTTAATAGATAAAGAATCAGGTTGAATTTTTTATTTATCCACACTAAGCCTATCCAAAAGGTTTATGCTACACACATTAAGAGTAGAGCCATTGTCGACAAGGGTTCACTTTATCCCCATTCTAATGTATTTATCTATTATTATAAAACCATCATTTTGTTTTTATACTTCGAAAGGGGGGAGTTCACTTTGGTGGAAAATAATGTCATCTTTTATTCCTTGAATCATGGTGGCTATGTCATTCAGGTTTGCACTAAAGGGAACCACAACTTGTTGCAAGGCTGTTTGAAGCATAGTGTGATAATTAGGTGAATTCTGAATTAGGTCCCATAGGGACATCTTAGCAAGAGAGTTCTTAAGTTGTTCAACAAGATCATACTCCTTTCCACTTTGTGTAGGAAAATGAGGGGGACCAAGTAGGATAGGATTAGGCAATGGAAGGGATGTTGAAAGTGTAGCTTGTCTTTGCTATAGATTGTTTCTAGTGTTATATGTATGAGCAACAATATTATTCTTAGGTGGGTAAATGATAAGTTTGGGTTTGTTTTGAGTTTGTGGCTTAAATTGTGAAGGTGGATAAAGAATTAGAGGATTCTTAGGATGTCCCACAGGGTATGTAGGAGGTCCATTATCCAAGGGGGATCTCATGGATACTTGCACACTCATAACCTCAATGGTCTTGGTTTGATGTATTTCTAATAAAGGGAAATATAAAATTTTCTTGCACCATGATATCCTCCCTAGGAAGAGAGTTGTTAGGATAACTACAAACCAAATTTTCTTGGCATTCAAGGATTGGTTCTTCCAAAATGGCTTTATTACAAGTAGGGGAATGATCAATGGTTCAATTGTCTTATTTATCAATGATGGACTTATCTTGTTCACTATTGTTTTCCTGAGGGGAAGAGAGGAAATCAAGATTCCCATGACTTTCATCGATTAGATCTTCTAACATCAAAGCATCTTCCTCACAACTAGGAGAGATACTAGGACAAGAACAAATGTGATTGTCATGACTATCCATAGTTTCATTTCTTTGTTCCTAATGTCTTCCAAAATAGGATAGCTAGAGGAATGATCATAGAGAGGGTTGTTATAGACCATAAATTTTTTATCATCCAACACCAACATATCCTCCTCACTCAATTTCATCCTCCAAAACATTATCACAAGAGAAGAAAGTGTTGGGAGGTGAATGTAGACTATTTGAAGTGTTGTGTATGTAGGTTTCAATGGTCTCTTGTTGTGTTATGTTATCATCATGATTATCTATGGTTGTTTCTTCTTGTTCATCAATGTATTTCCTAATAAGAGAGGTACAAGGAGAGAAACAACTAGGATTCTCAAAACTCTCATTGATTGGTTCTTTTAACACCAAAATATCTTCTTGGCCAATAGGAGAGATATTAGGAGAAGAACGAATATGATTGTTAGGAATGTCCAAGGTTGTATTCTCTTTCACTAAAGTACTCTCATAGGGAGGGGATATGAACTTTTTCTTAGCATGCCTAGAAAGCTAAGGTACTAACATTGTTTGAACATAAATGTAAAGTACTTCTAACCATCTTATCCAATTATTTAAGAATGTAAACAATGCATATCCAAAGATGAAAGTTAATTTTATCCAATGTATGGAAAAATTTAAGAATGCAAACAATGTATATCCAAAAATAAAAAGCGCTTTTATCAAACTTATGCAAAGATTTATGAATATAAACATTGTATATGCAAAATTGAAAAGTAATTTTATCCATATGATTCAAAGTTTTAGAAATGTGAACATTTTTAGATCTAATGATGCTTATAATTGAAATGATTTCAAAAATGAGTACTCTAAATTAATGTTTTTGACCTAGATGCATAAAACAAATGTTACTAAAACTTTACAGATTTATAGTATATGTTACCAGAGGCTTAGGAAGCATAAAATTGAGGTTTTTAGTGTTAAAGTAGTTTAAAATCTGCACTGGGACTGATTTTCCTAGAGGGGTGAATGAGTCCTAGTTAGGGTTTTTTTCAAAAAATTCAAAAAAAATTAAAGTGATTTTTATGCTTTTTAGTTTGTATGACTTGTAACCTAAATGCAAATGCATTTTTCAAATGTTTTTCAATTATTTGAGATGCAAAAATGCAACCTATATGCACTTTAACTAATGCAAAAATTTGAAACCCTAGAATGTCAATTAACTAATGTAAACTCTAATGTAATGTTAAAATGCAAGCTAAATCTAGGATGATGATGCACTAAAAATTAGAATTATGATGTTCTAAATGCAGGTTCACCAAAATGTAAGATAGAAAATTGTCTCCATTAGAGTTTAGGACCTAGGGCAACAAACTTTCTATACTCCACATTCAAGGATTCCCTAGAGGTCTCAATCAAATGATGATAATGGGAGAAAGAGATCTACTAAGGGACTATCCCAGGGTATAATTTTATATTACAAGAGGGGTTCACCACCAAGCTAGGGCTTGTACAAACAAATGAAATGAAAGATCTAATGACAAAACCTACTAATTCATGAAACTTGAATGAATGATTTAGAAATGCATATAAATCATAATAGAAAGTTGTAAAATCATAAGTGTGCACTTGGAAATTTGTAGAGGCTTGAATGATGACTAGAAATGCTACAAGTCCTAAAATTTAGGTCTATTGGGACTCATTCACCAATCTAGGTTAATCAATCCCAAATCTGGGTTTCTGTATAGGAAGAGGTTTCTTAGAAAAGGGTATTCAAAATTGCAAAAAAATGAAAATTGACCTGAACTAGGACTCATTCACAAAAACTGGCAAATGAGTCTAGTTAGAGTTTTCTAGAGCTTTAAAATTTAAATCTGACCTTCAATATCTACTCTTTCTATTCCTCTTTGTTTCCAAATCAAAAACCTTGATTTCAAGGTTGTAGGTGATTTTTTGGTAAAGATTACAACCTTGCCGATTGGGAGACAACTCCAACAACTTTCTCCATGCTTGTAATCTAATCTTCAATGATCTTCAAGTCTTCAAAGAACCTAGATCTGCAATCACACAAAGAGAGAGAGAGAGAGAGTGTGTGTGTGTTGATTGTTAGGGTATAGGGGTTTTCCTTGGTCAAACCCCTTATAGGTAATTAAACCAAATGATGAGACAATGAAATGAAGGAATGAAACATGAAACAAAGAACATGAATCATGGACAATAATACCTTGAATGATGCCTTGTAAATAATGTCTTGTGAATCTACAACTCGACATGAAATGGCCATGAAGGATGTAGATCTTGATCTTGACAATAGGAGTAGAACAATGCTTGATCTCGGATCTTCAATGCTACATCACAACACTAGCTCAATAACATGCTTGATGCTTGATATACTTGACATGATGATGGATCTTGAATTGCTGTAACAATTGATGAAGAAATTTTCTCTTAAACACCTTGAAAATGACCTCAAAGTGAATGCTCTTTTGATGATCTTGTGAAGTCTTGGAATGCTTAGCTCTTGAGTGCTTGAATTGATATCATGTAGGCTTGATGAAGTAATGATTTAAAATCTCATTTATATAGGAAATCCATCTAATATCTCATGTATTAGATCCTAAAGGCTGACATACACAAAATTTGAACTTAAAGCCCAATTTTTCTTGCTTAAAACCTTGAAAGTAGGCCAAATGGTACTCATTCACCATTTGTGGTGAATGGGTCCCACCTAGATGGGACTCATTCACCCAAAGTGGAAAATGGGTCCCATAGGGCCTATTTTGAGTGCTAAAGTGTTAGGGAGTGTGTAAATTAAGTTTATATATTGATATTGTCAGGTTTTTGATTGAAATATGCCTTGGGATACATAATATAGGGTCTTAGTGGCCTATTAATAATGATATTAAGGTCATAAATGCAATAGGGCCCAAAATCTAATGTGAAAGTGTAAATAAATACACCTTACAACATTAACTTAAGGAAAAATTGGGTCTATTTAGCTAAAAAGAGCCCTCAATCCAATGTGAATTTGTACAACACATTACAACACTAGATTAGGTCCACTTTAGTTTATAAGCCTCTTAAATCTAATGTGAAGGTGTAAATAAATACACTTTACAATACTAAATTAAGGAAAAGTTAAGTTTATTCAGCTTAGAAGGGGCCCAAGACCTAATGTGGATGTGTAAAACAACTCATAACATTAGATCCAGGCGATATCAAGTCCAATTTATCATTAATTATTCCCAAATTAATCAAGGAAAAGGCGTACCCTTTTTCTGTCATTGCAGTTTCTATTATTTTCATTCATGGTAAAACATTCTAACAAGATTATTGGTTAATTGAATTATTGTAGATCTAAATGTTTGTGAGATTTTTGAATCTTTAAGGTACAACTAATTCACCCCCCTCTCAATTGTATTGTGAATTCAACATAACTTATTAAATCTCACTCTACACTTCACAAATTCACACTTTACAACTTTGCAATTCACATCACACACTCTACACACACATCCTCCATCAACACAACACATATTTATACTTTATTCAACCTTGAAAACATTCTCTAAGGTTAGCTATGCACCTGAACCGCATAAATTAAAATTAGGTCGGCACCAAAACATTCTTGTGGTGGGAAGTATTAAAGGTAGACCACAACACACCTAAGATCGAATCTAAATGCATTCATACACAACACACTAGACACTTCCATAATCACTGAAGAAAATTCCAATTAGTGTAAACACCCAAGGTCGAGTGAACCTGTGTAAACACCATTAAACATTAAGTACACACTTCCTCAAATCCAAAGATAGCTATCGGACCACACACAACACTTAAACACAATTTGGAATATTCCACAGACACCCTATGATCCAACAAATTCCTTCGCAATAAATTTCACTTGAAAAACAATTTCATCTTGTACACCCAGATAAACTTCCACACATTGTAACACAATAAATGAATTTGTGGAGCACCAAAGCATAAGAAACTTCAATTGAAGGTAGATATGAACCTTGTCAACACACTTCTAGAACTGCAAGACCAAAAACCAAATTGTAGAGAAATGTAGAGCAAATCCATTTCTCCTAAACAACACTAGAACATAGTCCACACACTAGTGAACAAAACTTCTTTTGTACAGTGATTCAGACCAAGAAATTCTAGATATATCATCTATGAACACCTCCAATCAACATATCTAAACCGCACAAGCAGATCTTCAACACAAAAGAAATGTGGCGAAAAATTAGAACACCACTCTATATGCCAGAACACTTCTACAACACATTGTTTCCTCTTTTATTCATAATTTTTTCAAAAGTACTTGGAAACCAAGCACAAAAACATATTCTCATCATCTTCACCACTTGTTAATTGCAACACAACAATTTAACCAAACAACATCCACAAACAAAAGCTTATCAAAGCAACACTAGAGGTTGACACAGTAACATTTACTAATGACAACATAATGAAACTAAGCAAATCATCATCACAACTTCTCAACTATCAGTAGACATCAATGACAACACAAACATAAGCTTGTTGACATCAATGACAACACTAACTACACATACTTGCAACAATAAAGTTATTGTTAAGGTGAGACAACTTCTTAATCTATTTATTTATAACATGTAATAACTTGCTAATTCTGATAATTCCTTATTATATCTCTTTACTTATGTGGGTACGATTTAGGAGTTAATAATAATGTAAATGTATGTCCAAGAAAAAAACAATGATAGTCTGTGTAGTTAAAGAGAAGCCTTATCAAGTGAAGGGTCTTTTGGAATGTTATTTTGGAGATGGAACACTCTAGATTGTAACATTAGTTTAAATGTAGATCCTAATATTACTATTTGACAACTTATATATTCCCATTTAGATATCTACAACTCATAAAAACTCATCCTAAAACAATTTCTGATAACCCAATATCAATAATTATATTCTATAAATATTAGATTTAGTAAAAGAGATGCAAGATATACAAATTAATTGAAAATTCTCTCCTCCAATAAATTCTATTACACAGTTAATTACATGACACAATAAATGTCGCTTATGTTCTAAAAATGATTTTAATTAACTTGATTAAATACTAATAAAACTATGTTTTTAAATTGATTTTAATTAACTCGATTGAATACTAACTCATAAATATCTCTCCGATATTGTATTTTATGGTACGATTGCTAGTCTATTCTATCCCCAAAGTGTGCAGGTCGACTGCTGGTGTTGGTTTGCGTAGAGCACTGACATGTGGTTGTGCTGCATTGGAAAAGAATGAAGGAAGCCCTTCCAGCTTCTCAAATCAATGGCTTTCATTCTTCAAAAACAATTTCCAATACTTTATAATTCTCTTTGCTTTATTTTATATCAGTAATAGCAACAGGAATTATGATTAAAGAGGAAAAATGGCGACACTTAATCATAATTTCAAGAGAGCATGTGACTTTTCTTGCCAGATCACAAGATTACGTTTAAGACAGTGACTTTCACCAAAGATCCCACAAAAGACGAGAGTCATCGTTTTCTTACAATACATGTAACTATCTTTGAATTAATAATATATGCACTATTATCTAAAAAGGAAAAAATTTCGTTCTTGTAAAAGAACAATTTATATATTCCTCTTTTGCTGGCCTTTGATAGGCATAGGCTGTAAGATTTGACCGCATGTGCGTGATCGTACAGGAAACCTAAGAAATTATTTTAAAAAACTTATGGACAATTGTATAAAATTAAAAAGTTTGAATTGTTTTCTTAAATTCAAATTCATAAATTCAAAGATCTTTAGATAAATCTCATACTTAAAAAGAGATGTCTCTCGTATGAAACTCATAATGCAACTTTACATACGATTAAAAATAGTTTATATTTTAACAATGTCATATGTCTCCTAAAGAGAGGAAATATTAACGAAGATTAAAGACGCGTGAGTCAAATTTGAAGAAAACAAAACAACATACGAGAATGGGAATGGAGGAAGTATGTGTATTGCCTAACGAAAGCAATGCAACACATAAATCGGTTGATTTTTGGATTTCTCCGCCATACCCCACGCTGGCCTGTAACAACTCTAGAATCAGAACTACCTATAAATCCAATTACAATCGGCCACGTGAAGAATTTACTTGGAAACAACTCCTGCTTCTCCAAAAACGTCCTTATTAATTAAGGAATAGTAAGTAGCTTTATCACATCAACCATTCAATTGCATAACTAGATGCAGTTACACATATCTTGTGATGGTGGTCGTCT
Source organism: Sequoia sempervirens (assembly GCA_007258455.2). Lineage (NCBI taxonomy): Eukaryota > Viridiplantae > Streptophyta > Pinopsida > Cupressales > Cupressaceae > Sequoia > Sequoia sempervirens. Next base: position 27,179,901 of record VDFB02072274.1, read on the forward strand.
TACCAGATGTCCCACGCGACCACAGGTTTTAGTTGCATAACGAGGGTTGTAAAGTTCGAGACACGGAATCCCAGTTCTCCAGAGAATCAAATCCACTTGGCCATGGCCTATCATGTTGTCAAATACTTGAAATTGTGCATTGGGAGCTAATGATTCTTCTATTTCGATCTCTTTTTTGGTGATTTTGAGTATAACAGGATTCAAATTGACGTTATGGGTTGTCAACTTTCAAATGTGCAGAGGTTTAGCAAGATGTTGTATTTGGATGTTGACATAAAGTCTTTGAAATTTTCATAGCGTATTTGAAATTTGAGATGTCATATGGGTATTTCTATGTTATTCATAGATTTTGTATTGAAGACGTAGAATTATATTTTTCCGTATTTATAATGATATTTTATAATGTGATTCACCTAGGTTGTTTTATTTCAATTTATCATTCATAGCATAGAGTGGAAGCATGAAGACTTTCTAAAGGCTGCATCAATTCTAGTACTACTTTGACTCAAGTAATTCTTAACTATGATATTTTCTTAAATATAAAGTTCATTTAACTTGCTATTCTGTTTAGGAAACCATCAACAAGTGTTACTTTAACAATCATTCATTATAAAGCATAAAATATAAGTTAATAAGTTTGAGATAATAAATTGTGAAGTCTAGTGCAGGTAAAAATATCTATAAGATAGAAAAATATCACCACCTAGCATGCATTTCCAAATTCTATTTATCCTAAAACATAACCTTTTCTCATTTTTGAATGTGAAAGAATTTGTAAAATTATCCAAAAATTAATTCCAAGTATATTTACTTTTCACATTCAACACAACATCTTTACATCTAGGCAATACTTAAATATACAAATCCCACGCGTAGAGATTTTAAAAGGTACTACAACATTCTTTTCATAATATTTTGCTTATTTGTAATATATGAAAGCAAGATATTACATAGTAACAAAATATATTGGTTAATTATGTTCTGGATCATGTCCTCGATTCGGCTTCGGTTTAGTAGGTTGGAGAAGTGTGCGACCCTTGAGCACTCTCTCCGCTGTAGCTACACTTTTCTGCATAACAAGGATAAAACATTAAAAAGAAATCTCTATATTCCTGTGAGACAAGTGCTTTAACAATGTATCAATTATATTTTTGACTTCTAAACTACTTTACACTACATGTGGATTATTTACACATCAAATAATAAATATTTAATAATAAACATAAATTTAAGAGAGTAAAAATATGCATTTTTCAAAGTAAAAATAAACAAAAGAATTACCAAAAATAGAATGGTGAGATATAAATAAATTTTTCTTATAAGAATAAAATAAATTTTATATATATCTTATAATATTTCTCTATTTCTCTATTTTTCTATATATATATATATATATTGTTTTGTTTTAACTTAACAATAATTTGTAAATCAAAGAGTCTAGTAATTCAGCAGGGTATAGCCCACGTGCAGATTTAAAACTTGAGAAGATAATAAATCTAAGAGAGTACAATACCTATTATGATCAACATATAACTTCAATTGATTACAAAAATTATTATTATTATATATATATATATATATATATATATATATATATATATATATATATATATATATATATATATATACATGAAATTTAATTTATTTAAAACATATTTTAAGTTAAATACATGTAACTCTATTTTTAATTTTTACAGATCATAACATAGCGTTCTATCACTATTAAAGTACTCTTAACAAAATAATTAAAACTCTCGGTAAGAGCACTGTGTTATATGAGTTGTGCATGATATACCTGACGCTCACGAACCCAGACGAAGGGACTGGAAGAGAGCCGCCTGTGGGACTGAAGCGAGGGAAGCTCTCCGTGTCCTTTGACTGCCACGAATTTCTCAGCCCGAACTTTGCTGGAGGCGTAGTCGTTCCACAGTGGGCTCGTGGGGGATGGTGCGGTTGGGGGATTGGGAAGATAGTTCAGGACGGCCAGTCCAGTGGGCGTCTTGGGCTGCCTGCTTCTCACGTTCACACCCATCCAATAGTTTTGAGAAGGGTCCTGATTCGCCGTTATCAGTACGGAATACGATTGGCCAGAGTAAATGTCCAGGTTGTCTACTTCCAAGGGCTCCACGTAATGCCCGTCTGCCTCCACAACTGTCATCTTGTGTCCCTGCCCAAAACCAAATGTGAGAAACATGGGGAAGGCTGGAAAATCCGCACTTAGGTCGGAATAAATCTGACGCGGAAATCAATGGATGCATTGACTGGCATTATTTTTGAATCAAGCGATTTAGTGATTAAGCTGACCGACCTGGATCACAAAGTTCAGGGCCGAAAGAGACGCCACGCTTGCAATACGGAGGCGGTATGTGTTCCCAGGTTGCACTGGCAAGACATAAGGCGAGCACCGCTTGTTTGTAGCGTTGCACGAATCGGTGGTTGTTGAACAGTTGTATTGCCCTCGGCCGTCTATCTCCAGTGACTGGAAAGAAGCAGCACACAACATATAACTGTCAGTGCTATTGGTGAATGGGAGACACCGGGGTTAGATTTTGGGGAAAGCGAAATTTGTCTGGATATTGGTGACGGCTATTAATCCTAGATGTAGCATGAAACATGATTTATATGAAGGTGATGAAATTGCGTGCAGGCGAACATCATCTCTAGAGATGACGTTTACTTGAACGCAATCATGAGCCCATGTCTGATAATTTACTTTCCATTTGTGAAAATGCACCTTCGCTTCAGCAGCAAAAGATAAGAGTGCCAAGAATAACAACACACAGAAAACACTTGGCTCATAAATTACATCTAAACACTTGGCTCATAAACTACAGAAGTTAGATGTCAACCATTAATTACAAACAGTCTAGATGAGTAGTAAGAACAAAATCTACTCAATAGTATTGTGAATTTCAATTAATTAATAAATACGATCAAATGTGCATCCAGAATACTGAATAGACAATGGCCTAGATAGACAATGGCCTAGATGAGTAGTAAGGACAAAATCTAAAACTTCATCGATCGAGCTACACACTTGCTCTCTGCACGTAGCATCATTTTATAATGTCGTCTCAGCACTACGAATTCACTGTTCAACTTTGACTACTTGTTTTTCAACTTATATTCTACGTTTTATTCTGGTCTTGGAATGTCCATACAAAAATATACACCTGTATTGAAGTTTCCGTGACTAATTTGATAATATGTCAACATTTTGGATTCAGCCATACTTCAAATCTGTCACCTTCTTTCTGTCTCCTTCCTGCTTTTAGGTATGGTGTCTAGAAATGAGATTGTTATTGGTTTGGTAAGAAGTTAGTATTTATCTGGACTGACATGTATATTCAGGGCTTGGATGGTGGGGTTGGAATATATGGAGGCTGATGGACCCGGGCGGCTCAAGACAATTTCGCTCAATCACAGGGTATTTGTCTTTAAATACGTAACCTAGTTTACTTATATGTTTCTGTAGTAGTTGATTTTTTCAAAGATAAAATTTAGATAGAAAAATAAATCATCTTAAAACAAAATAAAATAAAAAAATTATAAGCCCATAAATTATATATAGTGTGAGATTTGAGCCTCAAATAAGTCACTCTGCAAATTACTAATAAGTCATTGTAAAACAAGTTTCAGCTGCAATTTAATGGTGAAACCATAGTTTACATACTCGGAATTGGAGAGTACTCGGCAGGCCCAAAAATTTTGACTGGGGAAAAAACTCGGCAAGTACTCAGCAAATGTGTGTAGATATTTATCTATGTGTATACTCAGGACTGCACTGTGCACACATACATATCTATAAACATACACAGGATGCCAAGTTTGCATGCATATACACATACAAACATATTTATACACACACAAACATGACAATTTTGTGGGTTTTTTGGATTACTTGATAATTTGATGGGAGAAAATCCATCTGCATACTGCCCGAGAGTAAAAGCAGAAATTACTCGGCATGCAAATTTTTTGGAGATTACTCGGCTACTCGGAAAGTATGTAAACTATGGGTGAAACAATAGTTGTTTAATGAAAAAAACTTCCAAAATATGAAATAAAGAATCCAAAATCTCACTTATCATTATTTAAAATATTTTATTTTACTTAAATTTATTTTATACGTACACCAATAAATTTTAGTTTATTTATTAAATTATTTATTATACTTTTAAAATGTATTATTTAAATATATGTTAAACTCTATTTTAACTTTTACGTGCAGATCATCACATGACGCTATATCACTACGCTATATAGCTGTTAAACTCCTTTTAACAGAATAATTAAAACTCTCATTAAGAGAGCTCTGCTAAATGAATTGTCAATTATATACCTGAGGCTCCCCAACCCAGACGAAGGGATTGGAAGACAAGCCCACTGCCTGTTCGTAAGTGCTCTTGTGCCACCAGTCGTCTAACACGATGCTCAGCTCGCCATGGTAGGCGAAGGGTTCTTTGCCCGCCGCATCCACTATCAACGACCCATAAAACCCCGCTCCCCGTTGTAGGCCATAATGACCATGGTAGAAGTATGTCCCCGGCTGCATTTCACATATTAATGATAAATATTATAGTTAAGTGGAAGCAGACATTTCATATTGAAACAAACTCCAACCTACCCTGTCCACAACAAATCTATATACGTAGGTTTCCCCTGAATAGATTGCGCACTGCGAAATGGAAGCCGTCCCGTCGTTCCAGGGAGTGCCGATCTGCAATGCAACACACCAAGAGAGTTATTTCCGCGGTGTCAGATACATTTTAAACCGTGCAACGTTACTGACATCTAAACTGGGTGCAAAATGAGAAGAAAAACAAATCATTTACCTGGCGAATGCCATGCCAATGAATGACAACGTTTTCAGTGGGCATCAAGTTCTCTAGCTGGACAACAACGGTATCCCCTTCCATTGCTCTGATGGTTGGCCCCGGATATTGTCCATTTATAGAGATGATGTTCACCAACACGCAATCAGGAGCCCATGTCTGGTAATTTACTTTCCATTTGTGAGAGTGCACCTTCGCTTCAGCACCAAAAGATAAGAGTGCCAACGATAACAACAAGAGACAAGAAACACTTGGCTCATAAACAGAAGATCTGGCCGCCATTGCAAGACGACTAGACTGGTACTAAAACCAAAATCTCAGAGCACATAGATGGAGTTGCACACTTTCTCTCTGCATGTAATCCCATTTAATAGTCATTTTAGAAGCGGGAATCCAATGTGAAATGGTGAGGGTTATTCTTAGTTCAATGGTCAAAGTGTCGGCGTTGAAAATTTTAATGTCTCTCATGCCAATATTTCAAATGAATCACTTTCTTTCTCTCTCGGGCCTGCTCTTAGCGTGCGATTTTTCTCAAGTCTTTAGAAATTAGATTGTTCTTTGTGCGGTATGACGTTGTTAGTTGTCTGGTCTGAGTTGTATGTTGATGACCTTTTTCTGACATTGAGTTGTATGTTGTATGTTGATAATCTTTTCAAAGTATCATTTTTTCTTCCTTCTTTATTAATTTCTTTATTTTTCATTTTGTTTCTTACCCTCCATCTTTATTAATATATCTTTATTGTCACACTAATATTGATTTTTATCCTTCATCTTTATTAAATTATTTTAATATTAATATTGAATATTAATATATTTACTATATTAATATATTCCATCTTTATCAATTTCGTTATTGTTACATGTTTTTTTCCATCTTTATTAATATATCTTTATTGTTACACTAATATTGTTTTTTATCCTCCATCTTTATTAAATTATTTTAATACTAATATTAAATATTAATATATTTACTATATTAATATATTCCATCTTTATTAATTTCTTTTTTGTTTCAAGTTTGATTTTTACCCTCCATCTTTATTAATATATCTTTACACTAATAAAGATATATTAATATAAAAAATATATATAGTTGGTATTTTGGTTTTTCTTCTTTCTCATTTGTTGGCATTTCTTTATATGGTCATTTGTTCTTTTAATTGTCAATTGTCTCCTTTATTTTTAATTTCAATATTATTATTTTTCTAGCTTGCCATCCCTTGGGCCTTGTGCCTCCTATCCCTCTAACATTCTTCTACCTCTTTTTATACCCATTGGGTCTGCAACAAACCATTTTTTCATATCCTTGAGCTCTCTACCCTGATGATGGATCACGGAGTGTGATTCGAAACGTTGATTCAAAAAAGCTTACACAATCGAATCCAGAAACAACTATTCATACTCTTATGGATTGTGGAAATCTAATAACTTTAACATTTTGACATTGACTTTTACTTAATTTGAGTTTTCAATTTTTTTTTTTAAAATTTATAATTAGTCTATAGGTTTCTCTTTGGATTTGTAGAGACTAAAATTGATAAGTAAACATGTCTCACACTTGAAAATAAGGTTTACTCATTATTAAATCATTGTTGACTTGCGAAAACAAGTTTTGGCTTCTTTTAAATCCGCTTTTCCATTTAATAGTAAAATCTTCAAAAAATCACTGTGAAATCCTAAACACCAAATCAAATAATATCCAATTTCTCTAAATGAAAAATTAGATTTATCAAATGATCTATCGGCATAATCCTTGAACATAAGATTCAAGTGTTAATTTAGGAATATTTTCATTGTTTTGAAAAGATAATAATATAATACTATCGAAATTTTAAAATGTAGGATATTTTATTTATTTTATAATATTATTTTGAATAGATATTATTTATTTTTATTTTAAAACTATAAATATTATTTATTAGATTTATAATTTTAAATAAGAATGAAATTTATGGTTAAGGAAAAGTTTAAAATATATTTTATATATCTTCATTATTTATGTGTAATTTATATTTTAATTTTTTTACAGAATTTTAAATGACTATTGTAAATTCTATTAACTTTTATAAAATATTTAATATATTTGACTAATATTTAGATTGATGATTAATACTATTTAATATATGAATTAATGGTCTAATCAATTTGTATATATTTCATATTTTTTCTCAAAGTTTTGCACTCATTTTAATTGGATTGTCTTTTACACAAAGACTAGTATTCAAATAGCATGTCACAACATTAAAGTTTACAAATAATATGATATTTACTTATTTTCATTAACATACATTCCCATGAATTAGTTCTTATTACATCTATTCTATTCATTTATTATCTTAGGTCATTTTGCAATCATAAAATTAGTTGAAATTAGATTTATGAGTGTGAAAATGATCCCTAACTTTTTGAAAATTATAAATTAAAAGTTAGAACCTTGTCAAATTCCTACTATTAATTATATGTATTGACTAAAGAGTAAAATTTGTTAATTTATGTGGTAAGGTGTTATATTTAATAACAAACCCCCATTCTTATCTATTATATTACTTAAAGTGTTGGGAGTGTCAAGCCAAGATCAGACAACACTAAAAATGTATACTTCTTTATTACAAATTATATAAATGAACATAAATTGTAGATTATACAAGAATGGTTTATAATGTTGGTGTAATTAATTTTTATTTTTTTTTGGAAAATATCTATTAGGGAGGATAACACTCTTTCTATTATTTTAAAGTTCTAGATTACATATTTTAGACTGAATTTTGCATCGGCCCCAAATTACATATCGAATTACATGTTTTTTTAGAAGATCTTAATGTGATTAAATCCTTTTGTTTTGTTGATGGCGTTTTCTTCCTCTTCACCTTAGTCCATTCTTGTTCATTTACAAGCAGGTCATTGATGTTTTCCACTTTCATATTTTCGTTATTAACTGCTACAATTGAAGAAAGAGAAGAAACTTTAATGTGCTTGTGTTGCGACTCTAATTTCTCCAAGAGGGAAGAAGAAGCCAACAAGATCCTCTTTTGACTTCTTATCATACACCACCTCTTGAGATAGGTGAGGAGAATTTGGAACCTTTTCTTAGATCATGGGGGAAGGAGAGATTACATGGTGATGGGATTCGACCCCATCCCACCAAGATGACCTGCTATCCTTAGTTTGACCCATCACACATTGTGCAGTAGCATGCTTAGTTGTAAAACATCTTCTACACCTGAAGGAAATTTTTTCGTTGTCAATTGGTTGACACCATTGTCTATTGCCCACTTTGAGAAAAATATTAGCCGAAAGCCCTTTTGTAACATCCATTTCAACACAAAGATGTGCAAATGTCAAATTTTCATAGTTGATTGTTTCCTTTGAGATGTTGTGGTACTTGCCCAACCCATTGCCAATTGCCTTCAAACAGTCAATTTCCCAAAATTGTAGTGGAAGATAAGGTAAATGAACCTACAAAAAGGTAGAAGAGAAAGTTCCTATTTGTCAATCGAACAAAGGGAACCAGAGTTTCATACATAAGAAATCTCCTTGATAAAACTAGGGTCCATTCAGAATCATTTCTTTGTCTTTTAATGAATCAAATTATAGAATAAAACAACCTTTTGCACAAGGATATATTCTAATTTATTCTTCAAGATAATATTTCCAAAGTGTATTGATCCATGAATGGAGATCACTTAAATTTAACCAAACCTTCGTGAATCTGCAAATAAGGGCATGGGCTTGTAGATAGACTTCTCTATCAACAACAGAGAAATCTAGGCATATCTCTAGGGCATTTGATAAAAGGCAGACTGAGAAATGAGGATATTGATTTTTCATTCCACGAGGAGAGGAAAGATTGGAGAATGAAATTGATCCACTGGCCTCCAGAATTTTAGAGTCCATACCCAACGTGAGCTTGTAATTGGGTTGTGACACCTTGCATTATTCTTTAGTTTTGTCAAGAATAAGAGACCCTTTCACCTGCATTGTGCACAGTCCTAGAAAAATAAATATAGAATCTTCATCACTAAGACAAGAACATAATGGAGGGAGAGAAATGAAGTTTTAGAAGCCAAACTCCCATCGGCCTTTGCAAGGGTGGTTGAAATAGTTGTAGAGCATGCCACCATTTTTTGTGAGAATTTGGATACTATTTTGTCTGTTGCACATCTGACCATTAGAATTCCTTCCATGGATGATATTCCTCGATTCCTAGAACATGAGGAAGTGGTTCCACTCTTTCCTTTCCTCATTGACCTCCATATTCGTGACTTTGAAGTTCATCGGGAACTCACCTATATAAGATATTTAGCCCTAATAGATGAGGCATCCCATATTGACTGAATGGCTACTCCTATTTGCAACTTGACTCACTCTTTTAGATTTTTGATGTTTTGAAGCAAGAATTTTTTATATCTCATGTATATATGTGATGTACACACACACACACACATATATCACTTTTAGTACATCTTAAAGCGTGTATTTACTATGCATGGTTTTGTCATTTTACATTTCACACTTCAATTTTACTAGTGTTTGAATTAAATCTCATGTGTAAGATAAGTTAAAGTAGAATTTGCTAATGCAGAGGCCAAAGGAAAAGAAGAAAGAAAAAACTCAAACAAACAAAAACAAAAAGAAAACAAAAAAACAAAAACAAACCCTACAAAAAGAAAACTAACCCTAACTACCCTAACTCTAATCTAACAAGCGATTAATCTTTAAAAAATAGTTTATTTTGATTTCTATGGCTATTTCCATTGTCATTTTGGTATGAATTAGAGTAGGTTTATCCTTAAATTCATTCAAAGAAATTTCAAATGTTCTACTGTAACAGTGAATTCTTCTAAATTTTATGCATTTAATAATCTTAAATTCAAAAGCGTACTTACCAACAACTTGGCTTATATGTATGAAAATGACCTCATTAAAGGTTGATTGTACACACTTCCATGAACGGTTGTATTCATTTCTCTTCTTCTCCTCCAAAAATCTTCATGTCTTTGGTCATTTCTTCACTTTGCACTTTGTTAGAGCAAGATATACCACTATTTATATTGTTATTAGAGAGAGAAAAAGTAAAAGCTTGATACTCTATATCTTGAATAAGATAAATAAATTTTCCTTTTATAACTTGTGAATTTTCAACTTGGAGCAAAATAGACGTGTTTCCTACTCAATTTTCCCACTCCTCTTCATTTATGTTTTCCACGTATAAGGAGAATGATGACTCATCAATACTGTTTCCTTGTTTTTGATGCAATGTCTCTAAATCTTGACATTTTTTCCTATTTTCCTACAAAATGTAAGGATTTTCCTTATAATTATTGCAGTTTCCAAACCGTTTTGATGTATCAGTTACTTTTTTAATATTGCCAATTCCACTAGGGATGAACATATTTCTTGTTAAATTTTCTTTTCTTCTAGCAGTTAGAACTTCTTCTATTAATGGAATCACTTTACATATGGCCTAACTTACCCTAGTTAAAAGAATTTCACACTCGAGTTCACCGTGATTAGTTGTATCATGAATTCTACACTCAATGACTCTACCAAAGGTGAATAAACTCAAAGGATGTAATTTTTGGTTAAATTTTTTCAAAATTTTCCCAATTTTCATATTGAAATACTAGCTTGCACTAAATTTCACTTCACAAGCTTCCATCTTAAACTCAAAACTAATATAAATCTTAATATAGTGGGCTCTCCTTCTGGCACCAATTCCTGTTGATGACAATGTCACTCACAACAATAGGGAGAATAAAATCTTCACGAATAAACTGCGAAGAACCTATCCTTCTTGAAAGATATGGAACAAAGACAATTTAAAAGCGAAATTTGTCTTAACAGGAAAAGATTGACTCAATTCAATCCCAAGTCTCTGGTAGTTAGGTCTTGACTGTACTAGGTTCAATTCAAGGTATGATGCGATATTGCTCTTAATCTGAAAGGGAATACAATCATTTGAAATCTTATATATTAGGCACTGAGTTTTCAATTGGGTCATAAGAACAAATATCATGAAATTGAAAGATTTGAAACAATATTTCATGAACATCAATAATTTCTTTGCTATCACTTAAGTAGATTTAGCATTAAGCATTCAACAATTTCATAGGAAATGAAATATTTTTAATAAATTTTCATTCATTCATCTATTTTTTGGAACATTTTCAAGGATTTAAACATCTATTCTAAAATAAAGCATAAAAATACTAAAAATTAAAATTTCTCCTGGTTATTCTCCACACATGCCCCAAAGAATTAACCAAAACAAAGAAAATTGCTTTATACTTCACCAGATTGCTTCACAGCTACATATAAAATGGTACGATCTTTTAAAGAGAGGGGTTTTAGTTTGGACACCAAGTAGGTTCCTTATGCACCCTTAAATGGCACAGTACACGGTCTTGTTGGGTTGAACTAACAAAACCAACTAAAAGATTCATGAGATAGGTAGCTACCAAATTTTCTCTCATATTGATTAATGTCTACATGCATACAAGCTTTTAGATTGAAATGATTTAGAAAATAGGAAAAAAGAACAAAACTTAGAGAAGTTTTGGCTCTTCCAACATCCAAAAATTCTAAACTTAGCTTAAAAAAGGGTATCCTTTGGCCTTTTATAGAACACAAGGCATAGATAGGATAAGAAAAATACATGAGAGGAAATCCAAGGGACAAATCACATCAAGGCACATGGAATGTAGTGACTGATAAGAGAATTGCAATCAAATTCAATGAAATTCAACTCCAATTGCATGTTGAAGCTCTTCAAACTTTAATATTTAATTATCAAGATTCATTTATGGAACCAAACAAATCCACTCAAACAAAATGTAGGAACTCACCGAAAATTCAAAGTGATTAGGTGGAATTTTTTCCCCTACATTGCAGGTTCATCCTCTGTTTGAAAATTCTAGGAATGAGCAACCCCCAAAATGGGTACACTTCTGTGTCGCATGCTTAAACTCAAGAGTCTTGGGTTCCTGATATCTGGCATATATTTGCAATGAACTCTATTCCAACATGAGCTTTTGAAGTCTATCATTGAACCTGGCAACACCATCAGATTTGTCCACAAATTTGATTTTCCTGACTGTCCATACCTAAACTTTGCATCAGAATATGCATCTCCTATAATAAAAAATTACATTCATTAAATCCCTTTAAAAAAAATTATAAACATCTCATGTAAACAAAATCATTATTTAGTGTTAGTACATAAATCTCATAAATAACATGCTTTCTAGCATTTTAAAAAACTCTTGCATGATTATCTTCTACATATACTGGGTTATCAGACTATCAGACTCATTAGATAACCTTAAGATATTAAAATTTCACTTTGCATTTGCTACACGGTACTTTGATACCTGATATTCAACTGCACCTTATGAACTTTCACAGACTTTTGTTTTATCGAACTTGGATCTTATTGGACTCCAAATATTGACTAAAACATCTTGCTCTCATTGCAT